>JAMWYP010000085.1:0-742500 GCA_025563575.1 Acacia pycnantha
TTTCTCTTTCTCTATCTTTTATGGTTTGAAAAAATTGAATAATTTTGCAATGATTCACAGTATTTATTTATTTATTGAGGCAAAGGTCTTTTTGTTTTGTAGTGAGAAACTGAGATTGAGCCAATCATATCACAACACACTAACTAACAAAAAGATTTTAATGCGTTTTTTAAAAAAATGAAAAATAAGAAATTTACCCCAAAGGGAATTTAAATCTAACTAAACCCCAGAAATTAAGAGGAAAGTTAATGCGCACTTTTCTTGGGATAATCATTTGCTTAGTTTTGTTCATCAGCTGCATTTGTTGGATGGGACGGTTTAAAAGCACAAGAAAAAGGAACTTTTTAGTTAATTAATTACTCCTCCCCTCCTTTTTATAATAACTCAATAATCGAGATTTATGTGATTTAAAAGAGTAATTAAAGTTAGTTAAAACTAATGAGTATGTCTAAGATGAATTTTGTTTTCCAAATATATCATTATTTATCAAGGGTAAGTAAGAGAAAAATGAAGTAAATATAAACACCACCAATCTTTTAATTAATACAATATATATAATTAATGAGGGATAAAAATGAGAAAAACTCATTAAATGTTCGCACAACCATTATCAAGCTTTTATAAAAAAGATAAAGACAATTAAATTTTTTGAATCTTATAAAAAGGACCAAACGGAATAAGAAGAAAGAACAACTTGCCAAAAAATTTCCCAAAAGTATGTAAATAATTTTTTTTAGTTTGAAAATATGTTACATATATAATTTGTTTCATTGTTGTCGAACTCACATGATAACTCTCTAAGTTTAGAGAATGGCTTATTTTTTATTTTCTCATTTTACCCTCATTTAATTACCCTATTTGATATCAATATAATAAATTTTCATAGTTTCAAAGATGTATTACTTTTTCCATATTTATTTTCTTATTCTCTCTCTTGGATGTTTACAAATAAACCTTCTCTCTTAGAAGTGAATGGATAAACACTGAAGAACAATATAAAACATTTCACTCTCTATGATAAACTATGTAGACATTGAAAACCAGAGAGTAAATGATAAGAATATCAGAGTATTAGCATGTTGAAGATGAAGCTTGTTTCTCTGCGTTTTTTCTTTTCTCTGTTTTCTCTTATCTTCTCTTTGGGAACTTCAAACTTCTGGGTATTTATACTGATTGAAGCTTGATGACAGTTGGAGAATATAGCTGTTGGGAATATAGCCGTTGAGAAGATTCAATGACTGTTGGATAAAGAAATATAGTCGTTAGACTCAGATGAAACTAGCCGTTAGAACTTCGTTTTCTGAACCAACTATGACATCAGCATTTACTTTACTCTTGATCTTCAATTTACCAGCCTTTGATCATCTGAAACATGTACACAAATGATATAAATGATATTAAGAAGTATTATAAATCATTTGGATAATCATCTGGATGTTCTTGATGAAAAACGAGATTTTCGGAACTCTGATTTTCTAAAGCAGAGGTGCAAACTCGAGTTTGCATTTGTTAACTCGAGTTTAGAGGTTGTTTCTTTACTTAAGATTGCTCTCTGTCCGATGGAAACTCGAGTTTTGATTCTAAACTCGAGTTTGCTTCATTTGATATCAAACTGTGCAACATCTTGAAATACACAGTCAACTTTCGAGGGACATATCTCTCTGGTCTGAACTTCGTTTTGGTCCATTCAAAGCTTGATAGAAAGCCTTTTGAGTCTTCTTTCATATTACACATATTTCAGCTCAATCTGACTTGTACTTTGTGCGATATACTCAAAACATTGAAGCTTGTTTTTCTGTGTGGCGTGAATTTCACTATCAACTTCTACAATTCATAGCTCCTTCATCTGAACTTATTTTGGCTTTAATTTTATATCCAAATGACTCACTGGGAGTCTAGTTTCATATGCCACTGATTTCACCTCAATTCGATGTCTGGTTTGGGAGATATCATCGAATTACCAGACGTCGCCCAAGCTGAACATGAAACTGAGTGGAGCAGAGTTGCTGATCACCGCTGTAAACTCGAGTTTTCCTTGTCCAGAGACCCCAGAGTTGCTGAAGACATTACAAACTCGAGTTAGTTAATGATTAACTCGAGTTTTGAGTTCCAAACTCAAGTTTTGACTTCCAAACTCGAGTTTTCTCATACCAGAGAGGCAAATCGTTGTAGCGAAGTAGGAAACTCGAGTTTTAAGATCTGGACTCGAGTTTTCTCATCCTTGAACTGATTTTTTGCTGGTTTTAACTCTGAATTGACCCATTCCAACTTCCATATGATCTTGGAGACTTCTAGCATCAATATATGAACTTGAATAATAATTTTCTCAATCCATTCAACAAGTTCTTCCTTCTTTCTTCTCTTCTCTTCATCATTCTCCATTATTTAACTCTTTCTTCAATCTATTTTCTTGATTATTCTCCATCATTCAAGTATACTCCATTGTAGCTCAAATATGATGAAGCTTCATTCCAACTTCTGTTTTCTTGATCATTCTTCATCATTTAGCTTGGACTCATCTTCTTCTTGAAGTTCTACATTCTTCAATATCTTATATTCTTCTTGAACTTGACATTCTCTTCAATTTCTTCTTTCTAAAATCTCTTATCTCCTTCTTGAGCTATTATTCAACTTAGACTAATCTACATTAAATATAGTAGTTAGTCAATGTAGGAGATAAATATATCATATAAACTTTTTGCTCTTAATAATGACATTTATATAAGACATCATCAAAACTAATCAAAACCAACAAGTACTTCATTCTATCCTTATTACAATAACTCTATAAGACTTTAGAAGGTAGTTTTGGTCTTTGTTTATAAGACCATTTGATAGTTCGAATAACTATTAAATATTTTTTTCACATATTCCTATATCCCTACCATATTTAAGGTGAACTCACATTACCAACAAGTATTGAAGGGCTCGTCCACTTGACCTATGAGCTCCATCATATGGTCCAAGTTTACCGATGAAGAGCAAGGACGCATGGACCAGTACTTGAGGAACTTACCACTCTCATTCCCTATTTAAACGAGATGGTTGGACAAGTTACTAGAGAAGGAAGAATCTGATGATGCGTTAGATTCTTAAAACATCTTCATAACTTTTTATTTTTAGTATGGTAATGTTGAAGTCAAAATCCTCGTTCTCATCTTAATCAATGAGACTTATGTCAACCCTCTATAGCTGAATAGGCAGCTCTAGTAGGGTTGCCTCCTGTTGGGTCATCTATTGTGGCTGCTTTGGGGTAAGCTGATTTGGCGGGGTCGCCTCTTGCGATGACACGAGGACATGTCTACATCCATACTACCATCTACTGCCCCTACTATTGCTGCTCCCCTACAAAATATGTTTGGAGGGATGTTTAGCCTCCTTCCCCTTTGCCCTTATTCCTGCCAGAAGTCATAATAACTACATTTATTTTTAAATAAGTAATATACTATTATCCATATTTATAACAAAATTATAATAATAGGAGAAAAATAAAATAAAATAGTTAACTTTACCAACTTTAAGTGCCTAACTCTTTAAACACTTGAGCATAATCTTATATCTAAAGCAAAACCTTTCAAAGTGTTAACTCACTCTTAACTCGTGTTAATTTTTTTAATTTGGTCATGCTGGCTTTATATATGAATTTTATGGAAATATTTTTATTAAATATGATAAATTATGAATATTGATAGATTTAATTTCAATTATTTGGATTTAAAATATATTTAAATCAAATATTGTCATTTTTTATATTTTAATTATTTAATTATACACAATTAATACATATTTAATAATAATAAAAGTAAACTCTTGTAGCATCTCATTTTCAAAAGCGGAATAATTTTTTTTTCATCAGAGTAGAGCATCGGAGCAAGTGAGTAACTGATACATATATTTAAAATATCAACGGTAGTATGTCTGGCTAATCACCGTAGTAGTACATTAATCCGAGTGTTTCCAAAAGTAATACATATCAAAAGAAAATCTCCGGAACGGAACTCTAAACGTGCTGCTTGCCCTTCTCTTCGGCCCTTGGTCCTCTTGACCCTGAAGCTATGTTAAGAGCTGAGGTCCAATACCCACCGGACCTCAGGTAACGGTTAAACTTATGCTTAAATATGACAATATATGGACTACAGATATTCACAACATTAATAGTATATGAGCACACAACAGATGTATCACACACAGCAAATGTATCACACACAACAAATGTAAAGTTATCTTCTAACACATATGCGCATACAATAAACATAACACATATACGCATACAATACACATAACACATATACGCATACAATAAACATCAGAGTTAGTGTTACTAGTACGCAAACGTACATTCGTTGACGAATACGATACGTCTGTTGGTCGGAACACAATCACAGATATCCTATAAAGGTAATATTGTTTCTATTAATTTATAAACAACATCCTAACAGATATTTTAGTCACAAATGACT
Source organism: Acacia pycnantha (assembly GCA_025563575.1). NCBI lineage: Eukaryota > Viridiplantae > Streptophyta > Magnoliopsida > Fabales > Fabaceae > Acacia > Acacia pycnantha. The sequence continues at coordinate 4,461 of JAMWYP010000085.1, forward strand.
ATTTTACCCCTGACTTCGAAAATCGCTAACCGATAAAATTTCGCCAGAGCTTCGCTACTCCGACTCCCAACTTTCAAAACTTACTTCCTACCCTGTTTTTACCTCGTCAGGCATCTTTCAATGCAATGAGGCATAAAAACAAGAATAGGAATTCTACTCCCTACTTCCTAGATCTAACTAGCATTTATACTAAGAACTATAAAACTAAAGACTAGAACTTAAAAGCTAAGGACCGAATAACTTACTAAGAACTCTGCTCCTTCTTCCTGTTTCTCTCTCTAGCTCTCACTTCTCTCTAGGATTTCGAATTGCTCAAGCAATTTTGGTGTGAAATTTCAAATGGAATGGAGGGGCTATTTATAGGAAAAGTCTATGGCATTTTGGTAGTTCCTTTGAACTTTCTCTCCTCAGCTTCTAACCGTTGGATCTAGGGTTAGAATTGAAATCTCATCCTCACCCTCCAATCACTCCAAAACGTCCTCTCTCCTCTCTCCCTTATCTCTTACACTTCATCAATTAAATCTTATCTCTTTGGATTTCCTCTTACCAATTAATTCCCCTGCTTAGTGTTCTAACTGTATGTGCTTATATATCACAAATATTTTTAGAGGTAAAGTTTGAAGTTTATGTAGCCTTTTGAGAAGCACTTGAAATAACAAGAATTATGGTTCAATTTGGGGTTTTTTACTAGCCCTTTAGTCATTTTAGGATCAATCCTGAAATTTACGGAAATGACTTCGGAGATAACCTACTTCGAGCTAAAAATACACTTGTTCATAATAAGTCCTTATATTTGATCTTTAGTTCACATATTTCAGTACACAATTTATTTTCTATCGGTTCTCATTTACCTGAGTCTTGAATTAATCCTAACAGCTTTTGAACTCAAAATATCTTCTTCATTTTGCTTGGCCCTTAATTGGCCACATCACCTCCTCTCACACACACACACTTCGTTCCCCCCCCCCCTTTTTGATTTATTTTATTTTGTTAAATAATTAATATTATATTATTTAGGAAATTTCTCATTGGTTGATTCCATTTCACAGGGATTCTACTTTATGGTTGAATTTAAACCTTTAGATCTAGCTTTATGAGGTTTAATCCTAACCCTCCATATCTAATCTTTAATTAACATCCCTAAAATGTGATTATTAAAATATAATTGGTTCTTAGATTAATCATGAAAGTTCTTGAATTAATCTAATAAATGGAGATTTAATTATCTACTAATTGTTGGCAATTTTCCTTAATCGGATTAATTATTTTCTCACAACTTTTTGGTTTACTTTGGTCATTTATGCTCCGTACATTAATTTAAAAATCATAGGATAACTTATGTTCCCTAAAATAAAATTGGGTTATTGCCTCTTTAAATTCCAATGAAAATAAACAAATAAATTACTAAAACTAGAGACAATATACTTTCCTATTTTAAATAGATATTTAATTGCCTCCTAAGACATAATTAAGATTATACTTGATTATGATAAATCTTGGGGTATTTTATGATCTATAATAAGATCTAGAAAATTTAGCCTTTGGTTCTTCTAATTCTAGGGAAAATTGCCTAGAAATACAATACATAAATTTGAGACTTTATATTCACCTATTTAAAATAGGTATTATTTATCACAATATAATATTTAAGATAAATAATTATCCGGGTATTACAACTCTTATAAATTTATCATTCGAATTTACGTCACTGTCAGAGAGTTTGACAACTTTAAACATAATAACATCTTTAAAGACTTATTTAAACAATAAATTAATAATTAATTAATTTCTCATTATCATTGAATCAGTCCGTGCAATGATTTGAAGGTTTTAAAAAAATTCGGTCGGTTGATAGGTAGCAAACTAACTCCTAAAAAATTGCAGGTTAGGCCTCTATCATAGTCCACACAAAAGGATCAATTAATCCTGTGGCTTAATAATTTTGATTCATTAAACTAATTTACTTTATTTTATTTTAATTAGATTTCACACTTTAAATTATAGTTAGTAATAAATTAACTTTAATTATATATACTCTAATAAATCGTTTTCTTTAATTTAATCCATAAATCTCATTCAAATTAATAACTTAATGTTAATTGATTGGTAGCAAATTAAATTTGTCCATTATTTTGCCAAAAATTCCCTTATCTACGAGGACATGTGGAATAAGAGAGAGAATAAAGATGATTGTAGGTAACATAATAAGAAAAGTAATATACTAATATTGGGAAAGAGATCCTCTCATTATCCCTCATGAGCCCATATAGGCCGTTGATGGGAAGATGAGAGAAAAATATTGTGAATTTTTAGATTGATTGGACGGATATGATTTAGAAATTATGTGGGAAGATGAGAAAATGATGATAAAAGAAATCCGACCCTTAATATTGTAGGAGTAATATAATGATTGTATAAGAAAGAATGTGTAATGGATGTGGAGAGTGAAAATTTTAGGAAATTAAATAGGGACAAAATAGAAAAATAATACATACATAGATATATGTAGACACACACATATATATGTGTGTGTCTATAGATATTTGTGTGTAGACACACACATATATACATATATAGATACACACACACATATCTATCTAAAAGTTTCATTGACTAGAAGAGTATACGCGTCCACATACATATACTCACAAAAAATCAAACACACTTGAAAGAATAAAATAGGGGTATTTTAGGAGAAAAAAATTGACAATTATTATAATGTTGTCCTATAATTAGGACCAAAACTAACTCTCAAATGTTGTCTTATAATTAGGACTGGAGGGAGTAGATAAAAATTAAGTCATTCTTGAAATGTTTCCTATAAATAGGGAGATATTTATGTGGCGGTTCTTTCCTGAAAAAAGAAACAGAGAGTATATTTTAAAATGATAACATATGAATATTTTGTCTTTCCAAAATACCCCTGCCTATTTCTATTTAAAGAGCCTCGATCCCTCCATCATTTGTGAATCATCTCCTAGCTGTCGAGGTTTCTGAGTGCCTCTCCTCTTCTCTTCTGTGGTGCATTTTAAGCAACTCTTTGTGAGAGCGCCGGGATGACAATCCCAATCTGGTAATTAGTTACTCTACCTTGCTCCTTTAATTTCCTAACAGTTATTAATGCAAAGAATAAAATTTTGTTATAATCTATTGCCGAATTTAGAAAAAACTAAATGCCAAGTTGGATAATAGATTTAAATAGAAAATTTAATACACAGTAATTTTTTCCACTCTGATTTTTATATACTCTAATCTAGGAAGCAGAGCCAATTCCTTTATAATGATATCACGTCCCAATAATGAGGGAATCATTATTTTTAGATGGAACACCTCCTCTTCCTAAAGGCTTGTTGGTGACAACAAATGACTCAAGTATTGAGGATCCTAATCACGTTGTCCCCTCCACTGTAGCAGGCACCTCCACCCCTCTGCAAATCCATCTATTGCGTCGAATGACGAGATGGCACAAGAGAAAAGAGCACTGGGGAAGGGTCTTGTTGTCATGTAGGAGGTTTAGAAAGCAAATTAAGAGAGAGGGAATGAAACTTACTGTAGATGGAACAAAAAATGTCAAATTTTAAAATCTGACAAGTTCACAATTTATCTTTGTAAGAATTGGGCTGAATCCAACAGGGGGTGAATTGAGTGTATGATAAAAACTAATGAGATTTGTAAATCTTTTCGCATCTCAGTAAATGTAGTATGTATGACAGTAATGAGTTGTAAACCAACAGTCAGTCATTCAAATGATTATGCTGGAAATATATGAGATAAGGGAAGAGAATATGCAAACTGAGATTTATCATGGTTCGGTCCAATCCTTAAACTACTTCCAGTCCCCAAGCTCCACTTGAGATTTTCAATTCACTATCTTCTTGTTTAATCCAGGCACAAGAGAAAAGCCTCTACAATTCCACAAGTTCACTCAGGTACTTGTGAAGCCGAATCTCTCACCGAGATACTCCCCCTTACACAATGTAAGGTTACAATCTGTTTCCCACTTAAAATCACCCAATTTTGAGTAACTCTCAAATAAAATTATTACAATTAATCTTCACTCTCTCAGAAGTGAATGAATAAACACTGAAGTACAATACAAATCATTTCACTCTCTATGATGAGCTCTGTAAGCATTGAGAATAGAGAGCGTATGAGATAAACGTTTGATTCATAATGTTGTCATTTCAATAGTGTAAGCCCATGTCTCTTTGTCTATCTTGAATGCTTCTTCTTTTATAGTTGATCATCATTAATGACTGATAAGCATCTTTAAGTTATCCGTTGTGAGTATTGAAAATAGACGTTAGACGTTAAAGCTCGTTCGTTACTCATAACATTAATCTTGCAGAGTCATCGTCGTGATTGTGCCACATAGACATTCCTTCATTCCTTTTGTTTTGCTCGTTGCGTTGCATCAGTTAATGTGGATTGGGAATAACAGAAAAGTCTTTCTGAATGCTCAGAGAACGGTTACCTTGTTGGTGCTAGGTTTTCTACGATTGCATTAAATGCTTCTAACATAATTAGTGCTTTTTGAGATTTCATAGCTAATCACCCGTATAATCATCTGAAACTCATTAATACACTAATTAAATATAGTTAGGAACAATAATTAAGAAATCATAATCAATGACTTTAACTTTACAAACATGGTGATTTACTGAAGCACAAATGACAACTCGAGTTAATCAATAAATAACTCGAGTTGATGACTCGAGTTATTCTTTTAACACTCGAATTAAGAATATTATCTTCTATAAAAGCTTGTTTGAAACAGAAGTTAAAATTGAGAAGATAATTTCGCAAAGCATAACTCAAGTCTAAGGACTACTGACTCGAGTCATTCACTCGAGTCAAATCTTTATTACTCAAGTTTGAAGATTTGTTTCACAAACAAATAACTTTGAGTTATATTGAAAAATGAGTTTGAACAAAGGACACTCGAGTCTTGAATTGCAGATTCTAATTGATGACTCGAGTGCACAAAGTCATAAATCAAGTTTCCAAGATTAGTTCCTTTGAAAATGAAAACCGAGTTATGTTGACAGAGATGTAAACTCGAGTCTAAAAATGTTGACTCGAATGAGTGACACGAGTTGCAAGATCATTGCTCGATTTGTTAACTTCGAGTTTCATAAGATGGAACTTTAAGTGTGCTAGATACTAACATCAGAGGAGTTGAAGTTATATCACCTTGGCACTCAAGTTTTGTTCAGGAAACTTGAGTGTTACCTCCTTCAAATGTTAGAGCAAATTTCTACTATAAACCATGTTCACAGATCAATTTTTAGAATCCAGTGACTTCCAAAATGCAAGAACATTGGCAGCACGAATGTTAAATTCCAATAAGCATAACGTCTTTGATATAGCTCCAAATTTGACAAACCACCATATCCCCAAATAGCTCTTTAAGTCTTCTTTCCAATGCCAAAAAAAACAGCTCCAAACTCATTGTACTCTGACCGTTGTGATCCAATGAATGAAGGCTATTCTTAACCATCGTTTTTGCAACATCCTGAAGTAACTTTCAACTTCAAATATTCATATCTCATCCATTTTATATATTTTTTTCCTTTGATATTGATGTTTTTGGAAAGTTATTTGAGTCTAGTTTCAGCTCTTTTGGATGTGTAGTTTGTGAGATACACCTAAAATACTGAAGCTGGGTCTGTTGTATGACGTTAATTGATGTGCCAACTTCTGAAATTCATATCTCTTTCATCTGAACTCCTTTTGTCTTGAATTTGGTGTTAAAATGACGCATTGGGAGTCTAGTTTCATAAAAATTAGTTTAACCTCAATCGGATCTCTGGTTTGAGACATATTATCAAATAACCAGACCTTACTCAAGTGAAACGCTGAACAAGGATGAACAGAGGTGTTGAAAGCACTACAAACTCGAGTTCTTGGTGGCTAACTTGAGTTGTGAATTTTTCACTTGAGTTGGCTCATATTTGAGGAGCAAATCACTGTAGCAAAGTAGTAAACTCGAGCTTTGAGTTCTGCACTCGAGTTTGCTCATCGTGAAGCTTATTTTAACTCTGAATTGAGTCATTGTGCTTATTTTAACTCTGAATTGAGCCATTCTAACTTCCATTTGATCATAGAAACTTGAATATTGATATTCTCATTATATTTGGCAAGATATTCTTTTTTCAATCTCCTTTCTTGATCATTCTCCACAATTCAACTTGGACTAATCATTTGCAAGTTTCTCTTTCTTTCTTCTCTTCTCTTGATCATTCTCCACAATTCAATTTGGATTAATCTACATTAAATATAGCAGTTATTCAATGTATATGATACAAAATTTTTGCTCTTGATATTGATATGTATATTTGACATCATCAAAACTAAGTATATCTATCAGTCCTTTCTTGTTCCATCTTACACTAACTCGATTATTGAAATATGCAAGATCAAATAACTCGATTAATCTAGATTCTCGAGAATATGTAATTGATTCTTGAGAATAGGTGCAATGCCCGGGCACAGATAAGTAGTTTTCGAGAATGTCTAAGAAAAGATATAAGATAAAACTTGCCTTATGTGATTCCCGAGAATAGGAAGACAATTCTCGAGAATAAGAGTAATTCTCGAGAATGGATTGTAGATTCCCGAGAATATCGGATGAAATCTCAATTATCTTCTGAACTAAGACTCTCGAGAATACTAATAGAATTCTCGAGAATGATAGTAATTCTCGAGAATAAGAATGTGATTCTCGAGAATTCCAAGTGAAGAAGATTAATTGATCAATCGATTTTATGGTTCATGGTTCTCGAGTAAGACCAAATGCTTGTTGAGAATAAAGGAAATTCTCGAGAATAAAGTACCAATTCTCGAGAACTTCATGCTTCTACGGAAAATAATTAACGCCTGATTCTCGAGTATAATGAAATGATTCTCGAGAATATCTTCAAATGTTCTTCACGATATAAATTTCTGCGTGTATAGTTCTCGAGAGTAACAAACATTCTCGAGAACCTCTTCAGATTTATTCTAGACTTAATTCTCGAGAACACTTAAGCAATTCTCGAGAATACCATTTCTGGGAAATCTACGAAGAACTCAGAAAGCTTGAATCTGTTCTGAAAAGTTGTGGGTCATGTTTCATTGCTTATTATTTTCATCTACACTCATTTATATCATATCTAACCAAGTTTTGGTCGAGTTTTAAAGTGATTAACCAGGTGAAATTTAAATTCACACGAAAAGCAAGTCCAACGTGGCAAAGCATTAAATAGAGGTCAGAGAAACAGAGCTACATTCGGAATAAGCAATTACAGCAGACGAACAACATTCTCCGAGGATGACTTATTCCAGCTTGCCTCTGATTATCTCTCTGCACAAGAACATCATCGCTGAAGAACATTTATGAAGCAACGTTCAAAAATACCTCATCACTCTGCTTCTAAGTCTAACGGAAGAAACAGAGGTCACAACGGCTCTTTGCTTAGTCTCTCAACTGCACAAATGAAACTCATTATAAAAGGAGACTGCATTCAATTTCACCAACTACCGAAACAACTTGCGCATTAAATTCGAGTCTACCAAATTTATTGTTTCTACTGTTTCATTAATATCTCCGGATATTTCCAGTACTTCAGTGATTATCTATTGTCTACTCAGTGAGGAGTCTTTCATTCTTGTAAACAATTATTACATTTCTGATTGTATGACTTAAGGTTGTGGAACCTTAAGAGTGGGTGTACATTTACAACCAGTAAGGGAGAGTGAGTCCAAGAGTGAAAGGATCATCCTTGAGTTGTAATCGTGTGGTAATCGTGTTTGATAAGATTAGTGGAAATCCCAAGGTGTTCTTGGAGACTGGACGTAGACCAGAGTTTGAGGTTGAACCAGTATAAATTCCCTAGTGTGCATTTACTGATTCTGCCATAGTTCTCATTTTGTCTCCGTAAGTATCTTCCGAAAAAGAAGTTCGAGATCACCTATTCACCCCCCTCTAGGTGATATTCCTCTTCAGAATTGGCATGGGGAAGGGGAAATAATCATTTCCTCACCACCTCTCCCCTCCCTTATATATATGCATGCGTGTTGTGCGGTGTGTGTGTGTGTGTGTGTGTGTGTGTGTGTGTGTGTGTGTGTGTGTGTGTGTGTGTGTGTGTGTTGAGTGAGTGAGTGAGAGTGAGGAATGACGAGAAGGAGAGGAAGAGAAAAAAGGAGGCTATTTGAGTTTTTAAGGTAAGTTATTTATTTTATAAGATTATTTAGGTAGTTAAATTGATTTCTTTTCAACAATCTTTCTTCATGAAAGGTATTCTACGTATTTTTCTCTTTCTAATGAGGGTAATATAGTACTGATTAGTGAAAATTTTAGGGTTAGAATTTTGAAAAAGTGTTAAGTTTTGATAATAGATGACTGTATATATGTAGAGCATGATTAATAGATAATTTTAATAAGTTTAGATTTATTAGTTCGTTGTTGTAGGAATTTTAAATCAATTTTATATTTAAAAGAATTTAGGATTTGTGGCTTATAGGATATGTTTATAGGTTAAATGAGGTTTAAGGCATTTATTTGGATTACTAGAGGTATTATTTTAGGTTTAATCAGGTTAGTTTTGTTAAATCTTGAACTATATGAAATTATGAGTTGGGATTTGGAATTTAAATTAGAGTTTGAAATAATTTTGATTAAGTGGAGGTTTGAATATTTGTTTAATAAATTGGGTTATGCTTATATAGGTTAGTATTAGGTTGGAAAATTGAGGTTTGTGATAATAAGTCTTTTATATTCGAATTTATAATTTATTGGAGGTTATATTAAAGATTAGATGGATTGGGTTTGAGGTTTATAAATGCATGTGAATATTTGAATTTTTTTTGTGTGAAACTTTTACTGTAGGAAATTGGGTATTTTGGTTAAATTGAGGATATGGTGATATTTTGATGATCATAATTAGTAAGAAATCATTTGTGAAAGAAAGAAATGGGATTGTAATAAAAATTTGTGGAATAGATAAATTCTATTTTTTCTTAAAGAAACTAAAGAGGGTCAATCATAATTTAATTAATTATTTTTTATTGTCTTAGTAGTGAAAGAGTTGGCTATCACCCAAGAGGGGGGTGAATTGGGTGTCTAATTAAAAACTTAGAACTTTAAGAATCTTTTCGCAACTTACTGAAAGTAGTTTGAATGACAATAATAATTTATAAAGAAATAAACAATCATTCAAACATATATGCTGGGAATGTAAGAGATAAGGGAAGAGAATATGCAAACTGTGATTTATCTTTGGATCGGCCCAATCCTTGACCTACGTCCAGTCCTCAAGCTCCACTTGAGATTTTCAATCCACTATCTTCTTTCAACTTGATTACACGTTCTGTACTTGAAGTAATCCTCTCACTAGGATTCACTCCCCCTTACAAACTGTAATCAATACACCCATTTGAATACACACTCTGTACTCGAAGTAACACTCTCACAGGATTCACTCCCCTTACAAGCTGTAATCAAGACAATGAGTTTCCCACTCAAGATCACCCAATCTTGAGCAACTCACAGATAGAAAGATAGAATGGTTACAAATAAATCTTCTCTCTCTCAGAAGTGAATGGATAAACACTGAAGCACAATACAACTCATTTCACTCTCTATGATAAGCTATGTAGACATTGAAAACAGTGAACCAACTATGACATCAGCATTTACTTTACTCATGATCTTCAATTTACCAGCCTTTGATCATCTGAAACATGTACACAAATGATATAAATGATGTTAAGAAGTATTATAAATCATTTGGGTAATCATCTGGATGTTCTTGATGAAAAACGAGATTTTCGAAACGGTGTTTTTCTGAAGCAGAGATGAAAACTCGAGTTTGCATTTGTGAACTTGAGTTTAGAGGTTGTTTCTTTACTTAAGATTGCTCTCTGTCTGATGGAAACTCGAGTTTTGATTCTAAACTCGAGTTTGCTTCATTTGATAGCAAATTGTGCAACATCTCGAAATAAACAGTCAACTTTCGAGGGCTATATCTCTCTGTTCTGAACTTCGTTTTGGTCCGTTCAAATCTTGAGGGAAATCCCTTTTATTCTACTTTCATATTCCACCGATTTCAGCTCAATCGTATTTGTAATTTGTGAGATACACTCAAAACATTGAAGCTTGGTTTTCTGTGTGGTGTGAATTTCACTGTCAACTTCTACAATTCATATCTCCTTCATCTGAACTCCTTTTGGCTTGAATTGTATATCAAAATGACGCATTGTGAGTCTAGTTTCATATGCCACTGATTCCGCCTCATTCCAATGTCTAGTTTGGGATATATCATTGAATTACCAGACGTCGTCGAAGCTAAACGTGAAACAGAGTAGAACAGAGTTGCTGATCACCGTTGTAAACTCGAGTTTTGAATTGTTAACTCGAGTTTTCCTTGTCCATATGAAAAATGTATATACATGAAATGTATGTTTGAGAGTAAACTTTTTAGTTAAGTTGGCCTAAATTGTTTATATCGTGATTGTAATAGCTTATGCATGGTATTGAATATTAAATATAAATTATTGATGTTAAAGTTGTGATATTGCACTACATATAGAGGTGGACGGGATTGTAATGAGATGTGATGGTGGGGGGTTGATTTTATACCACGTGGTATAGCCGCCACTAAGCGCACAGTGGATGACTTTGACATTCTCAGGGAGCTTGGTATCACCCTTTCCTTTGGTCGGGATAAGGGTCAGCTCAAGTGACGTGACACCTTTCTCTATTTGAAGGAAAGGGAACTCATGGTCCATATGAGTTTTGTAGCCTTTGGTCGGGCTACACCTCATCATTGAAGAGTTTAGTGCAGTCTTGTCAAAGAGATTAAACCTGTTATGTTATAGCCCATGGGTTCTATCATCGATTATAAGGATGGTTGGGAGTTTCATGCATATTGGAATGATTTTGAACTATTGGATGTTTTGGAAAACTATTTATACTATATGTTATATGAAGCTATATTGTGCCCGCTTAACTATCTTGTAATCATTCTCTGTATACTCATTAAATTAGATATGCAGTTAAGGGGTCCCTATGACTCAACCCGTCATTTTTTTAAGCGAGAATTCAGGCAGCGTTACTAAGGGGAAGACATCTAAGACTTAATCTGAGTTATCAATCTTGTATGTCTCATGAGTATAGTCTAACACATATTGCCGAACTTTAGAGCCTTTTTGCACATTACATATTTTGATTATCCCGCTGCATATTGGAGTTTATAATATGGACAGAGCCCCTATGATATGATGTTTATTGTGGGCTAATTTCTTTTGGATGGCCCTAAATGTGTTTAGGTATAAAATGATTAATTATATGGTAAATATGGAGGGTCATTACAGTAATACTCTTTCTCGTTCTTCATCTCCCTCCTCCGATGATGAGAACGATGATGAGGAAGAGGAAAAGGACAAGGAAAAGGAGGATGAACAAGAAGATGAGAACGGCACTCACCACCACTGCTTTCCAGTGGATCTTTCAACTCTTCCATGGCGTTATGCAAATCTTGTTAGCAGTAGTACCAGCAGAAAATTAGTTAATCCAAGTCGCGTCCGAGGACACTATCCTTAAGAGCTATTCTATAACTACCAGTAGATGAGAAGCGGTGGCGTGGCACTCCCTTAGGGCCTGTTTGCTATAAAGAACTTGGGGGAGGGAACGGGAACTTAACTCAGTTCCCACGCCGAAAACACGTTTGGCGCGCCAAGTACCTGGCAACTTAGATTCCTGCCATCATCCTAGCTCCCACAAACGTGGGAAATTAAGCTCCCTCAAAAAGTGGCGGGATCCTGAAAAATCTCCTGGGGAGTGAATTATTATGACTAAAAGGCCCCTGTGAAATTATAAACCAGAATCAAACTTCGAACTGGAAGAAGGAGCAGAAGAGAAGGTTGAGACGACAACGTAAGCTTCAATCAAAGGAGTAGGCAAGCAAGATCGAATCAAGGTAAGAGTGAATGGCTTTTCTTTGTTCGTTGTGTGTGAGAAAAATGGTAATGGCCTGGTTTTGCCAACCGAGGATGCAAGCATAGATATGAGTGGGGAACCAATTTGGGTGCTTTTTTCTTAGCATTCATGCCTAATTAGGCCGTGGGTGGGTTGCATATTGGTGAGGTAGGAAATGACGAAGCCATGGGTGTACAGTGGCGAAAAATTCTTCTTCTTCTTCTCCTATGTAGAAGGTGTACATGTTTAAATGCACATGAGTGTTTGCTTTAGTTTAGTTTAGTTTTGTTAAATTTAGATGCCTATTACGATACATGTATGGTGAAATATTGCTTGTCTATATGTCTCGTATGTTTATGGGTTAGGTAATGGTGATGAAGATGTGTGATTATTGGTTTCCTTTTCATCTAGACTGTGTTGTGTTGATGTAAACAATGAATGTGATGGTATAGTATGGTGTTATATATGTTGGCTGGTGGTATGGTTAATTAACATGACATTTGGGTTATAATGGTGTATAGCTAACATTAAAACCAGGTAGGGAAACCACTGGAGTAACAAAAAAACTGAACTATAGAATTATTGTGACTTAATTTGAATGACAATTACATGGGTTATTTTGGGTCATAATTCATGGTGTCAATTAAAGTGGATCGGATGAAAATAAGATATGTTTCAATGTAAGTAGACATAGTTTGTAAAGGGGAGTAGTAGATGACATTGAAAAGCAAATCGGTGTGGAAAAAAATTGTGTAGGTATGGAGCCAGAGGCAAAGCAAATGGTTGCAATGTTGGCTGGATGCTTAGCTTTGCTTCTAGCGATGAGGAAATTAATTCTCACTATGATAGTTGCAGTAGGAGCAAGTAGATCGAGGCACTTACCGGATGGGTCATATAGATTAGACTTTCATGCCAAGAGAGCGAATTTGAGGGCAATGATATACAATAGTGATACCACTTGCTTCAACCAAATTAGGATGTATCGGGCAACGTTTGATAAATTGTGTCATATGTTTGACAAAATTGGTGGATTGAAACCAACTAAACATATGCTACTTGATGAGCAAGTGGCAATGTTCCTTCACATCCTAGGTCATCATGTCAAGAATAGAGTAATCCAATTTGAGTTTGGAAGGTTGGCTGAAATGATTAGTAGATACTTTAAACTTGTGTTGAATGTGTAATACCCAAAAATTTGAATTAGGGAAAATATCATAATGACCTTATTTCCTAAGGGAAAATCTCTTGGAAATTTGGAGAAAAATAATAATGTGCCAAAATGACAAAAATGCCCTTACAGAGCATAAAATGACTTAGGAAAATTATGCAAAATCCTAAATGGCAACAAAATAATTGTTAAAAATTAGAAAGTATGTTTTCTCTAATTTAGGCAAATTTTGGGATTTATTTCCTTGGAGAATAGTGAGGGATTAATTAAATAATTATTGGTTAATTATTTAAGCATAAACAAAGGAAATTCAAGGATAATTATGTAAAACTCCATAATTAGTGGTTAATGGCTAGAAAATTAGCATAAATATATTTTCTAATTAATTGAAAAATATTGAGAGAAATAAATGAGATTAAGTATTTTTGAGCTTAAAAACAAGTATAGACCAATGGGAAAATTTTGTGAAAAAGTATGTAAAAATAATTAAATAATAATTAAATAATTAATTTAAAAATAAAATAAAAATATATACATATTAATATGTGTGTGCCGACATGTTTGAGTGGAAAAAGGAAAAAAAAAGAATGAAAATGAAATGAAGAAGAGTGTTAGAATAAAACTCTTCATTTAAAATTAATTAAAGTTAAATAGTAAAAAGTAAATAAATACCTTAGGGAATCGGATCCTATCTAGAGAACCAGGAACAGGATTTATAAAGTCAGGGTATATTATTGGTAAGTGGATTTTTATCCTGAATTGAGCTGTTAATAAGACGAAATAGGAAAATCGAGAAAAAGGCAGATAGTCATAAAATTAGGATTTGAACAAAATAAATTATAACTCAACATCTGGGAATGAGTTTATAATTATCTAGACATATTTGGAATCAGTGAATTTTTGTTCAGAAGTTGATAATTCCAGAATTTAATTCCGCAACCGTGCACGTTTTTCGAGAAACTTTGGCTGGACCGTTGAAACCCTAAATGGAATAAAAAATTAAGTTAACCTAGATGTTTTTGAAGAGAAAGAGAAGATCTTCAAAGTTGTGAATCCAGAATTTTGAGATTACGCGATTCGGGTACCGATCGGGGTTTTATCGGTATAAAACCTTCTTGAACAAGTTGATTACATCATCATTGATGATGCAATTTTGTGCCACATCAGCCATATATGTCGACCAAGAGAGAAAGAAGAGAGAGAAAAACTTGTTTGAGAAGTTTTCAAAAAAGAAGGAAAAATTACAAGTTTGGAAAGGGAAAATTACCAAGTTGGACCCAAAACTTCTTCTATAAATAGGCACCACTCCTCTTTGCATTCTTCACACCATTCCTTCTTGCCTATTTTGAATTCTAGAGAGAAGTTAGAGAGAGGAGCTCTGGAGGAAAGTTTCCAGCGAAACTCTGGGTAAGTTTTTCGGTACTTAAGCTTTCGTAGTTCTTTCGGTAGTTTTAGTAGAGTTGTTAGTTAGATCTATGAAGTAGGAGATGAAATTCTTATTCTTGTTTTTAGGCCTCATTGCATCGAAAGATGCTTGACGAGGTAAAAACATAGTAGGGATTGAGTTTCTGAAAGTTGGGAGTTAAAGTAACGAAGTGCTGGCGAAATTCCGCCGATTAGGGGGTCAGGGGTAAAATAGTCATTTTTGACTAAAATGTGTCAAAAGTTAATAAATGTGATATTATCCTTATAGGATATCTGTGAGCACGTACCGCTGTCATAACGCTGTCGATTTTCCGTATTCCGACAGAAGTATCGAATTTCCGTCAACGAAGGTACGTTCGCATACTGTAACACTAACTCTGATGTTTATGGTATGCATATATGTGGTATGTGTGTAGAGGTGTTATACTGTTTAAGTGCATATAGAGGTTAGAGGATATGTCTGTATGCTGGGAGCAATATGTCTGTATACTGGGAGCAATATGTCTTTATCTTTGGGAGCAATATGTCGCATCTTTGGGAGCAATACATATGCATTGGTTGTGATAGAGTGATATTAGTATTGTTAATGTCTGCTGTCTGTGTACATAACCATGAGGTTCACCGTTACCTGAGATCCGGTGCATTGGATCTCAACCCTTAACATAGCGTCAGGTTCCGGAGGACCGAGGACCAAGGAGAGAGGCAAGCAGCCCGAGTAGAAGACCCGACTGCAGACTTCCTTTTTGCTGTTCCAGCGGAAGCCTTTCTTTTGTTATATACTTTTGAAACCACGCGGTTTCTGTACCGCTGTTGTAATTAGCCAGACTTACGGCATTCTAAATACAAGTATCAGTTACTCAATTGCTCCGTTGCTCTACTCTGACAAAAAAAAAAATTATACTGCTTTTGGAAAATGGGATGTTACATAATGCCACTATCAGACTGCAATCATTTCTTCTAAAGAACCCAGAGCCTATTCCAGAGGACTCAAATGATAATCACTGGAAGTGGTTCAAGGTATGTACAATGTGTATTTGTGTGACATGTTATATTGACAATGGTTCAACCTATGATTGTTTTTACAAAAGGTTTATTAATTGCTTATGTTTGCAGGGGTGCCTTGGTGCATTAGATGGGACGCACATACGCTACAAATCCCTGCAGAGAAAAAGGGGAGGTATAGAAATAGGAAAGGAGAGGTAACAACCAATTTTTTTGGGTGTCTGTTCACCAGATGGTCAATTCATATACATATTGCCTAGATGGGAAGGGTTAGCTATGGATGGGAGGGTGTTGTGAGATGTGATGCATATACAACATGGTCTACGAGTACCACAAGGTATTGATGTTATAGTTGGTGCAATATAAGTATGTATATTTCCTTGTGCAGCTGTAAAACAAACAGAATCACATGGTGTCATTTGTTTCGACAGGGAACTGCTACTTGGTTGATGTGGGGTACACAAATGTCCAGGGGGTTTTGGCTCCTTATAGAGGCCAAAGATACCACCTTGATGAGTGGAGACATGGAAGCCAACTGCAAACTCCAAACAAGTGCTTCAATATACGACATTCGACTGCCCGTAATGTCATAGAAATGTGCTTTGGCATATTGAAGTTACGATGGGCAACCCTCCGGATTGCATCTTACTACCCAGTGAAGATCTAAAACAAATACATCCTCGCTTGTTATCTAATCCATAATCTGATTCATCATGAATTAGTGCAAGATTCTCTTGATGAGCAGATTGAGTCATTTGAGCCTCCACCTCCCTCTATGGATAACATGTTGGAAATTATGCCCTAGGGGAAAGTCATTGTACTTTAGATGTTTATGTTAAAGTATTCTCCTTTAGTTATCATTTCATTTGCATGTTTATAGTGATAACTGATCCTTGGATATATCTTATAGATTATCCTAAATGTCCCTGGTCGGTCATCTCCGCGGGAGCAAAGATGAAATAAGACCAATATGACTTTGATGAGTATGGAGATACGAGTCAAAGTCACAGGAACTTGTAAGAGTACAAGGTGCTGGACCGACCCACTATGAGAAAGCTTCATGGAATAAGTCATAAGCTTTTCTCATGTATAACCGCGTCACAACGCCCATCGACCTGAGATCATCATGGATTCCTATATGATGAGTCGCTGATCTTTGACTTAGTCAAAAGTCACCTTTGACCGGGTGATGATAAAGGCTATGATCGGGATCAGTGGCTTTCATGCAGAGGAATGTGAATGGTCAAGATGGAATTTGTCCCTCATATTTGTAGAGAGATAATACTGGGCCCTCGATGAGTGAGTCTGAGAAATGTAGAGTTTCCATTTCAATTGTTAGACTACCCAAGAATCGAGAAAGTAATGGTCAAGAACAGCAAGTTGACATTATCCATGCCTCATCCTTGACCAAGTTATCGCGTGACAAAAGGGACGTGACATGGTTGTACGATAGGTTGTATCGTATCATCGATCCCCATATGAATTGGGTAGTCGCAATGTCTTGCTAGAAGCCACTTGCGACTTGTGGGCTGGTACAGTATTGGCCCGCTCCAATCTCATGTGGGCCTACAGAGTCGCACACAAGAATAGCCCAACAGGAGCAAAAGTGTCCAGATTCATTGAATCTTAGATATGTCTAAGATTTAATGAATAATGTATTCAGTCTAGGATGAATATATGTGTGTGTGTGTGTGTGTGTATATATATATATATATTAAATTCGAAATTAATATAATGGTCTTATTTAATGAAGATTATAATATTATTATATAATATTTGTTTATGTTTAATTTATTTGATAAATTAAATATCTAAAACAAATAGAGATATTGTATCTCAGATTTAATTTTCGAATAAAGATATCATATATTTTATTTAATTTAAATTGAGATATAGTATCTCAGATTTAATTAATTAGATAGATATCATTTCTCGGATTTAATTTATAGAGATAAATTAAATCAGAAGGCTTTTAATTTGGATTAAATAAATACATTAGATTAGATCTATCAGATAGAGTTAATTAATATATTTTTTTAATCCAAATTCAAAATTTGAATTTCAAATTAATGAGGTTTCATTTTGAATATAATACGTCTGCTAGGTTTAGAAAAAGGTACGGGACTTTTTGTCGAGCGTATTAGAAAAGCCGCGAGAAACCCTAGAGAGAAATAGAAAAGAGAGACGCACAGTTCAGAGGCGCTAGCACGCTTCTGTTCGTGTTTCTGAAGTTTGTTCGTGTGGATACCGGTAGAGGAAGGTGATTTGAAGAGTCGACTTCTGCTGGTCGAGAAGGTAGCCCACCAGTTCAAACAGTTCGGCATGGTAAGATTCGGAAACCCTAAACCTTGATTTAAACGCCGTTGAGCGATCCTCCAATGGGATTCGTAAAAGTTTTTACTCCGCTGCGTGTACGGATCCCAACATAACATCCCGATGATTCCAATGGAAACAAGTGACTTTTGGAATAATTTTAGGGAGAATATTGCTAATGACATGTTTGCTACATTTTTGGGACATAGTGATATTTGATGATGTTGTACAATAATGTTAATGCTTAGACTACGTTGTGTTTCATTTGTTTGTCTTAGGGTTGAACACCATTTTCAGTTGTTACTTTAATAAAAGCATTTGTGTTACACTTGGTACAATGTGTGTGATAATTACTTTGTGTTTATGTTGGACTATAATCAATTTAATACATTGTCTGTTGAGTGATTTTAGATGGAGCAACCTAACCAAGAAACAAAGGGGAAACAAAAAATGTGGACTCTTGAGGAGGACAAGGTTTTGGTGGACTCCCTTGTAAGTTCAGGGTTGACCAAAAGTTCATGATAACGGGTTCAAGTCAGGATTTGCAAATGCGCTGCAGTCTATGATGGAAGAAAAGCTTCTAGGATGTAGGATCAAGGCATGTCCGCATATTACATCCAGAATTAAGACCTTGAAGAGATTGCGCCAAACGGCGTATGACATGGTGTACTGGACCAACACTTTAGGCTTTGGTTGGGATCCTGGCACAAAATGTGTCATAGCTGAGAAAGAGGTATGGGATGACTATATAAAGGTATGTTCTTGCATTCCTCACTCCTACATCACCCACTTTACTACAATGTCAATTCACTTATCTACATTGTGACGAGGCATATATAGTCATTTAACAAGCTCATTCAAGGGTTGCATAAATTCCTACCAAGTCCTTCCCATACTTTGACTCCCTCAACATGGTGTAGGGTAAGGATAGGGTTGTGGGTGAGGATGTCAGCTCCCCTATCGAAATGGAGGATGAGGTTAATCTAGAGGATGAGGAGCTGCCTGAAACGCCTCATCAGGTTACTGCTGAATCTGAATTCACGCAAACAACCAATGAAACTGCACCAACTGGATTGAATGTAACTAATCCATCTACCATTCGAAGGAAGAAGAGACGTTTGAACCACTCTGAAATCATGGTTGATGCATTGAGGGACACAATTACCTCTTTGGACAAGACTATTGTCAGTGTGTTTGAAAAACTTTGCAATCAAATATCCACTCAAGAAAGACACGTTGATCTTGATACAAAGGGTCTTGATATTTTCATGCAGCTGCTGGAGGTAAAAGATGTCACATGGAATGAGAGGAACATAGCTCCTATCAAGATACTAGGCTGTGAGAAACTTTTGAATGCATTCGCAAAAATTCCTCCAATGTATAAGCCCTCATGGATCCGTAGCCTGTTGCAACAGTAGATTTCAACGTAATGTTTACATTGTATTTTGGTGGATGGTCAGGGTTAATTGAGTTGTGTCACCATATTTTGGTCTAAACTCTGCCTTTTATGTTGGACAGCAAACTTTGGACCATGTTCATATTGGGAAACTTGGTACATTGAACATAGGATAAAGTTTGTTGTTCCCTCTATACATGTACATGTAGTATAACTTTTTGTGTCCCTGCCATCTATATATAGCCCAATGATATAGGTCACGTGTCGGAGTATGTATATTTTGCTGATATGCCTCTGTTGTTGTCATGGGTTGGCAAATGTAAAGTGTACAACAATGTTCATGAATGGTGTTTTTGAATATAAATATAATGAAAGACTTGGCTATCACCCAAGAGGGGGGTGAATTGGGTGTTTGATTAAAAACTTAGAACTTTAAGAAACTTTCTGCAACTTATTGAAAGTAGTTTGAATGATAGTAATAAGTTATAAAGTGATAAACAATCATTCAAACATATATGCTGGAATGTAAGAGATAAGGGAAGAGAATATGCAATCAGTGATTTATACTGGTTCGGCCCAATCCTTGACCTACGTCCAGTCCTCAAGCTTCACTTGAGATTTTCAATCCACTATCTTCTTTCAACTTGATTACACGTTACGTACTTGAAGTAATCCTCTCACTAGGACTTACTCCCCTTACAAACTATAATCAATACACCCGTTTGATTACACACTCGCACTCAAGTAATCCTCTCACTAGGATTCACTCCCCTTACAAGCCGTAATCAACACAATGTGTTTCCCACTCAAGATCACCCAATCTTGAGTAACTCTAAGGTAGAATGATAGGATGTTTACAATGATTCTTCTCTCTCGAAGTGTATGGATAAACACCGAAGTACAATACAAAACATTTCACTCTCTATGATTTATAGACATTGAAAATCGAGAGTAAATGATATAAAGATCGAGTAATAGCATGTTGAAGATGTAGGCTTGTTTCTCCGCCCTGTGTTGTGTTTTTCTTCTGTTTCTCTTTCTCTATTTATAGATACTTTGTATTGATGTTGTGGGAGGCATTCGTCCATTGCATTTTGGGGCTTTTTCTGATTTCCAACTTTTGCTCTGCATTGAAGATTATGACCGTTACGTCATTTAATGACTTTCCTCTATTTGTTCAGGGAATCATTCTGAGTAATGGTTGTAGCAATTGTTTCCAAAACGAAGGACTTCATCTTCTTGACTTTTGCTTTGATCATTGACGCGTGAAATCAATGCTCTGTTTTTATTTTCTGTCAATCAAGGATTGATTACCGTTGTGAACGAATCGTTGCATATCCATTCGATTTGAATCCATTCGAAATTCTAGGTTGTTGGGAGCATTTATGATGGATATAGATGTTGGGAATAATTCTGAATTAAATGATGTTTATTCAAGAATTAATGTCTCCCAGATATTCAGGTGCTTTATTTGGCAGGAGCCTTGTTGTCTGCCTTGAAGAATGGTTGAGTATCTTTCTGGGCTGTCATCTACTTGCTTCTGTCCAGAGGATAACTTTAAAATAATATAATTGAGCATTTGTCCAAGTTCCTCGTTGAAATCTGTCATCTTTTCATTTCTGAAAATGTGCAGCAAAGTTCATCTTCATCCTTTTGATAGATCTTGATTTCTGTCAAGATTGATGTTCTCTCAAGCTTTAATAATCGAAACATGTACACAAATGATATAAATAATGTTAAGAATAAGTATAAGTCATTTGGGTAATCATGTGGATGTTCCCAGGCTCGAGTCCGCACTCATAGGCTGGAGTTTGGGTCTCTTCAAAATCATCTTTTGCTCTCTGTTTTGTCTAAACTCGAGGGTGTCACTTATAGGCTCGAGTTTGGATGATTTTCGCGACACGGTAGCTCTCGTAACCCGCGAACTCGAGTCTGCCAACTAATAGGCTCGAGTTTGCTTCACTTGATAGCAAACTTCAAACATCCTGAAAATACAGTCTACTTTCGAGGGCCATATCTCCCTGGTCTGAACTCCTTTTTGGTTGGTTCAACTATTGATTTTAAATCCCTTTGAGTCTACTTTCCATTTCCACCGATTTCAGCTCAATTGGATTCTTCGTTTGTGAGATACACTCAAAACATTGAAGGTTGGTCATTTGTGTGACGTGGATTTCACTGTCAACTTCATAAATTCATAGCTCCTTCATCTTAACTCCTTTTGGCTTGAATTATATATCCACATGACGCCTTGGGAGTCTAGTTTCATATGCCACTAGTTTCACCTCAATCCGATCTCTGGTTTAGGAGATATCATTGAATTACCAGACGTCGCCCAAGTGAAATGCTGAACAGAGTAGCTGAAATGCTGAAGACCGCTACAGGCTCGAGTTTGTCAACTAATAGGCTCGAGTTTGTCTTGTCCAGAGACACCAGAAATGCTGAAGACACTACAGGCTCGAGTTTGCTAATTATGGGCTCGAGTTTGGAGTTCCAAACTGTAGGTTTGTGTTCTAAGCTCGAGTTTGGCTTGTCCAGAGGCGCTAGAGTTGCTGAGGACATTACAGGCTCGAGTTTGCAAGTTATGAACTCGAGTTTGCTCATCCTGGAACTGATTTTTGATGGTTTAAACTCTGAATTGATCCGTTCCAGCTTCCATATGATCTTGGATACTTCTAGCATCAATATAAGAACTTGAATAAAGATATTCCATTGCATTGCAAGTTCTTCCTTCTTCAATTTCTTCTCTCCTTCTAGATTATCCCCCAAAATCATTTGATAACCTCTTGCTTCCTTAATATTATGATATTCCCATTATATTGTGCAAGAGCTTCTTTCTTCAATCAACATTCTCCATCATAAAACTTTGCATCTACATTAAATATAATAATTAGTCAAAGTAAAAGATAAATGTAGTATACAACCTTTTTGCTATTAAGAATGACATCTATATAAGACATCATCAAAACTAATCAAAACCAACATATATGACTTCCTTTTTGTCATGCCTCCAATTCATTCATTTTATGTTTCCATGCTTATTTAAACTCTGCAATGAATTCGGTCTTGCCTGCAATTATTTTCACATTTTCTCTGCTGATATGTCCTTCTGTCAGATAATGCGTTTGAACGTGTTTATTGGTAAGGTTTTTTGGTTCAAACTTTCCGCTTACGTTCGAACTTATAAATTAAAAATTCAATTTCCCATTATTGAGAGACTGCACTTGTTAAAGTTCAAACATCTTGTTGTGGTTCAAACGTTCCGCTGTCAAGGTTTTTTCCTCAAAACCTTTGCAGTAAATTTTTTGAATTAAAAAGACCTCTGCAGTAAATTTATAACCGCGAAGTCCAACCGTTCACTCATAAAGCCCATATTTTAAAATATTAAAATGGAAATAAAATATGTGTCAACTATTGATAGGAAGTTCGAACGGACATCTAGTCTAGAGAAAACTGTCATCAAGTTGCTCTGTTTTTGCAGAGTATACCTAATACCTATGAGCGTCAGTTATCACACCCAAACGACACCCATTTGCACCCTATGCTGATGAAGCGAACTAATTAATCGCCCTCTCTTCCTCTCTAAAAGCCCTAGCAATTTCCAGTTTCTCTCTGTTTACCTTCACAAATGGCGAGGGTTAAAATCACAGCCGACTGATTGAACGAACTGGGAATCACAATGGAGGATGTCACGAAGTACAGGAACCATATGTCTATGATCCGGTGGTGTGGTCGGGATGGGGGGTAGAAGTACAAGAGCAAAGAAGTTTATGATGAGTATGAAGAAACAACAAAGTGGAAGCGTGACAATGAGGCTAAGGAAGCCAAGAAGAGAAAACGTGTTGCGAAGAAGAATGCTGACGCCAGTGTGTCTAAGAAGAGAAAGGGCCCTTTGGAGGTTGACGGTGATTCATTATCGGAATCCTCTGGTAAACAAAAAGGGCAAAATACAGAGTAGAAAAAATAGGGGAAATCAAAGGTGGTTGTGAGTGACAGTTCTGGTGGTGAGGACAAGGGATAGAAGCCAACTGAGTCGGACAATGCATCCTCGAACACAAACAACAAAGAAGAGGACAAGGGGGTGAAGATAAGAGTTGGGTGAAGTTGTATAAGAAGCTAATGAAAGTGCAACAGAGGCTAAATGTCGTGCTTAAAGCAAAGTTAAACTTCAACCAATCAAAACTAGAAGATTACGATATCAAATTAGTTGGTCGTAGTCTCTATAAAATGAGTAGAATTAGGTTGGATTCATTTGAAGAATATTTTCCATTCAGGCTATCAGAAATCCTTAGACCATTCAGGGGGCTACTAGAGTTGTCTCTGCCTTACTCTGACTTTGTTGTTAAGGTATTTTACACCAACCTAAAAATGTTCAGAGGGGGGGTAGTTTCTACATGTGTCAGAGGCCAAAGAATAGAAGTTCGTGAGAAGAAATTGTTATAGTGGTTAAATATGAAAGGTCCCCAGTCAAAGGATACCTCATTCACTGGAGATGAAATGGACAATATCCTCCTGGAAGGTGGTAAAACTGAGGATGATACTCCTCTGCACAGACCAAAACAGCTGCCACATAAGTATAGGGTATTATACTACTTATACAGTAGGAATTTTGTGAACAAGGGGAAGAACTACACAACCATGAGCATTGAGGACAAACAAATCCTCACTTGTTTAATTCGGAGGAAGCCTTTTAATATGGGGAAGAGGATAGTGGACACAATGCTTAAAGACGCTACAATTGGAAAAAAGAACACTGAACTGCCTTATCCCTCACTTGTGTCCCTCATATTGGAGAAGAACAAAATTTGGTATCTGCAAGAAGGTGAGGCTCCTATGTGGAGTCCAGAATTTGATGACTAGGCGTTGCATCGAATGCAAATTCCATTTGAGTCCAAACAGGAGTCCAACAAATCCTTGTCTGAGGGGAAAAAGGTGATGAAATCCAAGCGTGAGCCACCTCTACGTCCTTCTGGGCCTAATGCACCTTCACATTCAGTTAAAGATGAAGTTGCAAAACTGGGTGGATTGTTTGGCCAAGTTCTGGATGAGAAACTTGGTATGATGCACGATCAGATGTAGGCACAACTTGGTGCCATTCAAGCA
This sequence comes from Acacia pycnantha, assembly GCA_025563575.1. Lineage (NCBI taxonomy): Eukaryota > Viridiplantae > Streptophyta > Magnoliopsida > Fabales > Fabaceae > Acacia > Acacia pycnantha. The sequence continues at coordinate 28,824 of JAMWYP010000085.1, forward strand.
CATGTTGCCAGGGTTGAATTACGAATGACACAGATTGCGCTTGACTTCAACAACCTTCGCGATTTTATTCACCTATATGAAGGTGGAATATCACCTAGAGGGGGGCGAATAGGTGATTATAAAATTATTTCGCTGATTGCTCAAGAACTTTTCGCTGAATGCTCAAAAACACAGTCACCCACACAACTGATGTAAGTTAAGGCATGGTAGAGATAGAGAAGAGAAGATTGACACAGAGAATATATATTGGTTCGGTCCAACTCTTGACCTACGTCCAGTCCCCAGAAATACTCCGGGATTTCACTAACTTACCCAGAAATACTCTGGGATTTTACTATCTTGACTACACACTCTGTAACTCTTGAGTAATCCTCTCACTAGGACTTATTCCTCTTTACAAGCTGTAATCAAAGATTACAAACACAATTACACTTTTTTCAAAACTTAACTCGAGTTTGCCTTAGACAGTAATTTTTTCAACTTACAAAGACAAACTTTAACTGTGTTTACAATTGTCCGTTATCATCAAAACCAATAGAGAACTAACATTCTCCCCCTTTTTGATGATGAAAACACTTGTAAACAATTACCTACTTTTAAAAATAAGATTTGATCATTTAAGAATACTGAAAGCTAGTTTGTCCAATACATTTGCAAACCTTTTTAATAAGCGCGATTCATTTCATCAATGCTAAACAAACATAATTTGATCAACAATCAGAATTAAGCAGTGGATATAGCAGTTGATCAATATCAGAGAGCGAATGCCAAAATCAGGATTGGCATCAGAATGAAACATTAACCATACTGTAGAATTAGAGTATAAAGCATATTACAACAACAAAAAACAATAGAGTATCAAAAGCAAATATAAACAAAGTAGCAGTAAGTTATATAGCAAATAATCAAATATTTTAAAACATAAACTGCTCCTTTTACTTCTTTTCTTCTCCCCCTTTGTCATCAACAAACAAGGTGGATTAATTTGGATAGAAGAAGGTTGAAGAACTGAATCCTCTTGTTGAGAAGGAGGGTCAATTTGAGTGTCAATAACAGAGGGTTCAGGGTTTATGGTAGCTGCACGAATTGTGGAAGCTGGTTCAGGATTTGGCTGAGGTATGGTAGAAGTAGGACCAGCTGAAGTAGATGCACCAAAACCAGAAGTGTACATGGACTGATTCTGCAGGATTTTGTCCATCTTGTCACTAAGACTCACCATTGATACCAGAAGAGTTGAGATGCTAACTGATTGATCTCCAACTTGACTACTAAGATCTTGAACTTTTTGCTTCAGCGCTTCTTGCTCAATACTGAATTCTTCTTGAGAATCCACCATCTCATTGTGTCCCTTACTCACATCAGCTATTAATTGCTTCACTTCTGATTCTATTTTGGCAGAAAGATCAGTAATAGCTCTGTCAATTATGTCCTTGATCCTTGCATCCAAATCAGAAGGTATGGACTGAGAAGGAAGTGGAACACTCTGAGCTTCTTGAACTCTGGATTGAGTTGCTCTAGATCTTGCTGGCCTGGATTGAGGTGGAGCTCTTGATTGATCAGATCCTTCATCAAAATTTATTCTCATGAGGTTCAGAATGTGTCTGCCAAATTTCTGAGGTCTCTCTGGTTGTTCATTTGCAGGAAGGTACCAAACTTTCTCATGGAATAGAATCACAGAAATGAGGCTGGCAAAAGGGATCTAAGAGGATTTTCTGGAAGTGAATCGAAACTTAGCCATTTCTTGGAAAATCCAGTGCCCTGTTAGTTCTCTATGTGTTTTGATGATAACTGACAATTGTAAACAAGTGTGAATGTTTTTGACAAAGTTAAACAAATTGATTTCATCTCAAAAACATTCTGTCAGCGCCAAACTCGAGCCTAAATGTGTGAACTCGAGTTTGCTACTAACAGAGAGCAAGACAGGCTATTTTGGATTTCAAACTCGAGCCTGTATCTTTAAACTCCAGTTTAGAACCTCCAGAGAAAATCTTCAAAGAGTTTACAAATGTGTAAACTCGAGTTTGTGGTTACAAACTCGAGTTTGCCTCTGGCGGGAAGCCTTTTCAAAATGAAAGCATTTCTTAAACTCTACAACATTTATTTTTGAGTAGATTTTGCTATTTGTTGAAAATCTACAAGAGTTTATAAATCATGTAAACTCGAGTTTGTCATTGGCAGAGAGCTACCAAGTTTTTTCAAAGTTAGCTAAACTCCAGTTTACATTTGGAAACTCGAGTTTTGGCTACACGGAGAGTTCTCTAAGTTTCCACACTTTGTTGGAAACTCGAGTTTACTTTGGAAACTCGAGTTTTCATCCTAGAGAGAACAATGCTCGATTTTGAACTTGTGAAAACTCCATTATTAATTTTAGGGTTAAGGTGCAAAAATAGACATGTCCTTTTGTTGGAGGAGCGCCCAGTAGCAAATATTTTTTTTAGGTGCAAAAGTGACTATGTGGTTACAAAATGGGAGCAAAAGTTACAGTAACCGTTAAGGGGGTGGACGTTGACCGTTAAGTTGGAAGGTTTGACTAAAGTTAATGATGTGGATGCTGACTAGGAGTGTGTAGATGGCTGAGTAATTGATGACTTAGAAAAAAATGATTTATTTATATGAAAAAAATATAATTTCTTTATCTAAAAAATTCAATCCCCCAAAATATATAATTTCTTTATCTTTTATTTATCTAAAAAATTTAATCCCCCAAAATATATAATTTCTTTATCTTTTATTTATCTAAAAAATTTAATCCCCAAAGTTTTTTGCCCAGAAACCTACCGGATCGAAATACAATCCATTGCCAGACACCCATAGCCTTCAAGCTTTTGCCTAGAAACCTGATCGAAACAATCGAGCATATCGATTTAACCCCCAGCGTCCCCTTCAATCTCGATCTGGATCCGAAATTCGAACACAGATCAAGAAGTTTTTATGAATCCGATAATAAGTTAATAGGTGTGGGAGAAATGGAGCTGAACAGCACAAAAAAATTTGCGCACAAAGAAACTGAAATTAAACCAAAATACCATTTACAGCACACAAAAATTAAACCAACATACCCAAAAATTGCAGCCATCTCCAGAGAAATTTGCGCACAAACAAAATCCATTTATAGCACAAAGAAACTAACATTAAACCAAAATACCCAAAAATTGCAGCCATCTCCAAGGGGCCGAGAAGTCGAAGGGTTGTTGCTGTTGGAGATTGCAAAATGCAGTGAGAGAAGAGGAGGCAACCCGATCTGATAGGGGAAGTTGATGAAGATGCCGTCGGAAGTGTAGATCTGAGGATTTTTCACCTCTAACCCGAAAGGAATGTCGCCGAGAAACCCCATGGAATTTGGGATATTAGGTATCTTCTAGGTTGGGTTGTAATGGAGAAGATCGAGCAGATTAGAAGAAGGGTATGGAGGAGGAGGGTCGAGTATTGAAGACGAATTGTAGCTTTGGGTCTCTTCCACTGTGAGCTTGAGATTTTCGTCCAAGTTATTGTTACTTGTGAGGTTTCCGGCAGCCAGGGTTGGAGAAAGATGAGAAGTCGATGGAGAAAGAACATGAGAAGTTGATGCTTGCTAGGGTTGGAGATGAGAGATTTTGGGGATGAATCACTTCTGGGCAGCTAGGGTTGGAGAAAGAAGTCGATGCTTGCTAGGGTTGGAGAGATTTTGGGGATTAATCAATTTTTGGGAATAAAAGATAAATAAATCATTCTTATTCCAAGTCATCAATTACTCATATTCCACTTGTCTGCTACACACTCCTAGTCAGCATCCACATCATTAACTTTAGTCAAACCTTCCAACTTAACGGTCAACGTCCACCCCCTTAACGGTTACTGTGACTTTTGCTCTCATTTTGTAACCACATAGTCACTTTTGCACCTAAAAAAAGTATTTGCTACTGGGTGCTCCTCCAACAAAAGCACATGTCTATTTTTGCACCTTAACCCTTAATTTTAACAAAGCTTTTCAATGTTTTCTCAAAATTGAGAAAACTCGAGTTTACTTTTAGAAACTCGAGTTTCGGATTTACAGAGAAGTTTCCATAGTTTTCAAAGAATGTGAAAACTCGAGTTAAAATATGGAAACTCGAGTTTTAGTCAGGCAGAGAGCTCTGCTATCTTTTGAACATTTGAAAACTCCAGTTTTGATTTGGAAACTCCAGTTTTGAGCTTTTGGACTAAAACATGATTTTTCATCAAAAGTCCAAAACTCGAGTTAGTCACTTAATGACTCGAGTTTTGCACTGTTCACAAAACATGTCCAAATGCCAAATCGCGATGTTTGTAACTGAAATGAGAAAACTCGAGTTAAGATTTAAAACTCGAGTTTCGGTCTTTTACTGAAAATCCACTGAAACATGAAAACTCGAGTTTCGAAGAACTGACTCGAGTTTCCATCGCAGAATTTGAATTTCGAACAAAACGAATTTGCGAAATATTTGTGTTTGATCTCAATACTCTATATCATCACTCATTACTATTCTTAACTATGTTTAATCAATTTGTTAGTGAGTTTCAGATGATTTAGACAGGATTAAATGGAGATTGAGCAAAAAGCATAAAGTATGTCAGCACATTAAATGAAGAGTGCAGAAACCTTGCATACTTCTGGACAAACATTTCTCCACACGTTTTCTAGGAATTAATGTTTCCTTCTACATCCAGCAACTGCCCTTCCAACGGATTAATTGTCAGAAAGTCATCCCTCAACTTCTGCAAAGCTGGATTAACCAAAGAGTAGAGAGAGAAGAAGACCAAAACCTCAACTAATCAAGCTGCAATGTTTCCAACGGTCACATTATGAATTCCAACGGTCATTTAATGATATCTAGCTATATATAGAGCTGCAATCAAGTCCTCAACAAGAGAGACAACAGACAGAAACGAAAATCATTCAAGTTACTTATTCTTTCAGTTTTCTTTCTGTACAGTAGCTTTGACACATAGAGCTTCAGTGTTTATCATATATCTACTCAGTAAGGAGTTGAGTTATCATTTGATTATCTGTAAATCTTAAGGTTGTGGAACCTTAAGTAAGGGTGTACAATTACAACTTGTAAGGGGGAATGAGTCCTAGGGAAAGGATCATCTCGAGTACAGAGTGTGTAATTGTGTTTGTAATCTTTGGTTACAGCTTGTAAAGAGGAGTAAGTCCTAGTGAGAGGATTACTCAAGAGTTACAGAGTGTGTAGTCAATATAGTAAAATCCCGGAGTGTTTCTGGGTAAGTTAGTGAAATCCCGGAGTGTTTCTGGGGACTGGACGTAGGTCAAGAGTTGGACCGAACCAGTATATATTCTCTGTGTCAATCTTCTCTTCTCTATCTCTACCTTGCCTTAACTCACATCTATTGTGTGGGTGACTGTGTTCTTGAGCATTCAGCTAAAGGTTCTTGAGCAATCAGCGAAAGAATTTTATAATCACCTATTCACCCCCCCCCCTCTAGGTGATATTCCACCTTTATGCCCAACATTGTGAGGCACTTGGTCAATGATAGAAGCAAATATAGGGTAATCCTTCTTTGCGAAATGGGTGAAGTTTCCACCTTTCTGCATGAGATCCCTAGTATAGATGTACTAGGTAGCTCGATGCTTAGGGGGCATTGACACTGGAGTAAAATTCAGAATTTCTAATCCCTCAGGAACTGGCTCATTCGGTTTTAGCAATTGAAAAATCTCCCTATCAAAATAGTTCAATGATGTAACAGGTGGGGGATTTTGAATTTGAAGAAGAGAGTTTAAGTATGAACTAGATAAGGTGATTTTCTTCCCTCTAATGGTTGTAGTAATTCTCTCTTCAACTAAATTTCCATCTCTGTCTAAAAGATTGTCACTCTTCATACCATGGTAAAATATTTTGACAAGAGTGGGACTGTAGGAAGCTTTAATAGAGATTAGAGGTTCAAATTGCTTCAACCAGGGATTAAGATCAAGATTACATTCCTCTTTTAGTTGAGCCAGGTCGACATAAACAGTGGGGCAAAAGGTTTTAGGATCAAAATTTTCTTTGAAACGAGTGGCATCCTCACCAGACAGTCTAACAGGTTCACTAAAGAAATTTCTGGGTATTGAAGAATGATTATAGATTCCAAATAGGGCAGGAATTTCTTCAGATACCTGAGGAGTAGATTCCTCTTGATATTGAGAGGCAGAAGGAGCTTGAGAGCTAGCTTGTTCAGTTGCAGGCACACCCTTCTTGGACCGTTTGGATTTATAGGTCTCTGGAACCTTATCTTTAACTCTGCTAGAAGCAGCTTTTGTTCCAATTCGGTTCTGGGGAACACTTCCTCTTGAAAGAGATGATTGAGTCACTGCTACACCTGGGATTGTTTTATCCACTCCAAACTTGTATTTTTTTGGAAAGGATTTGAGACGAGTAGGACGTTCAGGTGTGGTTTGACGAGAAAATTGAGGCTCTTCTTGGTCGGAATTGGTAGTATTGACAGTTGTAGGATGTTTAGGAGCCATTTTTGTAGGATTTCGTCGATTTGGGTGAGAGGATTTGAGAGAAGATAGGTTTAGGCTCGAGGGTGAAGTGAAGTGTAGAGGAACAGTCAAGTTTTTTTAAAACATTTAACATCGCGACAAACTCGAGGTTACAAGTGTAGACTCGAGTTTGGTTAAACTTGTACTACCTGAACTTCAAGAGTGTATATGTGAACTCTTGAAATTCACCCTTAAACTCGAGTTTAATACTTAAAGGCTCGAGTTTATGAAGTCCTCTGAATCTGGTTGTTCTCTGTCTGCCCGAAACTCAAGTTATTCACTTAACAACTCGAGTTTCCAATTTGCTCAGAAACTCATTTCTTCTCTGGCCCCGATAAACTCGAGTTTTGAGAGCATAACTCGAGTTTTCACTTGTAATTGAAAGCTAGATTCCTCTCTGTCTGGGATAAACTCGAGGTTGTCAACTTATAGGCTCGAGTTTGGCTTTCTCCAACATTTTCATTTCCTCTGAATCCCACGAACTCGAGTTTAAAAATGGTAAGCTCGAGTTTTCTTCTTTTACAGCAAACTTTCTGCACATTATCAGAGGTTCTAAATACATTGGTCAGCCTGCACAAACTCATCTAGATACTTCAATCTTTGTGTTAGCAATTAGTGATCATCAAACACATAACTAACATTAAGTGGAGGCTATTTTCAAATCATTGGGATTCACCATTCCCATTTACACTTTTCTTTCAAATTGGTAATGCATCACAATTTTCATGAATGATAGCAAAATTCATTTTGAAGCATATTTTAAAAGCAATGCATATACCAAGAATTAATGAAAGTCAATAGGTTGAATACATTAGTATGCTCCAGATTAGAGAGATGTTGAACATTCCCCTTAACATGTTGAAGAGACTCCACAAAAGCAAGAGTCATGAAGATAGAATACTGAGGAAACATTCTTAGCACAACAGAAGTGTATAAGCATAATGACTTTGCTATTGACCAGAAGATAATCTTGCATTTTCGAATTAGAAATTCATGAATGCTTAAAGCAAGATTATGAATATAGTTACTCAAAATAAGGATGGAAGACAAATGCTGATGTATTTGGGCAACTAAGAGAATACTAGGATTCTTGAATGATGAAGCACATTAATCCAAATGACAAGAGTTCAGAATATCATCCTAGTGAGCTATTCCATTAATGGTTAATGCATTATCATTCAGCGCACTAATGAGCATTTATAAAACTTGGAATAACTTGGCTAATGGAAATTTATGCAGTATGGCATAACTGTTTCATAGATTGAATTCTTTTCTTGAAGATAGGCTTGAAACTCATATATGGATAACACATTAGTCATGAAGTCTAACTAGTTCAAGAATGAAACCAGACAGTTCAAGCAATACATTGAATTCTAAAGATCAATCTGAGAAGAATGGAAAAACATTCAACTTAAACAGATTTGAAGCATATCTATTATTCATGAGTATTAGCTTTCAATTTTGAAACACTATTTGAATGTAATCAAAATATGAATATTTTTCAAACCGTCTGTATGCATTTTCACAAAACAAGGTAAATCAAAACAATTTTAGAATTGTGCATTTCAAAATATTAAAATCAGGAAATAAAGCACAGATTCACTTTTGATCCATTTAGCAATCTGAAGTTCATTTTGAAAGGACATAAAATATTGATTGCTAATGAGATGCAATAATGGACAAATATTCATTACCCAAATATGAAACTCATATAAGCACAGTATAGGGTATCAGTTAGATATCACCGTAATTCCTTTTGTCCTTGTAAAAGCTTGCTTGATTGAGATGGATTAATGTAGATGACTCCTTTTACGATATTCACCATCAAGCATTGCTTCTTCAGCTTCCTCAAGAGTTGAATTTAGTTGTTTATGTAGTTGCTCTCTTGAGAAGCTCTCATTGATCATTAGGCTCTTGGAGGTTCGACTTTGCTTACCCACTGCTTCTTATTTCTTTTCTTGGGTTTCTGCAAAGTTCTCTCAAAGGGTATCGACTTCAAAAGTCTTCTGCTTGGCACTTGAGAGGATCTCCTTTTTGGTTCATAAGAGACTCTTTGATTGTTCACCTTCTCTGCACCTTTGTGTCTATTCTTTTTGAAATCATTCTGCACACACAAGGCAATAGATGGACTTTTTGGTACCCATTTACTCTTGGGTCCTTCACTGTTAGTTCGAACCTTAGGTAAAACATAAGTTCCCTTTGGTACCCATTGATAATTGCCAACAGGTTTATCTCTTCTATCTTTCCTATGAAAGCAAGATGAAGTACTGTATCCCTTTCAGTTACAGTAATTACAGTGAGCAAAAGGATTTGAGCTATGAACTGATTTATGAATATAATTCAAATAATATTTTCCACCAGTTTTCTTTTTACCTTTCTTCTTGTCAAAAATAGGATTGTATCCTATGCCTGATCGGTCATTTGTAAATCTTTGAGCTTTCAAACTGACATTGAGCATTTCACTACCTTTAGTGAACTTCTCAAGTGTTTTCGTGAGATAAAAGTTTCTCTTTTCAAGATCAAGACATTTTTCACAAACTGAATTTTCACAGGCTAAAACTGGAGGTAATACTTTAACTTATTGTTCCAGTAACTTGATTTTCTTTCTAGAAGCAATAAGTTCTTTTGCAATCTTTTTAAATTCATAATGCAGTTCATTATATTCAGAAAACAATTCATCATAACAAGGTTTAGAGTCAGATACCTCTTCTTCATTTTCTGATTGCTCTTCTTCTGCAATCAAACAGATTTTTGCAGATTCTTCTTCTTTTTCACTTTCATCATCCGAAGAACTATCTCCCCATATGGCAGATACATATGCTTCCTTTCTGAGATGATTGAATCTCTTCTTCTTGTAGAACTTCTTGAATTTTCACACGAACATAGCCATTTCATCTTCATTCTCATCTTTCTCTTCCTTCACAGCATTAAGAGCGATACTTTTGCTCTGACTATTAATCACTTCATCCAAGCCCTTCTTGAATTTCAGTTTCCCTTCATATTCAGATAGACTTCCAAATAAAGAAGCAACTAAAGTCACTGATTCTCCACAAGCTTCTTCTATAGCTGTGACTTTGGCTTCCCAATCTTTTGTCAAGACATTGAGAATTTTTCTGACTTGAGGACCTTGCTCATATGTTTTGCCCAGTGCTGATAATTGGTTAATAAGATGAGTATAACGAAGTTGAAATTCAGCAATGGACTCACCGGTCTTCATTCTAAGGAGATCATATTCAGTTGTCAGCGTGTTGATGTGATTCTCCTTTATGCCGAGAGTTCCTTCGTATGCTATCTCCAAGGCTTTCCACATCTCCTTGGCAGTAGATAGATTGCATATACGAAAATACTCCTTTTGACTGAGAGCACCATGAAGCATCAGGATGGCTTTGCTGTTGAGAGTCACTTTCCTTCGGTCATCCTTGTTGAATTCATCTTCAGTCTTTGGAACATTATTTCCTCCTACAATTTTCGTAGGAACATAATCTCCATTCTCTATTACTTGCCATAGACCATACTCCGAGGCTAACACAAATACTCTGAATTTTGCTTTCCAAAACGAATAGTGTTCGCCATTGAAGCCAGGTGGTCTGTTGATTGAGGCACCTTCAGGTAATATTCCTTCCATGATCTTTATCTCGGGATGTTAAGCCCAATCTGAGAAACCAGGCTCTGATACCAAATGAAGGTGGAATATCACCTAGAAGGGGGTGAATAGGTGATTATAAAATTATTTCGCTGATTGCTCAAGAACCTTTCGCTGAATGCTCAAAAACACAGTCACCCACACAACTGATGTAAGTTAAGGCAAGGTAGAGATAGAGAAGAGAAGATTGACACAGAGAATATATACTGGTTCGGTCCAACTCTTGACCTACGTCCAGTCCCCAGAAACACTCCGGGATTTTACTATCTTGACTACACACTCTGTAACTCTTGAGTAATCCTCTCACTAGGACTTACTCCTCTTTACATGCTGTAATCAAAGATTACAAACACAATTACACACTCTGTACTCGAGATGATCCTTTCCCTAGGACTCACTCCCCCTTACAAGTTGTAATTGTACACCCTTACTTAAGGTTCTACAACCTTAAGATTTACAGATAATCAAATGATAACTAAACTCCTTACTGAGTAGATATATGATAAATACTGAAGCTCTATGTGTCAAAGGTACTGTACAGAAAGAAAACTGAAAGAATAAGTAACTTGAATGATTTTTGTTTCTGTTTGTTGTCTCTCTTGTTGAAGACTTGATTGCAGCTCTATATATAGCTAGAGATCATAATGTGACCGTTGGAATTCATAATGTGGCCGTTGGAAACATTGCAGCTTGATTAGTTGAGGTTTTGGTCTTCTTCTCTCTCTACTCTTTGGTTAATCCAGCTTTGCAGAAGTTCAGGGTTGACTTTCTGACAATTAATCCGTTGGAAGAGCAGCTTGTTGGATGTGGAAGGAAACATTAACTCCTTCAAAATGTGTGGAGAATGTTTGTCCAGAAGAATGCAAGCTTTCTGCACTTTGCATTTAATGTTCTGACTTTGCTTTTTGCTTTTTTGCTAATTCTCCATTTAATCCTGTCTAAATCATCTGAAACTCACTAACAAACTGATTTAACATAGTTAGGAATAGTAATGAGTGATGATATAGAGTATTGAGATCAAACACAAACATTTCACAAATTCGTTCAATTCGAAATTCAAATTCTGCGATGCAAACTCGAGTTAGTTCATCAGAACTCGAGTTTTCATGCTTCACTGAACTTTCAGTAAAAGACCGAAACTCGAGTTTTAAATCAAAACTCGAGTTTTCTCTTTCCAGAGAAAAACATCACGATTTTGCATTTGGACATATTTTGTGAACAGTGCAAAACTCGAGTCATTAAGTGACTAACTCGAGTTTTGGACTTTTGATGAGAAATATAGTTTTAGTCCAAAATCTCAAAACTGGAGTTTCCAAAACTTAACTGGAGTTTTCAAAACGTTCAAATTTGACAGAACTCTCTGTCTGGTCAAAACTCAAGTTTCCAAAACTTAACTCGAGTTTTCTCATCCGTTGAAAACTTTGGAAACTTCTCTGTAAGGCAGAAACTCGAGTTTTAAAATCTTAACTCGAGTTTCCTCGTTTATGAGAAAACTTTGAAAGACTTAGTCGAAATGAGGAATGATGTTTTCACAACGTCAGAGACGAGCATTGTTCTCAGGTGATGTAAACTCGAGTTTTCTAAGGTTAACTCGAGTTTCCATAAAACGTTGGAAACTTAGAGAACTCTAGTATAGCCTAAACTCGAGTTTCCAAATGGAAACTGGAGTTTTGGTTTCTTTGAAAAACTTGGTTGCTCTCTGTCTTGTCAAAACTCGAGTTTTCTAAATCAAACTCGAGTTTGCTTTGTCTGTGAAAAACTCAGAAGCTCTCTATAAGGCCAAAGCTCGAGTTTTCAAAACTTAACTCGAGTTTGCCTTAGACAGTAAGTTTTTCAACTTACAAAGACAAACTTTAACTGTGTTTACAATTGTCCGTTATCATCAAAACCAATAGAGAACTAACACTATATGCCATGAGTTTAAGGACTTTCCATCATTCAGGGCAGGTGAATATGATGGAGCTAGTCCTTCAAGAAAGCCTCCAAGTGACCCTGTTGTACATGGAGGTGAGAAATTATATTATCAAAGTGTGCAACATTCCTCTCTGTCATCCCAAGCCTCCCCAACATACAATGTGGGACAATAGGGGCATGTTAGTGCAGGCACCTCCCCTGAAACGGACTCCAAGACTGATGAAGAAGTAGTGCATGGTAAGGAAGATGTGGATGATAATGTTACAGGAAGCTCCACTGATGAAGAAGAAGTGGTTGTTAAGGAAGATGATGAGGACGATGTACCAGCCAACTCCACAGATGAAGAAGCAGTGCCTGCTAAGGAAGATGATGAGGACAATGTACTAGCCAGCTCCACAGATGAAAAATCAGTAGGTGATAAGTAAGATGCTGATGAGGATGTAACGGCCAGCTCCACAGATGAAAAATCAGTGGGTGATAAGGAAGATGTTGATGAGGATGTAACAGCCAGCTCCACATCTGAGGAAGATGATGATGAAGATTCAGTGGCTGCTAAGGAAGATGATTATGGAGATTCAGTGGCTGGTAAGGAATCTCATGATGAGTATGAAACTGAAGGGTCCACTGCAAATTAAGGAAGGGAAGTAGAGCATGAGCTTGAAGTCCAATCAAAAGGAGAGGCAGCTGAGCATGAGGATGCTATTGGTACCAATTCTCCCCAAGGCACCACGTTTGAAAAACCACTGCAATCTGAAGATGGTGGTAGTGACAATGTTGGTGAAACCCACAAAGCTAAAACAGGGAGGAAAAGAAAGCCAGTGGTCATAATGTGACACAAGTGGAGGAAAAGGATGGTGGGGTGACAATCTCAATAAAGGTCCCACAGTTGAAAAACAAGAAGAGGAAGAGGATGGTGGGGGTGACAATCTAAGTAAAGGTCCCACAACTGAAAAAGGAATGGAGGGGAGGAAGCTGGTGGTGTCGATGTCAATGAAGGCACCACAACTAAAAACCAACAAGGTCCGGGAATGTCCCCTACACTGTCTAGTGAAGACTTTGACTTAATAACCCTATTGTCCATTGTGCCTCTTCCTGAACCTGTCAACCCTCCTCCTACCCCTTATAGGCAAATCACAAAAATTGTTTTGTTAAGGTTTATACCAACATCAAGTTTCAGCAGCAACATGGCAGCTCAGAATTTTCCCCATATCTTCTCACCTGAACCAGCAGTTGTTCCTCCACCCACAAGGCCTGCAACCCCCATGTACATCCCAATGAACCTCCCTGGTTCACGTACATCATCGCCAAGACGAGCCACTACTAGGAAGTCCCCTGCGAAAAGGAAGAAGAAGAATTTGGGAGTTTAGTTTCTCTTTCATATTTAATGGTTTTTGTAATGATTCATGACATGGTTGCCTAACATTATCAAAGGCATTACTCCTGCTCACCTGTTTGCTGTACTAGTTGACATTTTGTAATGTGAGTTTGAACTTGACTGTTTGGTTCGAACTCACATGTGTTATTTTCCAACTTTAGTATGTAACTGGTTTTGTAAGATATTTGTGGGCTATTTTGGCATATGTTATATCTGTTTCAAGTCATTTGACCTTATTATGCTTCACCTCTAAAACTTTACTGACTTGTTAATTGCTTTCTACACTATTTGGTTGGTTTGGTGCTTGTTGGTCTAGTGCAGCAATAGTCCATTGCCCCATACATGCCTAGGGTTGGTTTACCTATTGTCCAGGGCCTGCTTCCTTCATGTTGCTCTATAACATCAGTGGGGTTGGTTTTTATGCTGAACTTTGCTTTAATGCAGGCAACTTTTCACCACCTGTGGATGTTATGCACCATTTGTGGGGTGCATTATGGTCCTTCAATGTTAGTTTTTGTTCATTTTTATGCAGTATTTGAGGAGGCCAAACTGGTTTTTTAAAACTTTTCACCCACCTTGGATGTTATGCACCAAGCCTTTTTTTTTCATGACATTGCTACATTTGTGGGGTGCGTTATGCTCCTTCAAGGTAAGTTTTTCTTCTCTTTTATACAGCATTTGAAAAGGCCAAAATGATTTCATTTTACTTCCTTTCACCTACATTGCATTGAATGCAGATTATGCTCAGATTGCTTCAACTATAACCAAGCCATTTTTGTGCATGACATTGCTGCATTTATGGGGTGCATTATGCTCCTTCAAGGTAAGTTTTTCTTCTATTTTATACAGCATTTGAAAAAGCCAAAATGGTTTCATTTTACTTCCTTTCACCCACATTGCATTGAATGCGGATTATGCTCAAATTGCTTCAACTATAACCAAGCCATTTCTGTGCATGACATTGCTGCACTTGTCATCACCTTTTCTAAAACCATGTATTGATATGATTTTTATACGTCAGATTATGTACCCACTTTCAAAGACGTCGCTTTGGTTATTGTCATGTTCAACCATAATTGTTCTGATTAATTAAATACATCACACATTCAGTTTTGTTTTTTATTTCTTTCTACGCAACTCTGTTTTTTCTTACCAACGTAGTAATTTTATTTCATCCACTACACAATTTCAGGGTTTTAGCACTGATGAGTAATTTCAATTTTTGATTTTTCCCTTGTCAAAGCAGCACCTGGGTTCATTGTTCACTGATCCCTATTCCTCTTGCAATATTCATGTTTGCACCAGATTCCTTCACTTCGTCTTGTCCCCCTCTATTTCCTTCCATGTCCATCGTCCTTCTCACCTTTGGCAGCCATATGCTCGTCGCAATTTCAGATCCCTTCGACGTCTACAACAATTTTCTTCCTCCACCAAGACGCGATTTGGTTTGGCTCCTTTCTGTCCAATTCGCAAAACAAAAACAAAAATATATTCTCTGGCTTTTTTTTGGGAAGGGCATTGTGGGAATTTTACCTAAGGTTCCCACTTAACCAACACACAATTCTCCTTACCAAACAATTTATCTTCCCTCAACTTACTTATATTCCCATATCTACCAAACAGCTCAACTTTTTTAAAGTTCCCTCTCAATCTTCCATTCCCTTCCTTTCCCTTCTTTAAGTTCATTTCCCCCCTTAAATGTTCCCCATACCAAACGGGTTAGATTAAATGAACCCTTCCTACAAAAACAGGATGAGCAGAACTATGGAAGATAATAGAACTCATTAAGGCAAAACACAAGAGGAGGAAAGAGAAGTTGGCTCAAAGGCTAGAGCGGATCACCAAACCTTCAGTCTCATGCCTCTTTTATAGGTCGCAGATCATCATAACATTGGCATACACTTAAACACATTTAAAGATAATTAACTTGTCAGTTAATGCACATAAGTACAATTAAATGGATAGTTACATAGTCATTAAAACACTTAATGATGATTAGAGACGTGGGTTACAAACACTTAAGACTTATAATAGTTATTAGAGTGACAAATTAATTAGACAAATATTTCTTATAAAGAATGCCCAGTACCGCATTTAACTTGCAAACAAGGAGGGGAAAATTGTTGGATTCCAACTACAATTTCGGTGGCCCGTTGTTGTGAAAGTAAGCCTATTCCTCCTCTTAGCCTTTTTGCTAGGCCAAGACCACTTGTTATTACTTGGACCCCACAATCCCATGTAATGTGGAACTCTTCCTTTACACACCCACACATATTATTTACAACAAATTAAATATGATATTTGGGGTGGCATGTATTTGATTGGCTCTGTTGTTTTTCTATGGCTGAAACTGAGGTAGAGGATTCAGGCTATATGACGTTGATTGTAGGGGTTCTGATTCTGATTTCCAAATGCTAAATGAATCTTCAACATGACTAAAGCTTATATTTAACTAGAAAAGTAATTTTAAATTGAAGTTTATGTGTTTTAACATTAGGTAAGATATTGTTCGAACTCTCTTGTATGGTTGCAGCCTAAAACTGATTAGAGTTGCTGTTTTGGGGTCTTTAAATGTTGACAAGTGTTTTTCAAATATTAATGGTTAAGCTAGGATCCTAAAATAGCTTGCTGCCAAAAGAGTTTTATTTAATGATTGATAGAAGAGTTCAAAAGTTATAGGAAACCCATGCTGTGTAGATCATGATGGTTAAGGAAATTAACGAGGATTGTTGGTATGTTGTTAAAGTATTCATAATAACATGATTAAGTGGCTTTGTTTTGGGGAAGATGGCTACTATGGAAACTAAAGCCTCTAAATTAACAACAATATGTGGCAAAGGTTATTTGACTAGGTATGATTTATTTTGATTTTGAGGACTGTATTTCGGGTTTATATTAGGGTGTGCATGGGAATCATTCTGTTCCCCAGCACTGATTCTGAGATGAAACAGTTTTTTCTGATTTTGTGCCTGGAAAAAGTTCTGAGAATTAGAATTACGTTTGTTAACTCATTTTATTTTTACTCTGAGAATCAGAATTACGTTTGTTAACACATTTTATTTTTATTTATGTAACTTTTTTATTCAAAAAAATATTTATGTGGTGGTGGTGGCGGTGCGGTGGCGGCGGCAGAGGTGGTGTGGTGGTGGCGGTGCAGTGGCGGCGGTGGTGGTGGTGGTGGTGGTACGGTGGGGGTGGTGGTGGCGGTGGGGTGGCGGTAGTGACGGTGGTGGCAGTGGTGTCGGTGGTGGTGCGGCGACGGTGGTGGTGATGGTGGTGGCGGTGCAGTGGTGGTGGCGATGGCAGTGGTGGTGGCGGCGGCGACGGGGGTGGGGGTGGTGGCGGCGGTGGCGGTAGGGAGGATAGTTGATTCGTCGCTTAGGGTGATTAGAATTTCTTCACTTCGTCAATGTCACGATTGAGAGAGGGGGAAGAGAGAAGGGGGAAAATAGATTATGGCTTTGTGCCCTGGAATAGAGAAGCAGGAATTTTCTGCTTCTTTTTTTATTCCCCAGCACAAAAAAGAAGCCGGTTCATCCCGGGAACGAAAAAAAAAAAAAACTGGATTTACCAATTCCTATCCAATTTTGTTCCTGGGAACAGAAATTAAGAAAAAAACTCATTCTGAGAGCGTTACCATGCACACCCTTAGTAACTTGCTAAGAATGGTTTCTAAACATTTACAGATTTTAGTCATCCTACATTCATACATACTATGCTTAGGAAAGCAACAATAATATTGAAGGATCTTAGAGCCCTACAATCAAAGTTTCCCAGAGAATCAACAAATCAACCCTTCCTACTTGAAGTTTAATAATTAATCAGACCAAAAAACTCTTTTAATTACTTTTTTACACTCTTTTATCTTATATTTCCTAGTTAGTAAAATTTTATAATCTCACTTTTTCATTTAAAGCCCACTCCCTCTTCTATCCCCTTAAATTCATTTATCTGTGTGCCGAACACACCCACACACATATATATGTGTGTGTGTATATATTACAGGATCATCACAATCAGTTATGATAACATTACTCCCTTAATTTGACCCTTATGAGTTTAGCAACTTATATCCTATATGGCTAAATTAAAGCTTCAAAAAATTGCTTGAGAGTTATAATATTGAAATTCGAACTATTATTGCTCAGGAATATACAAGAGTACACACACACACACATATATATATATATATCCCAAATTCCATCGAAAATCCTTGAATTGGCTGCTCTTGAAAAAGATTTTGGGTCTTCAAATGTCGCCTCGATATTTCTTCTACTCTACAATAATTATTTTAATATTTCAATTGTTATTTGCATTGGATGTGCTCTTCATCGGACTGGATATCATAATCTAAACATGTATTTATACTCCATTTCTATCCCTTCTCTTCTCTTCATCGGACTGGACACTCTAATTGCAAAAACATAACTAATTTGACGTTTTAAAGAACTCATTCTGGAACAAGAGCCATCGCTCACATCACAAACTAAGCAACAAGCTGGATAAAAAACACAATGCACGCGCGCGAATGGCATTTTAGAGCGCAAAACCAATTTATTCCCTTCTACCCTTAATATAAGATATGTTTACCTACCAACATACCTTTTTTTTTAACAATACCTACCAACATACCTTGGAAGCAAGTGATAAGGGACTTGCTCTCTCACCACCATGTCCTCGGTTCGAAGCGTGGGAATGGAAAAAAGGATGTTGGGAGCTCTTCTACAATGATCGTGGGCCTAACACGGAGCGAAATCCGGATTAGTCGGAACCGAAGGTTCTGATGAACAGGGTGGGATACAAAAGAAAAAAAAAAAGATATGTTTACCTAATTCTTTTTTTGGTCAAAGATATGTTTACTTAATAAGATTAAGGAAGTTAGCTAAGTTAGTTAATATAAAATATATTTTTTAAAACATGCTAATCATCTTCCTTAATTCCCTAATTATTTTTTCTCCTTCATAATTGTTGGTAGGACATTAATAGGGGTAAATTAAAAAAAAGAATTATAAAATATATATCTTATATGTAAGACCAATATCAACTCCTAAATATGTCATATATTAAATACTAGAGAGTATAATATATCACAGTAATAGTACATTCAACAATTTATGTGATGCCCAAAAATATAAAATAGATAAACAATTTTAATCCATGTTTTCATAATAGAAAAGACAAGAATTACACCATATAGTAATATATGTATGGGCTAATGGAGACATTTTCTTTAATTATAAATCTTAACTCCAATCCACTGTCTCTTCTTTCTTTCTTTTCTTTTTCGGATTGCACTTTAAAATGACTTTCATATGAGAATAGTTTAAAATAATTAATCTGCAGCAGGTTCTTATAGTTTCACCCAATTTTTAATCAAGTACTTTTAGTTTCTTCTTTATCAGGTCCTTATACTTATACCTGTTTTTAAACAGGTCCTTATAGTATTTTTTTTTTCTTTTTATTGTTTCACCTAATTTTTAATCAAGTCTTATTAGGTTTTTTATTTTATTTTAATTTACTAATTTGATCAAAAGTTAAATCAATAATATTAAAATAAATTTATGAATAATATATTTAAATTAATAATTATTTAACTCAAAAAATAAATAATTAGTGATTCTTGGTTAATTTACTAA
Source organism: Acacia pycnantha (assembly GCA_025563575.1). Taxonomy (NCBI): domain Eukaryota; kingdom Viridiplantae; phylum Streptophyta; class Magnoliopsida; order Fabales; family Fabaceae; genus Acacia; species Acacia pycnantha. The sequence goes on from JAMWYP010000085.1 coordinate 47,876, forward strand.
ACTTCTAATCTATTTTTAGAAAAATTTCGTATTATAATTCAAATTTTAATTATCTTAAAAATTCGAATGAAACATAAATAATATAAATATATGTTTAATGTAAAAATTATGAACAATATTAATATCTGGATTATTATAAGAAATTTATCTAAAAATATAATAGAATTATAATTAATTATATCAATCATTTTTTAAGTCTATAATTATTAGTTTAAACTCGTTATTTGTAAATTATATTTTAATATTATTCATTTATTCAACTTTCAATTAAATTAACAAAATAAAATCTAAAAACCCTACAACAAGCTTATTAAAAATATGGTGACATAATGATGAAGTGCTAAAAAAAACTACAAGAACTTGATTAAAAACAAGTGTGTAATACCCTAAAATCTGACTTAGGGTAAATATCAAAAATTGGGAAATGTACCTATTGAAAATAGGTGAATATGAGGTCTCAAACACCTTGTATTGAGTTTACCTTATTGTTAGGGTAATTTCCCTTGAAATTAGATAATTTGCAATTAGGTCCCTAAAACGTTTGGGAATTTGCAAATAGGTCCCTAAGCACATTGTGGGTTATAAATACCTGTGAAAGCTATAAAGGAGGAAAGTAAAAATCTATTTGAAATAGGGAATGATATTGTCCCTAATTTAGGTAATTTATTAAGTTACAAACTTGGAGGAATTGTAGAAGAACACTCAAAAAGTAAGGAAATGACCGAAATACCCCCGTAAATGCTAAGATAATGCAGGAAACATGAAAACAAAGATGTCAATACAAAAGTTATGAGGTAATGAGGCACGCTAATTAATAAAATTATTAACTAGTGATAAGAAAGTAATTAAGTAATTATTGGCTAATTACTTAAGTATAAGCAAAGGAAATTCGTGAATAATTATGTAAAACCCTAAAATTAGTGGTTTTTTGTTTAAAATTAGTAAAAACATATTTTTTAATTAATTGGAAATTTTGGGGAAAAATAGTTGAGTTTAGGTATTTTTAAGCCTAAATACAAGAATGGACCAATAAGGGAATTTTGTGAAATTTTTAAGAAAATTGAAATATATAATTAATTAATTAAAAAATAAATATTTATTATAATTAAAAATGGGGCAGCCGAAATTGGGACAAAATTGAGGATAGAAATGAGTAAAAAATATCATGATATTTAAGTTGCAACTTGTAATATTTTAATATAAAATTAATTAAAGTGAATAGTAATGAAATAATTAGGAAACGGATCCTATCTAGAGATCCAGGAATAGGATTTCCAAAGTTAAGGTAAAATATTGATCAGTGGGTTTTTATCTTCAAGTAGACTTTTCCGGAAGTTCATTCCGAAGCCGATAGAGCATTTTCCTAATAAGACAAAATAGGGAAAGTCTGATAGAAAGTCAGATAGTCAGGAAATTAGAATTTGAACAAAATAAATCATAACTCAACATCTAGAAGTAAGTTGAGGATTTTCTGGACATTGGAATCAGTGAATTTTTGTCCAGAAGTTGGCAATTCCAGAAATGAATTAGGAAACGGCACGCCTTTCGAGAAACTTCAGTGATTGTTGGAACCCTATATGGAGTCGAAATTTATTTAGCCCGGACATTTCTAATAAGTGAGAAAATGTCTTCAAAGTTGTAATTTTAGATTTTTGGGATTTTACGCGATTACGCGAATCGGGTACCGATCGGGAAATTCTATCAGACGGCAAAAATCAAATTGGAAAATTCCCTTTATGTCCCCAAATTCTCCTATAAATACCCCACCCCTCCCTTTGGTTTTTCAAACCATTTCCTCTTGAGATTTTCAAATCCTAGAGAGAAGTTAGAGAGAGGAGCTCTGGAGAAAATCTGCAGCGAAGCTCTGGGTAAGTTTTTCGGTACTTAGTCTTAAGCTTCGGTAGTTTTAGTAGAAATGTTAGTTAGATCTAGCAAGTAGGAGATGAAATTCCTATTCTTGTTTGTAAGCCTCATTGCATTGAAAGATGCCTGACGAGGTAAAAACATAGTAGGGATTGAGTCTCTGAAAGTTGAAAGTTAAAATAGCAAGCTTTAAGCTTTCGTAGTTCTTTCAATAGTTAGAGTAGCCTTTATTTTTCAAAGTATGATTAGATATCATATGATAGGGCTATTTTAGTCATTATTTCGAAAATCATGATGGGGTCGAAGTTCTGGCAAAATTTTGGAAAATCAGAGTCAAAGTAACGAAGTGCTGGCGAATTTCCGCCAATTAGGGGGTCAGGGGCAAAATAGTCATTTTGACTAAAAATGTCCGTCGTAATGCTAGATCCTTAACAAGTACATTGTTATGTTGATAGGATATCCGTAATCACAAACCGCTGTCAGGAAATACTGTTTTCTGTCAGAAGTATCGTTTTCCGTAAAACGTGCCAGAATTCCGTCAACGAATGTACGTTCGCGTACTGGTAACCTTAACTCTGATGTTTATCGTATGCATATATGTGTTTGATGATTTGTTGTGTGTTTAGATACTGTTGGGATACTGTATGTACGTTCGCGTACTGGTAACATTAACTCTGATATTTATGGTATGCGTGTATGTGCTATGTGAATTATATGTTATGTACTGTTGTTATGATTGGCATGTTAGAGGCCTAGGTGCCGCCGGGATACGGTTGTTAGGGCCTATGTGCTGCCGGGGATCAAGAGGCCTAGGTGCTGCTAGGGTTACACCGCAGGGGCCTATGTGTCACGGGATACGCTGTTTGGGAGATGCTTGTACTATGTGCTTTTATACTATTGATTCGTGTTTGTCGTAGTCCATATACCGTATATGTAGATATGAGGTTAACCGTTACACAGGGTCCGATTGCAATGGACCTCAGCTCTCCATATAGCTTCAGAATCGGGAGGACCGAGGGCCGAGGAGAAGAGTAAGCAGTCCGCGTAGAAGTTCCGGCTGACGATTTCCTTTTGTTGTTCCGGGAGAAGCTTTCATTTGTGTTTTATCTCACTTTTGAACCACGCGGTTACTGTACCGCTGTTGTAATTAGCAAGACTTACGGTGTTTTATATATACATATCATGAAAAGTTGGGATATTACAAAGTGAATGTATAAAGACCTTAAAAAAAAAAAACCATATGAACCTAATTAAAAATTGATTAAAACTATTGGGCTTGCAGATTTATTACATGGGATAGCTTACATTGCAAATGATTGAAGGACTATCTCAAGAGAAACCAACAATTTTTTTTCTCACATAATTAATTTTCTTAATGTCCATAAATTAATTAGGGAGAATATCACTTAGGTCTCAACCACAACAGGAAATAATATATTGACAAGTCATATAATTTGTCAATGGTAGCTCTTTCACTTATCAACAGGGACTTCAATGATATCTTCCCAATTAATTATCCAACCATTGTTGTCAAACTCGCGTGAGTTGACTCTCCGAATTTACCGTTTTTACGTTTCTACCTTACTAAATCGAGTTAAGTCTCTAGTAAAATCGTATCAGTTGTAAACTCAAATAAACTCACGAGTTTACACACCGAATTGACCGTTTTTACGTTTGTAACTTACAAAATTGTGTTAACTTTTTTCAATTTTGTCATCCTCAACGGCTTTATATATGAATTTTATAGAAATTTCTTTATTAAATATAATAAATTATGAATGTTGATATATTTAATTTCAATTATTTGGATTTAAAATATATTTAAATTAAATTGTTATCATTTTTATATTTTAATTATTTAATTATACACTGTTAATACACATTTAATGATAAAAGTAAACTCTTACGAGTTTACCGATTCAAATTCACGATACGAGTTTATGTCACTGTCGGGTTTGCTTAGACTCGTGAGTTTGACAACCTTGTATCCAACTCATAAACTGAAGGGAGTGTTAAACAACTACTAGAGAACATAACAGTATTAACATAGGTATAGAGAGAAAAGTCTTTTCCCTTGCCTAACTACCAGCCAAAATAGTTGTCAAGCGCCCAAAAAAAATGCAAATACATCAACCCCGGCAAGTTCAAATCATTCTCATAGTTAAATCAAAAGGGAAAACGCTTCGCACAATCTCTAACCACACACACATACATTAAGGTCAGAACGATTCTGACCAGTAGGGAAATTACTACTCTACAGTAGAAACATGCGAAAAAAAAGAAAAAATGTTTACAGACGATTATCAAGAACGGGGACCTGCTATTTGCTGCTTCTTTATCCTGTTTCCCTGCTTAACCATACTGCATTTACAAGCATGAAAAGGAAATGTCAGAAGTATAACTGCAGTATATTATACTCCCACTTGTCCTTAATATAAGACATAGTTTTCATATTTGTCAATTTTTTCCTACTTTACCCCTATTGATACTCCCTCAACAATAATCAAGGAAGAAAGGGAATGAAGGAATTAAGGAAGATGACTAAGGTGTTTTAGAAAATATGTCATATTAACTAACTTAACTAACTTCATTAATCTAATCAAATTAGATAAATATGCATTATATTAAGAACTGGAGAAAGTAATTCATAATGCTGCAAAGTTCAATGAACATGGAAGTATACTTGAATTTTGAGTTGAAATAAGCTTATATCAGAACCTTAGTGGGTCTCCAACCATTTACAAAACTATACTAGAAGCAGTAGTGCTCTTTTTATTCAATTACCAGGTTCTCATGAAATGAAATGGATGATGAGAAGACATCATACACTCAACAGTGAATGAGGCCGCGTTTATGGCATGTTCGGTAGCACATTGCAATGAGAAAGAGAATGGGTATCACAGAAAACAAAATATTACTTTTGTATAACACCTATGACATTATTGCTGAATAAATTCTCTCTTTTTATCAATTTTTTGTTGGATGAAATCAATCTTTTTTGTCGTTTATAGTTTTGACCCAGTTGTAATTTAGTCCTTAAACAATAACTTGGTATAACTTAGTCTCTATTTTACCATTTAAAACTTTTGTCCCTACAATTCGGGATGTAAGATTACATATTTCATGCAACTAGGGGACTGGAGGTTCAAATGGTTAAAACTACAAGGGCCAAAATTGCAGTGTGTTAAAGTTGTTGAGTTCCCAGTGAATTAAACCAACACAGACTTAGTTGTACACCAAGTCAAAGTTTAAGGACTGAATCAAAACAATAGAGACTCAGTTGTACCAACTACCAAATCAAAGTTTAAGGACTATAGGGACTGAGATTAATTTACCCATTTTGTTTTTATGTTTTAGGTAGGCATCTAAGAATCATTTCCATGCATAGCAACTCTACTTTTACCTTTCCATCCAGCAACCAAATCTACCCTTAAAAAGTCACGTAGTGACATGGCTACTTTGGGAAAGGCATAATACATATAAAGAGTACAATATTTAGAATAACCGACGAATAAGTAATAACTAGGATGTGATGCGATGCCATCAATGTAAGCCAGACAACAATAATAAAGGCTACTTGAAAATTAGTACCTAATATCATGTGGGGTAATAAATATCCACTGGGATCCTTGTTCCACAGCAAAGTCCACGAGAGTGTCCAAGCTGATCTTTCGACTGACAGCATCCTGAGGATGAATGAAAAGAAATGTCACATTTTTTCCAACAAAAACGAATTTCAATCACGAAGGCATAAACCATACCATAAAAACATCAAATTCATCCATTGCGCGGAAAGGGGATTCTGTCATATCATGAAGGGCTAATGTAAAGCATAATGTCGAAAACGAACGCTCGCCGCCTATTATCCAAAAAGAGTAGGAACAAGTAACATGAAATGGTTGCTAAATACTAGCTTTAAATGATAGAAAAAGGAACGATGAAATTCCTTGTAGGTACATAAATAATACAACATATAAAAGCACAAAGCAACATTCATTCAAACAACAATGCCATTGCTCTCCTCCCCTGCATATCAGGATCAATAAAAACTTATTTTATGGTAATCAAACACAATGCCTGATGCCCTTATAATGTGATGTCAATAATGTAAAAACTCCCAAACACAAACTAGCATCAACCAAATAATATATCTACCTATATGTACAATTAGATAATTAAATTATTATCTACTTATACATACAATTAGATAATTAAATTATTAACATATAAAAAGTATTAAGTACTATTAATATTCATTCTACAAGATTATCTTCTTAAGTGGGACACAAAGCAAATGAGGGGGAAGGAATTAAAATCTGCATTGTACAAGTAAGGTGCATCACTAATTACATTTCTGTTTGCTTCATTAGCACTTCACTCAATAGAAGCCCACATGAATTTCACGTGGCTTATATGTGGAAAACATTGGTAAAGAATTTCAGGAAATAACGTCCTTACTTTGACAATTGGTAATTTATCCAAGTTACCAATATAATCAATAGAAGCATGAATTATGCATGAATTTAAGGTGAAAGAACATAGACAAACACATGACAGGAATCATGCATAAATATTATATATATTGGATCATCCTATTTAGTAACACATAAAAACTAAATGCATGAAAAATAACCTAATCATTATAACTCCGTTGTAGTTTAAGTTCACAAAAAGATTAGAATCATTCATTGATAATCCACACACATAATTCATATAACAACATTGGGGCTGCTACAAAGAGCTCTAGTGAAGGTTTATTAACCAAATCATAATATAAATAGATGCTAGAAATTAACCTGAAAGGCCTCGAGTGTCACGAACAGCACATCCTGATGCATCTTGAGGCATTTGCACCTATAATAGAAGATAAAAGAGAACAAACATGTGTAACAACTACGTGCCAAAATGAAGAGACTTATCATTAGCAATTTGTTTTGCTACCTAGGAAGGGTAAAGGAGGACAATGCAATTTAAGTCACACCTATTATATAAAGATTCTTGTTTTAAACCATTTTATGTCCCTTTCTTTTTACGTTTTAGTGTTTCCCTACATGCAATGGCAGCAAAAGAAACATAGCACAGCATAACAAAAATAGCTTACCTTGATTGAAAGGGTTTTTTCTTCATAATTGACTGTGATAAGTCCACTGAATCCTTTTCTTCCCAAATGGGCATTAAATCTACTCAAGATAATAATTTGATATATGTTAAAATGCAATGGCAAAAAATCAGAGAGGAAGAGATACTCCATGCTGAGAAAAATCATACTTCCAAGACAACAAACGCCTCAAATAAGTTGCATTTCTGCGGAACTTGTTCCTCCGTAATTCTAAGGCTCTCTGACAAGCCTGCAATGAAAGTGTAGAAACAGTTCAACAATAAATACACCATGAAGGGATGAGAAATTGTTCAACTTGAGTGAAAAAAGAGTCGGAACAAATTGTAAAAGCATACCACAAAGTGTAAAACACATGAAATGAACTACAGGGGATCACATTAAAAACAGGTTCATGTTAAGAATAAAGGAAAGACACGTACATCTAACTTTGTTCGATAGGCTTTGTAAGCTTGCTGCTTTCTCATAATCTTGCGTTCTTTTTTCTCACACAGCATCCTAAGATCATCTAGTGATTCTGTGTATCTACAAAGGGGGGGATATCAAACATAAATGGTTACAAGATCTTGCCAAGTTATTGCAACAATTGAAAATTAAATTCAAATCAAAATGCCAATACCTTTGACTCTCACGCTTGAGTCTCTGAGATAGTCTTTCTATCTGTGCGCTGAGTTGCTCTGGGGTACTTCCATTGCAATCTCCTAAAGACTGAAGTTCATCCTCACAACAAATTATTGAAGCCTTTCTGCTGTATTCCTGCAATACTCCAAAAAAAAAAAGTAGAAATCAGTTATATTTAGGAAAAGCCTTTCCCCTTAATTTATGCCTAGAAGGTCGATAATGCATAGTAAGAAGCTAGATGATAGTTTAATTTTGCCTTTATTTATGTCTTAAATGTTGATAATGCAAAGTGAGCAGCCAAATTATACTCTTTCAATTTATGTCTAAAAGGTTGATAATGCTAAGTGAGAAATTGATGGGATACTGGTTATGCGATTAAATTGGGAATAAAAAGGGAAATAGATTTACTCTGTTTTTAAAGAGAAGCAAGGATCTCACAACAGCCTCTATTTTATAGAATAAGCGAGTATCTCACTAATTCTAATTCTATAAGAACATCCCACATCCTTAATAGTAAATGAGCCGAATCAGAACTCATCGGACTATTAAAGTCCAAGGAGAATCTTCATTACTGAATTACTCTATGAAATATTCGACACTTTATTGATGAGGCACTATGCCTATTTATAATGATTTACAGAGAGTAGACTCTATCCAAAATATAAATACGAAATCTAAAAATATATCTAAATCTAAGATTTAGATAACTAATAATTATAAATCCCAACAACTAAATCTTATCTAATAAGATATTCCTCTTATTTCCTAATTCCTAAAGATAATAATAAAAGATAATATCAAATAAGATATTCCTCTTATTTCCTAATTCCCAAAGATAATAATAAAAACAAACTCAATTAATTAAATATTAATTCCTAAAATCTCTAAACTTTCCGCAACTTCCATTATCTCTCGCTAATCCGGTACTCTATCAGAAACCTGATGATACTCTCTTAATTTTACCAATTTAGCAATATAGGGTTGCCATGCTCTTTAGCCACATGTTTATCTAGGTGGTCCCTTATGGAGGAAATCCAAAGACCAACTTTTTGGTTTCTTGTAATTCAGAAAATTTCTAGAGTTAAGATGATTAGAAGGGTTTGTAAATCTTTTTTATACATTAGCAGGGGTCACTAAACTTAGATAGCATCAAAAGACTTTTTTGGTCAAGTGTTGAAGAAATGAGAATGGATCACCTTCTAATCTTCTTTTCTTAATGCCCCTATTCAATCCTATAAGAAGATTTTATTTATACCTCTAACAAAGTAAATGCTTCGATTCTCAGATGCATTTAGCTTTGAAGGTAAATTAAATTTCCTAATTAATCTCACCAATGCAAGTCAAAACGCACCTCTCGTTGCTGCTTGAGCTCCAGATAGCGTGCCTCTGCCTCCTTGATATCTGGGAGTACCTTGCGTTGCATTATCCCATCATAATGAGCCTTCTCCTACAAAATTAAAAGACGAGTAAAAACGTGTAATTTTAAGAGAAATAATTATCAGAGCAGAAAAGATTGGTAGACGTTTGAGAATTGTAAAGGACAAGTAGGACATAATGGAAGGAAACCTCTTCTGCTAAACGTATGTCCCGTTCAATCTGCATTAGTTCATTCTCTGCTTTCTCAAGGGCACTAATCTCCTCTTGTGTTGATGCTATATAATTATCATAACCAACATACCATGCAATAAAACAGGTGAAAATATCAATCCTTCTACATAAAGGAACATGTAAAAAATCATGCTCAATATAAAAGAAGAAACTAGCAGTATCAGACCACATAGTTCTTCAAATGATATTTTAAGATGGTCTGTCTTTGCTGCTGCATCATTCATCCTGTTCTGACATTCTTTCAACAAGTCTGTCTTCCTTTCTATTTCGTGTTGCACTTCCTAATATTCAACAAATAAAACAAAAATCTTATTATATTAGAAAACACAAATTTGCATTACGCATTTAGGACACATGCTTCAGATTTAGAAGAAAAATTAGCTCCGAAAAGCATTATAATCCCTTTCCTTATAAGCCAGGGAATCCTTCCCTAAAGAACCCATGAATATAGGTTTTAGATCCATAAAACTAGGAAAACATGCAGCCAATTAAAGGAAAAATTAAATGTTATTAAAACTGATAGAATACCAACAGGGTAGCATAACACAAGTGAATTTGACAAGTATTAGAGATCAACATCTGACAAATAACAGTAGAATATACAGTATTTATGCAAGAAAGGCATTACTTAGAGCCAGTAGTCAATAAATAGAAGTCATTAGCATATAAAATTTATATGAACAAATATATAAATCAAAGAATGTTCACATTAAAATTTTGAATCAATGTTCAAGGGATAGGGAACAACTTTTAACAAGATGTTAAGGACAAGTAAAATCTGTAGGCAAGAAGTGTGGGATAGTGAACAAACAGAAATTTCTTGTTGAATCTCATCTACAGATGATGCAGGTGATGAACGATTTGCCATTGCATACTGGTTCCTCTCATCTTCGAGTGCTAACTTCTTAGAAGACAAATCCTTCTCTGAATGTGAACATACCCTCTACAGGAAACAAAGAATCAGATAGACCAGAAGAGCAAAGTGGGTGATCAGATATATTGATAACAAAAATAGATGCTAGGAAAAAACTAAAGACTTAAAGCTCGACTAATAAGTGGTTTGATTGAGTTAGTGCAAATCATTAGTGAATATAACACCAGAAGCAAGATCGATAATGTTTGTAGAATGTTAACAGCTTAGCTGTTAAATAAACAGCTTGATTTGTAAAAAGAATAAAAAGTTTGACTTGAAATTGGAATACATCTTATGTAGAATGTTGTACGGAGAAAGCAAGCAAAACCCTACTTTTGGCATCATCTTACCTTCACATGTCTTAGCCTCCCATTAAGATCCTCAAGCTTTTCTTCAGCCTCCCTTTTACTTCTCTTTAAGAGATTAGCTGCTTCTTGTTCGCAGGAAGCATCAGCTTCAAGAACATTAATTTGATTATCAAAAGAACTACATAGTCGGCTAGTTCTCTGCCTCTTATTTGGGGGAAGAACTGTCTGCACTGAGCGCCGAGAAAACCTAGAAAAAATTCAACAAAAAATTATTCCGATTTATTGGTTTGATACAAGATAGGTGCACACATTATGAATATTTAAAGTTGAAGTAACATTACTTATGTCGAAACATGTTACTGGTACCAAACATGTTCATGATAGAGGCGCACACAAATGCACTAATGCTATGCCATGCAACACCACACTACAAAGTCATAAATTAAGTGGAGAATCAAATAGCTTTATTATCATCTCTGACAAGCACAAAAGCAGTAGAGGAGAAGGTGACGTCAGGATCCCTTTCATTGGCAGATTATTAGAAATCAAAAGGGCACTTTTACAGCTTTAAGTTCTACCAGCCATATATCAAAAAGTTATATTTCACCCAATCTCCACGTAATTCTTTACATGTTCCTATTTCTGGTCAAAGTCAATCACTAAGACACACGCACCTGCAAGGGGGTAAAAAGGCAATAATTTGCATTAGCTTACATTTTATATCCATCTGAGGTGAAGACCTCCTTCAGATTTGAAATCCTTTCGTCAAATGCAACCATTTTACCAGTATCATAATCCCTAACAAGAATTTGTCTCTCAATGCTCCCCTACACATTCAGTAAAACATGTTAGAAATAGTGAAACAGGCCATTCTGAAAAAATATTTTTCCTATCTTACACATGTCAAAGGAAAATGCAACATTGCCAACTTCTTGCTACTTTCAAATTTTCAGCAAATGATGCCTCTTTTTATGTAAAAAATGTTCCTTAATTCCCCTAAATTATGTCATGTCAATCTGTCATAAGAATTTCCATTTTTTTTCTTGCAGGCAATATGTGACTACAAAACACAATTGCTTGCACTCAAGTCAAAAAGAAAAAGGAAAAAGGAAAGATTTTAGCCTTGTTCAAAGTAATTTTGCAAGCAGATAGAGGGATAAAACCACAATTTGGATTTGCCTCATTTTCAAGGAATCCTTATTTGCTTATGTTCTGTCAGACCTTAGAATATCCTTTTGTTTAAATTTTCCATAGTAATGATTTGTCGCTGATAAATAATGAACACAAATAATTTTGAATCGTATATATTGATGAAAACAAATAATAGAGCAGGAAAAAAACAACTGTTCTATATACTACAACAACAACAACAACAACCTTATTCCACTAGGTGGGGTTCGCATGATGCCATTGTACTCTATCAAAAACCAGATCTTTGGATAGATTACTAATCAAAAGATCCAACTCTATAACCTCATTAAGTGTTTGCTTCGGTCTTCCTCGACCTCTTTTCAGATGACTTCATACAACAATTATTTTATATATAGCAAGGAAATGTGTTAGTGCCAAATCAACAACAAAGCCTTATCATGGTAGTTAAAAACTCGTTTTACAACTACGATTTTACGTTTTTACGATTTTTTTTCATTAAAACGATTTTACTAATTTTCCAAACGCTTTTGAGTTTTTACGATTTTTTTACGTTTTTACTACGTTACGATTTTACGTTTTACGATTTTTCATTCTCCTTCCGTTTTCAGGTAAAATCTACGTTTTCACTACCATGCTTATCCCACTAAATGGGTTTAATCCAAAGATTGGGTTTTCGATAGAACATAATAGTATCGTGCGATCCATGTAGCCGACCCTAGTGCCAAAATCAAATTTTAGATATTTGAATTCAAAGTATATATTCAACATTCCAACTTATACAAATCCATAACCATTCTAAAATATCACCCAAGCATTTTGCTTTCACCAATGCAATTGTTAAGAAGATCTTTGTTCATTATTTATCAAAAACAAATTGTAATTCTATTTGACAATAAAAAAATAGGTTTTTTATGGGGGGGACTGATACGAGATCAACAAGACAGATTTTGGGGGATCACACAGAATCATTTAATGAATAGATAAAAGTTGGAGAAAATTAGATAATACTATATATGTTTGCCAAAAAGACTGAGAATGACTACAACATAATGAAAATGAAGCTGATGGAGGAAAAATCAATAGTAAAGAATATGATAAAGATTCAAAAACATAGATGACCTAAATAATAATTTAAGTATTACCAGATCCACCAAGACATTAATCACAGCGTCATTTGCCGAATATAAAACAGAAAGAATCGAAGGATGTGTTGTCTGGGGAAGCATGTGTGCTGGTAAAGACAATCTACACCAGAAAGTAGAGATCAAATAATCAAGGAAAATTCTAAACAAAAAATAATAGTAATTAACAAAACCAGACCAACATTTTTTAAAAAAGAAAATGGAAGGATAAACTATAGGTAGGAGGAAAGAGAGATAGAGACAGATGTTAACAACTTACCGTGGTCTTGAAAAATCATAAATGAAAATTTGGAGGTGACCGTAGTTTGCTTCCTTTGCACATTCTCTCAAAAGAAGAGAATCCTTGTGATCAGTCACTATAAACGCATTCAGCATCTTACCAATTGCATGCTCAATAGCAACACCCCACCTATCGCCATTAGCCAGGTTCTGTCAAAAATATTATCAAATTAATACAGATAACAACCTAAAATGATAATATGAGGAATTATAGACAGCAAATCCAAACATCTATACCACCATATATTACTAGCATAAGATGATGTAAAAATCATAGCTGTATCAATAAATTCCTTTTCATGCTTATTAAACAAGTCAACAATTATAACTTTATTTAAATTCAACCAATCAAACAAACGCACAAGTGAAAAACACACAGTACAATGTAATACAATGTAAATATCATGGTATGTACCAGATGGGCGCCAATTGGACCAATGGGTGGCCTCTTAAATCTCCGATAGCTTCTCTCAATAATACGCAGTAGGTTCATCACTCTATCTCCTCCAAAAGCTGTAACCTGTTCACAACAACATTGTCATAGACATGAACGGGCTCATTCAAAATTACAATAAAAAAATGAAGCTCGTATATGCATTTATTTCCTTTTAATCTACTGCCCAAGTAAAAAATTGCATAAATATTAATTTGAATATGCATATTGCTCTCAAGAAGTACTTCATTTGAATAACATCCATAACTGCAACATTGCTTGTACCTTATTGGTTTGGTGTTGTTTAAGCTCACGGATGGAAAAGTTGATTTCACGATACCGTCTATCGTGTCCTTCAATCTAATGGAAAATACATAATACATATTAGCAACCTTATATAAGTATTTAAATAGAGATGAGATTTAGAATGGAAACAGTTAGCCCAAAAGTCAATGGACATTTTAAGTATCTAGTAAACTTGGAAGGAGCAATTTCTCGAGGGAGAAAATAGAATATTTGTAGCTTATAGAGAGAATCAAGACAAAAGGAACAAGTGTTCTGTTCAATGTTTTTTTTCCCTTGGGTGAGATTCTATTCAACACATCGTTGATGATTACATGGGAAAAGTGAAATTAGGCCACAAACCAGCCCACCTTTTACACAAACAGCATATGACATATGTGCCCGAAAAGGAAGAGAAAATTCACATAATAAAGACAAATATAGGAGAGGACACTCTGTGTCAACCCAGACTACGGGAAGTAACCATTGATGACCATTTAAGGATGCCAATCAAATCATCAAACATCATTAGCCATTGATGTGATCAAGACCAGCAAAGGCGAAACCCCTAATTGTTGCAGTGGCTGTGCAGCTAGGGTTATAGAGAATGATAATGATCAACAATAATTGTAGAAGGAAAGAAGTCATACAAGGGAAAATAGGATAAATCAACCTTTTAAAATAAAACAACAAAGAGAAATAAAGCAAGGCAGAAAAGGCACAAATATGAGGTTTTCTTTTTCTTCTTCATGTGTTAAACAAAAAACCCTGAAACAAACATGGGACAGTGTGCAGAACACCAAACTGAGCGTGAAGATTATCCATGTGATAGACTTTAAAAATGATGAACAAGAAATTTCCAACCTTTGCTGGAAAAACCCATGTTTTACCAAACTCTCGACCACTTCTATTTGAAATCTATTATCATCTTCACTAAACATAATCAAAGCATGCAGCCACTTCTAAATTCAACACATCACAGACAGATAGAACGAGGAACAAAAAAGTTAGGGAGGCCAAAGAAAAAAAAAAATTACAACTATTCACAATTATTAAAAGTATCGTCTTAAATATTTATAGGATATATAAAATTCACTGAAATATAAAAACTTAACATATTTTATAATTGTCTTTATATAAAAAATATATATACTGGGGATCTTAAAATATTAAGCATTAGAATCATCAAAATCATGGGTTGTTAATTAATAGAATTCGTCTATAATTTTTATAACTGTGATTTTGAAATTTGAACCCCAAATTGCCATTTTTCAGTTTTGAACTAAAGCTTAAGCAGTTGTGGATACATATCAGAGACTCTAGCTTCGATGTTACTAGCTAAAAAGGTAACTTTCTTCAAGCCCTCAAAACCTCACAGGATAAACAAGTATGGATAGATGATTCTAGAGCATCGGATCACATAACTAATTGCCATCAATTGTTCACCACTTATGTCCAGTGTGCCAGTAGCCAAAAGGTTAAGATTATTGGTGGTTCTCTTGCTCCTACCGCCAGGAAAGGAAGTATTCGGATTTCTAAGTTTATCACTCTTGAATCTGTTCTTCATGTACCAAAATTAGCATGCAATCTGTATCTGTTAGCCAATTGACAAAACAACCTAACTGTTGTGCTAAATTTCTGTCATCTCATTGTGTTTTTCAGGATCTATCATCAGGGATGATGATTGGTCGTGCTAAAGAGTGCAAGGGGATCTACTTTCTTGATGACTTTGAAGTGAATCACCAACATCCAATTAGGGTATGCAATTCTATATCAACCTCTAAAACCGATGATGTGATGTTCTATCATAAAAGAATGGGTCATCCCAATTATCATTACTTGTCTTGTATGTTCCATCTCTGTCCAAATATTAGCATTAATATGAGATGTGAGATATAAGAATTAGCAAACACCACCGCTCATCGTACCCTAGAGCTCCATATACAT
Source organism: Acacia pycnantha (assembly GCA_025563575.1). NCBI lineage: Eukaryota > Viridiplantae > Streptophyta > Magnoliopsida > Fabales > Fabaceae > Acacia > Acacia pycnantha. Next base: position 63,540 of record JAMWYP010000085.1, read on the forward strand.
CATCCAAGCCTTTCACTACCATCCACAATGATCTATGGGGACCTTCTCACATCCCAAACCATACCAAAACAAAATGGTTCATCTTTTTCAAAGATGACCACACTCACCTTTGTTGCATGGTAGTCAAAATCACCGATCCAACTCGTAAGATCACCGAAATCGCGATTTTGTGGGAGGAAAACGATCTGGATCGCCGGCAAGATCGGACTGGAGCAAGATCGGGCGAGATCGCCGTGTAAACTCGTCGGATCGTACAATCGGGGGAGATCGCCGATCCTGCTCCTGCTCCGTGCCCATCATCTGCGACCGTGACCATCATCGTCGCCAGCGACAGTGAAGGAAGCCAAGGTCGCTGGCGACGGTGGAGGAAGGTCGAAGTTCCGAATGTGGTCGAAGGTCCCCCCCCTGTTCGTGGCGCTATCTCTGCATTTCTTAATTCCCAGCTGACCTAAGAACCTGGTCAAAACGCAAGTTTTGACCAAGGACCTATGTGTAAAAAAATGAAAGTTTTCAGAGGGACCAAACTGAAATGTTTTTGCAATTTGAGTTCAAACTTTTATTTCCAGAGGGACTAAATGTTATTTTATATGCATATATATTTTTTCTTATTGCTAAAATTAAAAAAGTAAGATCTTTACGATACGTGCCGATCCCACGATTTACGATCTTGCTACCCCCTTCCGATCTTAAGTAAAATCACGATCTTAACTACCTTGCTTTGTTGGGTCTATCTCTTAAAAGACTAGTCTAAAGCTCCCTCAGCATTCATGAAATTCTTCACTATGGTTATAAATCAATTCGATGCGAACATCAAAGTATTGCATAGTGACAATGGCACGGAGTACTTCAACCAAATCTTGAGGGTGTGTTTGGTTTGAGGGGAAGGGAGGGAGACTAATATTAGAGGCTAATTAGCCTCTAAGATTAGTCTCCCCTCCCCTACCCTCAAACCAAACACACCATGAGTGTCTTCCTCCAAACACATGGTGTTATCCACAAAAACTCTGTCCTAACACTCCCGAACAGCATGGGATCACTGAAGGTAAAAATCAACATATCCTAGATGTAGCTTGAGCACTAATGGCTAATTCTAACTTGCAATGTGCCAAAGTTCTATTGGGGGGATACCATCCTGCACGCTACCTATCTCAATAACCAAATGCCAAATCGAGTCATATCCTTTGAAACCCCTCTCCAACGATTCAAGAGTACCTTTCCCACAACCTACCTTGAATCCAACCTTCCCTTTCGTGTGTTCAGCTACTTTGTGTACATCAATATGCACTCTACTAGCAAGTTTGACCCTCGTGCCATGAAATGCATATTTTGTAGAATCTCTTCCACTCAAAAGGGATACACCTTCTTTGATCCTATTTCCAAACACACCTTTTTCAGCCTTGATGTCACCTTTTATGAAGAGGTTCCTTTCTATCCGAGTCTTCAATTCAAGGGGAGAGTATAGGTGATAAACCTCAGACTTGGGAACCAGAACCCAACAGAGAGTATGTAGGACACCATCCTAGCCATTACCACCACCTTCACCATCTCCTATGCAAACATCACCACCTATACCATTGATAGAGCTAGAACAATCACCACAAATAGAGCCAAAGTTATTACCACCACCTTCACCATCTCTTATGCAAACCTTAGCACAAAATGCACAAGCCGAGGGTGATATAGAAAAGCAAAAAAAACAAGCTTAAGGATGGATTAGTGTACTCACGAAAACAAAAATCTAAGGGAGGAGAACACCTTGCATCTGAAACACCAAAGGAATCAGAACTAATGGTAGTTCATGAAGTATCAGATATATTTTCCCTCACAAATTGTCCACATAAAGACTCTAACTTGGATCTTTGAAATTCCAGAGATATCCAATAATTTAGTATTTTACATTAACATAATAGAAACAGTAACAGAAAATTAAAACAATAAACTAGAATCAGAAGTGCAAACTGCTCTGTACAAATTACAAGATAAATTAATACAATAAAGCAAAAGAAAAAAAAAAAAAAACTTTCAATTCAAAGGTTTAAAGATGCAAAGAAATGAAAATTAATCTCCACAATAACAGTAGAAAACAATATAAAAAGAAAAGGCTAAAGATATTCACACCTCATCAGCAATCTTTCTTATTTCATTACTTTGTCTTTGTACATTGTCAGTGAGTATAGCTTCCTCTTCCCTCAACCTGAATCACAAAGTAACTTCTGAGAAATGAAACTTATCAAAATCAACAAGAAATACAAACTAGACATTACTACATGATAAACTATTAACCTAGTCAAAGCTGATTCAGCAGCATCAACATCATTTTGGAGCACCTTCAGTTTCTCCTCTATCTCAGATTCTTCAGCCTGCACCATTACATACAAGCTTCTCTTTGATATTCGGAACTTTGGCTCATGTCTATTTTTCAGAGGGACTTAATGGCTTCAATGTTATGACTGATTCACCATTTTTTGTGATATTCCAATCATTTTTCAAAAGCCACTTTGGACCTTGACTAATTCAGACTAAGCCGAGTCGTGCCACAAAGCTAGAAAGCTTTCTTTAAAACATTTTCTACCCAAGAGACTCACTCAAAACCTTTACTTAAAAGGAAAAATTGTCAAACAACTTGAATCAACTAATTGATGGTCATATTTGACTTTTATAAAAATTAAAAGGCATACAGATACATTATCCTGGGATTATGGGCTCTCTTAACAAGAAGTAAAACAAACTTCCATCTATTTTTGAAAAACAAAAAAGAATCACCTGAATTATCCATCTATAATAAATAAAGGGTTCATGCAATATTTGATCCTTATAGTTTGCCCTCCTTTTGGTATTGGCCCCTATAGTTTCAGACCATATGCTCTGGTTTCTCAAATTTCTTTCCGTCTAAAATGGCAGTCCCTGTAGTTTATTAAGGACTATAGGAACCAAAATCTATGGTTTGATTGAAACTACAGGGACCAAAATCAAAATGAGGGCAAATTGTAAGGACCAAACATTGTATTAATCCAAAAACATAATATTGATTGGATTAGGAAAAACAAATATCAGCACACTAATCAAAGTCCCTGAGATAAGCCAACACGTAATAACCCAAGAAAAATATCTGCACACTAACACCTTTCAAGAAAAATCAATGAGAGTATAATCATTATAACCAGGAGATGAATAGAAGCAAGAACATGGAGTAAATGATGGAATGAGAGAAAACAGGATTATAAAGATAGGCTACAATGTATAACCTGAGTACTTTGAGCATGCTTCTCATAAATATCCTGCACCTGTTCTTCCAGAGTCCTAACACGCCTTACCATCTTCTCAATACCGACAGTTATGCGTTTGCACTCTTGTTCTTTTTCAAGTAGTTGTTTTGCAGCCTTCAGCAGGGGAAAAAACAATAGCAATAAACAAATCAAGAATTCTGGTAATGTAAATAAAGAGAATGACATTGACTGGGAAACCAATAAAATGCATGAGGAAGCTTTGTAGACACTAGAGATAGTTTTCTCCATCAAGACGATGCCCAATGATCATACATGATGATAGCTTATTAGCCCCCTTGTGAAGGTGGCACATATTGCTTCCTTGATTTTTTAGCTTGGTAGTGACACCATGAGAGTAGAACTGGAAATCAATAAGCTTAATAACGGCTCTAATACTATTAGGTCAGCATAAAACATTAGTTACAGGTTTTTATATTTATTCATTCAATAACTAGAAAATATCAAGATGTGCAAGGCAAAAAGTCCTACCATTCATCAACCGAGATTCAAGAAGATTCTGACTAAAATCATATATAATCTGGTTAGATATGATCAAATCTGAAGTCAAAGAAAAACATGAACAAAACGAAACGAAACGAAATCCTAAATGATAAAACGAATCATTCATAAGGTAACAAACTAAAATAAGACAAACGAAATCTCAAATATTATCTAAATGATTTCCAACAGACTGACTCTTGCAAAAATGATACAAATAATTCATACAAATGAAAATACTAAAGAATTAATCAGGAAATTCAAGCCTACCAAAACAGAAAGAAAATGCATAGTTGACACGTAAAAGCAATAAGCCCACAAAGAACCAGATACGTCTAGTTTCAATTGCAGGATGAAATCTTCATCTTCCTGTTATTCATGTGTTTTGAAAAGGTGGGAGGGTACAAACTCAAATTCTAACATACCATAGATATAGATTGTTGTAAATTTTGCTTCTTCGCTTCACCTCAGATGTCTTTTCAAACAAGTTTTTGATATGACCTTTCTTCTTATGTAAACATGCCCTCAATTCTTCAACCATATTCTGCAGAATAAAGAGTCCTTAGAAGATCAAACTAAATATGTGATATGCATATATAACACAATTGAAAAGAAAAACAAGCAAAAGGAAAAAGATGTGGAGCATCAAATATCCGGCATGGTAGAACCTCTTATAAGGTCAAATGTTTCATTTGGAATCCGTACATCAGCACTCAATTGGTGTAATGACAATATAGCAATGCTAACTCACGGACATCATAACGCTAACCTAATCTAGGTTGTGAAAAAGGTATACAATTGAGATTTAAACTTTTAGGATGCCACTACTTCAAATTTACAGAATAGTCTGTTTGGATTGAAATGCTTGGTGAATACTTGGTGTTCTTGCATTTTTCCCATTTCAGATTATATTTTACCTCCTCACTATGATTTTCCTTTCTCCCAATTAAATCTCACTAAAATATGGAAATAAAAGTAGGAATTGTTAAGTTGAACCGGTCCATTCTTTGTGAAAGAAAAATTTCTAGCCATCAATCTGTACCATAGAAAAGTCCCTATAGTGCATTAGGAATAAAATGATGTCAGATGGGGAAACTTACCATTTGGTCATCAATTTTGGATTGGCACTTAGGTATTCGATCCTTTAATTTATCAATCTTTGAACATTGTCCCTGGATTTGTTTGTCCACATCAAAAACCCATGACCACGCAAGTTTTTTCTTTAACTGCTGAATCTGCAATGATATTTGTTCAACTTGTTCCATGTTTGTAATTTTAACCCTTAACTCGTTAAGCTCCTTCTCTACAGGCCTTATTGTAGCCTCTAATCCTCCAAGAAGTCCAAATGAATGCTCTAGTCCTTTGGAAACGCTTTCCAAAAGATCATCAACTTGCTGAAGAAGCGTAGCCTTGTAAAAGAACTGTTTAAGAGTTCATTTCAGTATCAATAGAGCACCTAAAAAGCTTTCCCAGAAGAAGACATGCAAACATCACCTTAAATTTATCCTTGTCATTCCCTGAATGCAAAAATTCCCTGCTTTTGTCTTGACTCATAACAACACATGGATTCTCTACATCAATCTGCATAAAAAAATAAGAATTAGGAATGAACATATACATCAAGGCATAAGAACACAACTCCAAGAAAATAAAATTAACCAGAAAAATAAATAAAATGTATATTTTAAAGCTTTAGTCATTGAGGAACAGAGTAGGCAAAAATCATGCTTTCTATAAGACAAATACCAGAAAGGTTCTCACTCAGCAAATCCAATTAAAGAAAATTATTAATTATTAATGAAACAGACAGTTAATAACCTAATAAAACATAGCATAATTTGTTTCTAAAGAAGACAACCATTAACCACGCCATCAATGCCGTTCATGGTTTCAGAAGCAAACTAAATAATGCTCAAGCATACTAAAGCTGTCAGAATCCCATAGTCAAATTGTTCACATATACTTAGCAGAGTAGAACCATGGAACAAAAGTGAGTCCAAATGGGAATTGAACATTTATAAAAGGAAGACAAGAGTCGCTAGTAGCCCAATGCCACACCCACCCAATGATTGAGAACAAAAGGAAAAAAAATGACAACAGCGCCTAATGACATGTCAGGGGAATATAGGCTCTGTGCAAGGGGGAGTATGGGGAAGGAAATTGTGTGATGGGCATTCTGGTGATTCAAAAACCTGAAAAGAATATCTTTTCAGTAATTTCAGTGTCATTTTCCATTTATTTCCATCTTCTGTAAATATCTGGAGATTTTTTTCATTGACTCTTGTCATTCAGAGAGTACACCAGATATAAAAGGGTGGACCAATACACAAAGCTCCTACCAAGTGGGGTATGGGGAATGATAGATGTACACAGCCTTACCCCCATAATCGGACAGACTATATCCAGGATTTGAACTTGTAACCTCCAAGTCACATAGTAGCAACCTTACCGCTGCACACCAGATATAATTTTACATAAATAATACACAGCTGCAGATTTCTCATCAGCTTCATAACTAGAGCAGGTTTCAAGAATGGAATAGTTAAGGCTATAGAGAAGCTGGATAACATAAGCTCAAATATGGCTATTATGCAAGACTTTATGATGCAGATACAAGGCCAGCTGGACACTCTTCAGGCTGGAAATAGGAACAAGAGTCAGGGAAAGGAGGTGATAGCCAGTCTTCATCACAGACTAGCAACTAGTAGTGTAGAACCCATCAAGCCTGTTGCACAAAACAACATGAAAGAAACCCAGAAGGAGGTCAATAAAGGGGATGCAGAAACTTTCAGGAACATTTTAATGTAAAGACTCAATAGGATGGCTTTTCAAAGTTGAAGGGTATTTCGTGGTCAACAAAATTGGACAAGAAGACATGATGGAAGCAGAGGCTGTTAATTTGGAAGGGGAAGCTCTTAATTGATTCTAGAGGCGAAAACCTAGAACGCCCATAGCATATTGGGGAATGTTCAAGAATTGGTGGGCATTTTCATTGCTAGCAGATCGGCGAATATCATGAAACACTTGTCACTGACGCAAGATAATGTCGTTGGCCGAATTCATTAAATATTTTGAATTGGTGCCCACTCCATTAAACAAAGTAGCCGAAGAAGTCTTCATTGGGCTTTTAAAAATCAGTTAACAGAAGATATTAGAGCTGATGTAAAGTTAATGCAACCTCAAACTTAGACCCAATTGATGGAAATGGCACTTCCAATAGAAGGGAGGAACTAGGTGTTGGAAAAAGCAACAGAGAAAAAAAGAGCAAGAGTAGAAAACTATGTTCCACCTGTGCAGTGGACTCAATTCCAGCTATTCTAAGCCATTTTCTGTTGCAGAAAATAATTGATTTGCAATTGAGCATGATAGATCATAGTAAAGATGAAGAAGAGGATGCTTAGAAATTGATGGGAAAGGAGATGCAAGAGGGAAAGGATGGTGAAGAAGGAGCTGCTGATGAGCCTGAAACTTGCACGGAACTATCTATGTATTCCTTGGTGGCTCTAGGCAGCCATAAAATAATAGTAGTAAAGTTGAAAGCTGAACAGGTGGCTGGTAGTACCCAGACATAGCAATGCCACAACTTCATTGCGGAACATTTGATAGACAAGCTTCAGCAGCAAGCTACCACCATTAAGAGATATTCCCTCTGTTCAAATTACAAGGCATTTTTGGTCTTTCAAGGTGTGATTAATTAATTTTTCCAAAAATACCCATAATTGGGGGGGGGGGGGGTTAACAAGGATTTTCTAATTTAAACATCCTATTAAATAGGGGTAAGCATGAAAAGAATGTGTCGTTTTAAAGGCCAATTAACTAACTTATTGGGGGTTGTAAATTAGCTAGAAATGCCTAGTAATTTTGAAGGGAGGGACTATAGAATAGTAGTTGGTGATAGGTTTCAAGATACAATAATCAGATGTGTAAGAATCTTAAGTCAGAAATGCAAACGTCAGAGATAACCAAAACTTCTATCCACTTGCATTTGGAGAGAGTGACTTGGTTCTTAGATTACTATGGCTTGGAAAACTCAACGATAGTTAATTGGGGAACCAATTACATGAGAGTGAGAATTGATGGTAAGTGGCATCATTTAGTGCGAGACCCATCTGTAGATAAGACTTGGGCTCCTAGCACGCCATTATAGGGTTCTATGGAAGAATTATATGATAATATGCCTACCATCAATAATGTGAGGAATCTGATTCATCGTTATAGGGCAAAGCATGCACAGCTGGACAAAAACTTAATAAAGGAGAAACTTGAACACAGGATAGTTGACTTGCAATATGTTCAATTCCAACATCAAGTATTTGTCATTCTAACAAAGGCCCTACCAAGGGTTAAGTTTGAAGATTTTAACCAGTGCTGGGAATTCTGTATATTCATTCATAAGCTTGAGGGAGAGTGTTGACAACCAAAGAAGACCTTAGACCTGACCATTTATTCTTTCTATTCTGGTTTTATCTTTTACTTTGAACTTTTATTGTTATGATGCATTGTTTTGATTCAATTTTGAGAATCCATAATCCTTGGACTCTTCAAGTGATTAGATAGATCAAGTGTAACCTATTTCTGATCATTAAAATAAAAACACGAACCATAGAGAAAAATAGTTTAACTCTAGGCAATTAGCTCACGACTTCCACAAAAAATTATCATCCAAAAACTATTTAAGAAACCCAATATTGGGTTACATAACAAAGGGGACAAGATAGCTACAAACTGGCTATTCAGGTCCAAGAATCAAGTAAGTCAATAATAAATAAATTCAAGATTATTCTACTAAAATCTTAAAAACAGTAAAATAGTAAACAAATGGGACCAAGATCGGGACTTTCAGATTGCCTTCAACTAGTCTTATTGATATTATTCCCATGTGAAGACATCTACGCCCTTTATTTTGGTTGCATTATGAAGTAATTCTTTTCTTGAGCAAAAAAGTTCACTAGATCCAAAATAACTCTTAACACTACCCTTCTTGTTACTAGCTCCTTGTGCTAACTGCTTTTGAGATTGGGCAGTATTTACTACCTCATTTTGGGGTTTAACAGGGCAAAATAGTGAAGGAACAAAAAATTGATTTCAGAGGCTCTTTATCAACAGCATGCAAAAAGAATTGGCAAGCATCGGCATATATTGAACCTTTGCGGCTCTTTCTTGTCTGTTTTGGAGGACATTCTACATTACCTAGAACATCTCTTCTTTTTCCTCTAACAAACTTGTTCACTAAAATAGTAACTGCATCAGAAGAGGAGAGAACCCTACATTAAAATGCTCAACCATTTCCTGAAGTTCTGCTTTCCGGCTGACCACCTTCTTTCCTGTTAACATTGAAAAAATATCCAATTACAAGAACTAAAATAAATGAAAAACTAAATCAGTGATTAGTTCATAAAAAATGAAAAAACTTACATTACAAGTTTGGTTTATAATTTGTAAAGAGAGAGAATGCTCACAAATTTTGCATTGAAATAGGGAAAGATCATAAATTCCACAATATTCAAATTAAGCAGGCTAGGGATTTTACAATTACAGGGGAATAAGGGTAACTTTGGCGATTTCTAAATTAAAGGTGGTAGGTCTTTTAGCCAATTCTATTTCTCCTCCGTCAGCTAATAGGCATGCGATTATTTTAAGGGAAATAAGAAATAGCTCCACCTTATTTGAGCAAAAATAACAAAAGAAACACCAGTAAAAATAATGCAGAATGGACTCATAACTTTGGCAAAATAGGGCACTTTAGTAAGCAGAAAGTTTTTCATTACAAAACATTTCAAACCTATCACTTGGGCACTTCCGTTAAAGACTGAAATTCATCCTCCATTCAATCACCACCCTCTTCTTATGCTACTAACAGATCTCATCTGCTTACTTCTTATCTTATTGCCAAACAATCAAGATAACAAACAAGTGACCGCAAAAGAACCCAATTTCTTTTTCAAGCAATTTCTGACTAAATATTCAACAATCTCCTGCTATAGTAACTCTTATAAGCAGGATAACTTTCTCCAAATCTTTTATTTCGGATAATATTTTAGATTTGTTTAGCCTCTATTATTTATTCTCTTATCACAGAATATATCTCACCCAATGTTAAAGGCTGTACTTGTTCAGCATTTCTCAACAGAAAAATCAATATTAATAGGGCAAATGATTTGTGTTTAATACCAATGCCATACAAGCGCTTTCTTCAGCAATATATGTTGTTGATTTTGATTCTCAAGATTCCAAAAGTCATTTAGTTTTGCCTTATTCCAATTATTGAAATTCTAACCAAGTCAAACCCAAACATATGTAAACAAATAAAGCAAAGTGCCTAATCTAACCACTTCATCCCAAAAGGTGATAAGAACAGGTGGAAAACACCAATGCTTGGGAATCTTGCTTCAATTTCAAATAAAAGTTTGTCATGAGGCAACATAATATAGTAAAGTGCTAAAAACTAAAGAATCAGCATCAAAACTTTCACAATATATTAAGGGTAGCCCCATAAAAATAGCTGTGTTGAAAATATATTTACACAAGTCAAATAGCTTGACATTTAAAACCATTAGAATTACAAACAAACCTCTGTAGTCTTTTAACACGATGGAGCTTGTGGATTCAGATATCCTACGTTCTACAGTGATCATATCACCATATATTTGGGGCTTAAAAGCATCCTCTCCTTCATTTCTTATTTCCACGTGGATGACAGCAGAACTGGCAAGAGGCAATAGCAAACTATTGTTAGAACCCAAAGAAATCAACCGTGAAGTTTTAAATGAGTTGAAGAACAAAACTAGGGTGATGACAATAAAAAGCATAATATACAACTGAAAGTAATGTAATCTTCCGAGTTTGATAAGCTAAATATCATATGTATCATGTTTCAATCAAAGGTGTCACAAATACTTACAATACAATCCAATATGTTAGTTCGAACTTTTCTATATGTCATTATATTAACATTTTAAACAGATCCTTTCCCAGAAAATTAACTTCAAATACATGAGAATGCTTTTCCCCAGAAAGGTGAACAAGCCTTTTATCAGTAATGTATAGGTTCAATACTTCAGTGACGAAATTCCACTAATAGCAGAATGTCTCATGTTCAAACCTCCCACCCTTTACAGCCATTAATAATGAAAAAGACAACATTTTTCTTGAGGAAAGACAGTGAGGAACATGTAGAGCTTAATAGAAGCTTATGAAAAGTATTGTATTAGAATTGTCAGATGAATCTGTTATATATAGGTATGACATAATCTAAGGATACGCAGCAACCACGCCTGATGTGCCGAAGACCTCAACTGAAGAAGATATGGATGTAACTCCAATAATAAGTAAAGAAACCCCCACAATTCACACTCCCCCCCCCCCAAAAAAAAAAAAAGTAAAAATTTTAAAAAAGAATAGGCACATAAAAACCTGCAGCCAGTTTTAATAAAATCCTTCAGAGTCGCCGCTCTCTGAGTCCCTCTTGCTCGACATCCAAATGCAACACACAATGCAGTTAGGATTGCGCTCTTACCACCTGTAATCATAAATAACCAAACAAAAGGACAGGGATTCATTAGACAACAATTCTGCCCCTTTTCCACAGAAAAATCACTTCCCCTAAACTCAATACACCAGTCATCCAAAGAAAACAGCACCACCCCAAAAAAGTAAACATATCAAACCCAAATTACAACGACGCATGGAGGGAGGGAGAGGGGGACTAACTTCCATTTTGACCAGTAATGAAATTAACCCACTCTCCGAGCTCAATCTCAAGGTTGCTATGGCACATGAAGTTCTCCAATCGAACCCTCTTGATGATGCCAGCGGTTGGGTGGTGAAAGTGAGGGCTTTGCCCAGAAGGAACCCGTGAATCAGCCATGGCCGACCGACGTTGCCCTACACCCTACCGAAAGATCACTGCCGGATTCCTCCCTTTCGGAGAAGTGGAAGCCGAATGGCTCAAAGGCGGTGTACGAAGCTGGAAAATGGCGGGAAAATGGAATCTACAATTGTGCCCCTGACTAACAAGACAGTCCAATAGACGATTTGACTGCGGTCAAGGGGGCGGGCAGAAGGAGAGCACTTGATCGTCGAGTTTTGCTTCCTTTGAGTCCGTACTCACGTTAGAATTGGAATATGTACTATTTATAAAGGCAATTTTTATATTATATATATATAATATTTAGAAAAAATTAATATTCATGTTCTTAAAAAAAAATCATTTTAATTGAGTCCTTGTAATTTTATAATGGGTCCTTATAATTTCATACACTTATAATTAATTAATTTATAAGAGAACTAAGTTATAATAGATGATAATATGACTTTTGTTCACCATACACTTTGATTAATTTTTTTAGGGTTAAGGTGCGATTTTACCAACGAACTATGTGCGATTTTACCAACGAACTATTGACTCAGGAGCGTCCAGCACAATTAACTATTAAGTGGATCAAAAACACAAAATTCTAAATTTTACTAAATTAAATAATTTTTTCTCAATTGTCATTATTCAAAACTACTTGTATAGATATCTATGGACAAAAATTATTCATTCTTTAATTTTGTCAAAATTATAATTTGCTAAAATAAACAAAATTTTTAATTAAAAATATAATTATATGATTTAAATAAAACTCAATGTGTTTTATAATTTATTATCTATGTTAAACAAAAAACTATATGATTTATTTTTATAATAAAACTCACATAAATTTCTTCTAAAATAAAGTAATAATTTTTATGAGAAAAAGAATGTATGATAAATGATATGAGAGAATTAGAGTAAAATATGTAAAAGTGCACTTATTAATCAAATAAATTAGAGTAAATTTATGTATGTATTTTTACTCTATCATGATTTTTATTTTTATTTTATTTCTAAATATAAGTCTTATTAATCTAAATTTATAAGTATAATTTGTTTCCTCTTTAAATTATAGCAAGAAATTTAGGTTAGTAGTTCTTAAAGCTCAATTGTGTCAATTGCCGTATAACTTATTCCCAACGATACATTATCTATCTTGAATATAATGATATTAAGTTAACGGCAAAATCGAAAGAAAAGAATATAATTTATTATATATGTTAAAAAAAATTATATGATTTATTTTTATAATAAAACTCACATAAATTTCTTCTAAAATAAAGTAATAATTTTTATGAGAAAAAGAATGTATGATAAATGATATGAGAGAATTAGAGTAAAATATGTAAAAGTGCACTTATTAATCAAATAAATTAGAGTAAATTTATGTATGTATTTTTACTCTATCATGATTTTTATTTTTATTTTATTTCTAAATATAAGTCTTATTAATCTAAATTTATAAGTATAATTTGTTTCCCTCTTTAAATTATAGCAAGAAATTTAGGTTAGTAGTTCTTAAAGCTCAATTGTGTCAATTGCCGTATAACTTATTCCCAACGATACATTATCTATCTTGAATATAATGATATTAAGTTAACGGCAAAATCGAAAGAAAAGAATATAAAACACCTTGAGTTTTATTTAAATCATATAATTATATTTTTAATTAAAACTTTTGTTTATTTTAGCAAATTATAATTTTGACAAAATTAAAGAATGAATAATTTTTGTCCATAGATATCTATACAAGTAGTTTTGAATAATGACAATTGAGAAAAATTATTTAATTTAGTAAAATTTAGAATTTTGTGCTGGGCGCTCCTGGAATAAGAGTTCGTTGGCCAATCTGCACCTTAGATAACGGAGGCTAACTTTTTGTTAACGGTGTTAATGGCATTGTGCTGAGCGCTCCTTTTTAAAAAGTTTGTTGGTATTTTTGGTCCACTTAATAGTTAATTGTGCTGGACGCTCCTGAGCCAATAGTTCGTTGGTAAAATCGCACATTAACCCATTTTTTTTACATAGATTTAAGTTAAATCAAAATCAATTTTTTTTCGCTAGAATTACATATTTTATTTTTGGCCAAATTTCAGTTAAGTCCTACAATATTAAATTTATTTTGGTCAACCTCATAACATTCTGAAATTTTACTGTACACCCAAGGATTAAAATAAAAATAAGTTTTGTGGATAAAAAGACAATAATGTCCAATACTTTGATTTTTTTTAAAAAGATGTTTAATCTTCATTTGAGCTTCGGCGACCTTTCACTAGCAACCGCCAGCTAACTATCAAAGCTTTGGCGCCGACCGATTAGAGCTCCAACCACGGAAAATTAATTTGTATTGTTCATATGAGGATTTCACTTGTTTATAACGAGTTGCACATTTGCAAATGGGACTTATTAAATCTATGTTGTCCATTTGCAAGTGTCAAGCTCCACATGAAAAAGTGAAATAGGTATATGAACAACACCAATTAATAGGTTAATAAGAAAATATAGGAATATGAACATGTCTCCTTTGCAAGTGTTCAACACTTCATAAATAAATGAATTATACATATGAACAACATAAATTGAACAAGTCTCATTTGCAAGTATTCTACTCTTTATAAACAAGTGAAATAAATATATGAACAAGGCATTGATTTCCGACAATAGTGTTTGCTACAACCTGGCAGCTGCCATTGACCGGCCGCAGGAGCACCGACGGCAATCAAACCTTTTTTTAATAAAAAATAAAGCAATGAGCATTATTGTTTTTTTACTCACAAAACTTAGATGACCAAACCTTTTTTAAATAAAAAAATAAAGCAATGGACATTATTGTTTTTTTATTCACAAAACTTATTTTCATTAGTTATTGGATATGCCGTGAAATTTCAAAATCTTATAAGGGTTGACTAAAATAAATTTGGTTCTGTGAGACTTAACTGAAATTCTCCCTTTATATTTTGGCGTGACTTATGTCTCATCAATGAAATATGACTTTTTTACCCTTTAACATCCCCTCAATGCATGTAGCACATTCTCCTAAACCACATTCTAATTTTAAATTTAAGTAAAAGTATTCATAATTAAATTATATTATTTTAATTATGACTAGTCTGACCCTAAGTTAAGCTTAATCTAATCCATTGACCCTTAAACCACAGTCTCAACCCGTCCATTGCTCAATCTAATTTTTAATACAATTGGTGGCACTAAATGAGAACAAAAGATATAAAGTTTTGCTAGTTAAGAGAAAATAAATATAGGGATAAGGGTCTTAAATGCCATGGAAGTTTTCGCTGAGGAGCACTGGGTGGACGGAAGTTTTTTTTGGACCAAAATTGCCATGGAAGTTCACAAAACGTAGAAATTTTGCCCTTCCGTTAATTTTGACCGTTAAGTTTAACTGAGTGCACACATGGCATGCCACCTCATCAATCAAATATGAGTTAAGTATCTTTTTTGCCATGGAAGTTTTCGCTGAGGAGCAATTTTGCCCCGGAAATTTACAAAGTGTAGCAATTTTGCCCCAGAAGTTTACAAAACGTAGCAATTTTACCCTTTTGTCCCCAATAATAAATTTGACTATTAAATCAGTCAAAGAACACACATGTCATGCCTTGAAAAGGTCGAATTTGGAGTCAGAGAGGGAGATCCTTGAAACATTGAGCTCAAGGCGGCCGGAATTTGTGAAGTCGAACTGGTCAAAGGGACTGAAAGGTCTGTCGCAAAACCCAGAGGAAGCATCACTTATGATCTAAGCGAATGAAACGCAAAACGAGAAATTATTTGTCGAGATCAAACCAATATTTGGGACAAATCAATAATGAATTGTCCCAAATATTGGTTTAGTAACCATCACTTAAAATCGCTATAATTTTTAGGAGCAGTATAGATTTACCTTGTGGGACGAGGTGGGTGGCCTAGATCAATCTATACAAAGGTAAATACTATCACTATTGATTTGTCTTACTGAACCAATTTTTAGGACAATTCATTTCTCGTTTTGTGTTTCATTCGCTTAGATCATAAGTGATGTTTCCTCTGGGTTTTGCGACAGACCTTTCAGTCCCTTTGACCAGTTCGACTTCACAAATTATGGCTGCCTTGAGCTCAACGTTTCAAGGATCTCCCTCTCTGACTCCAAGTTTGACCTTCTAAAGGCATGACATGTGTGTTCTTTGAGTGATTTAATAGTCAAATTTAATATTGGGGACAGAAAGGCAAAATTGCTACGTTTTGTAAACTTCTGGGGCAAAATTGCTACATTTTGTAAACTTCCAGGGCAAAATTGCTCCTCATCAAAAACTTCAGTGGCAAAAAGGTACTTAACTCTTATTTGATTGATGAGGTGGTATGTCACGTGTGATGAGGTGGCATGTCACGTGTGCACTCAGTTAAACTTAACGGTCAAAATTAACGGATGGGCAAAATTGCTACGTTTTGTGAACTTCCATGGCAATTTTGTGTTAGTTCTCAAATTGGTTTTGATGATAACGGACAATTGTAAACACAAGAGAAGTTTGTCTTTGTAAGTTGAAAACTTACTGTCAAAGGCAAACTCGAGTTTTGGTTGAAAACTCGAGTTTTGGCCTGACAGTGAAATGCTCAAGTTTTTATAAAGAAAGACAAACTCGAGTTTTGTTTTAAAACTCGAATTTTGGCCATACAGAGAGCATTCAAGATTTTCACTAAACAAAGAAAACTCGAGTTTCATTTGAAAACTCGAGTCTTGACAAGACAGAGAGCAATCAAGTTTTTCGATAAAACCAAAACTCCAGTTTCCATGGGAAACTCGAGTTTAGGCTTCTCTGAGTATTTTCTAAGATTTTCAAGAGTTCATGAAAACTCGAGTTCAGTATTAAAACTCGAGTTTCCATCGCTCAAGAACAATACTCATCTCTGATATTGCATAAACTCATTTGTGAAATAAATCAAGAACTTTAACATTTTCTCATAAAATGAGAAAACTCGAGTTTCGATTGAAAACTCGAGTTTGGCTCTAACAGAGAAGCTTTCCAAAGTTTTCAAAGAATATGAAAACTCGAGTTTTGACCAGGCAGAGAGCACTGCAAATTAGAACATTTTGAAAACTCCAGTTTTGCTTGAAAACTCTAGTTTTGAGATTCTGGACTAAAACATGATTTCTCGATAAAAGTCCAAAACTCGAGTTACTCATTTAATGACTCGAGTTTCTCACTGTTCACAAGACTTGTCCAAAATGCCAAATCACAATGCTCGACACTGAGTTGAGAAAAACTCGAGTTCCCGTTGAAAACTCGAGTTTCAGTCTTTGACAGAAAGAACGCTGGAGCATGAAAACTCGAGTTTAGATGAACTAACTCGAGTTTCCATCGCGAAGTTTGAATTTCGAAAAGAATGATTTAGCAAAACTTTCATGTTTGATCTCAATACCTTATATCATCTTTCATTACTACTCCTAACTATGTTTAATCAGTTTGTTAGTAAGTTTCAGATGATTTAGACAGGATTAAATGATGATTTGAGCAAAAGCAAAAAGCAAGTCAGAACATTAAATGCAAAACCCAGAAAAGTTGCATATTTCTAGTTAATCGCCTGCACACGTTTGGAAAAACAGAAAGGATGTTTTTCACTTCCAGCATTAACTACTCCAACGGATTAATTCACAGAGAGTCAACTCTGAACATCTATACAGCTGGATTAAGTGAAGATTAGAGAAAGAAGAAGACCCAAGCTTAATGTAATCGCTCCCAACACCTCCAACGGTTATAATTGGGATTACAACGGTCAATTAATGATCTCTACCTATAAATAGAGATGCATTCAATTCTTCTCAACAACCAATCCAACGAAAACGAAAATCATCCAAGAGTCATTTATTCCTTGAGTTTTTCTGTAAAGTATCTTCGATACATTCATACTTCGATGTTTATCTTATCTACTCTAAAAGAGAGTTCATTGATTGTAAATCATTTATTGTGAGTTATCTCAAGTCAAGGGGACTTAGAGATTGGGTTATTGATTACAACTTGTAATGGGGAGTAAGTTCTAGAGAGAGAATTACTCTTGAGTGTAGAGTGTGTAATCGAGTGATATAGTAAGAAATCCCAGAGAGTCTGGGGATTGGATGTAGGTCAAGTTGTTGGACCGAACCAGGATAAATTCTTGTGTCTTGCTTCTCTTCTCTAAACTTTGTTTTACCTCCGTTTCCTACCCGATAAACAGAGCATACCGAAAAGTTTTTAAGAATCCCCAATTCACCCCCCTCTTGGTGATTCAAGCTCCATTTACATTTTGGTCCAAAAAAAACTTTCGTCCACCCAGTGCTCCTCAGCGAAAACTTCCATGGCATTTAAGACCCTTATCCCATAAATATATATAATTTGTCAATAGTAAAGTACATACGTTATATATGTGTTTGTGTACATTATACATATATACATACACATAATACACACACGCATTTTATAACCATTCAGAAGAAGAAGAAAATCAAGTGAAAAAGACATATAAAGATATCTGGAATATGATATTTATTAGGAAAAAATAATCTTTTGGTCATTATAGTTTTGACTCATTTGTAACTTAATCCATACACTTCGACTCTTGTGCAACTTAGTCCTATAGTTTTGACTTAATTGTAACTTAGTCCTTAAACTTTGACTTATTGCAACTTAATCCCAATAATTTTAACTACTTTTATAATTTAGTCTCTAACTTTTATTATAAATTTTATTTTATTTTTTAAAACAAAGAGAGTAAATTATAAAATATTTAAAATTATAGGATCTAAGTTGCAGTGAGTAAAAGTTTAGTTAAAGTTAAGTCAAAATAATAAGGAATGAGTTGTACCAAGTCAAAGTGTAAGGACCGAGTTTATTGAGTCAAAACTATAATATAAAGACCAAAAGATTAATTTCCCTATTTTAAAAATAATCCTTTGAGATGTCTTAATTTCTATGAATCCCTATGGGAACCATTCTGAATTTTTTTTGTTGAGGTGTGGTGAGCACCTTTAAGTATTTTTCAGGTGATGCATTTGTAGATGATAGAATATCACCAAGAGGGGGTGAATTGGGGATTTAAAAACTTTTTCGATAAGCTCAGAGTTTCACCACAGAACAAAGCCAAACAAAGAGAGAGAGAAGAAGAGGATGAACACAAGGATTTATACTGGTTCAGCCTTAACTCTTGACCTACGTCCAGTTTCCAGACTCTCTAAGATTTTCACTATCACTTCAATCATATACACACTCTGTACTCGAAAGTTATCCTCTCACTAGGATACACTCCTCCTTACAAGTTGTAAATTGATAACCCAATCTCAAAGTCCCACGACTTGAGATTCTTACAATGATTAATAGTCAGAAATGAAACTCTGTAAAAGAGCATATTGATAAACACTGAAAAATATTTATATTAGAAGATATTATATTTGAAAGTGAAGCAGTAAATGCAAGTTGAGTGTTTTTGCGTTTTTGACTCTCTTGGTTGTTGAGAATTGAGTGCTTCAACTTATATATGAGGAAGCAATTAATGACCGTTGGAAATCTTGATACAACTGTTGGAAGCATTTAAAGAGCTGTTAGGTTGAACCAGGTGCATTTACTTAGTCGATCTGATTTGATCCAGATGTCCATACATTTTTGTTGACTTTCCTTGAAATAAATCCGTTGGATGATCTGGCGTCCAGATGAGGAAAGAAAACATTAAAGCCATTAGAATGTGCAGAGAATGCACTACAAAAAAAATCGTGATTAGCAACGGATTTTTTCCGTCGCAAAACTCGTTTGTGTCGGATTTCATCCGTCACTAAAAACCTTGTCGCATTTGCGACGGAAAATGAAAATTCCTTCGCAATTTTCGAAATTTGCGACGGAATCAGAATTCCGTCACAAATCCTAGGATTTGCAACAGATTTTCTTTCAGTCGCAAATTTAATCATTTTTTTTAAATTAATTTTTTAAAATTTTTTCACAAAAATTATTTAATAAAATATAATAATACTATATATAAAAATTGCTTTAGATAATAAAATTACAACATCTAAAAATATGAAAATGAGTTTTTATTTTTATACTAATTTAATAAAATATAGATAATACTATATAAAAATTGCTTTAGATTCTTACATACCCCTGATCATTCATGTCTACATGCAAACAATTTTACAATAACAATAATACCCTTATTTGTAAAGAAATCCCCAATTATTTGATTATTTGGATTTATCTTATTTTATATATTCTTTTTTTCGATTGAATGATATTATATATTGGGTTAAGGTGCAGATTTGCCAACAAACTATTACCTGAGGAGCGTCTGGCACAAAAAACAATTGAGGGGACCAAACTGGCCAACGAACTATTAAAAAGTGAAAAAAAAAGTACCAAATAACTATTAAAAAAACAACTATCACAATTATGTTAAAATATGAGGCACTGGCGTAGGACGGTGGCGGAGACGCTGGAGAAAAGAGCGGTTAAGCCTTCTTGTTGGATAAGGCAAACACCAACAGAGATGGGACTCATGCGAGCAGGCGCTGTGGCAGCGACGATTGTTGCTTGTGGCATGGGAGGGATACAACCAGGGTGCAAGGCGCATGCCGGTCGAAAGCTGTGGACTGCTGGATGAGTTCAAGAGGGTGAGTGGAACACCCAGCAAAAATGGAAGATTTAGAGACGCCGACGTCACTGACACTGTGACAGTCAATGGAAGACGGAGACACCAAGATATTGACGGGGTAATAGTTTATTGGCAAATCTGCACCAAATTGTGTTTTTCTTCACTTTTTAATAGTTCGTTGGTCAATTTGATCCCCACAATTGTTTTTTGTGCCAAACGCTCCTTGGATAATAGTTCGTTGGCAAATTCGCACCTTAACCCTTATATATTTTCATCCAAGTTTCCGAACCCACGAATACGAAATATGCAATATTAAGTTAATTACAAAATTTTCAAATATTTCTCACACACTCTCTGTTTCTACCGTTATTGTTATAATAACTGTCTATTCATATATACATTTTAAAATACAAAAAACCTTAAAAATCATATAACTTCCCTTGTAACATCCTAACTTTTCACAAGCAGTATAATTTTTTTTTCATCAAACATCATTTCAAATCATCAGAGTAGAGCAACAGAGCGATTGAGTAACTGATATGTATATATAAAACGCAGTAAGTCTGGCTGGATACAATAGTGGTATAGAAACCGTGTGGTTCAAAAGTATATAACAAAAGAAAGGCTTTCGCTGGAACAACAAAAAGGAAGTCTTCAGCCAGGTCTTCTACTCGAGCTGCTTGCCTCTCTCCTCGGTCCTTGGTTCTTCGGAACCTGACGCTATGTTAAGGGCTGAGATCCGCACCGGATCTCAGGTAACAGTTAACCTCATATTTACATACACAACATATGGACTACAGAAAATCATATTAACAACAGTATATGTGCACTCCTCGCCCAAAATCATGCATACATATATCGCCCAAAAGCATGTATGCATATATCGCCCAAAAGCATGCAGATATATCGCCCATAGCAAACGTGAACATATCAACAGTACATAAACAGACCACAGAGCTATCAGCTACCACAATAGGCATACAATACACATAACATATATACGCATACGATAAATATCAGATTAGTGTTATAGTACGCGAACGTACCTTCGTTGATGTTATTCTAGCACGTTTTACGGAAAACCGTACTTCTGACGGAAAATGGAAACCAGCACGTCGGACAGCGGTTCGACAGTAGGTCAAAACGTATTCAGGGATATCCTATCAATATTACAACGTACTTGTTAAGGATCTATCATTACGACGGACATTTTTAGTCAAAATGACTATTTTGCCCCTGACGCCCCTAATCGGCGGAATTTCGCCAAAGCTTCGCTATTTTAACTCTAATCTTCCAAAATTTCAACATAACTCCAAATCCAACATAATTTTCGAAATATAAATCATATTAATTAATGATTTACATCATACCAGGCATTTTAGGTAAAAATTACCATTTTGCCCCGATGCCCCTAATCGACGGAATTTCGCCAGAGCTTCGCTATTTTAACTCTAATCTTCCAAAATTTTGCCATAACTCCGACCCCATCATGATTTTCAAAATAATGACTAAAATAACCCTATCATATGATATCTAATCATACTTGGAAGATTAAAGACTAATATAGCATTTCTACTCTAACTACCGAAAGAACTACGAAAGCTTAAGTACCGAAAAACTTACTCAGAGTTTCGCTGCAAAATTCTCCGGACTCCTCCTTCTCTCTACCCTCTCTCTAAAACCGAAATGCTCTCTTGAAATGGTGTGAAGAATGAAGAGCTTTGGAGGGCTATTTATCGAAGAAATTGCGAGGGCATTTTGGTCTTTTCCAACCTTCAACTTCCATTTTAAACCATGCAATTTTTGAGACAATTTCTCCTCCACCAAAACCTGCTTGCCGACCTGCCTAGCCTCCCAATTCAACAAAAACAATCAATGTTATTGCCACCTTGCCTTCACCTAGAAGGTTATACCGGTAAAGTTCCCCGATCGGTGCCCGAATCGCGTAATCTTGTAAAATCTTAGAAATCTGGAATCACAACTTTGAAGACCCTTTCTTACTCATTAGAAATGTCCGGGATAAATAACTTTTTGATTCCATACAGGGTTCCAACGGTCCTGCGGAATTTTTACGGAAAAACGTGCCGGTTACGGAATCAACTTCCGGAATCGTCAACCTCTGAACAAAAAATTCACTGATTCCAAATATGTCCAGGAAATTCTCAACTCATTCCCAGATGTTGAGTTACAATTTATTTTCTTCAAATTCCAAAATCTGTGACTATCTGCCTTTTCCTCAGATTTTCCCTATTTCGTCTTATTACTAACTTCTTCTACCGATCTCGGAATTGACTTCTGTAACAGCCCAATTCGAGATATAAATCCACTCATTAATATTATACTCTGACTCTAGAAATTTTATTCATAGTTTTCTGGATAGGATCCAATTCCTATCGGTGTTTATTTATTTTTTTAACTTTCTACTTAAATTAATATTTAAATAAGTGTTTTATTTCAACACTTCACCTATTTATTTTCTTTTTCTTTTTCCCTTAATCATGTCGGCAATCTCACACACAAAATATATATATTTTTTATTTTTTTATTTTAATTAATTATTATATAATTTAATAATTATTTTTACATAATTTTTTACAAAATTTTCCTATTGGCCCATACTTGTATTTAGGCTTAAAATTACTTAATCTCACCAATTTTTCTTCATATTTTCCCATTAATTAGAAAATATATTTTTGCTAATTTTTAGCCATTAACCACTAATTTTAGTGTTTTACATAATTATCCTTGAATTTTCCCTTGTTTATGCTTAAGTAATTAGCCAATAATTATTTAATTAATTCCTTACTAATTTTTGATAATTTCATTAATTAGAATTAATTACTTCCTCTCAAAATCTGAACTAACATTGCTATTTTATCTTCCATGTAAAATATCAATAATTATGGAGTTAGTTATGATCTCCAAATACTTCAAAATTATTATTTTACAATTCTTCCAAGCTTATAATTTATTAAATTATCAAAATTAGAGACAATATATTCTCTCAATTCTAATAATCATTTTACTACCTTTCAGGATTTTTCATAATTTTCCTAAGTTATTTATGTCCTACAAGGGCATTTTCGTCATTTTGGCACTCTAATTTTCAAGAGATTTTTCCCCTACAAATTTGATATCACATATTCACCTATTTCCAATAGGTATTATTTACTCAATATGATACTTATCATAAGTGAGATTTTCAGGGTATTACATCCCTAAATCACAATAAATCTCCTACCTATTCTGATTCATGATATACTAATACTTTTTTAACTAAATTTTTCCAAACCGCAAATGCAAACATAAAATATTAAATAAATAAAATTCTCAAATCTCTCTTCTCTCTACACTTATAATAACTTGTCACCTAAAAAAATCATACTCCTATAACTTTGCAGAGCAATTTAATTAACATTGGTTATTTAGGCAATACATGTAAAATAATACGAATGGAAAGAAAAAAAAAAGTTTTTCTACTTATTTATCAATTAGAGCAATTCCTTTCTCACCCAACTACATTGATGCACAAGGTTACCATATGAGATGAACCACAGCAAACATGTCCAATATAAAGAAATTATCTAACAATAAATGATAAAAAAAGCTGGAAAAAAAAAAATCAAACTTACCTAGCAAAGCGGCGACGGTGGAGACCAGAAGGGGTGGCGACAGGTGTTGACGGAGACAAGGACGGCGGCGGCACGACGGCGAGAGGTGGAGGACGGATGGTGAAAAGGGAGAGCGCAGAGGGAGAGAAGAATCGTGAAAATGAAGAAGGAAGAAGTTGGAAAATTTAACATGAGTTTGCGACAAAAATAAATTCCGTCGCATTGGGTTTTGCAACGGAATTTAGTTTTGCGACGGAATTGGATTTCCATCGCAAAACCCTTCATTTTGCGACAGAATTTCAATTCCGTCACAAAACCCCGTTTGGGTTTTGCGACGGAATTTCAACTCTGTCGCAAAACCCCGTTTGGGTTTTGCGACGGAATTCCAATTCCATCGCAAATACCCCTAAATTTGCGACGAAAAAAATTCCTTCGCTAATCAATTGTTTTCTAGTAGTGATGCTTTGCCAACTATGTGCTTAGTTTTTTGGGCCAGCACTAGCATCATCATTTGCTTTATGCTTAATCTTCAGTCTAACATTTGTTTGATCATTTGAAACTCACTAACAAATCGATTAAACATAGTTAGGAATAGTATTGAGAGATGATATGGAGAATACAAATCATACATGAAGATTTCGCAAATTTGGATATGATGATTTCAAAAACAGAGACGCTTTAAGCTCGAGTTTGTTTAAGCAAACTGAAGTTCATGACTCAAGTTTAACATTCGAGGCTCGAGTCTTATGATCATCTTCTTTGAAAATAGATTTGAAGTTTGAATGAAGAAGTCTCTATAAGATTGAAACTGGAGTTTAAAATGTTTTATTCAAGTGTATGAATCGAGTCAGTTAGCGCGTAAACTTGAGTTTAAATCTTCTTTCGAAATAAGCTTCGCAAAAGCATTTTGAAAACGTTGAGTTTGCGTAAATTTGAGTCATTAAGTGACTAACTCGAGTTTAGGACTTCTTAAATTCGAAAATAAGTTTAAGTCCACAAACTCTAACTAGAGTTTTCAAGATCGGGCTCGAGTTACTTCAAGTTCAAAATATTGTGAAAACTCTCGGCCTTGCATAAACTCAAGTTAACCAAAACTAGCTCAAGTTTGCTTTAAAATGTAAAAGCTTTGAAAACTCTCGGCCAAACTCTAACTCGAGTTTTGCTTTTGGAAACTCGAATCAAGCCAATTTCAAATAACTTGACTGACTCTTTGTCAAATGTAAACTTGAATTTGACAACTCTAAGCTCGAGTTTGTCTTTGACAGTAAATTCCTAGTTAAGTTTGAACAAGGCTCAAACATTTTTAACTTAACTAAAAACTTCATTTAATTTTACAATTGTCAGTTATCATCAAAACACATAGAGAACTAACAACATTCAGTGTTCTAAAGTATTTTTTGGTATACCTAGCACTTTGAAATATTTTTTTCTGATGCATTTAGCACCTTAAGGACCCGTTTGTTACGCGGAAAGATAGCGGTGGAAAGGGACAATAAGAGACTTCCCACCCAAAAAACGTGTTTGCTTGTCTCATCTTCCGTCGAGTACCTTTCCCGCCACTTCGAATCTTCCATCATTCATTGGAATGTGCTTTCCCTCCTTCAGCCGCGGGAATGTTAAAATGTTGCCGGGAGAATGAAAATGTTGGACAAAAAGGCCCCTTGAAAACACTGTACCTATTTATAAAAGCACGGCGAAGGCGCGAGCTGGAGCTGGACGAAGCTGTCGGTGAAGAAGCTTGTAGAAACAGTGGGTGTTTTTCGGCGAAGGAGAAGTTTAACCCAGGGAACAGAGCTGCATTTGAGGTCAGTATATATATTTAAAATAAATATGTGATTTACCGATAGGTTTAGGAGATTTGGGTTTTCCTGTTCATTCGACCTGGGGTGAGACACACGCAGTTTTGAATGCAAGCAATTTTAGGTAGACACGGGTTTATATTCGTCGACGTTAGGGATAGAGACAAAGACGAGTGTAATGTTCTTTATATTCCTGGGTATAAATGAGATGCAGACACTGTTTTAAACAATGTTCACAGTGTTGAATGAAATTGCAATGAATGAAAATATGTTGTTTGTTTGTGTACAATGTGTTGTTGTTCTGTGAATGATGAAATTTGGGGAAAAAATCAAATGAACATTACGTTCGAACCAGACAGCCCAGTTCGAACGTTTTATGGGGGACATTAATTCAGTGAGTGTCATGTTGGGTCATAATTATAGGGAACAAGTTGGAAATGAGATGTTTGCTGCCTTTCTCGCACAGAGATAACTGATAATGTAGTACACAAGTATTGATAGGAGTATTAACATTTTATCTCATATGTTTATGTTACAAACTACATCCGTTTGGTTTCCATGTGAATCTGAATTTCAATTAACTTTATCTTTTCCTATGTCCGTGTTGTGGAGTGGTTTGTTGCTACTTCATTGTTATGTTAACATTAACAATACTTGCAATATTTTATCTTAATCAGTGTTTTGTTTAGATGGATCCATCTCAACAAGCATGTGGTTCGAGGATGAAAATGTGGAGTGCCGTTGAGGATAGGGTCTTGGTCGAATGCCTTGTTGGGTTGAAGTTGGACCAAAAGTTCATGGCCGACAATGGGTTCAAATCCGGATATGCAAATGCTTTGCAGACCATGATGGAGGCCAAGCTACCTGGATGTGGCATAAAAGCAACTCCCCACATCACCTCCAGACTGAAGATATTGAAGCGCCTATGGCAGACGGCCTATGACATCATTTATGGGCCTAACGCCTCTGATTTGGCTGGGATCCGGAGACAAAACTTGTCATTGCAGATGACGATGTTTGGGAAGAGTATCTGAAGGTATGTGATGCCACAACTGTGTTGGAATTGTCACTTTACTTATGAATTACTAATCAGTGTCTTGAATTTCATAAACTCATCTACTTCTTAAACTGCAGGCTCATTCTAAGCACAAGGAATTCCGAACCAAACCTTTGCCAAACTTTGACTCTCTATGCATGGTTTGGGGAAGGACAGGGCAATCGGTGATGAAGGAGAGTGCCCTGGGGCAATGGAGGAACAAGTTAATCTTGAAGATGACGACCTTCCGGAGACACCACATGATGTTCCTGATGAATCTGAGTTGTCACAAACAAATAACGAAACTGTGACCACTCCAATAATTCCAACTGATGCATCATTGGGTCCAAAGAATAAGCGCAAACTGAACAATGCAGAAGTCATAGCTGAAGCCTTGCGAGATACAGTGACACAATTAGACAAGACCATAGGTACTGCTTTTGACAAGCTAGGCAACTTCATGTCAACACAGGATAGGGAAGCTGAACTTGCTGCCAAAGAAGCTGAACTTGCTGCCAAAGAAGATGCCCTGTTCATGGAGCTACTCCAAGTTGAGGAGTTGACTTGGAATGAGAGAAACATTGCCCACATGAAGATCCTTGCTTCTGAAAAACTTCTAAAGGCACTTGGAACGATTCCTCCAGAGTTCAAGCTTTCATGGATCCGCACCTTGCTTAATCAGTAGACCATATGCATACCTAAATAGTAGTGTTGTGTGACAGTGTTGAGTACATAGCTGGGTTTTTTTGTCACAACTGTTTTTTGATTGGCCAGGGGTAACTCAGACGTGTCACTAATTTTTGGACACTGATCTGTGTTTTGTATATGCATTACCCCACACAGGTGTTTATATCTGTCTAGTGTATAGTCCATGGTTATATGCAACATGGCAAACTTTTTACCATGTTCAAAAGGTTCAGGGAAAACTGAACATAGCATCAAGTTTGTGTGTAGCATCCTCTTGAAGTTTAATTTACTCAATGTATTGTAATTGAGGCCATTTGGTATATGCCTGGTGCAGGAAATGTACTCACAATATTATCAATATATAAAACTTGTTACTACCATCTGCAATTGTGTTGGTCACTGTTTCTATACCCCCTTATTGTAACAAATCACCACAGCGAAATAAGTGTTGCTGCATAATTGTTGTGGTTCCTAGTTACTATACCTGGTTCTTGTAACAAAATAAGTGTTGCTGCATAATTGTTGTGGTTCCTAGTTACTATATCTGCTTCTTGTAACAAAATAAGTGTTGCTGCATAATTGTTGTGGTTCCTATTTACTATACCTGCTTCTTGTGACAAACAAACATAGCAATTGTGAATGTTATTTCCTATTCAACATTATACCTAAGGTTGTTGTCCACTGTTATGATCCAAGGTTACTATGAACGTTTAGATGAAATCCCTCTGTTTTACCTAGTGTCACACTGTCTGGTCACGTTCGAACTTTGGAGTAAAGTTCAAACTTTACTCCAAAGTTCGAACTTTGAAGTTAAGTTCGAACGTATGACTCCCTTGCAGACAGTTGGAGGGCAACACGTGACCATAGTAATTTTTTGCAATGAAATAATTTAATTTAATTAAAAGTAATGGGTTTAGGATAACCGCTGTTATCATGTCATTTGCGGGTTTTTTTTTATGTTAAATAACCCATTTTTAAGTACATTAAGAGCAGTTCGAACGTCAGCTAACTGTCACCGCCCCCTACTCTGTTCTCTACTGCCACACCTATGCCACAACAATGAATGATCGCTGCTTCCCCATGCAAGGCCAACCCTTTTCACATTTTGTTTTCACAAACCCCATCGTCGACCTTTCGAATTTCGGAGCTCCAACCTCAAACCCAGGGCATTGGACATCTTCTTCACCCCATTTTCCTCTGTTCTTCATACTGAACCCGAATCAAGTCCCCCAAAAGGCAAACCCCGCACTCGAATCTGGTAACCCAAGTGACCCTCCACGATTCCACCTTCGTAGCAGTTAGCCACAGCCAGATACATAACCTTTTGAAGATAATGGGAAAGTAAAAAAGAACTGATAATCGTTTAAAGGAGTTGGGCATTACAATGGAAGACGTTGAAACCTTCAGAAAGCACAGGGCAACACTCCGATGGGGTGGTCGAGGTGGGAGGTTCAAGGAAACGACCAACGACCCAAATGCGTATGACGAGTATGCAGAAGCAGCAAAGTGGAAAAGAGAAGTTGAGGCTAAAGAGACCAGGAGAAGTAAACGGGCTGGCAAGAAGAAGCAAAGAAACTCCGGGATCGGGAAGAGGAAGAACCCATCCGACGATCATGCCTACTCTGTGTCTGACTCTTCTCCAAAGAAAAAAAAAAAGCCGAGGATGATAGAAAAAGGAAGGGCAAAATGGTTGATGTTAGTTCCAGTGGGGAAGACAAAGAGTGGGAAGCCACAAACACGTAATCAGTTCGACTCCCTAGTGACGATGATGAAGAGAATGAGCCTGTTGATCAGATGAGGTCCAAATTTTATAAGAAAATGAAACAGCATCAGAAAGCAAGTGCCATCCCTGAATGCAAGTCCGACTTCAATCAATCGAAGCTTGAAGAGTATGACATGAGGTTAGTAGGTCATACTCTGTGTAAGATGAGTAGGATCGGTATGGATACATTTGAATCCGATTATCCATTTGGCCTAGACGACATTATTAGACCATTTAGGGGACTGTTAGAGCTGAATTTGCCTTATAGTGACTCTGTTGTGAAGGTGTTTTATTCAAACCTCAGATTATCTAGGACTGGAGTAGTGTCAACGTGTGTTAGGGCCAAACCATTGAACCGAATGAGAAGAAACTCCTTAATTGGTTAGGGATTAAGACCGCACACCAATCGATACAACCTTTACCGGGGAGGAAATGGATAACTTGTTGCTAGAGGGAGGGACCACAGAGGATGGTGAGGCCTTGCATAGACCGAAGCAGCTGCCTTATAAGTATAGGGTCCTGCATTACCTGTACAGCAGGAACTTCGTGAACAAGGGCAAGCACTACACAACCATGAGCATTGAGGACAAAAAAATCCTCTGCTGCTTAATCAAGAGGAAGCCATTTCAGATGGGCAAGAGGATCATTGACACAATGCTGAAGGCTGCATTTCCTGGGAAGAAAGGTTGTGACCTCCCAAACCCTTCCATTGTGTCTCTGGTATTACAAAAGAACAAGGTTTGGTATCTTCAACAAGGTGAACCCCCCATATGGACTCCTCAATTTGATGACGAGGCTCTGCACAGAATGCAGATACCTGTTGTCCGCAAACAGACCTCCAATACATCTTCCTCTAACGGCAAACAGGGAAGGAAGAGTCAGCAAAAGGAAGCTTCTCCTGCACCTGCACCTGGTCCATCTTCAAGAGATCCTTCATTTGAGGAAGGAGTTGCAGAGATGGGAGCCATGTTTGCCAAAATTGTGGACGAAAAACTTGGCTTACTTAAAGATGACCTACACTCAACCTTGAATGAGATGGAGTCGCGTCTACGTGCAATGGCTTTGGACTTGAAGGACGTTCGAGACTTCATTTACATCTATGCCACTGAGTTCAAGACCTTTTCTGCATCCAGGGCAACAAAACATGACATGGCTGGTCCTTCTTCCAATCCATGGGATGAGTCATCAAAATCCAAAGAGAAGTCCCCACCCACTGATGACCATGATCATGAGACTGGGGGAGATAGCAGCACAGAACAGGAAGGACATAATGAAGGGGATGGCGAAAACAATGATGAGGCCGACGATGATAGCAAGACTGAAGAAGGAGGAGAGGAGGAAGGGGATGGTGGCAGTGATGATGAGGAAGAGGATCATGATAAGGGAGAGGAGGACAGCAGCACACCAGAGGAAGGAGAGAAGGAAGGTGATGGGGTCAGTGATGATGAGCCCGAGGATGACAGGAGGGTTGAAGAAGAGGGAGACCAGGAAGGTGATAGTGTCAATGATTCTGAGCATGAGGGTGGGGATGAGAGCATGACAGAAGAAGAGGGAGAGGAGGAAGGGGATGGTGAGAATGATTCTGAGCATGAGGGTGGGAATGACAGCATGCCAGAAGAAGGGGGAGAGGAAGAAGGGGATGGTGAGAATGATTTTGAGCATGAGGGTGGGGATGACAGCATGTCAGAAGAAGGGGGAGAGGAAGAAGGGGATGGTGAGAATGATTCTGAGCATGAGGGTGGGAATGACAGCATGCCAGAAGAAGGGGGAGAGGAGGAAGGGGATGGTGAGAATGATTCTGAGCATGAGGGTGGGAATGACAGCAAGCCAGAAGATGGGGGAGAGGAGGAAGGGGATGATGAGCATGAGGGTAGGGATCACAGCAGCAGAAATGAAGAACCAGCGAAAGGAAGGGATGGTGATGAAGTGAAGGGTAACCATGTGTGTGGAGGCACAACACCTGATGCGCAAGTGGATGAAGGTGAGGAGTTGGATCCAATCACCCCACTGTCAATTGTTCGTCTGCCTGAACCAGTGAACCCTCCTCCTGCTCCTTCCAGGAACATAGTAGACGCTGTTCCATTGAGGTTCATTCCCGCATGAAGCTTCAGTTCCGTCCTTGTAGCAGAGAATTTGCCCCATGTCTTCGCAGCTCCAACACCAAATCGACCTCTAACTCCATGGCCTGTCGGCCCAATGTTTATCCCCGTTAGCCTCCCTGGTTCACAGACATCATCGCCTAGGCGCACCGGTCGAATGAGGTCCCCATCGGACAAGAAGAAGAAGAACTAGGGACAAAGCTATTTATCTTTTGTGTTTTGAGTTACATGTAATGAAACAGTACAATATTCACAATGTTTTTTGTTGTTTTTACTGCTGATTAAATGTTGCTGACATGGTTTCCATTCTGTCATGTAAAGTTGGAACTCTGTTGTTTGGTTTGCACTTTAACTTTTCTGCTGTTGTTGTAGAGTTCAACGATGTTTACTCTATGCTGTTGTGTGTTAACATTTTCTACGTTTATTTCATGTATGACATTAGGTTTAGGCTGATACTATTTGGTTATAGGGTGCACCCTTGTCATAAAGTTTATAACTAATTGTTGTGCAGCATTTGAAAAAGCCAACTTCATTCATTTTATTTCCTTTCACCCTACAGTTCACATGTTATGACAGATACTTAACTGCTACACGTATGATTTACAGGCTGTGGTGGGAGTTCGAACTTTGTTGTTTCGTTCGAACACCAACCATTGTTTTTCCTTGTCACGTGAAAACTGAAGACTGATGCTTATGTTACTTTCTGTGCAAGTTTTGCGTGCCTCATGCAGATTGTAAAAAATTGGTCAATTATTTGTTAGACAGCATTTAAAAGAAGGCCAATTCCCTTCATTTTATTTCGTAGGACCATAGAGTTAACATGGTGTCATTTATGGTCAGTTATCTGACTCTGCCTCATGTTGTTGTCATGTCCACGATTCTGTTTCTTTGTTATGCACCATTTGCAAAGGCCAAATTGGTTCATTTATTTTCGTTTTCTGCTTTGGCTTATGCTGCTGTCATGTCTTTGTTCAAGTTTATTGTTTCGCAGAGCTTTTTACAAGTCTAGTTCCCATTTTTGTTCTTCGTGGCGTTCTTATGCAGCATTTCAGAAAGCGAAATTCGTTTATTTTAGTTGGTTTCACTTCACTGACCATTATTTAAAAATTGTGATGGGATGTGTCTGTGCTTCGGATTGGTTCACTTGTACACTCCATTTGACAGCAACCAATGATCCTGTAAGGCCCATTGCATACCTGTCATTGTCTTCTTCTTCATCCTCACTACTGCAATTTTTCTTACCCTGTTTAACAGTTGTCATTTTCATTATTGTCATGTGGCTGGTTCATTGTGCTGATTATTTTATAGTCACATGAACAATGCCATATTTTCCTCACTCCTTCACTAACACCTCTATTTCCCAAACCCAACAAACTCCTTTTGAGCGACTTCAAACAGGTTAGGGGTTTAGCAGTCGTTTTTTTCAAAATCATTGTTCAGTTCTTTTACCATCGCCTGGGTTCCATGTTCAGATCTAATCTTCCATGTTTGTCTTTATATACTCGTCTCCGCAGCTCCTTTCATATAATTTCCTGGTTTCCCGGGCTAATTCCTTCCATCTCCGTTGTCGTTCAATTCCTTCCATCTCCGTTGTCGTTCTAGCCACCGGAAGCCAGTCGTCGACGCTATTTCACACCCCATCGCCATCTACTTTAATCATCATTGCACTTTGGTTATAGGGTTCGTTCATGTCTCGCCAACCCAGTTCGAAATGGTCATCGAGCAACTTTTTTTTCCCATTTTTTTTCAGGGACAATTTTGGAATTTCACCCAATCTTCCCACTCAACAAACACCCAATTCTTCATACCAAACATTTTATTTTCCCTCAACTAACTTCATTTCCTTAGTCTACCAAACAGCTCACATTTTTAAAGTTCCCTCCTAATCTTCTTTTCCTTTCCTTTCCTTTCATTTCCTTTCCCTCCCCAAGCTTTCTTTATAACAAACGGGTCCTAAGTATTTTTTTCTCTCAAGTGTACATGTTCAGTAGCACAAACTATGTTTTTGTGCATTTAAGACCTTAAAGTATTTTTTCAGATTTATCTAGCACCTTAAATTATCTAAATAATTAAATGAAAAATTGCAAAAAAGTACTTCAGGATGATGAATGCACCTCAAAAAAATACTCCAGGATGTTTAGTATGAGGAGAGAGGAAGGAAAAGGGACGGAAAATGATTTTTTGTGAGTTGAATTAAGAAAAAAAGTAAAGAAATTGGGTTATAAAATTTTAATAATGAAAATATGTAAAATAAAATACTATGCAAAATTAATTTAAAAAATATAAATTGTCTAATTTTTTAAATTCAACCTATAAAATTTTTTCCTCCCTTCTATTCCCTATTGAATCCCACATATCAAACAAGTCCTTAATTAGGACACTAAATGCATATGGAAAAAAATAATTCAAGTGCTACCTTAACTTTTTTTTTTTTTTGATATAAACTAATTATTTTCGCATAGAAGAATCTACGGGGCCGGTGGCAGGCCCAGTGCCATATGATATCCATATAAATATAGTAGAATAATGAGTAAATATTTTTCATCATTGACAAAAAATGTGATCCCCATTTTGGTCCATTACAAAAAAACCGACCCTTATTCATACTTTTTTATGGACTAAAAAGGGCCTTTTAGAAATTTATGAAGGATCAAAATGTCAACCAATTGAGTGTATTTTGAATTTGTGAGGGACTACGAGACTAAATTTTTTTTGTCAGGGACCAAAATGAAGATCTCGTTTTTTGTTAAGGACCAAAAAAGGTATTTATTCTAGAATAAAAGAAGGAAAAATATCATTAGTTGAACTTTACTAAGTCAACCCTTATAATAGTAAAATAAGAACAACATACCTGACATCGTGAGAGCATGTTGTCTACGTTTTCAACATACCATTGCACTACGTGCTTTCCGCATTCTCACTTTATATTAATCTCTTCCCCTCACATCATTGTATACCGAAGCTCCAATTTAAACAAGCATTTTTAAACCACAAGACACTTTATCAATCGGCATGGACAAGGAGAACAACGGTGGCGCCATCTCTTGCCGTCGCAACCCACGGACAGTATTAAGATCCCCATCACCGTCCCCACGGCTTTGCCGGAGCAAAAGCGGTAACAATTTATCATCCTTTACGAATACCCCAGAAAACAGCTCATCGCGCAGGTTTGGCTCAAGCCAGAGATTCATCAGCAGCAACACGACGACGAACCGATCAAAATCCACATCAAAGACCAGAAGAACTTGCAGCTATGAAGAAAGCCTGAATAATCCCACTTCAAACGTTAACACCACAGCTCGAAAGTCCCAAGAGATCTCTAATAGCAATAGTAACAGATCTGATGATGTTGGGTCTTGGAAGAGGGTAACAGCGAAGTATCCTTCGGCATGGGCGTTATCGCCGGGGCGGTTTCTCGGATCTCCGGTGGTGTTGTCGCCTGAGACTCCGACGGGGAAAGTGAAAAGTAATAACAATGCTGTGAGTAAGGTTTTGAAGTACTTCAGGCAAAAGAAAGTGTCATCGGTAGCAGAAGATGAGCATCACAGGTTTAGGATATTGCATAACAGATTGTTGCAATGGAGGTTTGTGAATGCAAGGGCCCAGGCTGCCATGGTTAATGTAAAGAAAGCTTCAGAGGTGAGTAAGTTTCTTTTTAATTTTTATTATAAAAAAGCTAAATTGGTACAGTTTCTGTATTTTAGTTAACATTACTTTGTGAAATTATTCCTCTAGTACTATTTATAGGAAAGATATGTTTATTTCTGTCTTATAACCAGGGACGGACCCATGAATTTTACTTACGGGGGGCGAAAATAAAAAATGCTACGCCATGAATAAAAATATTTAAAATACGATAAAAACCTAATATACAAAAAGTTGAAAGAAATAAATTAAGTTTATTTCACTTAACTCTTACATGTTTTCATATTGTTAAACTTATCTATAATTGAACCAATTAAAATTAAATATTAGTCATCATCAATATTCCCATAGCCATCTGTTAATAAAACTCAAAACTTGTTTAAAATACTAACCCTGATATATTCTCTAATCAGTGTAAAAGTAGTATTACTAGAAAGATATATAATAAATTTTCTGAAGGAAATTTAATGAAAAGAAATGATTTTAAGTACCTTATTGATTCTCAAAATTTGTTATAAGCTAACACTGCAAAACAAGTAAGGTTTGGAATATATATTAAAGTTGTGGACCCACCTCTTTACTTTTTCTTAAAATATATATGAAAGCCAACTTGTGTCCTTGAATATATATGAAACCAAACGAACCTCAGTGTACATATATAAAAGCAAATTAGCAATAAGCAAACCATATTTATATTTTTTTTAAAAAAAAATTAGGGGGGCGGGGGCCACCCCTAGCCCCCCCACTGGGTCCGTCCTTGCTTATAACTTATAAGTAACATAATTAAATTTTGGGTTAAATACCTAATTTGCCACGGAAGTAATGCTAAGGGAGCGCCCAGCACCCGGAAGTTTTTTTGGTACCAAATTTGCCCCGGAAGTTTACAAAAGGTAGCAAATTTGCCCCGGAAGTATGAAAAAGGTAGCAAATTTGCCTATTCGTTAATTTTGACCGTTAAGTTTGACTAATCGCCCACGTGGCATGCCACCTCATCAACCCAATAAGAGTTAAGTATCATTTTTGCCCGAAGTTTTCATTAAGGAGCAATTTTACCCCGGAAGTTTTCATTGAGGAGCAAATTTGCCCCGGAAGTTTACAAAAGTAGCAATTTTGCCCTTCTTTCTCCCAATATTAAATTTTACTATTAAATCAGTCAAAGACCACACATGTCATGCCTTGAAAAGGTCGAACTTGGAGTCAGAGAAGGAGATCCTTGAGATGTTGAGCTCAAGGCAGCCAGAATTTGTGAAGCCGAACTGGTCACAGGAAGCATCACTTATGATCTAAGCAAATGATCGGTTTATAAAAACTTAAATATTATCACTATTGATTTGTTTTACTGAACCAATTTTTGGAACAATTCATTTCTCTTTTTGCGTTTCATTTACTTAGATCATAAGTGATGCTTTCTCTGAGTTTTGCGACAGACCTTTCAGTCCCTGTGACCAGTTCGGCTTCATTAATTCTGGCCGCCTTGAGCTCAACATGTCAAGGATCTCCTTCTCTGACTCCAAGTTCGACCTTTTCAAGGCATGACATGTGTGGTCTTTGACTGATTTAATAGTCAAATTTAATATTGGGAGAAAGAAGGGCAAAATTGCTACTTTTGTAAACTTCCGGGGCAAATTTGCTCATCAATGAAAACTTTTAGGGTAAAATTGCTCCTTAATGAAAACTTCCAGGGCAAAAATGATACTTTTGATTGATGAGGTGGCATGCCACGTGTGCTGAGGTGGCATGCCACCTCACATTTTAACGATCTACGTGAACTTCCGTCACTTTTGGGTAAATTTGCTACCTTTTGTAAACTTCCGGGGCAAATTTGGTACCAAAAAAACTTCCGGGTGCTGGGCGCTCCCTTAGCAATACTTCCGTGACAAATTAGGTATTTAACCCTTAAATTTTTCGTATAAATATACTATGTTATCCTTATTTTATTATTATTTTGACTTTATTTTCATATGATATTTATATATTATTAAATAGAGATAAAGTTCAAAAGTTGTTAAAACTTAAATTATATTTAATGAAGTTTAAGGTTTTTATTAGTTTATTTGAAATATGTTAGAAGTGAGTTGTAAAAGTGACTTGTAAATTATCAGAAGAGCATTTTGCACTGCCATAGTTGTTATGTATTGTCATTTGATAAGTTAAAGTTATTATTTTTTAAAGTGTTATTCTCATTAAAATTAATATTTAACAAGAAATTTGTGTGAAATTAGTTTTCGTTATATTGCTCAGTTGTTTTCATTTGATAAATTAAAATTATTACTTATTAAATTATTCTTATCATTTGATTTTTTTCATTTTCAGATTTTATTTTACAATTCTTTTTCAGATTTTAAATCAAGAGTATTTAGTTTAATCGCAGTCTTTAGAGACTTCATAGTGATTAGGTTATTTTCAAGGCTCCTTGAATTGGAATTTTCATATTTGAGTGGTATTTTTGTGTGTTTGCCTGTATTAACTAATAGTTATCATCACTTACCAATAAGAATTAGGTCTAGCGAAATGGGCTAGTCCCTTTACAACATAAAAAATCAAGGTTTGAATTCATCTTGGGAAAGATACCCACATTTAATACTTGACAATGCTTCGAATAAAATTGTCTCCATTAGGATGATATAGAGCTGGGAATCAGGGACGGCCCTCCAGGGCCCGAGATAAGAAAAACATCTGTTTTTCAAAGCCCGACCCGAGACCACCAGGGCCAGGGTCCGGAAATTACTATTCCAAATTTTAACTATTTTTCCTTTGTTTTTTTGAAAAAAAAAATAATCAGTAAATTACAACACGAATCATCCAACAAATGAACACAGTCACTAATTCATAATCAAAAGCAAACTATGTTCATATATAACTGACATAAAATATAAGAAGCATATCACTAAGCAACATTAGTACGATGACTATTATTGTAACAAATAATTTAATTTGTTAAACATAAGAGTAATTTTATTTGCAACAAATAATAAACCAAATCATAAAATTAGAGTATAGCTATTATGTATTTGTAGTTAAATGGATAAATAACTCTATAATAAATACAAAATATATATAAATTAATAAATTTAAAAAGGAAAAAAAGAAAAAGCTGCCGTGAAAAGGGCCTGCAGGGCCGGCCCGAAGCCCTCCAGGGCTGGCCTGTTAAGCCCGAGGTCCTTCAGGGCCGGCCTTACAGGGCCAATTTCAAATATCTCGTCCAATTTTCAAGCCCGGCCCTTAAAGGGCCAGGGCTTAAACGGGCCGGCCCGATGTGTTCGGCCCGATTTCCCGACTCTAGGATGATACATATACTATTGGCAAAAAAAAAAAAAAAAGTACTAATAGTTATCAATTTATAATTTATGAAACATTTATTCCTGTTATAAATTTTATATTGATATGCTGAGGAAGGGGATTTTCTTACACTACTATATAACCTTGTGATATAATTTCAGATGAATCTGTTCAATGTGTGCCTAAGGATCCTAATGCTAAGAAAGAGAATATTAGAGAAGAAAATGGGGAGGCAAAATGTGAAGCATATAATGAAAATGCATCAAATGGTGAATCCACAATTGTGTCTTCTGGATGAATGGGAAAGAATGGAGACAAAATATGAACAACACATCAAAAGATTGATCAGAAAGCTATCAGCTTTGTCCATTTGTCTACCTTTTCTTGATATTAAGGTAAACTACTATAAACTTCACTTTTGCATCCCCTTTAATTATTTTCTATTTTTTTTATGTTAAAATTACAATTTTTATCTTTTAAATTCACACAAGATATTATTTTAATCGTTTTGTTTTTATAGTGTTTTTTATTCTCTAACCCTAATACTGTCAGTCTTACTATAAAAAAATGCGGCTAAAATATATTTTTAGTCTTTTAAGTTTATATGAGGTATACTTTTGGTCCTTTAACTTTATAAAGTATACTTTTAGTCCTATAATTCTAACAATTTTGCTAACGAAAAATGCAAACTCAAGTGATAACAGTGTAAACTTAAGTGAAGACTGTGTAATTAAATGCTATTAAATTTAAATTTAAAATATGAGTAAATTGAAGAATATATAAAATTTATGTAATTAAATGTTATTAGTCATCACTTGAATTTGTTGTGTTAGTGTTTTCCGTTAGTAACATTAACGGTGTTAGAATTTTAGGACCAAAAGTATATTTTATAAAGTTAAAAAATCAAAAGTATGTCTTATGTAAAACTTAAAGGACTAAAAGTATACTTTAGCCAAAAAATGCTGACATTGATGAAATTTTAGATGTTGACAAAATATTCTCAATTAAGTTTGAT
Source organism: Acacia pycnantha (assembly GCA_025563575.1). Lineage (NCBI taxonomy): Eukaryota > Viridiplantae > Streptophyta > Magnoliopsida > Fabales > Fabaceae > Acacia > Acacia pycnantha. The sequence continues at coordinate 102,693 of JAMWYP010000085.1, forward strand.
TCTTTAAAATAACAGCGTTCGACATAAAAAATTAGAGTAAATACCCTTTATGGTCCCTGACAAAAAACACGGACCCCATTTTGGTCCCTGACAAAAAAATGTTATTTTTAGTCCATAAAAAGGACGAATAAGGGTCGATTGGTGGACATTTTGATCCCTCACAAATTTCCAAAAGGTCATTTTTAGTCCCATAAAAAGACCGAATAAGGGTCGGTTTTTTTGTTAGGGACCAAAATGGGGTCCGTGTTTTTTGTCAGGGACAAAAATGGTATTTACTCTAAAAATTATCATTTGAGAGCCATGTTTGGGTTAGAGAATTGAAAATGCACTTTATTTTAATTAAGTGATAAAAATGAAATTTTATGTAAATTTAAAGGATATAATTTTTTCCGTGTTTTAATTATGACGATCTTACTAAACGGAATATAAATCATGAGTGTGGTGTTATTTATGAATTTCGAATATAATAATTCATTACTAACTCGAATGTGGCATTGTTTATTATTGATTGACTGAGATTGATATTGATCAAATGGATTGATTAATTTTTTTAATTATTTTTTCGCATATTTAATTCATGGTTGTGTTAGATTGGCCTACATCTTACATCGATTTTTTTTTTAAATAATTATATAAATATTTTTAAGGTAAAAAGCACGCAAAAAAAAAAAAAAAAATTTGATCTCAGTTTAATGAAAGTTCCCAGTTCTATGGGTCAAAACCCAAATGACCCAATTGTTTCTCCATTGGGCCTCAATCTTACATTGATATTTTTGTTATATATATACAGATTTTTAAACGTAATTTTTAGTATGGGCTTAAAAACATGATAAAAAGTTCTGTTGTTCTAATTCCAAGTTTTGTTTAATGGTGAGTGTAAATATACAATTTGTATTTTTAAAAGATAATAGTATAAAATTATGGATAAGATATTGTCACTGCCATTTTTTGTAACTACCAATGTCACTACCACTTTTTCACCGTTAGATCAGAATCTCATATATTTTTATCAATTCTCTCTCTTATTGAGATTCTGATCTAAAAGTGAAAAAGTGGTAGTGACAAAAAATGGTAGTGACAATATCCTATCCCTAAAATTATTCTCCATATTTAATTTTTTTTATTCGTATAATTTCATTATATAATTTATATATGTACGAAAATATTTAGTTTCGTTTTATCATATCTATTAAGTCCAATTTTCCAATTAAATCATGTCATATGTAATTTTTATTATTAATAATGGTTTAACAAAATTTTGAAATTATCAATATGAATTTTAATTATAAAAAAATTCATATGAAAATATTTGATTGAAATATGAACTATTTTTTTTCCATGACTGAAATATGGATCTAATGGATATAAACATAAATTTTGTCATGTGTAAAATCTTTAATAATTTATACTTCCTCCCATCACTAATATCATAAGACATATTTGAAAAGTTTTTCTTTATCTTAAATATGAAACAAATATTTTATATTTTTCAATATTTTTCTAATTTACTTTTATTGATGTTCCTTCAATAATAATTAAAGAGGAGAGGGAAAAAGAGAATTAAAAAATATTATTATGTTTTAGAAAATATGTGATATATTAACTAACTTTTTTAATTTAATTAAACTAGGTAAATGAGTCTTATATTAATGATTTGAGAGATTATTACATGATCTCTTGTGCATTGTTTTTCAGGCAGACGTGGACTCTCTATATCAAGCCATCAAAGCAGCCTTAGAAGTAATTGAGAGCATTGATCCACTCATAAAAAGATTTCAATCTCAGGTTTTTCCCTTTCATTAATATTATTTTGATATTAATTTAAGTATCCTTAACAGCTTCACTTTATCAACGCTCAATGAATCATAAGCAAAAATGTAAATTTGATTATATAATTTTATATAAAGTTCCGGTTTGATTCTAATTTTATAAATTATTCCTCTGGTCCTTATTATAAGGCATCAACTAGCAAGTTTATTTGGTCCTTTTTATAAAGCACTTGTTTGTTCCCAATGAACATTAATTATTTTTTTCCATGTACGCCCATAATTAATAAAGGTAGTGGATAAGAGTAATAATTACTATGATATTAGAGTTTAGTGTAATTAGTAGGGGTAATATTGGAAATTACTTAAATTTTAAGACAACTTTATTGACTTTAACTGTTTTTATTGATTTGTGAGAAAAATTAGTTGGTGCCTTATAATAAGGACCAGAAAGAATATCTTTTTAATCCTTTTTAATTTTTATATTACTAGTTTGGATAGGGGCGGAAATATGCAAGGCCTAGCAGAGGCCTACAACCTAACCTACATAAAGTCTACCTAGCCTATCTAGTAAATAGGTTAGACCTAAGCTCGAACATACTGTCAAACCTATTTAGATAAATAATAAGTTACACTTATTTTCATAAGGCCTAACTTATAACCCCACATACATGACCTATTTAACTTTTTTTAATGTATACTATTATATAAGTATATATAATATCACCTAAATAATTTTAATTATTTAGAAATTTATCCTAGCCTTAATCTTAAATTTCACATCCCATAATCATTCACACATACCTAACCATTGTATTCACATCAATCATTCACCCATACTTCTCTTCTCTCCGATCTCTCAAAATAGTAACGCTAACTCATTCCCTCCCCTTAGATTTGTGTTGTTAACTAGAATATAATAATTGCTTAGTGCCAAATGAAATATTATAATCTCAGTAGGAGGAGTTTGTCCCAATTTATGTGGAAAAGTAAAAGAGATAAAATCTAGTTTTACATGCTATTTGTTATGTTTGGTCAATTTTAGAAAATTCATCTCATTAGTTAATAGACAATTGTTTTTTTTTATTCCTACTTGCTCGAACAATTATTGTCACTAAGTTTTCTTTTCTTTTCCTTACTAAGTCCTTATATTACGACAAGAATAAATTTAGGTTTTTAATACATAAAATAAGATTGTAAATAAGCTTGAAAGATTATATATGAATTTGGAGGTATATATTTTGAAGGCTATTTAAAGGCCTAGATACTAAATAACCTTTAAATAGATTTCAGGCCTTGTTAGGTCTTTTGAAGGTTTAAGCTCAGGCTCAGACTTTAAATCTTTGTTGCAAGCCCAAGTCTATTTAAGTAAAGTATAATCTAGCCTATTTCTACCCCTAGTTTAATGATATTTTTGTGCTTTTTGTGCTAATTATTACTACCTCTGATCCTTATACGACCTAGTTGACTTTTTGTTTGGAGAGATTAAAGAAGCTAAATAAGTTACTTAATCATTTCATATGTTGTGTTTTCTTATATTATATATTAGTTTATTAGTCAAACTATTTAGTTTGAAGAAAAATAAAAAATAAAAAATACTCTAAACTAATATAATTAGTTTCCTTAATCTCTCCAAAAAAATCAACTAGGTCTTATAATTAGGACCGAAGAGAGTATTATTTTTAGAATCTAAACTTAATATATCGGGATTTGATCATATGTTTCAATCAACCGTTAAAATTAACCTGGTACCACTTGCAGTTTGATCCCAAATCCACTCATTTTTAAGGGAATGTAGCTGACAATCGATCTGAAAGCTATGGGCCACCTGGTAGGAAATTGAACCAAAAAAAAAAAAATGGTATTTAAGTAATTTTTCATTGTGAAATGGTTTTAAATTTATATAATTAGTAGTTTTTAAATTAACATAATTTTTCAAGTTTCTTTACTTAAAAAGACATTAGTATTATTGGGAGATATAAAAATTTATACATAAACCTGACCTGATAAGTTTGAGAAAATAAAATGAATAATAATTTTATTGTGAAGTCATATTATCAATATTTTTTTATTACAATATAATGGTTATAATAATATAATTTGGTTAGAGTGTGATTAATAAATAATATTATTGTGGCAGGTTGAGCGATTTCTTTATCAAGTAACAGAACTCAACACCATATCAAAACAACATGATGAGTACTTTCAGGAACTTTTGAGAATTATACCCATAATTTCTACTTCAATGGTAAGCATTGGAACTTCTTTTTTAGAGTAGGAAAAATTTAAAACTATTTGAATTTAATTTAATTCAAAATTTTAATTACTATGAGAAAAATTTGTATTTTTTTAAAGAGAAAATTATTCTGTAAGTAATCTTCTTAGAGTTTTTGATTTTAATTTTCCTATTGTTATTATGTAATTTATTGGTATATGACAAATTTATGTGTGAGTCTCATTAGAGAAACTACTTCAGGAACAATTTGAACAGAAAGGTTAATCTTGGATACAATTCTCTCTCTCTCTCTCTCTCTCTCTCTCTCTCTCTCTCTCTATATATATATATATATATATATATATATATTATTTTTTTCTTAGACATAATATTTGTGAAATAATGTCAAAATAAAATAGTCTCAACTCTGTGTATCAAAAAAAAAAAAAAAAAGTCTCAACTCTCACACAATCATTATTTACTTCTTCTTCTTCTTTTTTTTTTTTTTGTTAGGAAAACGAGAAAAGCGTGAAGGTGCATCTCATCCAAACAAATATGAAGATCAACATAGATCAACAGATATGATCAATCATTTATTTTTCTTTATCCTGCGGAGAAAAACCTTTTTTTTTTTTTTGGAAAATCGTTGAAAAATCCTCTATTACAAACTTCATTATCCATAAGTATCACAACTTTTCTTTAGTAGGGTGCAACATATCTTTATTTATGTATAAATATCTTCCAACATTTTGTACACAATGGTGAAGCCAGGAATTTTAATGACAGGAGGCGAAAATAAAAATATTATATCATAAATAAAATTACTTAAAATACAATACAGATCTAATATACAAAAAATTGAAAGAAATTTGTTACAGAAATTAAAATCACTTCACTTGACTCTTAACTCTAAGCGTTTTCATATTGTTAAACTCATCTGTAATTGAATTCATGCTAAAAGTCAAAACAATTTCTTTTTCAATATATGGAATTAAAGAATCATCAAGAAATTGATTTTCTATTTTATTTCAAAGCTTGTTCTTAATTCAAAGAAAGATCTTTCAGTAGTTGCTGTAGAAACTAAAAGAGTGAGTACAAGTCTAATCACTCTATCAATAAAAGGAAAAATGATGGACTTTCCAGTTCTTCCTAGCCCTTAACATAATTCAGATATAGTTGATAAATTACTTTAATCTGAAGAGAAGAGAGTCTTTACATTACAGAAGATACCATTGCCTAAATTATGGGATTTGCATTAACAATAGAAAAATTACAAATTCATGAGATTAATTATTTGAATGTGTTTGCAAGCTACAAATGCAAGAGCGCTGGATTTTGGTTGAATGAATTTGTACAGAAATTTTCTTATTTATATATTTGGTTGGATTTAGTTTTCCTTTTTAAATGAATAAATCAGTCTTATGCCCAAACCCACATCCCACACACTAGTGCAAAAAAGGGATTTAAGACCGCCTCATTTAGAGCGGATCATCGACGCCCCGCTCTTAAAGGTGTGACCGGTGGCAGTTTTGTAAATAAAAAGAACTTCTTATACGCTAAAGTGCTTTAAGACTGCCACATTAAGACCGGACTATATAAGGACCGCTCCTAACAATATGACCGGTGGCAGATTTGTAAATATAAAGATCTTCTTACACTGGATCATTTTTTCATAGATCTTATCCAGACCTGTTAAAATAACAACCGGTCTTAAATAATGTTATTAAAAAAATTGAAATATCAATTACTTTTGGAGAAATCTCATACAACCAGACTTATATTTTCTACACTCCAAAATTAATACGGAAAAATTAAAATATTAATGTATTAAAGTTTTAAGACCGAACATATATAAAAGACGGTCTTAAAAGTTAGACCTTTAAGACCAGACTTAAAAGTTGTCCTAGACTAAAGTTTAAATAAAAATTAATAAAGTTAAGACCATAGTTACGAGAATGACCGGTCTTAAAAATTAGACTTTTAAGACCGGACATAAAATTTGGCCGGTACTAAAGTTTGAATAAAAATTAATTAATTTTAAGACCGGACATATAGAGAGATCGGTCTTAAAGGTTATCTTTTAAGACCGTATATGTGTATTTGTCCGGTCTTAAAAATGAAGCGCCAAACGTTAACTTCGCGCGGAAGCTTTTGTCACTCTCACTGAAGAACCCCCGTTCACGTTGTGAAACCCTTCCCGTTCTATTACCTCTCTTCCTCGCCCGCGCATCGTTAGCCTCTGTTACTCCCTCATTTTCTCAGGCATTCCTCTCTTACTGTCTTGAAAATGAACGGTGAAAACGATTCCACTCGTGTTCTTGAAACTCCAGATACTGGTTTGACTGGTGAGGGTCGGACGAATGAACCCTCTTCATCTCACATTGAGCCTCCTCAGCGCCATGCACGCCGTGGTAGAAGCGGCACACGAATGATGGAAGTATCCCTTAGTCGGAATTCTGGGACGAAGCTCGAGATTATTTTTGATGAAAATTTGCAACCTTTCGGTCCTAATAAAAGCACATATACTAGTTTTGTCGGCGCTCTAGTACGCAGTAAGGTTAGCATTTTGACTGATGAGTGGAAAATGTGGACCAAAAAACAATAAAGGATCCTATGTGGGACACTATCCGGCTTACATTCACCGTCCCCGAGTCTGAGAAGTTGAAAGCCTCAACATTGTCTTATTGTGCTTTGAGCGGTTCGGGAAGTTTAAGACCTTTCGGCTAACACTTATATTTTTGCCGAGGAGAAGCGACCATCAACCCCGGGACAAGTACAAATTTCTTGATGAACAAACTTTGCAACAATTTGTTCGAAGCGGACCACTCTCGAAGCTCGGTGAGTTTATATTTAGTTTTGTTTGCACTTTTGTTTGCTTATTAACCTGTGCGGATATGTGAATTGTTATTGTGTACATCTAATCCTGTTAGTTAAATGGTTTGGTGTGTGAATAGAAGTATACCTTTGCTGCCTTTGTCCTGCATGAGAGGAGCATTTCCTAGTTCCATGCAAGTCTGATATGTAAACTGTGTAATGGCCATGGTTAGACGTTGTTGTTAGTTAGTAAGTATGTTAACTGTGTAATGGTTTTGGTGCAAGTAGTTAGTTAGTTATTCTAATATGTGTAGGAACCATTTATGATGAATGAATGAATTGACTGAGTTGGCAGCATTTCTGCAACTCCCTTTCCTTTGGTTTTTCCAATTTCTTCTACAATGCTACATCTTCCTTAAGTAAAATGTTGAAACTTGATGAAGTGAATTTGACTAATGTTTGACGTTCATATCAAGCAGAAGTTCTCTAATTTCTGTTAGTGACATGGCTGGAATTCATAATTGATATATAGTTGTTTTCAATCCCGATTCACGAAAATAAGGGAAAAATATCGGAGATTGGGAGAAAGAATGATTGCCCACACAGGCTTCTCGCGGTGGATATGAAAAGGCCGAAAAGATTTGATGGCGGCCAAATGGAAGAGATTGGAAGATGAAGTGAATCCAATCCTTCTACGGTAGTTGACCACCCACCATCTCCAATACGTCGCGAGGAGCATGTGGTTGTATATTCGGCAAAAGCCAAGCGGCGCCTACACGAGTGAAAAACTCGTGTAGTTGCTGAACGAATTGTAAGTATCGATATTGTTATTTTTTACTTACTAAACATGTTTCATCACTAAGCTTCTCGTTATCTGTATCTTACAGGAAGATCTTAAAAAGAAAGAGGCAAATGGATCTTTTACGTCGGACGGGAGGAATGATGTTCTGACCGCTGCGACCGGAAAACCAGATCACTCGGGGCGTGTAAGGGCGATTGGAGGACGGGTAGGCCTAAAGCAATACTTTGGTAAATCCAAACGCCACAGACAAAGTATGGTTACCCGGGAGGAGATGGATCAGACGCTTGCCAAATTAAGTGAGGAATCAGCGGCGAAAGATGCTGCATTGAGGATGTTTCAATCGAGATGAGCAAGATGAAGGAGGAGATGGAGAAAATGAAGTCCCTCCCGAGCTCTCGGCCGAGACCAGTGTGGATCCCTTGACACCTTCACTGCACCTATGCAAAGCAACAGAGCACTAGAGGAGCTGCATTGTTGGACGATGAGCAACCTTGTCATCGTATGTGGAGGATCGTGATGGTCATAGACAATTGGTTGCTAAAGGGACTGTCCACAACTTGAGATCAACTGTACACCACGAACAAATGGTCGATGATGAAGTCGAGTGTCGGTTGAAGAGGTGATCTTTGATGCACTGTCCCTCTCCCAACCGATGAGTGAAGCTTGTGAGTGATGTCAAGGGAACCTTCATCTCTTGGCCGTGAAGCTTGTAGATGTCTCTACTCCTCCTCAAGCTCCACCCCTCATCAAGCTTCACCCCCTCCTCAATCTCCATCCTCCTCAAGCTCCACCCTCCTCAAGTTCCATCCCCTACCGCTAACTTGACGGCCAAGGAAAAATAAAAGATTTGGTAGCCAAAAAATGGTTTAAAGATAAATTGCGGCCTGTCGATGAAGTAGTAGGCATCCCAAATCCTGAACCGATTTTCTTTGATAATGAAGATGTAGAGACCATGCTGCTTCCTGGAAAGCAAGTTACTAGTCCATGTGTTCAAATATTTATGAAGTAAGTATCTTCTTCCTTGATTACATAATTTAAATGCACCGTTTAGACACACATACATATATACTAATTCCCTGATCGATGTCATTCTTGTAGGTGCATGCACGAGAAACTGGTTCAAGAGGGCAGAATTTCAGATTTTGGATTCTTGTGCCCAGTGTTGCAAGTACAACACAACCTCTGGAATTGAGACAGGAGTACATATCAAAGAGGTTGTGTCAAATGCCAAGAAAGGTGTACTTGTTTCCATCGGCTCGGGTACATATATATCACAATTCTTGTCTCGCAATTCACTTAATTATGCTACATATATATATATATATATATCACCGATACTTTATCATTGTGAATTTTCAGCAACCACTCGCGATTGGTCGTCATGAACATGGAGTCGCATTATGTTATCTTCTTATGCTCCATTCACTGGATCCATCGCTTGTGTTGAAGCGAGATCATCAACGAGTAAGAATGTCATTTTGATTGTCTTGTCTCGAAATCTCTGTTGTGAATTTTCGGTGAACATTATTGATAAATTTGTGATTGTGATGATAGTGGCATGAAGACCTTCCAAGTTGATGTAAAAAAGCGTGGGGTTCGATCACAAATCCTAAATGGCACATAATTGAGGTTAGTACATATTTGGACATGGCATAATTGCCTTCAAGTTGGTCAATAAGCTATATATGCTCTTATATATATTTATTGTTATTTTTAGACCCATCGGCAACTGGAAGAATCGAACTTATGTGGCCCGTACGTCATGAAACACATATATGATATTGTGACGGATGGAAAGACTAAACTCACTTTAAAGGTAAAATGTTATGGTGAATTCACCACCGATGGCTTAATGTTACATATGAAATATGCACGTAATAATATGTTATTTCTGTTTGTCTTTGATGTTACGAGGTTTTCCCGTAAAAAGCCATTTTCGATGATGAAGTGGAGCACATACGCGATGTTTTTGTAAATATCTGTATAAACCGGTCTTAGAAAATCAAAGTCGGGACAATAATTAATGTCCTAAATTAATTCATTTGTAAATAATATATGTTGTAGCAACAATAGCCTTCAAGACATACATTTGTTTATTTTTTCGACTAGCTAATTCATTCTTTTGTAAATATAACGCAATGCAATTCAATAATAAATTTGTTTATTTTTTCGAACAATTTGTGTGTGTCCATTTTGGGTTTCTGAATGAATGGATTGGTGGATAAAGCTATTTAGTGCTTGAAATTTGAGGTACAGGCGGATGTTGAAAATGAGCCATAAGAGGCTGAAAAGTATTCGCGACTTTTAGGACCGTATATTTGTTAAAATTACGGTCCTAAAGGTCTTCGTCCATTTTAAGACCGTATATTTAACAAATATCCGGTCCTAAAAGTATTCGTCTAATTCTAAAAAATATGGGTAGAGACTTTTAGGACCGTATATTTGTTAAAAGAACGGTCCTAAAAGTCTTCGTCCATTTTAAGACCGTATATTTAACATATATCCGGTCCTAAATGTCTTCGTCTAATTCTAAAAAATATGGGTTGAGACTTTTAGGACCGTATATTTGTTAGTTGTCCGCTCCTAAAAGTCTTCGTTTTCTTTAATAGATTGCCGAAACCTTTAGGACCGTATATTTGGTAGTTGTCCGCTCCTAACTTTAAATTTTAAAATAAGGCTTAATTTTTAGGACCGGGGATTTATTATACGTCCGGTCCTAATATTCTTCATTTAAATAGAGTTGGTGACTCGGTTTTCAGACATATGGTTAGGGTTCAAGGCAACCATGTTTCTAGCGTTCTTCTCAAGTTTTGTGCTTCGCTGTCCTCGTTTCTACTTTTCTGGATGTGAAGAACGTCATCGGTGTCCCTTATCTTTTTGTCGGAAAAAGAAAGAAGATAACGAAAAGGACACTGAAAATTTTCATCACATCTGGAAAAGTAGAGGGGAAGACAACGATGGTCCAAACTTGAGAAGAGTCGTCACTCTGTTTGTTTTTATTCGAAAAAGGTAAATAATTTTTGTTTTGTTTTGTATGGTCGAACTGTTAACTTTATTCTGCAAATTTTTAAGATTGTTCACCACGAAGAGGACAATGTTTTGTTTGTTCTTGTTGTCGGAGAAAAAAGACCATAAAGTTAAAGACAAACAAGGAAGGCGATTGGGAAATAAAAATTTTATTTAATAATATTTTTTTTCCTGCTGCCTTGTGAGGCAGCAGTACAAAAAAAAAAAAATTCTAATCCTCCCCATCGTTGTCGGAGGGGAGGGAAGGGTCAGAGACGTCGTCATCAGAGGTATGGTACTAAACGTCATTGGCGTCGAGTACCGCGTTCAGCTTGTTGTTGACGGCGTGATAGACTTGAAACAGTTGGCCCAAGCTTCGGTCTATATGATCGACGCGGGCTATCAGTGCTCCAAAGATCTGCTAGAGGTTCGGTTCGGAGGCAACGAAGGAGGATATGGAGGTGCCTCAGGATTTCGCCCAGCAGGAGGACCTCGTCGTGGTGGAGAAGCCATTACGGTGGAGGTTCTAGGAGGAGATGGAGATGAATGTGAAGAAAGTAACAACGGGTTTAAATAGAGAACCCATCCTGAAGAATGTGAAACGCTGAAAATAAATTGAAATATATAATAATAAATGAGTTTTAGAACCGGATACAAAGTAAAATATCGGTCTTATGATTTTTAGGACCGGATATATGATAAAAGGACGGTCTTAAAAGTAATTGAATTAAAAATTAGTTTTAGGACCGGATACAAGATAAAAGTTCGGTCTTAAAAGTTTGTTAAAAGTAAATGACTATTAGGACCGGATATTTTGAACAAATACGCTCTTAAAGTAGAAACATTAAATTCATTATATTGAAAAATTCATCATCGATGTTTATCTCTCCCGCTATCTGTCCTTATATACTCCACACACTACCTCTTTGTTCTCGTTAACTCCTCACTTCATAGCTCTCGCCCCAACTTCTCAAATCCTCAAACCATGGTTAGATACAAGCAACCGCTCGTAGGGGTGCATACACGCCTCAAGCTCGTGCCATGGCTAGATCATTATATGGTGCGCTCCTCCAAATGACGCAAGGCCGTATTGTTTCCGAAAACTCTCGGGTCAATGGACCCATTGTTATTTCTTCGGATGATGAAGAGATTGCTCATGCCGCACCCCCTCGATCCTTCTCGCCGATCCTGTCCTTGCCGAGTCCATCCCTCATCTTGAAGCCGGCCATGCAGATGTTCGTAATCCCCTCTCCAACCTCGTTGGCCCCAGCGCGCCTACCTCGACCCCTCTCCGCTCTCCCGTAATGATCCATTCATATTGCGGGTGGAGAGAATAAGACAACAACTTGCCGATCTCCGTGGAAATTAATGCTCTTCACGCCGAAATCGCCGAGGTTGTTCAATGATTCTTGTGGATGATATTATTCAGCTTGTTTTTCTTTTGTTTTTTTGTTGTGTATATATTCAAGTAATGTAAGAAACATTAAGAACACTATGAATTTTTGGTCAGTTCTCCAAGAATTCATTAAGATATTCTCCAATTTTCCTTAATTTTTGTCCAAAAAATATCATTTATTTTATTTATTTAATATACCAATCACGAAGGCCATTAAGACCTAGGACATTTTATAAGTAACGGATCTAAAGAGTATTTGAATTTTAGGACCGGATGTTTTGTAAACCTCCGGTCTTAAAACTTAAAAGACTAATAAAATTTTAGGACCGGATACTTTTAAAACTCCGGTCTTAAAATGTTAGTTGTATCTTTAGGACCGGACATTTAATTAATAACCGGTATTAATAAAATCCAAAAAGCTAAATAAGGTATCTTTGTCACGGGAAAAATTAAATTTCCTCTCTCGCTCTCTTGTCTTGCCCAAAGTGAATACTCGTGTTCCGACTCGAAATTTCCCTCTCGCCTTCGTCGCCGCTTCGCGTACCTCTCTCGACAATCACTCGGTTCCTTAGCTAAACGTCTATAGACGAAGCCGTAAGAGATCTTTCGGTTAAAACTTTATTATTTTCCACTTATCGTTCTTTGTTTTTCATGGGTTTAACGAAATCAGTGTAATGTTGTTATGGGTATTCTCTGTTGTTAATGAATATTATTTTTTGAAGATTATATTTGCACTTTAGACTTACCCAACTGTCCAACAAGTGTTTTTATGTTACTCTTGCTTGTCTTGTCCGCAACTTCAACGTTCGTGAGCGGAGAAGTAAGACGACTCACCTAACGCATTTGAATTTATATGCTACAAAGTTAGTCCACAAGACCTTCATCCCTGCATTTAATTTCCTCGTCTTGCATTTACTTTGGTTCTTGGATTCACTGTGATGCATTTATGACCAAAAGTGATTCTTAATTTGTTATGCATTTAATGGGCAAGTTCCTCTTGTGATGCATTTATGACCAAAAGTGATTCTTAATTTGTTATGCATTTAATGGGCAAGTTCCCCCGTAAAAGTGATTCTTTGAGACAATATTTGCTTTTGGAGTTGGCTTATTTTATATGCAAGTTTCAATTTTTTCGGATTATGTATGATCAATGATTTTCGTCTATAATATATAGGAATTCTACTATGGATCACGGTTGGATAGATGCTTTACGAACGAGTGTTGAATATCAGAATGGGGTTAGGGAATTTATAGAATTTGCTACACAAAATGCCCATGATGATGGGGAAGTATTATTGCCCTTGTGTAAAATGTTTGAATGAGTGTCGACTATGTCCCGAAGTTATACACACACATTTAATTTGTCACGGATTTTGTAAGACTTATACAGATGGGTATGGCATGGTGAACAAGTGCCATCAAGTGGGAAAACATGGGAAGTGGCCTTTGATGATAATGACACGGATATGGATGATCGCATAGAGGACATTATCCGTGATGTAGGAGAAGAGGCTTTTGAGCGATCACATGCATATGGTAATATGTGCGGTGATGCAGAGACACCGCTATACCGTGGTGTAAAAATACCAATTGTTGAACGCCGTATTGAAATTGGTAAGCTTGAAGGCACGTCATGGATGGAGCGACAAGAGTTTTTCGAATTGCTTGAGGCTTTGAAGGACATGCTTCCGAATGATAACGTGTTGCCGCATCGCTACTATGATGCTAAGAAGATACTTTGTCCATTGGGGATGGAGTACAAAAAGATCCATGCATGCCCGAATGATTGCGTATTGTATAGAAAAGAGTTTGAAGAGAAGCAGAGTTGTCCGATATGTGAAACCCCACAGTACAAGTCAGATAAGGGGCCTGCAAAAGTGTTGTGGTATCTTCCAATCATACCAAGGTTCAAGCGGTTGTTTGCGAATGAAAATGATGCAAAAATCCGAGGTGGCATGCAGATGAGAGGATTTCGGATGGACAGCTTCGACATCCGGCCGATTCTTCTCAATGGAAGAAGATCGATCAATTATTTCCGAACTTCGGCGAAGAACCTAGGAACCTCAGGCTTTCCCTTAGCACGGATGGCATGAATCCCTATGGAAGCCTTAGCAAGATACATAGCTCATGGCTCGTACTCCTGATTGTTTACAACTTATCTCCTATGTTATGCATGAAACTAAAGTACATCATGCTGTCTATGTTGATTTCGGGACCAAAACAACCCGGAAATGACATAGATGTTTACCTGGAGCCCTTGATCGAAGACTTGAAGGAATTGTGGGAAGAAGGTGTCGATGTTTTTGACTCTTTCAAGAAGGAGGTCTTTAAAATGAGAGCCATGATATTTTGTACTATAAACGACTTCCCAAAGATATGGGAACTTGTCAGGGTATAGTGTAAAAGGCCATAAAGCATGTCCGGTTTGTGAAGAAGGCACATGCTACCATCAACTTCAACATGGAAGAAAGACGGTGTATCTTGGACATAGGAGATTTCTTAGACGGGCCACCCATATCGTCGATTAAAGAAGGCCTTTTTTGGTGGCCAAGAGTATGAAGAAGCTCCGGTGGCATTGACTGGGGAGCAAGTGTATGAAAAGGTTAAAAATATCAGTGTCATCTTCGGTAAGCCTGGAAAGAGTAGAAAAGAAACAAATATATGGAAGAAGAGATCTGTATTCTTTGATCTTCCCTATTGGCGCAATCTTGATGTGAGACACTGTATTGATGTCATGCATGTGGAGAAGAACGTATGTGATAGTATTGTGGGCACGCTTCTCAACATACAAGGTAGTTCGAAAGGATGGTGTGAAGGCAAGATTGGATTTGCAAGCAATGGGAATACGCGAAGACTTGCATCCAAGGCAATATGGGAAGAGAACTTATTGTCCCCCAGGCTTCTCATACTTTGTCTAAGGATGAGAAACGAAGCTTTGTGAGTGTTTACATGGCACAAAAGTTCCCTCGGGTATTCTTCAAATTTTAAGAGGCTTGTCTCGATGAAGGAATTGAAATTAGTAGGCCAAAAGTCTCATGACTGTCATGTCTTGATGCAACAGCCTACTCCCAAGTAGCTATTCGAGGGATCGCCGAATATGATCTTCGGGTCGTTTTGACTAGACTTTGTTTCTTCTTCAATGCGGTTTGTAGTAAAGTCTTCAAGATTGAAAAGTTGGATGAATTGGAGAATGAAGGATATCTTATCTTGTGCCACCTTGAAAAGCTTTTTGTTCCTTCATTTTTTGACATCATGGTTCATCTCATTGTTCATCTAGTGAGGTAGATAAAGTTGTGCGGCCCTATCCATTTACGGTGGATGTACCCTATTGAAAGATCTATGAAATTCCTAAAAGGGTATGTGAAGAACGCGCACCGCTGAAGCATCAATTGTTCGAAATATGTTTCAAGAGGCCATGGAATTTTGTCAAAATTATTTGGCCAAAGTAAGACATATTGGGCTTCCAAAACGTCGCATGTCAAGGGGGTAGACGTGGGGCTTCGGTAAAGAGTGTGGATCGTGATGAATTGTCACAAGTCCACTTATACATCTTGAATAATGTTGATGAAGTTCAAGCCAGCATATCTCGCACATAAAGAGGCCGTAAGGAAAGAAAACCATCGAATAACCGAACAAAGGTTGATTAGGGAGCATAAATGTAACTTTTGCAAAATGGTTCAAACAAAAGGTCGAGGGATCTGAATGTGTTTCGACACAATGAAATGGTTAGCACGTGGTCCCGAGGTTGAAGTCATAAGTTGGAATTCGTATGTGATCAATGGTTATACATTTTACACGAAGTCCCTAGATGATAGGAGCACACCTGCAACGGTGGTGTTATGTTAGAGGCTGAATCTATGCACTTCTCCGATTCGAAAGACAAGAGGCCTAAATTGGCAATCATGCCATATTATGGGGTTATTGAAGAGATTTGGGAGGTGGACTATGTCAAAATTAGATTTCCCATCTTCAAATGCAAGTGGGTTAATGTCAATAATGGTGTTCATATCGATCGGCTAGGATTTACTTTAGTCGATGTCAATAGTAGAAGTTTTGGAGATGAACCTTTATTATGGCAGACCATGCGAAACAAGTGTTCTATATCACCGATCAAGAAAATAAAATGTGGTCTGTAGCTCTCCAAGGAAAGAGGGTCATTGATATTGATGAGGAAAGTCATTCAAATTATGGTCTTCCTGATAGTACTCCTTTTATAAGCGGTCTACCGGACATGAACGAAGAAGATGAAGCGGATAATGAACCCGGCATAAGAAATGATCATCAAGAAGGGATATGGGAGGATATCACTTTATAAAAGAGTCAATTCATAAGGTAATTAATATTCATATGCAGAATTCTTAGAAAACTTTAAGGTTTTAACTTTTATTATATGCTGTCTATGTTCTTAATTAAACAATGTCATCATTGAATATGAATTTGTTCTTGTTTTGTTTTTGTGGCGAGGATCCGTTTCAAAGGGGCATGTTATAAAAGAGGATGCATGTTACGTTGTTGGGTGGGAATCAAATGAAGGCATGGTGAATAATATATTGGACTACATTTGTATGTTGAATTACGTGTCGCATGTATTGTAACTCATTGCCTTTGTAATTAGTTATATGTTAGCTTATTGTATAAATTACTTTAGTTGTTTTAGACTTAATTAAGAGGCCACATAACTCATGGTGGATAATATTTGTATTCTTTTTCCCAATTCAATTTATTCATGTTCATAGCTTGTAGCTTAAAGTATATCGATTTTTATGTGCTGTTTTGGATGGTGGATTTGTGTATATATATTGATCAGGAAGAACAGAACAGTGAAAAAATACGGGAAAATTTAGACCGCAAATAAAAAAGACGGTCTTAAATGTTCAAATATTAAGACCGGATGTATACATAACACCGCTCTTAAAGGTGTTAAGCCGCTCTTAAAAGTTGGTCTTTTAAGACCGGTCCATTGAAAAATCCGGTCTTGAAAGTCGGTCTTTTAAAACCGGGTAATTAGTCCTCTCGGTCTTAGAGTCGCTATCTTTAGGACCGGATTTATATTTGTCCGGTCTTAATATTTGGATCTTTTAAGAGCGGTAGGTTTTATGTCCGGTCTTAAAGTTTGAGTTTTAGGACCGAACCAAAAATATTTCAGATTTATTTAGTACGACTTTTAAGACCGAAGGTTTAAAATGTCCGGTCTTAAAGAAACTCTTTAAGACCGTGGAAAAGTCCGGTCTTAAAGGTCGACTTTTAATACCGCCTGGAACAAGACTGGTCGCTGGTCCGGTCCTAATGTACCTGTTTGGTCCGGTCTTAAAAGCCTTTTTTCCACTAGTGACAATTACCCATATATTTTTTAGTTGAATTGAATGTTTGTGGTCCTTTCTATGAGAAACGTACACACAATTACAAAACCAAAACCCACAATTGTCTTAGTCCTTAGCTGACTCTTTTATTTTTTACAAAAAAAAATTAGGGGGAGCGGGGCCCACTCTAGCCCCTGTCTTCGCCCTTGTTTGCACATATAGTTGAATATCTATGACAAACAACTAAAGAAGAGTTGCACCCGATAAGTTGTAAATGAGTCCTTAAATAAATTTCAACTTACTTTTATTTTTGTTCAAAAATTTTAACTTACTTTAGGTTATACTCTTCCAATATTTTATGTAGGACCTAATTAGAGAGTTGACTCTTATCGTACAAGTAAAATCTATTTCATATATTTGTTAATATTTTTCTAATTTATTTTTATTGTTACACCTCAATAATAATAAGTTAAGAGTGAGATAAAGGGAATTAAGAAAGATAATCCTTAATCTATTCAAATTAGATAAATATACCTTACATTTTACATTAAATGAGGAGGGGGTAGATTTTAGGGAAAATTCCTTTAAGGTCCCAAAGGATCAAGAAAATGTCAAAAAATCCGACAGAAAATTTTGATGTCAAAAAAGTTCTAAAGAGTTATTAAAACTCATAGATAGAGTTGTTAATCACTTATTGAAGAACTTTTTTTGACATTAGAATTTTATGTAGGACTTTTTTGACAATTTTTTTATCCTTTAGAATCTTAAAAAGGAATTTTACCTAGATTTTCTAACGAGGCTTTTGTCAGAGCATCTAGGAATCTTTTTTTTTTTTTTTTTTGAGAAGGAAAAAGTTTTGGAGGGGTTCGGCATCAGTCCCCCACCAAGGCCAGGGTACGGCCCCGGGCTCTAGGGGACTTACGAGATCGCCTACCAAAGGAGTCCCAGCGACGGCAGAGGGGATCGAACCCACGACCCAAGGGCCTAATCCTGGATCCCTTACCATCTAAGCCAACTCACATTGGTCATCTACTAGGAATCTTAAAGGAATCTCGGATTGTTGGGCAACTCTTTATTCACAGGAATTGGGCCCTATGGGTTGCCTTTTTGGGTTTGTTAAAACTATGGGTTGGCTTTTTGGACCAACAATATCTGTTTGTTTTCCCATTTTACTCATTGATGCTTTTGATGTAAATAGTGGTCTTGTTCCTCATGTTGTAGAGGACAAATAGTACCCTTACTCGGATTTTAAATATAAGAATTAGTGGAAAAAAATTATTTTGATCTTACATATAATATATTAATTTATTTTTTAATCAGGCTCTTTAGTTTCATTTTTTTTTAATTAAGTCATTGTATGTTCGGGTGACTGATAAAAAAAACTATAGGGATCCAATTAAAAAAAAAAAGTGAAACTATAATGACAAAAAAAAAAAAAAATTACATATACTTGATTCAAAGTAGGTTAAACTATAAGGACCTAACTAAAAAAAAAAGGAAAAACTACAAAAACATTATTAAAAATTAGGTGATCATTAACCATACAACTGGCGGATTAATTTTTAAAAAAATAATTGATCAAGAAGTATAATGTGCTTCCTATTATCAAATGATGACAAACTGAGATAATTAATTTGTTTTGTTGCGTCAGCAACATAGTAATTACAATAATGAATAATAATCTTTATTATATTTTTGTAAAAGTTTGATGTCATTTTGTGGGCTGATTCCATTATGTTTCAACGAAGAGTGTCATTTTGTGAAACAAATCTTTAAAAATGTCTTCAAATGCTCATTACGCCATTGATTAAGTTTCATAGCGTGTGATCCAACAGTGCACACAATTCAAGCAAAACAAAACAAAATAATTATGACACCCTTCAGTTTAGGGACAAAAATGTTTTTTTAAAAAGAAAAATAGAGTTAATTAATTAGTTTTTAATTAACTATATAAATGTACAATATCCAGACATCCTAGTGGCCAGTTGTAAATTAATTAGGATATTTGGTTTAGTGGTAAATCAGCTAGATTACAAAGTGAGTGAATTGATTTAAAATCTCGCCTACCTTATTAAAAAAAACCACAGGGAAGAAACATCTTGATCGAGAACCCTGGATAAGAATTAGTCGGGTACTCGAAATCCTTTAACTTTGCATGAAATTTCATTTTAAGCCTTTACAAATGCTAACTTAGCAATTTTAGTGACGGTATGACTATTAAAGTATTTGTAAATTTTATTTTCAATATTAAAAGTTGATTATTAACAAATTGAATGTAACCATCTTAGATTCTTTCAATTTGTTACCAATTGGCAACTAGTTCAAATATTTGGCATTTATTTCTCTTAAATCTTATGAGCTATTTTTTTTTTTTTTTTGCCAAAAAACTATTAAAAATTATTGAAGGAGCTTTAAACCTATAATATTCCACTTGCTTTGATACTTACTCCCTCCGGTCCTAATTATAGGAGCAAATTACCAGAATTTGGGGAGATTAAGGAAGAAAGTTAAATTAGTTAATTATTTGTATTTTCCAAAAATACCCCTCTGAAAATTAAAAGTATAAATATTGTTATTGTCTAATTAGTTAAAGGCACACGCACATCAATAAAATGAATGGACACAATCTACCTGCCAACGTTTTCGTCGACCCATATATTGACAACTCCATGTTCTCCTAAGCATTCCAAAGGACGATAATTAGTTAATTATAACGTTCTAACAAATATTATTGAGAAAGTATAAATAGGGGTATTATAGGAAAAAATGACAAAAGTTAAAACTTACTTTTATAATTAGGACCAAAACCAACTCTAAAATTTACTCCTATAATTAGGACCGGAGGGAGTACTTCTTAAAACTAATTGCTATATTGGTATCTTACTGCCTCCAATTCTTTTTATAACAGGACCAATAATAACTAATTGAAAAAGATAAAAAAAATTGTAGTTAAAGTTAGTTGATTTTTTTTAAAGTAACAGACTGATTTAATAATTGGTAAATGACTTTTAATAATTGATTTCATTAATAAACGTTCATTTTTAAGGAAGGTATACAAATTAAAATTTTTAATAAATGCTCCAGATCTAGATATTTTTGTTAATAAATAGGAGTGTAGGACCAAGAGAACCTTAAAAAAATTCTCTCATAAATCATAATAGAGACTAGAGAGTATTGTTGTCAAACTCGCGAGTTGACTCTCCGAGTTTACCGTTTTTACGTTCCTACCTTCCTAAATCGAGTTAAGTCTCTAATAAAATCGTGTCAGCTGTAAACTCAGATAAACTCACGAGTTTATACACCGAATTTACTGTTTTTACATTTGGAGCTTACAAAATTGTGTTAATGTTTTTCAATTTTGTCATCTTGCTTTATATATGAATTTTATAGAAATTTCTTTATTAAATATAATAAATTATGAATGTTGATATATTTAATTTCAATTATTTGAATTTAAAATATATTTAAATCAAATTATTGTCTTTTTTATGTTTAAATTATTTAATTATACACGGTTAATACATATTTAATGATAAAAATAAACTCTTACGAGTTTACCAATTCAAGTTCACGATACGAGTTTATGTCACTTTCACGAGTTTACTTAGACTCCGTGAGTTTGACAACCTTGCCAGAGAGTGTATATATATGTACGTATATTTATCAAATATTAGTAATGAACTCTATAATTTTTAAAAAAAATTTGGAACCTATCTTGTTGACATTATTGACAAAAAATATCAATCTAAAAAAGGAATTAAAGTGGAAGATATTGCAAATGTTATAAAACTAAGTAAAATACAAGGGAGATTAAGATGAGGGAGATGAAGAAATGCAAGAGAGAAATGGAGAGCAATGAGAGAGTGATTCTTCTTTCTATTGTTGTAGCTCAACCTTTGATACATGCCTACTATATATAGGCAATCAATCTTCAACTTCCATTACAAGAGTAACATACAAGAGTAAATCTACATAATGGTATATTATGGAATATTATATTGTAAGTTATATGAAACTCCCACTAAGCCATTCATGTCATAGGTTATATGGCTTCAAGTATAGAATTCCAAAAGACTCTTCTTGGAAGGTTATGGACATTCACACCAATATTGGAATATTTATAACACTCCCCTTGAATGTCCATTATGAATGTGCCTCATTAAAAACTTTAACTAGGAAAAACCGGTGGGATAAAAACCTAGCTAAAGAAAAGAGTACATCATCCATTGATACATTGTCTAGTGCTGCCTCATTAAAAACCTTTCTAGGAAAACCCGGTGGGACAAAACCTAGATAAGGGAAAAAGAGTACAGCGTGCCCCCTTTTGACAATATCAGTATTACTCCCCCTGATGACAACATTGCTTCCGATGTCTTTGTGTTGGTGAAGAACTATATTTTGCTAATAATCAAGATACATTAGTGCTCCAATAGCACTAATTATGGTACTTCTGGACCAAGTAGTTCTTCTTCAAATTCTTTGTTGATTACTCGAGGTCAGAATTGGTCTTTACCCGCCTGCAAATACCTTACAATCGTTGGGGTACATGATGAATGTGACTTTTTTATATAAAATCGTTATAGGACCTTCTTTGTATAATCTTCTTCAAATACAAAGATCACATTTTATAGTTACTCAATCTGTAATTCAAGACAAAATTTTGTTCAGCCCAAGTCTTTCATTTCAAATCCTTTCTTCATATAATTAATTTCCTTTTGAAGCTCTTCAGGAGTTCAAATGATGTTGATATCATAAACAACAATTATAGCAAATTCATTGCTAGATCTTTTCATAAAAATGCATGGGCATATTAGGACATTTTTGTACCCATATTTCTACAGATATTTCTTGAGAAGATTATACCACATGCGTCATAATAGCTTCAAGCCATATAGGGACTTACTTAACTTAATTAAGTATTGTTCTTAAGAACTTTAATTAGATGCTTTGAACATCTTGAGTCCTTCAGGGACTTATATTTCTGGCACATTAAGTCCTTCAGGAACATATGCTTCTGGCACCTTAAGTCCTTTGGGAACGCGTGCTTCTAGAACCTTTAATCCTTCGGGGACACGTGCTTCTGACACCTTAAGTCCTTCAGGGATTTTTTTATATATAAATATCACTATCAAGTGTGTCACACAAATAGACAGTTACAATATCCATTACATGCAGATCAAGCTCTTCATTTATTGTTAGGATAATCAAATAATGAAAAGTAATTGCATTCACATCTGGTGAATATGTTTCTTCAAAATCAATGTCAAGCCTTTGTGTAAAACTTTGGACTACAAGGCTTGCCTTATTATTTCACCTTTTCCATTTCTTCTTTCATACAAATATCTATTTGTATGCATCTGGCTTTACATCTTACGGTGTATGGACTACGAGTCCAAATATTTTTCATTTTGCCAATGACTTTAATTTTGTATTAATAGCATATTTCCATAGGGGCCAATTCTTTCACTTTGTTGGCACTTGCTAATCGATTTTGACTCATGATCCTCATCATCATTCATTACATCATATGCTATATTATAAGCAAAGATGTCGTCAACGTTGACTTCTTTTTGGTCCCATCGGATTCTATCATAATTTATTGAGATCTCATTATTTCCACATATTTCGTGTACACGGGTCTCTTCTGGGACTACAACATTCTCTTCTGGAGATATCTCTACTAGAGATCATAACTCTTCAAGAGATACTCTTCTGGAGCTACTAAACTTTTCTTAATTATCCTCAATTTGATCATCTATCTTCTTAGCTCATTTTCTCTTTTGAGGATTTTTTTCTTTGGAACCGATGGACCTTTCACGCTTCAGGCGTGCTTTAAATTCATTTCTAATAGGTTGTCCTTCAGGGACATCAATTCTAATAGGAGCATTAGCAGTTGGGACATGTGACTTTGTCACTTTCTATGGGTCGATAAATGCTTCGGCATTTGGTTAGCTAAATTCGGAAAATGAATTATCTTTTGAACTTCTAGTTCATGATTTTTCTACGAGGATCAAAATGAGCCAATAATTCATTCCACTAATCTCTTTACCCAAACTGCTTATCTTCTCCCCCTCATGTTGGGAAAACAATATCAATTCACAATTAACTAATCATGTAGTATAAGTCTCCTAAATCCATTTGTTACTTTTAGAAACATCATTTTGTTTCATTTAGAGACAAACAAGAAGAAGGAGGTCCTTATACAACATTTATCCCAACTTTCTTTCTATATCCATCTTATGTGCATTATGGTGGATTTATAAGCATTACACATTCAAAACTTTTCAGATGGAATTAATCTGGCTTTTGACCACAAGCCAATTTTTACAGGGAGAATTTTGTTGGCTTATATAAATGTTGCAAATATACCAACATATAAATTTTGTTCTCATGAGTATTCAATACATGATTTCTGGATCATATAATCTGAAAATAGCGCGCTTAATTTATTCAAACATTATTGCAAACTTCAGGTTGCAATCTTACAAACTTCTGGTTGTAAGCTAATATTTTCACATGTAACCATCTTATAGATGCATCTCTCAAATTTGTATGGTTTACATGTCATTTCAATGGGCCCATATAATTCAGTTTGATATATTTCCAGAGATCCATTACCAATCATGAACTATTATATACTCATAGTCATTTCTATTTGAGAACAATCAGCACATAATCTTATTTGCATTATACATATATATGACTCGGATGATCAAACAAGTCATGCCAACAACAACTTTATTTGGATCAGTAAATTTCTGGTTTATTGTAACATATATCACAAACCGATATCCATAATCGATATCTTTCGGTATACAATACTATTTAAACCATAAACTGATATCCATTTTGGGATATCTATTAAACTTTATGTGAGAAGTATATAACATTTCAAAAATTAGCTCACACTTGTATTCTAAACTCACTTCAAAAATTAGCTCACACTTGTATTCTAAACTCACACTTGTTTTCTAACAATCTCCCCTCAAGTGTGAGTCATATAAACATACTTTCTTTATATCTATTTCAAAATCACATAATTTTATTACTCATTAACAATATACTTCAATTTGCTTATATATGCAAAATATATAGTCCATCACATATGAAAATCTTCATAATCAAAATAACTTAAAATCACATAGATGGTAACTTCAAATTAAATATCATATTACCTTCTGGGCTTATTCTTTCTTTCTTTCTTTCTCTTGATTTCAAAATAAATCTGGACATATTTTTCCGCAGCTCTATGCCTTTATTTGCAGCATTGACAAACATTTGATTTGCATTAGCAAACTTTTAGTTTGCATTTACAATCCCTTGCATTATCTGGACAATACTTTTCCAAGGCTTTGAAAATCTTATTGTATCATAGAATATTTGAAACACAAGCCTTCAGGACCTTGATATTCATTAACAAACAAATTTCACTTTCTTGTCCACCATTCATTTTTTTTTGAATGTGAACTAGCTCCTACATCCTTTTTGTGGGTAGAAGACTGAAGGACTAAATATCACATAAATTGTAATACTATGTACATAGTGGGGAGAGAGATATCATAGTGATATGATGATATTTTTTTAACATATTTATTATGCCCAATAGTTTTCCTTTTGTGGCTTTTATCAATAATATTTCTCCACTTCAGGTGAGAATTTGAACCATCATACGCATTTTGGCCATATGAGATCAAGGAATTAATTCAGAAATTACTTAAAACCTCTCTCACAATATTACTACTGCAGGAACAAATTGGATATAATCATTTATAACAAACTTTTAGAAGAACAACCATCTTCAGGTGGTTATACAATTTCCTTTAATTTGTTCTAAAGAACAAGGGGGGTCTTTTAATGCCAAATATTTACAAATGATGCCATTTTGTCTCATCATGGCTTCAGGCCAAATTGTGCCTCCTCTTGACTTCTAGCCAACTTTCTCTTCATGAGAAATTAAATCAATATGACTTTCAACTGTTTATCTCCAGGATAAACATAAATTATATATGGTTTTTTTAGCCATTATATATTATTAGAATATCTAATATAAAAACACTAATGATAATAACAGGAAATTCACAAAAATAATTCATAAAGTATTGCAATAAAATTAAAATTTTATGGCTTGTGCCATTTATCTTCAGGATAAATAAAAGTTGAACATGATGGCTTTAGACTAATTAGTCTCATGGCTTCGGGCCAATGATGAGAATTTAGAATTATATGGCTTCTGGCCTTTTATCTTCGTGGATAGATAAAAATTAAATATATGTTTCTAGCCATCCAATAAAATAAAAGATTAAAAAAATATATGACTTCAGGTCATATTATACGGAATCAAATGAATATGGCTTCTAGCCATTTTATAACATACATAAAAGAAAAATGTATATATATGACTTCTGGCCATATAATATAAAAATAGGAATCAAATGAATATGACTTTTGGCCATATTATATCAAAATAATAAATCAAAATGTATATGACTTCTGGTCATATAATCTCAAAATAGTAATAAAAGGAATATGGCTTCTGGCCATATAATAGGAAATCAGAGCAATATGACTTCTGGTCATATAATAAGAAAAATAAAATGACATGTAAATTGGATAATAAAACATAACAATAAAAGTAAAAGCTTAAAGTAAATGTTATGTTAGTACCATAAAGTAAATGTTAGTAACATAAAAATAAAGGTTATGTAAATGTTAGTAACATAAAGTAAATGTTAGTAAGATAAAAATAAATGTTATGTTAGTAAATGTTATGTTCATCTCTTTTTTTTTTTTTCTTTTTTTTTTTTTTCTGGGTATCAACGATTCATATTCCGTGCCAACCATAGGTTCTCCATGGGAAATTGCCTTATAAGGCAATTTCGTTCTTGAGAATAGTCTCTTCATTTCACATCTTGATTCCCTTAAAGAAGGATATGGATGAAGTTCCAATAAAGAGGATGAGGATGAAGCAAAGTGAGCATGGGGACGAAAATGCCTCCGTAACGTGCATGGGAATGGAATGAGATGGATTGGGGGGTGTGGCGAAGAATGCTTTACGGAGAGATGATGAAAGAAGGAGGCTCAATTGCTTAGAACTTCGTGCTGATAACGTGTTATAAAACTAAGTAAAATACAAGGGAGATTAAGATGAGGGAGATGAAGAAATGCAAGAGAGAAATGGAGAGCAAGGAGAGAGTGATTCTTCTTTCTATTGTTGTAGCTCAACCTTTGATACATGCCTACTGTAACAACCCGACTTTTCACAAGCAGTATAAATTTTTTTTTCAAAACATCATTTCAAATCATCAGAGTAGAGCAACAGAGCGATTGAGTAACTGATATGTATATATAAAACACCGTAAGTCTGGCGGAATACAACAATGGTATGGTAACAGAGTATTTCAAAAGTGATACACAACAAGAAAAGGAAAGCTTTAGGAACAACAAAATAGAGTCTTCACTGGTCTTCTACTCAGCTGCTTGCCTCTCTCCTCGGTCCTTGGTCCTCCCGATCCGGATGCTATGTTAAGAGCCGAGGTCCATTGCATCGGACCTCGGTGTAACAGTTAACCTCATATTTACATATACAAACATATGGACTACAGACAATCATAATCAATAGTATAAAAGCACATAGTACAAGCATCTCCCAAACAGGCGTATCCCAAGCAGCACATAGGCCCCTGCAGTGTAACCCTAGCAGCACCTAGGCCTCTTGATCCCTAGCAGCACATAGGCCCCCAACAACCGTATCCTGGCGGCACCTAGGCCTCTAACATGCGTATCCCATTACCCAACAATCATAACAACAATACATAACATATAATTCACATAGCACATACACGCATACCATAAATATCAGAGTTAAGGTTACCAGTACGCGAACGTACCTTCGTTGACGGATTACGGTATTTCTAGCACGTTTTTCGGAAAACTGTACTTTTACAGCAAATCGTAAAATGCAAGCAGCACGTCGGCGGCGTAAACGGCGAGCAAATCGAGTTTCGATATCCTATAAGGGTAATATCACTTTCATTAGTGATTTGACACAATAAGCGGCATTTTAGGTCTCTCTCTAAATTTCGGCCAAGCTAGTGAGAAGTGGTGTGGAAAACTTATGAAGAGGAGTTGGCTATTTATAGAGATTTCCAGGGGCAAATTCGCACCTTTTTCTCCTTTAATCTCAACCGTTGGATCGCACTTCGCAAGGTGTCATGATCCTCACCGAGCCACTTGGCAGCTGACATCATCATTTAAAGCCATGATGTCATGGTGGTGATGTCACTTACTTCCTCAAGAAGTGTCTTACCGATAAGTTTCCGATCGGTGTCCGAATCGCGTACTTTCGGAGAAATCTCAAAATTCTGATTTTACAACTTTGAAGACAAGTTCTCACTTACTAGAAATGTCTATTCTAATCTAAATCTTGATTCCATCTAGGGCATTCCGTGTTCGGTAGAAGTTTCTCGAAAACGTGTCCAAACGCGTCCGGTGTCGAAACTTGTTTTCGGAAACACCTATCTCTTCAGAAAAATTCACTGAATCCAAATATGTTCATGAAAATTCCCAATTCTTTTCCAAATGTCACAACATAACCTTTTCGTCCTCTTGGCTATCTGGCCTTTTCTCAGAATTTCCCTATTCGTCCATTCTTGCATTTAGGCTTAAAAATACCTAAACTCACCTATTTTTCTTCAAAATTTCCAATTAATTAGTAAATATACTTGTTACTAATTTTCAACCACTTTCCACTAATTTTTGAGCTCTACATAATTATTCTTGAATTTTCCTTGCTTATGCTTAAGTAATTAGCCCAATATTACTTAATTACTTTCTTATCAATAGTTGATAGTTTTCTTAATTATCAATTTATCACACCTCATTACCTCATGACTTTTACAACGACACATTTGCTTCCATGTGTTACGTATTATCTTAGCATCTACGGGGTATTACGGTCATTTCAATACTTTTTGGGTATTCTTCTACAATTTCTCCAAGTTTGTAACTTAATAAATTACCTAAATTAGGGACAATATCCTTCCCTATTTCAAGTAGATTTTACTTGTTTCTTTTATAGCTTTCACAGGGTATTTATAACCCATAATGTGCTTAGGGACCTATTTGCAAATTCCCAAACTTTTTAGGGACCTAATTGCAAATTATCTAATTTCAAGAGAAATTACCTTAACAACAAGGTAAATTCAATACAAGGTGTTTGAGACCTCATATTCACCTATTTTCAATAGGTATATTTACTCATTTATGATATTTTCCCTAAGTCAGATTTTGGGGTGTTACACCTACTATATATAGGCAATCAATCTTCAACTTCCATTACAAGAGTAACATACAAGAGTAAATCTACATAATGGTATATTATGGAATATTGTAAGTTATATGAAACTCCCACTAAGCCATTCATGTCATAGGTTATATGGCTTCAAGTATAGAATTCCAAAAGACTCTTCTTGGAAGGTTATGGACATTCACACCAATATTGGAATATTTATAACACAAATTTCTTTTTCTCATTTGTCTGAGGAGCTAGGTTCCTTGATTTGGGCAATTTCCCGAAAATCACACCTCACTTTGTTTTCATTACATTCTTTCTTTTTCATACATCGCTTTCTCTTTACTTTAGAAGCTCTAAATCATTTGCTTGTCTATTCTCTCATCTCTAATATTCACATTCTTTAATTTCATCAAATATTTTTAATAAATAAATAAATAAAATGGTGCCACTTTTTCTCTTATCTTGGTGTTAAAGCATCTTTTTTTTCAACAATTGATGTTTGATAAAACATGGCATGCAATGATTAAATATGGGACCCTTTAATCTCATATCATCTTATTATTTTAGTTTCAACTTAATTAATTTAAATTATTATTTGTTGCCCACAGATCTAAGTTTCATCTTTAATTTTGTCTTAATCTTTAATAATTTTTTATTCTTTCATTTTTAAAATCTAAAATTGAAAGGCTATATGTGCTACCCGACATCAT
This sequence comes from Acacia pycnantha, assembly GCA_025563575.1. NCBI lineage: Eukaryota > Viridiplantae > Streptophyta > Magnoliopsida > Fabales > Fabaceae > Acacia > Acacia pycnantha. Next base: position 131,995 of record JAMWYP010000085.1, read on the forward strand.
CATCATCATCATCTTCTTCATCTTCTTCTTTTTTTTTTAAAGAATATTATTTTATAAAAATATAAAACATTGACAATTTTTTTTTTTTTAATACAAGGAAAGAAAAAACCAGAAAAATAAAACAGAGGATTAAGGACCCCAACCACGCCTAAAGTGCTCCACTACCATCAAGTCAGTTAGGCAAAACCGGTAGAGTTCAGGAGGAGGATCAGATAGATGAACTCCATCAGGAAGCTTCACATGAGACAAAACAAAGTTAGCCAACCGGTCTGCACACTGATTCCCTTCCCTTAGAACATGATAGAACCTTATATCCGATTGACATCGAGTAATTGCTCGTATCCGAGTCACCCGATGAGACTCACAAGAGCTACAATACCTTCTTTAACATTGACAATTCAAATTGAGATTATTATAGCCTGTAGGCAACAAATTACAAAATTAACGCGTCATAAACTCCCTAAAAAACCGAGTAAAGGCGCCAAATTGGTGATTAACGGTGGGATTCACTAGACCTAATTATTGTCTTCAACTTTTTTCTAATTCCTCATTTGGCTAGATTTTTATTTATTAATAATTTGTATGAATATTTTATTTAATTTTTGAAGCTTAGCTTCTTGCCTGATTATTACTTGTAAATTATTGCCAACGAATCTAATCAGTTTCTTTTTAAAAAAAAATTCACTGGTTTTTCTTGAAGTTTGATTTTGTTTATAATTTCTATAAATCTTTCAATATATATCCCTTTTCTTCCTTTATATTAGCACGTTAGTTAATAAGTTTCTCCAAATTCAACATTCATTTTTTTAAGTAAAAATTAAATAAAGGACAAATGGATATGTTGTTCCCATAAATATTGTGCATGATTGATGATATATATTGTAATGCATTATTGTGATAAATAATTAAGTGAGACCAACGTATCTTGACTTAGAGGAAAAGCCTCACATGCTTAGTTCAATCATCTTCAAACCCTCATTATTCTGTTCTCCACTTTCCTTAGGGGAAAAAACATTATTGATTTGAGATTATAATCCAAACGAAACCATAACATACTTAGCAAACAAATAGACCCCCGGGGGGGGGGGGGGGAGATTGAAGTCAATGGGTTGTCAACCATATCTAGATTCAATTGGGGCAATCCATTTTTTTAATGTAATTTTTACAAAAATTCATTTTTTAAATAATTTTAGAGAGATCAAAATATAAAGTAACATAGTTAATGTCATAGTTATAAATTTTTTAAAAAGTTTTAGAATCCTTAAAGTAAAAAACTTAGTTGAAATTCTTATTATGTTATGAGTTCTCCAATCACACATGGTCGTTGTGTTTCTATTTAATTTTTTTTACGTAGATTTATAATTAAATAATAATATTTCAAACATAGAACACATGTTTATATGTGATTCAAGAATTTGACCTAAATATTACCCTTCATATATTAAATTAAATCCTAAATTTTTTATCTAAATTTAATTTGACCAGTCCAAATTTGCTATACTGAAAACTAGCGGTACAAAAAAACTTCATAGAGAGGATGTACTCAAAATCGGAGTATCGGACCATTCATTAATTTGGTTGTTCCAGGTTCAATAAACCCATTTGACTTATAGCCAATGGTGCATGGTTTAGTGGTGGATCATTTAAACTATAACGTGAGCGAATTGAGTTTGAATCCTACATTGTTCCAAAAGATCCCTAGGAATCAGATTATAAAGTCTCAATTTAGATTAGTCGATTACTCAACTACCTCGTAATAGAATTTAGAAAAAGCACCAAACACAGACTGGTTCAAAGGGTTATTTAAAAAAAAAACAATTGACTTGTCCAAAATTTTTGACCAATTGATCAAGGAACCGATTTACCGATTTATTAGTTTTACCAATCAACTTGAATTGTGTTTTAATACTAGGGATGTCAAGGAACAAAAACAATTACAAAAAAGTCTATTGAAATCACAAAATTACACAGAAGTCCTAAGGAACTTTTTTGATATTATTTGTATGAACAACAGGAAATGTCATATTTACAATATGAAATTACTATATTTACAACACCATTTAAACACCTGACCATTTACAACATAAAAATACATATTTACCACATAAAATGTCCATATTTACCACAACATTTAAATATCTGGATTTTGAACGTAGAGAGGTCATTTACAACATAAAACTGATATATTTACAACAGAAAGTGCTGTATTTACAAAAAAATTTAAAATATTGAAATTTACAACAGAAAAAGACATATTTATAACAAAAAAAACCTATATTTACAACAACATTTAAACACCTGGATTTTGAATGTAGATAGGTCATTTACAACATAAAAATACTATATTTACAATAGGAAGGGCTGTATTTACAACAAACTTTAAAATTTGGAAATGTACAACAGAAAAAGCTATAGTTACAATAGGAAATGCATATATTTACAACAACATTGAAAAACTTGGATTTTATTTTCATACAAATAATATCAAAGAAGTCTCTTGGGACTTCTGTGTAATTTGGTGATTTCAAAAGACTTTTTTGTAATTATTTTTGTTCCTTGGGACTTGTGCGTAATTTTCCCTTATGGGAGGAAGGGTATATATGGAAATCCCCAATGGATCCGGTGAAGGGTATATATGGAAATTCCCAATTGAACCGGTTAGGAGACTAACTCACTTATTTACTTGTTTAACCCGCTCACCCGAGTTGAATTTTGTTACCATTAGATTAGAGGAGGAAGCTAAATTAAGGGCATAGTAATTGTGAGCAAAAAGAATGAAAGTTGGTTTGAGTGAGAGATGGGACCCATTGAACCATTCATTAATGGCCTGCCAATTCACTTTTTCTGAGGCCACATTCAACCGTTTTCATCATTCTCTTTGTGTGTGGACCTCTCCAAATCACTTCATGCCTTCTCTCTTCAATCTTTTTAAAATATGATTAATTAGTTACAGACCAACCAGAAATAATATTGGCTCGATCAACCCCTCGTCTTTGAGTTCAACTGGCAAAGGGTTCGGACACTCTCACAAAAGAGAGGGGGTTCGATCCTAGAGTTGGTCAAGAAGCTGGGGGAGACATCCTAGCTCCTAGGTGTCTAGGTAAACGCCTGAGGGTAATAGACGACTTGCCCTGCCCAACATCGGTATCACCTAGGAGGAAGGGAGATTTCGCCCTGCCATTGGATCGTGGGTGAACCCAACCCCTTTTTTAAAATTTTTGTATAAAAAAAAATAAATAATATTGGCTTAAACTACATTAGTCTTGAGTTCATCATAATAAAAATAATATTTCATTTTTATATGTAAAAGTATCTCAATATAATAATATATTATAAAACACCCAAAAAGAATGTAAAAGATTTAAAATATTGATTTTAATTTTTTATTTATTAACATGTGTTAATATGATTTCATCAATTATTATATCATTTTTAAAGACAATATGGGCTAACCTTTGATTTTTGAATGGTCAATTTAACAATTGTACTGATCAAATGATCTTGTTTTTGATTTTTAAAATATCATCACATCACTAAATTCAAGCCCTCTACAATAATGACATGAAACTCAAAATCAACATAGCCTGCAATTAAAAAGGTCATAATATTTAGGACTTATAAATTAGGGGTTAATATTTACATTTTCATTTAATTTTTGTTTTGGTCTATATAGTTTTAAATGGTTAGCTTTAGTTTCTATAGTTTTATAAAGATTTGGTTTGAGTTTAAGTAGGGACCAAAACCAAAACTTGTTAAAGGTATATGAATTAAAACCAAAACTTATTAAAAGTACAGGAGCCATTTGTAAAACTCTATACAAAATTTTTATGAAACTGTAGGGAGTAGGGACTAAAACCAACGATATGAAATTATAGGGATCAAAACTAAAAATTCGATCAAACTATAAAGACAAGCAATAGTATTAGCCCTATAAATAACATGATATTGATCATATATTCTAAACCTAATAATTATGTACATGAATATGCTACAAGCAAGCTTTTTATAATGGCTCGTCGCATGCAGCTTTGTCCTTTGAACTTGCAGCTTTAGGTTATTTTTGTTGGTTTGACAAGCTTTTCTTTTCCCTTTCATGGAGAAGCACTGAAACAAAAGAGAGAAAGGGTTAAAGCCTTTTATTCTTAACTGTCCAACATCACATTATTGACTTTGTGGTTCCTCCACCATAACTATTATTGCTTTCTTAAATATCAGCACTGCCTCCATGCATATATATTACATTCTTCTTGAAAAAATACATGTGTGCACATGTGTGCGTGATCAAGAGAGAGAAAAAAGGTACTACCTCTGGTCCAAATTATAAAAACACTTTTGTAGTGTAATTTGTACTACAAAAGTATTCCTATAATTAGGACCGGAGGGAGTACTAAATATCACCCATACATAAAACATTCATAATATTAAGGTACAAAATTACACATTTGGTTTCCAAAAGTACACCTAACACTACCCATTGACCGTTAGTTTGGCCTTTTTCTATTTTTAAGGCTGGCATGGATGATGACTCATCTAAATTTCATCCCAGCTGGCAGTAAAAAATTGGAGAAAATTACAAAAAATGACATAGATATTTTGGAAATTATAGTTCAGCCCTTCTCTCTCCAATTCCCCTTCTCTCTCCCAATTCCAATCTTACCCATCAGGCCGCCCATCTTCGCCTCCTTGCCGCCGTTGCCGCCTTTTTGCAATTTTCAAAACTATTTATGCATTTTTCTGTAATTTTCTCTAGTTCTCCACTGTTAGCTGGGATGAAATTTAGCCGAGTTATCGTTCATGTCAGCTATAAAAATACAAAAAAGTCAAAATAACGGTCAATGGATATTTTTATTGCTCCATTTTGTAACCACATAGTCACTTTTGCATTAAAAAAAAAAAACTTAATGTTGGGTTCACTTTTTGAGAAAACTACATATGTATTTTTTACACCTTAACCCTTATATATGAATTCACATTATCCAACAAGACAAAGTTATTAGAATACAAATCAGGTGTACTGCCTTTTCTTTTAAGCTAAGAACATAGTCATTTTAGGCTCAAAAGAGAGAAAAGAAATAAAATATAACCCGATTAGTCTGTCAAAAACTCTTAATCAAATCCGTTAGGGGACTATCACTGCTTTGACTGGATAACCCGTTGTGTTAAATTTTAATATTATGAAGAGCACACACATACACATGTTAATTTATATATTTTTACATACAATTCTTAGTTTTTATTAAAGTATATATCAAGAAATATTGTTTCCTTGGCTTATCGCAGTACCTATTATATCCAGTGAATGTGTTATAATAGTAATGTGTAATTGTGTATGCAGGGAGTAAGTTATTCTAATTTAAATTAATAGTAATGAATTTGATAACGACGGATAATAGCATCACTTTAAAATTCATTAGTAAGCCACGCTAATTTTAAGTCATTAGTAGTTGGGTTTGTAGTGTGAGACTGTGTAATATAAGTTAGAGTAACATTAAAATGAAGAACTTAAATTAGTAAAATACTTTAATTAAAATATAAAACCGCTGTTGTAAATGGGTTACACATCTGAGTAATGTAATACCCTAAAAATCGCACTTATGATAAGTAACATATTTTAGTAAAAAATACCTATTGGAAATAGGTGAATATATGGTCTCAAATATTGAGTTATAAATATCGTATTTCTTAAGGAAAAATCTCTTGAAAATTAGGGAAAATAATAGTGTCAAAATTATTAAAATGCCCTTGTGAGGTATAAAATGGCCTAAAAATATTATGATAAATTCTAAAGGGCAGTGAAATAATTATTAAGAATTAGAAAGAATATTGTCCTTAATTTAGAAAATTTAATAAATTATAACCTTGGAAAAATTAAAAGGGAAAGATCAAAAAGTATTGTGAGGGCCATAATTGACCCCATGATCTTAATATATTACATGGGACATAAAATACCAATGTCAGTAAAATAGTTGTGAGATAATGATTAATCCTAAATAAGAAAATTGTCAACAATTAGTACGTGATTAATTAAGTAATTATTGGCTAATTTTTTAAACATGATTAAGAGAAAATCCAAGGGTAAATATGTAAAACCCTTTAAGTAAATGTTAATAGCTAAAATTAGCATAAAATATATTTTCTAATTAATTGGAAAAGATTAAGAAAAATGAATGAGATTAGGTGTGTGAAAATCCCTAATCCTAAAAAGTTGCTAATCAAGTGATTAGAGCACTAATTAAACTTGTAAATCAAATTAGATAAATTAAATAATTACTAATGGTTAAGATTGAATCTTGGAAAGAAAAATCAAAGGCCTAGAACTATTCTAGTAATTTTTAAAGCCTAAATCCATGTAATTAGAAATGGACCAATGAGAGAATTTTGGGAAAATTAAATATAAGATAATTAGAATAATATATATTAATTAAAAAAGAAAAAAAAGAAAAAGATGGAGAGCTGGCCGAAATTTTGACAAGAAGAGGATAAGAATTGTGCAATTAAATATCAAGATATTTTGTCAATTAAATAATAATATAAAAGAGATATTTGGGTAGAAAGCAAATAGGATAAATGACCACCGATGGAAATTAAATCATATCTAGAAAACCATGGATTAGGTTTCTAAGGTCAGGATATATTATAAACAAGTGAATTTTTATCTCGGAGTGGGCTGTCTCCGAAGTCATTTCCGTAACCGGTGGAACGCTTATGAGATAAGACGAAAAAGAAAAAGGAGCAGTTGAGGAAATGAAAACCAATGGAAAAATAAATCATAACTAAAAATCCTTGAACTAAGTAGAAAACAATTGGACATATTATGAACCAGTGGATTTTTGTCCCGAAGATGACGTTACCCGAAGTGATTTCCGTAACCGAAGACGGTTATCCGAAAATGTTCGGCAGGCAACGGAATGCCCTGAATGAGATCAAAAATTTAGTTGACCCATACATTTTTAAAGAGGAAGATTAGACCTTCAGGGCTAAGCTTCCGGATTTTTGAGATTTTCTAGGATTACGCGATTAGGACACCGAACAGGGAACTTTATCGGATAAAACAAGGATGACATCACCTTGATGACATCATCCTTGGAGGGCTTGCATCATGAAGAGGTCGGCCAACACATCTAAAGGCCAAGAAGAAGCCACTTCAAAAGTTTGAATCCAATGGTTGAAATTGCATTTGGCAAAGCATGAATAGTAACCAAAAAACCTCTATAAATAGGCCTCAACTCTCTTCATAAATTTTACACCAAAGAGCTCTTGCTCATTTTGAAATCTTGGAGCAGAAGAGAGGAGGAGGAGTTCGGAGAAAATTTATAGCGAAGCCCTGAGTAAGTTCTTCGGTCCTTAGCTTTTAAGTTCTAGTCTTTTGTTCGGTAGTTTTAGTAGAAATGTTAGTTAGATCTAGGAAGTAGGAAATGAAATTCCTATTCTTTTTTTAGGCCTCATTGCATTGAAAGATGCCTGACGAGGTAAAAACATAGTAGGGATTGAGTTTCTGAAAGTTAGGAGTCAAAGTAGCGAAGCTCTGGCGAAATTTCGCCGATTAGTCAAACTAGTGGCAAAATGGTAATTTGTACCTAAAATGCCTGTTATGATGTTGATCACTGATAAATGTGATATTATCCTTATAGGATATCTGTAATCTCGTACCGCTGTCATTCCGCTGTCAGACGTTCCGCTGTCAGACGCACTGCTGTCAGACGTACCATTTTCCGTCAAAAGTACCGACTACCGTCAACGAAGGTACGGACGCGTACTGTAATACTGACTCTAATGCTTATAGTATGCTTATATATGTTGTGGATAGTTTCATAAAGACATGAACGGGACTCTGTCCTGGACATGCACTGTGACTAGGGAACCGTATCTAGATCACTAAATACAGCTTTACACGGGATTATAGTCATGATAATACCGTTATGTTTTCCTAGCGCTGGGAACACGACCGTACATCGTGGCACTGGATATGTGCAGACCAGGGATAACTTTGCATGTTAGTGTAGTTGTTATCAAATGATCATACGACGTACTGGCTTGATCATTGCTGTAATATTAGAAATATCTGTTGTACATATTGTTTATATAAGCATGAGGTTAACCGTTACCTGAGGTCCGATGGGCATTGGACCTCAGCTCTTATATAGCTTCAGGGTCCGGAGACTTGCGGACGGAAGATGAGCGTAAGCTGTGTTAGCAGCACGTGTGAAGATCGCGTAAAGACCCGATCAAGAACATCTAAGATTTGAACAGATAATGTATTGCTCTTTATGAACAGGCAGTTACGCCACTGTATCATGTTGTATCGGTTACTCAATACTCCTGTTGTTACAATGCTCTTCCCTGATATATATAAAAAAAATTTATACTGCTTTGAAAACGGGATGTTACAAGTAAAGTTGAGAAAATCAGAAATGCAGTGAAACATAATTATTGGGATGATAAACTCTAATCATATGCACCCAGAATCAGTATAAAATGAGGTAATCATCATGTTCTAAACTGCCACGTATTGCATTATCACAAACTCAATTTCTGGTTGGCCAAAAAATTGTGAAGATATTTATTATGCATGACACTATCTGTTTTTATGCACTAAGTTTCTGAGAACGGAATTGTAAAATATATCAAAATAATGTTCTGTTCATTAGCAAGTGGGGATGATCATGACTTGGTGCCCAAAAAACAAAGGACTCTCTCCTATTCTTCTTATCATAAGACACTTTCTATAGAGAACGGGCGATTCTAATTGAAAGTCATGTGAGGTATTAATTATACTTTTCTAAGATTGTCCTTCTTTATATTTTGATGCAATTTTTATTTTCTGTTTTTCAAGATGTAATTCTTACAAGTGATGTATAGTGATAGGAAGTAGTGGTCAAGTATGAGCGAATCTTTTTATCCATATTATTGGAATATATATAATCCACCTATGGCCCAAACCAAATTCAAATGGAGATGTTACACGAATGTGGAGAGATATCCACAAAGAAAAGTTTTTTCTTTGAGTTATGTTATGTCTAACGAGTCTCACATCGAGTGGGTTACCTTGAAAGAGGGGCCGCTTTGAGTTCCTTAAAACCAATAGCTAGTTTTTGGAACTGGTTGCGGTTCTCTGCGGACTTATGTCTGCGGTGTGAAACTGCACCGTTTTGGCGTAGTTTTAGGATACTGAATGGTACTGAAACAATTCTTCATGAATTTGAAAAATTATTTTAGGATCTTAAAAAAATATTTTAGGGTACTAACTAGTACTAAAAAGATATTTCAGGATATTGAAAAAATAATTTAGGTACTAACTGCTACTAAAAATATGTTTTAGGATATCTTTTCAAGATTCTAAAATAATTTCTTAACATCATGAATTATTTTGTTAGTACAGTCAGTATCCTGAAGTATTTTTTTTTTAATACCAGTCAGTTCCCTGAAATATTTTTTGCGATCCTAAGATATTTTTTCAAGATTCTAAAATAATTTTTCAAGATCATGAATTATTTTTTCATTATCCTGAAGCATCTTTTTAGTACCAGTCAGTACCATGAAATATTTTTTCACGATCCTAAAATTATTTTTCAGTATCCTGAAGTATCCTTTTAATATCAGTGAGTGCCTTAAAATATTTTTTCAAGATCATAAAGAATTGTTTCAGTACCATTCAGTATCCTAGATTATCTTTTTATTACTTGGAAATGCTTGATTTTTTTTAAAATAAAAGGATAGGGAAATTGCGCCAAAACGGCGCAGTTCCATGCAATCACTACTACAAAAAACACAAAAAATGACCTAAATAAGACCCAATTAACGTCCCTTTTTAGAGGGACGTCTCGAAGGGGGAAGTCATTTTTTTCACTTTTGGCGTCCTGAATTGTATTCAGGACGTCTTATGTAAGGCGTCTTGAATATTTAAGACGTCCTAAAATTAATTTAGGTTGTCTTATGTATGATTTAAGACGCCCTAAAATTAATTTAGGTTGTCTTATGTATGATTTAAGACATCCTAAAATTAATTTAGGTTGTCTTATGTATGATTTAAGACATCCTAAAATTAATTTAGGTTGTCTTATGTATGATATAAGACGTCCTAAAATTAATTTAGGTTGTCTTATGTATGATATAAGACGTCCTAAAATTAATTTAGGTTGTCTTATGTATGATTTCAGACCTCCTAAAATTAATTTAGGTTGTCTTATGTATGATTTTAGACGTCCTAATATTAATTAAGGTTGTCTTATGTATGATTTAAGACATCCTAAAATTAATTTAGGTTGTCTTATGTATGATTTTAGCCAAAAATCAATTTCATCAGCTCATCCAGCTGGTTTCTTCACTCCAATGACACGCAAATACATACATACATACATCAACACCAACACTACATTATTACTAACAATCCAAATGAATATTTCACATGCCTAACGTTTAAAGATAGAACACATGTCTCAAAAAGAAGGTTATGAATCAAAAGAAGGATTTGTTTTGGTAGAGTTTGAAACTCGACAAAATGAATTCTTGATTAGTTTGAGTAAGCTTTTGTTAATATTTAGAGAGTGATGGAGAATAAAATATTATGGAAGTGAGGAATCGAAAAAAAATTAAGGGAAAGGGAAGAACAGATCGGACCTGAAATTAAAAATGGCACCAATAGTGAAGCATGAGATCATCATCCTTTCAAACTCCGGTGCCGTCATCTCCTCGCCGTTGTCTCCTCGGCCAGCAAGATCGAAGAGTGTTGAATGAGTAGGAATAGATCGAAAGAGAAGATGTGAGGTGCAGAGGAGAGAAGGGGAAGACGTATGTGCAGATCAAATGAGAAGAGAAAGTGATAAATGAAATTAAATGAGGGATAGTGTGTAGAGGAAAGAAGGGATAAATGAAATTAAACAAGGGATGAGATTTTGGCGACCTGATTAACTTTTAGGTCGCCAAAAATAAATTCTGGAGCCAAAAAATTTCCCAAATTTTCAAAATTGCGCCAAAAATGTTGATTTTGGCGTCTTGAAATACATTTAGGTCGCCAAAAATACTGCTTTTGGCGACCTAATATACTTTTAGGTCGCTAAAAAAAAAATCTGGCGCCAAAAAATTTCTCAAATTTTCAAAATTGCGCCAAAAATGTTGATTTTGGCGTCCTGAAATACTTTTAGGTCGCCAAAAATACTGATTTTGGCGTCCTGATATACTTTAAGGTCGTCGCCTAAAATTCCTAAATTGCGCCAAATATTACATTTTAGACTACCTAAAATAAATTTAGGTAGTTAAAAAAAACTTTAGGAGTCCTAAATTAATATTTGGGTTGTCTAAAGTCTCCAAAAAATCCTAAATGGCGCTAAATATTACATTTTAGGTGTCCTAAATTAATATTTAGGTTGTCTAAAAATATTTTAGGCGTCCTAAATTAATATTTAGGTTGTCTAAAGTCTCAAAATCAAGAAAATAATTACGACAATGTCACCGCCTTCACTTTTTACTTCCTTTTTTAAAATAAGGACGTCTTTTAGGGTAGTAATATCCATATTTTGTAGTAGTGAATGGACCGCAGTGGACGTAAGTCCGGACCGTGGCCAGGTCCCTAGTTTTTGTGGTGTGGTTTTTCTAAAGATTTATGCCTGTTATAATAGAGTGCTCTATATTTTTTCCGGCCCTCTTGTGTATTTACACATAATTGGAGTCGCATCGGTGCTTCAATTTCATGTCGGTCCTTCAGTGAGTCAGTTGGATTTCGGGTACATCCAAAATTCTTAGACATATCCTAATGAACTTCTTTATGATTTTGTGCTCTATCCATGAAGTATTATATTGATGTTAAACATGGCAACAATGTGGGAAGATTGGAAGGCACATAATTTTTATTCGATGAAGTGAGCATCGGGGAATAATAATTGATACTTTATCTGCAAAGTTTGATAGAGTTAAGAAGAATAGTTATTTTAATGAAGGAGAGACAGAAATGGCATAGGATTCAACGCACGAAAAGTGATAGTAAGAGGAAACAAAAGCATGATGATGATGAATCAGAGAGACACAGACAATGCAAACATTGGTAGGACCACGCTATTCACGCTAGTCACGCCCTTACCCACGCTCTTCCCTTTTGCCTTACCACATCATCAACATTTTTAAACGTGACCTTGCCTCCAATGATTTCACCTCCCTCTTTCTTCTCTATTTTTCTCTTTTGAAGGTATAATTATTTAATATTACATATATGGCATTACTTATTCATATTTGGCTATTATCAAATTAAATCCCAACAATATAAACTCTTGCTCTTAACGTGATTTTTTGTTACAAAATTTGAATCCACAACTTTAATTAAAAGATGTTGAGTCTCTTTGATCTATTCGATCTAACTACTGTTAATGTATTTTCTTTTGAATTGTTCTATTAGTTTAATTTATATGAACCCATATGGCAATATTGTCAGTTGACATGATAAAGAGATTCATAGTTAAGCACTACAGAAAAATGTTAGATTACCGACATAATTCCGTCAGTAATTGGATTTCCAACGGAAAAAGTCTTTTGCTGAAAAAATCGTGGCAAAAGACATTACTGATGAAATTCCGTCGGTAATTTCTCTCCTAAATAATTATCGACATAATTATGTCAGTAATTTCCTATGGAAATTTTTCCTTCAGTAATTCCGTCCCTGATCTGACGTTTTTTTTTTTGTAGTGAAGAATGGTAACCTAGAACGTAATTCTATCACTTTACATGATACTGTTTATCAACTGAATGAAAAGGCAATAGAAAGATATTCAAATTCAAGGCCACAATGTCTAATTGGAGTCTCTTGAATCTAAATCTCTTTGCCCTTTTCATTTAGTTGTTTGATATCATGTAAAGTGACATAACCTTTGAGTTCATATCATTAATTAAATAACAAAACATTTAATGAATAGTCTTGCAGCATAGTGATATAAAAGTTTCAACGAAAGTAGGAGATTGTGAATTCAATCTCACTTATAAATGTGTCATATCCGTTAAATTACATAATTGTGTCATCTCGATCATTATTCCCCCATGCCTACCCCTAATAAATTAGCCTAGCTAATTATTATTAGAACTAAATTAATAGCACTAATTATAATTAACATCACACCAAAGCATAGTTATATACAATGACATGAGGATATATACTCAATATTCTTCCACTACTAGGCTAGCTCTAGCATATATACATGATATGTGTCTCTGTGTGTGGTGTTCATATATTTATTATATATTTTCATTATAAGTTTTATAAAATAACATTTCTCATGCAAAATTAAACATTATTACCTTATTAATTATGATCATTTTCTTGTCCTTTAATTTTCTACATTATCCCATGTAATCATTGTTACTATCATCACGTTTTGATTCTCTGAAGCACACTGTCAATCTATGAGCGGACTTTAATTTATTTATTTAGCCTATAAACTTATGTTTGTAATTAAAAAATATACATATTATATTTTACCAACATAGAAGTTCACGAAAATTATTAAAATTTAAAATTTTGATATTAATTAGTTAATTAGTTGTTAACAATTTTTGATCCATTATTCATCATATATATTCTCCAAGCATCTCATTTCTTATCGTTTCAATTCAATCAGGATAATCAAAATATTATTTCTTCAATTATTATTTTTAATTAAAATAGCATATAAATCATAATATGATATTGCTACGAGCACTGTTATGTTCACCATAATTAATATGTTGGATTACCTTTTAATTAAGGGAAAACATAAATAATATTGTTCATGATTATTTAATAGACACACACACACATAAACGTTTATGTGTGTCAGTGTGTGTATATATTGTTTGAGAAAGCGATTTAACTATTTCCAATCATTGAATTGATTATATTCCATTTTAATAATAAGGGTTAAATTTTTAAAATATTAGGTATAAGGATATGTGAGGACATGTCTTTGAATAGTGCAATTATGATGCAGCCATGCAGATGGAATATATATTTAAGAATATATATTAATTAGTGGCCCATGCCTTGGTTACGTTCTATGACCATGATAATATTCTCACTTGAATCTTCATGCATGCGTGATTTTTTAAATAAAAAAATATACTACAATATACCCAATAATAGTAGTAGTAATAGTAATATATACCCATGTATAAAGAACTAATTAATTCATTCAACGAAAAAAAAATAGGGAAAGGTCCCTATATTTTAATTTTGTTGGGTTTTTATTTTTGTATTTTCTTATATTAACTATTTTATTTGTTTCATTTAAGAAGTTAGTTCCTTTATATTATAAAAATACTGAGAAGAATTATAAGTTGGCTCAAATGGTATTAATTGATTTTGTTAAGGTAGACTTAACACTGCCAAACTTAATCATTGTTGATTAGGGAAAAAAACACATGTTGACCTAAAAAGATTATTGTAAAATTGTCTGATATATTAAAAGAAAAAGGAATTACACTTCCTTAAAACGAACACACAGATTGAGAAGGAGAAGGGCGCCAAAGATGCATTAGCGCATTTCCTTAACAAAATTAATATTATCATCATCTCCGGTTTTTAATATAAAATTTTGTTCTTAGTGCTATTTTAAGTAATTTTAAAATAAAGGAATTAATATTTTAGATAGAGCAAATGGAAGTGATAAAAAAAACTATAAAAATAGACTACAGGAACATAAAACCTAACACAACAATTAAAACTATGGGTTAAATACCATTTTTTGTCACGAAAGTATTGGCTAGGGAGTATTCATCACCTATAAGTTTTTTTTGATATCATTTTTACCCCGAAAGTTTACAAAAAGGAGCAAATATGCCCCGAAAGTTTTTTTTAGGAGTATATTTGCCTCGGAAGTCGGAAGTTTACAAAGAAGAGCAACAATTCAACGGTCAAGATCAACCGGTGGGCAAGATTGCTATGTTCTTAAACTTCTGGGGCAAAAATGATATGAAAAAAATTTCCGGGTGCTGAATGTTTCCTAACCAATACTTTCGTGACAAAATTGGTAGTTAACTCTAAAACTATTGATTCAATATCTATTATTTTCTAAATCATACTGTCGATCGTTAATTAGGAGTATTATTCAGCTGCTAATTAATGATCTGTTATGATTAAATGAGATTATATATGGTGAACACACTTCTCAGCTCATCCTGATCCAAATGCTTAATATAGATGTCTCAAGTTATTAAACATCGATCATAACTACATAAATATGGATTACATTAAATTTAAATATTATACTCCCTCCCGTCCTAATTATAGGAGCAAATTTTAGAGTTGGTTTTGGTTCTAATTATAAGAGCAAGTTTTAACTTTTGTCATTTTTTTCCTATAATACCCCTATTTATACTTTCTCAATAATAATTAAAGACAATAATAATTTAATAATACACCTATATATTTTATAAAGTAAATAATGTTTGCAACTCATTAATGTCATATACACCTAAATTATACTTTTTTATATAATTTTTTTTTTTGAAAAAGTTCATGGAAAATATACAAAAAATATTTATATACATTTAAAATTCATTTTAAATCACATAAGAATACGCTGAGAGGTTACATTTAATTCATTTTCCTTGATAGGTTACATTTTCTCTCGCGTGTGTGGATGCAACGGTATAAGAATACGCTGATATCTCTTTTCTCGTCGGACAAAACAAGAACCATTGCTACAAATTTTATTTTATATGGCCTTATGTAATTTGTAATTTTCAGAGGGGTATTTTTGGAAAATACACATAATTAACTAATTTAACTTCCTTCCTTAATTTCCCCAAATTCTGGTAATTTGCTCCTATAATTAGAACCGGAGGGAGTATCATATAAATAAATGATGTGACAAGAAAATGAAATAAAAGAGACAAATATAATGAGGAATAAAAAGATGTCTGGCGTCGGCATGCACAAAGCCATGCATGCATGCTATAACAAAGGATGATTGTGTTTTCTTGCTTTTTTCTTTAAATTATAACACTTCACGATCCTATATGTAAATAATGCCCCTACATCCTACTATTGCTGTAATAATGAAGTCAAATAATTTTTTTTTAAAATTTTAAAAATAAATTTATTTACAACAATAAATTTTGAATTAATCTTTTCACGATATCAAAGCTTTCATCCAAACATATATATTTGTTGCATATACATCACATGGTAGAAATCTAATTTTTTAGTTAAAAGCTAATGCCTGTAATCATGTCATAATTGAATTCAATTAGAATATCTTTTTTTTTTTTAATTTCTATATCTCATTATTTATACTTCACATCGTGTCTAGGTATTGAAAATCCGAATCATCATTAAGGAGTCGAGACAGAAGTTAGTAGTGGTACAACCATGGTTGAACTAGAATCAACCTAACAATGATATATATATTGAAATGAAAAGACAATAGTAATCCATAGATATATCATATATGGAACATTTGTGTATAAATCCACCTATTAATCCAACAAAACAGAGTTACAAAAAAGCGAAAATATGATTTATTGCTATTTATTTAAGGGTAAAGGTGTAAAAATACACATGAGCTTTTACACAAAGTGCACCCAATATCATATACTTTTCGGAGGTGCAAAAATGCACATGAACTCTCAAAATTGGTGCAAAAATGCACATGTGTGCTGTTAAATCTCCTTAATTGATGTTATACACAGGATGAAAATACCAAAATACCCTAAAAAAAACACCCTCCCACCCAAACTCTCAATTCACCCCTTCCCTCTCTTTTCCGTCACCCACCTCCACCGTAAAAACTGCCACCACCAGGCCAGCTTTAGCCTTGGAGAAATCAGACTAGAAACAAGAATCCCCACACGGTAAATCAAGAACCAGTGAAGCATCAGAAATCGAAGAAAGCAAATAGATCATTGACATTAGAATCCAAAAAAACAATGAACCAGCGAAGCATCAGAAAGACAATGGAAATCAAACATCAAAGTTCACAATGGAAATCAAAATCCAAAAAAACAAGAAACCAGCGAAGCATCAGAAATAAGACAGCCAAATCGAAATCGAAGAAAGCAAACATTGAAATCAGAAGGCGTTGTGAGTTTGAGGGAGAAGGCATTAGAAATCAGTAACAACGGCTGGGTTTGGGTGAGATGAATATCGCCGGAAAACCAAGTCTCCAGTATGATGCCGTATGCAAGCCGACGGAGATTCATTCCTTGAACAAGGTGTCGAAAGACGATCTCATCGAGAGCTACGAGAACCAGACGGTGTACACGACGCACTAGATCATAGAGTCATGGATCCATGTTGCCGGCCAGCTGCTCGGCAGAATTACTGAGAGAATCAGAGGCAAGAGATTTGAAGAGCCAACTTTCGATCAAATCGACGGGAGACAATGGCGTTCTACTTCTGGTCAAAGGAGTTGGTGGAGGTGACAAATCTGTGCAAGGATCTGAAGCACAAGGTGCCGATCTGAAGGGAGGACTAAGGAAGGAGGCGGCGATGAATCTACGTGGAGAAGAATGAGAGTGATGGCACGGGTCGAGCAACGTGAAAAGAAAGAGGGAAGGGCAAGATTGGGATTTATAAAAAGTTTGGTATTTTCATTTTTTTAAATGGTGTGGGGCCCACCTTGACAGTAATGTCAGTTAAGGAAATGTAACGGCATGCGCCTTTTTGCACCAATTTTGAGAGTTCATGTGCATTTTTACACCTTCAAAAAACATATAATACTGGGTGTACCTTGGGTAAAAGTCTATGAATATTTTTACACCTTTACTCTTTATTTAAAATGAAAACGACTTTATTTTCAAGCTCAACAAAAAAAATAAAATAAAAACTAACAGGGGTTTGTCCTATATAAAACTCTTGATAGGACTGGTCAGAGGACTGATTCACCGGTGTAACCAACCAACTTAGGTTTGAGTTTAGTACTATGCATAATGTAATACGGAGTATTTACCAAGAAGTCATGAATTCACTATTTTTATTCACAATCCATTTGATGCATTGCTTTCCTTACAAAATTGCACAAGTTTGTTGAAACCGATCATAAATGATGAGAAAGTTCGATAACTTCATAGTAGGGCGCGTTTGAGATTTTTTCAGCCAAGACTGAAAAAAAAAATTGTTAACAGAAACAATAATTATTGTTGTTGTTTCTTGTGCTTCAAAAGCGTGCAAAGGCAGATCAAATGCTCATACCAACGTAGAAATTAATGTCTCTACATCTGTTTTGAGTGAATAGACGTAAAAAAAAAAAAAAAAATCTGATTTATGTAAAAAAATGATTTACCTCTGTTTTAAATTAGACACATATAAGCCTACTTATATAAATTACCTGTATTTATGCTAAAAACAACGTAGAAAGCCCTATAAAACTAATTTAATTTTTTAAAATATTAGGTATAAGGACATGTTTGATTGGAATCATGCAGTTGGTCCACGCCTAGGTTTCGTACAGTATACTGTTAAATTGAATCGTATCTTCAAGAATGATTGAATATACTCCTCTAGTTAATGTAAGATATAATTGCCTAATTTGATTAAATTAAAGAAGTTGACCGGTTAAGTTAGTTAATATGACATATGTATTTTATAAAATATCGTAGTCACATTTCTTAATTCTTTCATCTCCTAATCTTCTATTTGATTATTGTTGAGGGAGCATCAATAGAAGTAAATTATAAAAATATTGACAAACATGAAACATTGTCTTATGTTTAAGATCGATATTAGCTCCTCAAATATATCTTATAGGAGTATTAAAGAGTGGAGAGATTATATATATATATAGTGGTATAATCCTAAAATACCAAAAATGGAAAGATAAAAGGAAAAAATCGTGTTGGATTCTGTCACATAATGGAAGAAACTTTTTCCTCTTTTTTTTTTTTTTTAAAAAAAAAAATGAAATATGACTATTACATTAATTTAACGGTTCAAATTCATTTTTTTTTTTAATATAGTTCAGGGTTTCCCTTTTGAGGCTTAGAGGGTAAAGAGCTTTTGTTTTTTTGTTTTCCCAACAAGTGTGTTTTCTAAGATTCAAACTTGTGTTTTCCTCCTTTCAGGAGTGAGGTCGCTTAGAACCTTAACTAACAACTTGTTGGTCAAATTTCTTTACCTACCTAGATTAATGATTTATAGAGAATAAAAAAAATAAGTAATAAGTTATTTATAAAAAATGTATGTTAATTTACTTTAAATATTTTCTTTAATCATTGCTAAACTACATCTAGATAGAAACTCGTGTTAAGTTGCTAAACAAGAATGAAGATAGACTGATCTTATTTACAAAGATTATCAATGTACACAATGAATTCTTCCTTTTTAGAAGTTATGATTAATTAAAGCCCCAAAACTTCTTGGTGGCTTATGAGGTAGGGACCTATGTTAACCTCCTCCTTTATATGAGACTTGACTCTCATTCACACCTCTAAACCTCACACTAAACCCTCTATTTATATAGCTTTAACCAATTAATGCATTTTAACTCTCCAACATCTTGTATTAAAAGGGATTAATTAGCTCTTATAGGGAATATAATTTTTTATCATTAACGAAATGATAATCTAAATTCACTACAAAAAAAACTGTTTTTTGCGGCGGAAAAAATCCCTCGCAAAAAAGTTATTTTCCGTCGCAAAACTGATTTGCGGCGGAATTTGCGGCGGATCAATTTCCGTCGCAAAATTAGTCCTCGCAAATCAATTTTGCGACGGAAAAAAGCATTTTCCCTCGCAAATTATGAAATTTGCGAGGGAAAACATTTGCCCTCGCAAATTATGAAATTTGCGAGGGAAAACATTTTCCCTCGCAAAATCTTGATTTTGCGAGGGCAAAAGTTTTCCCTCTCAAATCCTGAATTTTGCGAGGGAAAAAGTTTCCCTCGCAAAATCATGAAATTTGCGAGGGAAAATGTTTCCCTCGCAAAATCATGAAATTTGCGAGGGAAAATTTATCCCTCACAAATTGCATGATTTTGCGAGGGAAAACAAAATCCAGGATTTGCGAGGGAAAACCTTTTCCCTCTCAAATTTCAATTTATTTAAAAAAAAAATAGAAAAAATAAGAAAAAAAAATTACACAAAAAATATACAAAAATTAGAAAATAAAAAGATTTGTATATCATAAAAATAAATTGTAACAATCATAAGAGTTTACATAGGAAAAAATATATATTACAATTGCCCCAGTACAAGTCCTATTCCTTTTACAAGTCCCAGTACAAAATTATCTTACAATTCAAATGGGTGAAGCAATTTGATTGCGAAACAAATCAAATTCCGCTCGTATGTTACTTCATAGCCCAAGTGTTGAAGGTATCTGCAAAGTGCGTCACCTTGTCATCAGTAACAAATCATCAGCGAGTTATACATATAGATTCTCACCTTGTCATCAACATCAATGAAATTCCGCACGTATGTTACTTCATAGCCCAAGTGTTGAAGGTATCTGCAAAGTGTGTCACCACATACCATGTATTAAATCTCAATTTTTGCATCTACCCTAAGTAATAATAAATACGTAACAAGAAGTATGGGAAAACACAGTCTAAATATTTTCCATTTTCCCAAGATTTCACTGTCATCAAGAAAGTAGTCTCGTGACGGATCATAGAGGACCCAACTTCATGACTCGTAAAGAATAGTAAAGTTCGAATTGCCGTAATGCCCCAAATCATGTTTCGGTGCAACTTGAACAATTCAAGTAATTTAGACATATGATTCTGGCTCTTTTCTAATTCAATTGACAATTGCTATTGTTTCCAGATCAACCAAGTTGGATCATGCATTCTCGAATTATGAATTACATTATTTTTATTACTATGGAAAAAAGTTTACAGAGAAAACAGTGCAAGATCCAAGAAATAACATTAATAGCCAGGATTCCCATCTTATATTATTCATGAACGCTAAATCTCTACTTTGATGGGAATAAATTGAATCTAGATCTGTCAACATCCAAACAGGGTTAATCCGTCATCCATGGCATTGAATGCCACCATTTAGCATAAAAGTATTTTAAGTGCTAATAAAATAACTAATCCAATAAGAAGAAAAAGATATATCTCTCTCTTGGCATTGAACAACAAATGTTAAACAGCAATCGAAATCAGCCAAAATCGATCACATTCATACTATCCCCGTGAATTACTAATACAAAGGCATTTTCTTTGAACACCACTTCACTAAATTACACAAATACAAACACTCGCACATGTAGTCATAGGAGGTGACTCCAAAAACATACATCGAAGCCTTGCCAGGAACACAAGGCTTGAATATCTGCTTCTGCTGAGTCATTGAATTATAAACCTTGAACTGTTGGAATATTTAATTCTGTATTCAATATTCCGTTATTTCTATTTATGGCCCACATTATTGCCGGTTTTGTAACCGTCCATTAATACCGTAACGGCCTAATTAATACGCAATAAGTGCGTATTGAATTCGTTTCTTTTTTTAGCTCTGCGATGGTCAGAGGGGAAACGAACGGTGAAATTTTGTCTCGGTCCCCGAACTCGCTCCGACCTTGAG
This sequence comes from Acacia pycnantha, assembly GCA_025563575.1. Classification (NCBI taxonomy): domain Eukaryota; kingdom Viridiplantae; phylum Streptophyta; class Magnoliopsida; order Fabales; family Fabaceae; genus Acacia; species Acacia pycnantha. The sequence continues at coordinate 153,481 of JAMWYP010000085.1, forward strand.
GAAAGCACACCATCTCGCAATTTCAGAGAGAAGGATCAGAAGGGCTGAGACTCGGAGTCTGTACCTGCTTGCTGGCGTGGATTCGTTCCTGTTTGGAGACTCAGAGTTCGTCCCGTTTGCTTCGGAGACAAATCAATGGCGGGAGGTATTTGTGATCTCTTACTTCAGTTTTCCGCATTGATCTATATGTTAATCTGTGTTTAACATGTTTAGATCGTTAAAGTATTCTAACATTTGGTATCAGAGCATCAGTTAATTTGCCTCTGCCTTGATTTTCTCTGAATTGGTTTTCATGAGAAAGAAGAGAAGTTTTTAATCTGGATTTTCTGGAAATAATTTTCCTAGCCTTTATTCTCTAAAATCAATATATTTGCTAATTGATTTTTCGATCCGTGATTTTTCCATTTGATCTGGGATCCGGGCCTCCTAAATATATGGTTATGATCTGGATTTTGTTTGATTATTCATGAACACCGCCTCGGAAATTGAAGTTTTTTGATATGATCTTCGATTTCGATTGAGTGATTGTATTGAGCATATTGTTCTGGATCATTATTAATTTTTGGTGATTATTTTTCCGTCACTATGTACCGTCCTTCGAACTTCTCGATCGCCTGAGACGCCGGGATCGCCGGAAAATGGATCTAGAGCACTATGTTTCCGGCAGCTGTGTTTCAGGTCACGTTGGCGTCTCAGATCATGGCAGCAGCAGATCCTTCCTGGTCGCATTCGGATTTGGCGACTGGAGGTGCTGGTAAAGAGATCTGGAGTCGCCGGAAAAGACGATCTGCATCTGCAGATCGGGCGATGAAACTGGGTCACTGGAACAGGGTCATAGGGATCCGGTTTTGAGGAGGAAGAAGCGAAAAAAAATCCGTAAACGGTCCAACAGGTTTCAAACAAAGGACCCATGCGTGTTGAGTGCGCCAGTTGTGCCATGGAAAATATAAACTATTAATAAATTTTGATGATTTATTATTTAGTTACAAAATTTCATAAACTGCCAAAAGTGGGTTTTTTGAATTTAAGACGTGTGGGACCGTGGAAAAAGATTTATTAATGTCAAATGTGGACATTTGTTATATTTAAAACATTTCCTATTTGGAAATGACAAAATTGTTCTTCGAACCTAAGATCTCGTGGGTGCGTGGTTACGCATACATATATGGCAGAGATGAATCATTATTGGTTTAAATGATTTATTAATTGATAAGCAAAATTTTCGAATGTCAAAAGTGATATTCAAGGCAATGCCCTTCCGATTAATATCTTAATTTGGAATCTTAAACCACCGGGCCAATTGTTCAAATGTGGAGAGCAATTATTCTGGGCATTTAAATCTTTTATTTCCTTCTAGGAAAATTTCTTAATGGGGAATATATTTTCTTGGCAACTGCTTTATGTGGAATATATTTTCTTATATCAAGTGAATTGTTTAAATTGAGAAAAGTTAATTTTGGCAACTTTCACATTTTGGAAACTTTTGAAAAATTATTACTATTATTCTTGAGTTATTTAATTGTCTAAATATTTAGAAAAATTAACTTTAGACAATTATATATCTTTTCAAATTGTTGAAGCCAAATTTGAGTTGAATTATGCCAAAATTAATTCTTTAAACAATATTTGGATACATAAAACAAAGTGGGAGGATTTTTGTTTTAATTTGATTATTTAGTTAATCAATTAATCCCTCCATCTACAAAATGAATCATTATTACGTTTAAATGATTTATTAATATCAAATGGCATTTGAATATTTTTTGGGTGGGGCCAACCACATTGGACTCCATAATGTGTATGCTTTAATGGTTGGCATTTTCGTCGTGCCAAAAATTTCGAGTTGCAAAATCATTATTTCTATCATTCATTAAGCATCCGTGAAAACCTTGTGATTTAATATTTTGGATTGATTTTATCATGTTTTGGGCTCTGGAATGATTGAAAGAAATTTGTGCTTTGCGCTTTGAAATAATAATCTACGTAATTGAATTGTGGGTTAAATAATTTGCAAATTGTTTGCTAAATAAAGATTATAATCTTCATAAACTTTTGTTTTATGTATAATTTGATTATATCACATTTAATTGTTTAAATTAAGAAAAGTTAATTTTGGCAACTTTTACAATTGTTCGAGTTATTTAATTGTCTAAATATTTCAGAAAATTAACTTTAGACAATTAAATATCTTTTCAAATTGTTGAAGCCAACTTTGAGTTGAATTTTGTCAAAATTAATTCTTTAAACAATATTTGGATACATAAAACAAAGTGGGAGGATTTTTCCTTTCAATTTGATTATAATCCCTCCATTAAGATGTGCATATATATTGGATTTATTGCACAAAATAATGGGAGAATTTGTCACTGAGATGATTATTTAATCACATTTATTTGATTAGATTGATCAATTAAATTCTCATTAAAGATTTGTGCATATTTGGAATCTAAATGCATAAGATTAATTTTGGTGATTAATATTGGTAACATTAATTTCATCAAAGTGGGAGGATTTTATTTAGTCACTTATGTTGATTAAATTAATTAATCAAAATTCCTATAGATATCATATGTACAATTAATATACACAATGATATGATGTCCTTGTGATGAGTATGTAGAATCAAGGAGTAGCCAAAACATCCTCACTAGGCACATACACTCTATTTTGTTCTAATGAACAAAATTCATCACACAATGATTTAAAGACATCCATTGTAGTTGAATATGTGGTTATAATTAATCTTTGCCCACAGTAGATAATTATGATCATAGTTTTTAATTAGGGTGGAATGGAATGGCATTATATTTTCTAAGTAGCCCATGTGCATTAGGGGATATAACTGCATTCTAGTTTCATCAATTTGAGATAAATTCATGCTATGCTAATGTCTTTACCCACAGGTAGACTTTAGTGATACGAATTTTTTAACTATATGATTAATTAATATCAAATTATATTCTTAATATACCCGCAAGAATTAAGAATAAGGAAATAATTTGATATTTTTATCATAAAGTTATATGTATGGATCTAATTGAATTATAACTTTAGCCCACGTGCAAGTTGTATGTCAGTAGATTTATATTTTTAAAGCATGATTTACATTGGTAAAACATGATATGGTTTATTAGTCTTAAATTTTTGTTATAAGCATGTATGTTCAATATTACACAGTCATACAACCTACGAATTTTCTCTGATATGAAATGTGACATTCCCGAATTGAGGGGTGATAACTATAAAGTATCATTATTTGGGGTGGATGGACATTGGTTATGCTATTAGGAAAGATGAACCACTTTCTATCACTGAGACCAACACTCTGATGAGATTGATCTCGTATGAAAGGTGGGAGAGATCTAATCACCTCTCGCCTATGTTCATAAAGACCTCAATCTCTGTTGGCATTCATGGTTATGTCAAACTACATAACAAGATTAGGCCACTTCTGAAGGTTATTGATGAACAACTTCGACTTCGATAAGGCATTTGTCGGCACCCCAATTATGAAGTTTTCATTCTTGAGACTCACTATAGTAAAAGATGTGTGTAAGCACATCATAAATATGAGGACATTGCATTCCAACTAAAATCATTAGAGGTTGATATGTCTCGATTCCTTTTTCTGTACACTATATTCTGAACACTCTTCCACAGCCATATAGACCCTTTAGGATATCCTGCAACACACATAAGAACAAATGGTCAATTAATGAACTTTTGACCATGTGTGCTCAGGAGCAGGGAAGGCTGAAAACGCAAATGGGAGAATTTCTTGAATATGACTTGATTAGTGGGAGCGATCAATTCAGAAACCTTGTTTCTGAAAAACATTTTCAAATAATCGACCTTCCATTTCGAGCTGCAGATTGGTTGTTAACAATGTTCATTCAGTTTAATTGAATATTGTACAACCAGTCATTCAAGATACACAACCTGCTGAGATTGACCCAGAAGATCGAGTTGTTGATGAGGAACAATAAGAAATTGTTGAGTAACTAGTTGAACAACAAGTTCCTCAAGAATATAATGCAACAACATTAGGGAGATCTACTGGAACAAGAAGATCAGGATAACAAGTGAATATATTGTGGAATCTGACTATAATGTAGAAGCTGAAAATGATCCTGGAACGTTTCACAAGCCATGAACTGTAGAGAGTCAAGATCATGGTATGATGCTATGAATGATGCGACGAATTCTAAGGCATCTAACAAAGTCTAGAATCGACTACAAGGAGACATTCTCTCTTGTATCTACGAAAGATTCTCTTCGCATCATTCTAGCATTGGTTGCACATTTTGTCTATGAGCTGCAACAAATGGATGTGAAATCGACCTTTCTCAATGGAGAACTAGAGGAAGAGGTTTACATGAAACAACCAGAAGGATTTTCCTCTAGAGATGGTGAGCATTTGGTGTGCAAGCTCAAGAAATCCATATATGGATTGAAACAAGCTTCCCGTCAATGGTATTTAAAGTTTCATGATGTTATCTCTTCATTTGGTTTTGTAGAGAACATTATGGATGAATGTATATACCAGAAAGTTAGTGGGAGCAAGATTTGTTTTCTTATTCTATATGTGGATGATATTTTGCTTGCAACCAATGATAGTGATTTACTATATGAGGTGAAACAATTCCTTTCTGAAAACTTCGACATAAAGGATATGGGAGTTGTATCTTACGCCACCGGTATTAAGATACATAGAGACAGACATTAAGTATTCTAGGTTTGTCTCAAGACACCTATATCAACAAAGTTTTGGAAAGATTTTGGATGAGATATTGTTCACCAAAGGCCGAAAGAATGACTTTGAGCGGAACAAATGAAAAACAAATCCTTATGCTTCAACAAGAAGTAGCCTTATGTATGCTCATGTCTGACGAGACCTGACATCGCATTTGCGTGGAGTTATTTCATCGAGTAGTAAGAAACAGTCTTTAATTACTACTTCCATAATGGAAGCTGAGTTCATATCCTTTTGAGACGACCTCACATGGTGTGAATGAAGAGTTTCATTTCTGAGCTTAGAATTATGGATCCAATTTCTAAGCCATTAAAATTATATTGTGACAATTCAGTTGATGTTTTTGTGGCTAAGAATAATAAAGGTGATAGTCGAATCAAGCATATCGACATTAAGTGTCTAGCCATAAAAGACCGTGTTAAAAATAAAACAAGTGGTTATTGAACACATGAGCACTGAATTGATGATTGATGATCCTTTAACTAAAGGCATGCCTACATTGAAATTTCAGGATCATGCAGAAAGAATGGGACTTGGTTCCCTTATGTGATTTTCGTTGTAAGAACGATGTTATTTATGAAACTCTATTTGTGATGTTTTTCTCATTTCGCTTGCGCATACATTTATTTGTTTAAATTTGAGGAACATCATTGAGTTTGGACCAAGAATAAACGTAGGGTTTATTCATTAAGTTACTTGGGCATGGGAAACATAATGCACTGTGATACATGGAAGATATTACTCGCTTTAAGAGGACCTATCGCTATGATCCATGCATTTTTTTTTCTCAGAGGTATATACTGAAGTATGTGGACCAAGTGGGAGAATGTTGGAATATTTAATTCTGTATTCAATATTCCGTTATTTCTATTTATGGCCCACATTATTGCCGGTTTTGTAACCGTCCATTAATACCGTAACGGCCTAATTAATACGCAATAAGTGCGTATTGAATTCGTTTCTTTTTTAGCTCTGCGATGGTCAGAGGGGAAACGAACGGTGAAATTTTGTCTGGTCCCCGAACTCGCTCGACCTTGAGGAAAGCACACCATCCGCAGCTTCGAGAGAAGGATCGAAGGGCCGAGACTCTGAGTCCTGCACCGCTTGCCGGCGTGGATTCGTTCCTCGTTTGGAGACTCGGAGTTTGTCCTGTTTGCTTCTGGAGACAAATCAATGGCGGGAGGTATTTGTGATCTCTTACTTCAGTTTTCCGCATTGATCTATATGTTAATCTGTGTTTAACATGTTTAGATCGTTAAAGTATTCTAACATGAACTCCTTCACATTCTCCATATCCAACAAAAATCCTTTTGGCCTCCCCTCAACACCCTGAGCTCTATCTAGTGAATCTCCCCCTGCAAGAGAGAAAAGGCAAAACCTATAGTCCCCCTCTTGGTTAAGATAAATGCAGCATACTTCGTAGTTTAAAGAGAAAAGTCCAACAAAAAAATTATTTTTTCCTTTTTGGCATGTGTGCTTGATGCCTACAAATGAAACTACAATACTCATGAACCATTTATTATATATGTAAACTTCAGAAAGACGGAACAAGTCAGTAACACAAATATAAAAAACAAAATCAGTTTGGTAGCATCAACCGCTAGCAAGACCAAGATTGGTAATTTGTTTTTTTAAAAACAAAGAACAAGGCTTCCAAGCTGGTGGATTTTCAGGAAGTCTAACTTCAGGAGAGAGGTACAATACCTTTGGGAAGACTTTATCAAGGACATGGAGAGCAAGCCTTGAGTTCCAGCCAAAGTATCCCCGCAACAATATGTCTGCCTGACAGGTGGGAAAAAGAAGGATCATGTGATATAACCTATGTAATCGTTTTCTATGTTTTAGTTTCACTGAGACCGTTTGTAAGGAATTATAAACAAGGGAGGATAAAACATAAGATCAAAAACTTCTGCTAGGATAGAAAGCCTAGAGAAGGCGTTATATTTGAATGACCAAATAAAAGGACAACAACTAATTTATAAAACATTAATAAGTTCTTTATGCTTCTGTATCCATTACATCAACTGAATAAATGTAAGAATACCCGATAACGTGCAATGTATCAGCTCAAGAAGTCATGAATTATACCCAATAACATGAATTAGACCAATGGCGAGAGATGCGAGATACCCACACAAAACAAAAATGAAGGGATGCCCGCTTGAGTACTTGTCAGTGTGCAGACAAAGAAGGAGCTCCTTCCACCGCCGACCTCTCAAGCGGTCGGTCGTTCTCCGAGAACCCGAAAAAAAACACCTAAACCCTTAAAATCAAACAAGACAGAGAACAAACCCAGAAAACAACGTTGCAATAGATCTGCAATTAAAGAGGAAGGGAGAGGAAAGTCAGATCTGAAACGAAGGCGGCTTCCGGCGTCGCTGGTACTCGGATCTTGGCGGCGAGCGAGCGACGCGGGGGAGGGGCAAGGGCCGCGAGCGACATTGAGAAAGTAAGCTGGGAGAGAAGGTGATGGCACAGAGAAGAAGAGGCCTAGGCGCGCAATTGAACGAATGAAGCTGAAAAAGGCCCTAAAATTAATGGAGGGAGATGTGAAATTTTTGGAGGGGAAATATGTTTTAATCTTTACGAGGGAAGTTCCCTCGCAAACTTTACTTAATTTTGCGAGGGAACAATAGTTCCCTCACAAAAATCACTCATTTTTGCGAGGGAACAAATTGTCCCTCGCAAACTTCACAAATTTTTGCGAGGGAAAAATATGAGTAAAGTTTGCGAGGGAACCATTGTTCCCTCGCAAAAATGAGTGTTTTTTCCGACATTGTTTTTTTTTTTGCCTATTTTGCGAGGGAAATAAAAGTTCCCTCGCAAAAATCATATATTTTGCGAGGGAATCCTGGTTCCCTCGCAAAAATACCCATTTTGCGAGGGAAGGATAATTCCCTCGCAAATTAATCCAAATTTGCGAGGGAAAACACAATCCCTCTCAAAATTCAGGAATTTTGCGAGGGATTTTTTTTCCCTCGCAAAATTCAGGAATTTGCGAGGGATTTTTTTTTCCCTCGCAAATTCCGTCGCAAATTCAGCATTTTCAAGTAGTGATTCTAAACTTCTAAACTGTTTAGATTAATTAGATGGTTGAAATTTGATTTGGAGCTTATATTTTATACTCATAAATTAATTAATTTAAACAATCTGCATCTTTTAAAAATAATTTTTAATTATTGATATGATTGTTTAACTTCAACAAAACTTAAATTTTAGCTGAATATAAGATAAGGAAAGATACTTACATACTATAGGAGTACCACGTCATCTGAATTCTATCTAATAAAAACATAATACCTCAGATCATTTTAATCGTGGTTGGTTGATGACTCATCTAAAAAATTCAAATTTTATCTTATTTTAAAGAAAAAATATTGGTTAACCATTTTGTTTTAGTTTTTTTTTTTTTCAAATTAATATTTTTCCCCTAAAAAACACGTAAAATTTGAATATTTTTTAGATAATAAGCCATTAATCAACTAGGATTAAAATGATCAGAATTGTATCGAGTTTAGATGACCTATATCTCGAGTATGTAAATATTTCTCATAAGGTAATAATAAGACAATAAATAAATATATAAATAAGAGAATTCATTTCTTCTTGTTTTTTAAAAGACACAAATATAACGTTTGAAGAAAGGTCAAAAAGTTAATTATTATAACGTTTCAAATTTTCTTATTATATTTTTTACTATTATTAAAATGATAAATCTAAAGCATACAAATCAATTAGACAGTAACTTTTAATAATTGGTTTCTATTTAGGTTCAGTAAGCTAGCAACATCAAATATCGGGAAATAATATAAAAATAAAACCAACAGAATTAGGTTTATCAGAAGGGACTGGCCATTTATAAAGTGACAAATTAATGTTTGAATCATTTCAGAAGAAATATCCACATTCACTAAATACATAAATGTGATATATAACGGTTATTAATTGTTATACATCACAATTTCGAATTGATATATATGTGGGCGCTATAAAAGCTCAGCGCAAATATATTACTATTGCAAACCTTTATTTCGGACATATTATAATGGTTATAATATAACAAGCATAATGTATTGAGGTTTGGTGAGGCCACGATAATAATTATCAGGCACATGTAAACAACCATCATAATATATGAAAATGCCTTGCATAATTCATAAATGTTTCTTCTACAACCGTTATTTATTCAATAAAATACAAAATAGTTTGTATATAAGAACCGTGACTTTTAATAAACTTAATAATAGTCTCATGTAGACAACTGTTATGAAATAAGTGCATGAATAATGGTTTATAAAAAAAAACCATAAATGTTTAAAATACATGACGGTTTTTATATAATAACCGTGATATATGGATATAAGACTCTTCAAGTGAGAGTTTTTAAACTAGTTCTGTAACAACCCGACTTTTCAAAAGCAGTAAAATTTTTTTTTTTCTGTCAAACATCATTTCAAAATCATCAGAGTAGAGCATTTGAGCGAAAAAGTAACTGATATATATATTCAAAATGCCCACTGGCTAATTACATAAACGGTATAGTAACCGTGAGTTCCAAAAAGTAAAGGATAATAATGGAAAGTCTTCAGCCGGATCCTCGAACCTGCTGCTTCCCTCTCTCCTCGTTCCTCGGTCCTTCCGACCCTGACGCTATATTGAGAGCTGAGATCCGCACCGGATCTCAGGTAACGGTTAACCTCATGTATACAGTTACACATATGGTTACACAACAATAACATATAAACCACACCCAACCAATGCACATGTAATGCTCCCAGCATGCAGATATATCGCTCCCAGCTTTTATAGATGTATCGCTCAAAGATTATAAATGTATCGCTCCCACCTTGCAACTATATCGCTCCCAAAGATGCATACGGTTATTTTCTAACATAATATGCATTCCAACAACACCCCACATATATACACATTATACACACATCGCACACATACCATCTACAACATACTATATCCATCGATTAGTGTTACAAGACGCGAACGTGTCGTTGACGGTGAGACGGCACTTCGTCTCGAAATCGTACTTTTCTACGAAAAACGTGAAAACGTCCAATAGCGGCACTTCGGGCAACAGAACGGCAGCAGATTAGGATTTCGACGTCCTATAGGAGTAATATCACTTTCATTAGTGATTTGGCATTATAATCGGCATTTTAGGTAAAAATTACCATTTTGCCCCTATACCCCTACTTGGCGGAATTTCGCCGCGCTTCCGCTACATAGGCTATTTTCTTCCCAAAATTTCGCCGTAACTTCGACGCATTTATGATTCTTGAAAATAAAGACTAAAATAGCCCTCCCATATGATACCCAAATCATAAAAATAAAGACTACTCTAGCCTTACTAACTATTGAACTAAAGACTAAAAACTAAAGACCGAAAGACTTACCCGTTGAAGACTTGGCGAGAACTTCCCAGAGCTTCTCTCTCTAGGAGCCGATTTTCCCGATCGGTACCCGATTCGCGTAATTTCGGTTAACTAGCTTTGAAGACCTTCTCTTCCATACTAGAAATGTCTATTCCAACTATTTTTCTGACTCTGCCTAGGCCATTTCCGGATTGACGGAAGTTTTCTCGAAAAACGTGTCCGAACATGTCCGGTTTCGAAACGAAAATCCGAAAGTTCCAGCTTATAGTCATAGATGCACTGATTTCAAATATGTCCATAAAATTTCTCAATTCTTTCTCAGTTGTCACAACTCTAATTTTGAAGTCTTTACTTCCAACTGACTATCTGCCATTTTTTCAGAATTTCCTATTTTGTCTTATTAGGAAAATGCACAAACGGCTTGAATTAACTTCCGCAAGAGTTTAACGGAAGATAAAATTCCACTGATCAATATTCTACCCTGACTTTGGAATTTCCATTCCTAGATCTCTAGATAGGATCCGTTTCCTAATTTTAAAATTACTATTCATCACTTTTTACTTTAATTAATTATATTCTTATTATATGTCAACTTGCACATATATATATATATATATATATATATATATATATATATATATATATATATATATATATATATATATTATTTTTTTTTCCTTTTCATTCTCATTTTCATCATTTTTTTCTGCATATTTTTTTCTTTATTTCGTTTTTTAAAATTAATTATTTAATTAATTATTTAATTAATTAAATAATTATTTTTACATAACTTTTACAAGATTTTCCTATTGGTCCATTCTTGCATTTAGGCTTAAAAAAACCTAAATTCACTTATTTTTCTCAAAAATCTCCAATCAATTAGTAAATATATTCTTACTAATTTTCAACTATTTTCCACTAATTTTTGAGCTTTACATAATTATTCATGAATTTCCTTTACTTATGCTTAAGTAATTAGCCCAATATTACTTAATTACTTAATTATCACAAGTTGATAATTTTCTTACTTAGAACACCTTATTTCCTTTATACTCTTGCATTAACATTTCTGTTTCCATGTGTTCTCGCTTTATTTTAGAATTTGTGAGGGCATTATGGTCATTACCATACTTTTTGAGCATTCTTCTTCAATTTCTCCAAGTTTGTAATTTATTAAATTACCAAAATTAGAGATATACTCTCTCTCAATTTAAATAATTATTTCATTGCCCTTTAGGATTTTTCACCATTTTCCTAAGTTATTTACTCCTCCTAGGGGCGGGTATTACATTTCTCCCCCGTTAAACAAAATTTCGCCCTCGAAATTTGTACCCATCCCACTATACTTTGTACTAACTAGACTCCGTCCTACTCGGACTCTGGGCTATACGCGTCGGATCTTCACTTTGTCTGTCTGCTGCTCCTCCTGGTGATCGAGAATTCGCTTTGATTTGACTACTACGATCTTGTCATATTGTACCTTGATATATGATGTTTCCCCGTGGTTCCCATACACCGCGGTTAACACCATGAATACCAAAATGTCTCCATGGTTCCCATACACCATGTTAACACAAGATTATCAAAATGTCTCCATGGTTCCCATACACCATGACAACATAAGATACCTCCTACTCAATGACATGATTACGGTAGAAAAATAATGAGGAAACGCGGAATACTTCACGAAGATGGTTCACGTATCATACGATTTAGTTGAATAACTAACACATAGTTAACGTACAGAGAAAAATTCCTTACTAAGAGAGATAGTACCTTGGACTCTCTCCGGAAGTTCTCTGTCCATGGTATCGGTTAGCGCGTACATTCGGCCGGGTTACGTGGCTTGAATCCTACAGCTTTCTCAGGGCAGTTCGGGGCAATGTGTCCTGGTTTCTGACATCTGTAGCAAACTCGTTTCTCCGTACCTTTCTCAGGACAATTTGTAATAATGTGTCCCGCTTCCGACATCCGAAACAAACCCTTTTGTTAAAACACTCACCGGATGGTACTTCCCGCATTCGGGACATGGTCGGGACTCCATCATTCTTGAGTTGTTCGCTCAAACTGAAATGGCCTCTTGCTTTCTCTTTGAGAGTCATCCCATGGTGCTTCTCTTTCGTGAGGAATTTCCACGGCTACCCTCGCTTTGATCGCACGGCTACCATTGTGATTCCGTGACTTACGTAACTCCTTCGAGGTTGCGCCGGTCATCCGGCAAGATTCTACCGCTTGAGCCATTTTTGGAAATTGTTGCGATACTAGCCTCGCCCTTATATCATATTTCAGTCCAGTCACTAATCGGTTTGCCTTCCGGCTTTCATTCACGTGGCTTTTCGGATATGAAGAATAACGAGACAGTTGGTGAAACGAGCGAAGTAGTCGTCGAATGATTCTTCATTTCCTCGCTGGACCCGCAGAAATTCTTCCTCCTTAATCACTGCACCGAGGGAGGAAAATACCGCTCGTTGAACTGTTCCAAGAATGTTTCCAGTGTAATGATGCCTTGAAGGGTTGTGGAAACACTCTTCCACCATCTATGTGCGTCCCCTTCCGGCTTATAAATTGCCAGGTGAGCTTTCCGGTCCTCCGGCATTCCATCACTTCAAATATCTTGTCTAAGCTCATCATCCAATCCTCCGCCAATTCGTTCTTCCCCTGAAAAGTAGGTGGCTTGAGCTTGCAAAACTGTGTGACCCAATGTTGTGTGGTCTGCACAGCTCTCCCTTGTCGTGGAGGTAACTGGGACCTATCAGATTCCTCAGCTTCCTCATCGTACTCGTCACTTTGCTCGTTTTCTTCTTCTTCTTCTTCATCATTATGCTCTTCCTCATTCTGTCGTCTTTCCAGTTGTCTCTCAGCTTCTTGGTCTTGTCGATTCTGTCTTTCCAGAAGTGTATCTATGAGAGCCCGCTGTTCTTGCAAGGTTCTCCTCATCTCCCGCATCTCATTACGCTCCGGTTGGTGCAGTACCGGATTTACCCGAGGTCGTCTACCTCGTCCTCCACCTCGGCCCCTACCTCGGCCTCCGGGAGCTCCGGCTCCTCTCAAATTTGCCATGTCTCGTGCTTTTTCCTTTATTAGGAAAACGTTAGTTATATAAAGAAAGCAATTTTCCTATCGCAGATTCTACCGCACGTATCTATACCGCATATAGACTCTATCACTTTAGTATTCACATTGCTCCCACTTTTACCGCACTTACTACAAACGAATACACTCCCGCAAAATCTCCCCTTGATCGAATTTCATTGATTTGGTCTACTCGAAGCGGGTACGGATGGTATACCGGTACAGACTGGTACACCGAGGTAAAATGGTACACCGACTCAGGCCTATATCAGTACTTATTTTCAAAATATGCTCCAAATTTTTGAAAAGGCTTAGAACCTAACTCCGTTAACCGAACAGAATGGCCAGGTAAGTGTTTACCATGGGGGCCTCACCGAGTTCACGGCGACTGATTGGCATACCCACGTAAACTAGCCTTGCCTTCGGCACCAAACTGTCCGTAATAACTTAGTCAGATCCATGCCAGGACTACTGCTCTGATACCAAATGTAACAACCCGACTTTTCAAAAGCAGTAAAATTTTTTTTTTTTTTTGTCAAACATCATTTCAAAATCATCAGAGTAGAGCATTTGAGCGGAAAAGTAACTGATATATATATTCAAAATGCCCATTTGGCTAATTACATAAACGGTATAGTAGTGAGTTCCAAAAAGTAAAGGATAATAATGGAAAGTATTCAGCCGGATCCTCGAACCTGCTGCTTCCCTCTCTCCTCGTTCCTCGGTCCTTCCGACCCACGACGCTATATTGAGAGCCGAGATCCGCACCGGATCTCGGGTAATTAACCTCATGTATACAGTTACACATATGGTTACACAACAATAACATATAAACCACACCCAACCAATGCACATGTAATGCTCCCAGCATGCAGATATATCGCTCCCAGCTTTTATAGATGTATCGCTCCCAGCATTATAAATGTATCGCTCCCAGCTTGCAACTATATCGCTCCCAGCATGCATACAGTTATTTTCTAACATAATATGCATTCCAACAACACCCCACATATATACACATTATACACACATCGCACACATACCATCTACAACATACTATATCCATCAGATTAGTGTTACAGTACGCGAACGTGTCGTTGACGGTAGACGGCACTTCCGTCGGAAATCGTACTTTTCTACGGAAAAACGTGAAAACGTCCAATAGCGGCACTTCGGCAGCGTAACGGCAGCAGATTAGGATTTCTAACGTCCTATAGGAGTAATATCACTTTCATTAGTGATTTGGCATTATAATCGGCATTTTAGGTAAAAATTACCATTTTGCCCCTATACCCCTACTTGGCGGAATTTCGCCGCGCTTCGCTACATAGGCTATTTTCTTCCCAAAATTTCGCGAACTTCGACGCATTTATGATTCTTGAAAATAAAGACTAAAATAGCCCTCCCATATGATACCCAAATCATAAAAATAAAGACTACTCTAGCCTTACTAACTATTGAACTAAAGACTAAAAACTAAAGACCGAAAGACTTACAGTTGAAGACTTTGAGAACTTCCCCAGCTTCTCTCTCTACTTTCTCTCCCTAGAATTTCGAAATAGGCAAGAAGGAATGGTGTGAAGAAAAGTGAAGGAGGGGGGGTATTTATAAGAAAATGTGTAGGATATCGGCCGTCGGATCAACTTTGTGAGAATCGATCTGGACCGTCCAAAGCAACTTTTCAAAAACCCTTTCCTTCCCTTTTGCATTCACACTTGGCCGAAAATCCAAGTGTCTTGGCCAATGGGAAGTGGCCATGTGGCCCTTCTAGAAGCTTCGGAGCCGATTTCCCGATCGGTACCCGATTCGCGTAATTTCGGAGAAATCTCAAAATTACGGTTAACTAACTTTGAAGACCTTCTCTTCCATACTAGAAATGTCTATTCCAACTATTTTTGACTCTGCCTAGGCCATTCCGGATTGACGGAAGTTTTCTCGAAAAACGTGTCCGAACATGTCCGGTTTCGAAACGAAAATCCGAAAGTTCCAGCTTATAGTCATAGATGCACTGATTTCAAATATGTCCATAAAATTTCTCAATTCTTTCTCAGTTGTCACAACTCTAATTTTGAAGTCTTTACTTCCAACCTGGCTATCTGCCCTTTTCTCAGAATTTCCCTATTTTGTCTTATTAGGAAAATGCACAAACGGCTTCAGAATTAACTTCCGCAAGAGTTTAACGGAAGATAAAATTCCACTGATCAATATTCTACCCTGACTTTGGAATTTCCATTCCTAGATCTCTAGATAGGATCCGTTTCCTAATTTTAAAATTACTATTCATCACTTTTTACTTTAATTAATTATATTCTTATTATATGTCAACTTGCACATATATATATATATATATATATATATATATATATATATATATATATATATATATATATATATATATATATATATATATATATATTTTTTTTTTTCCTTTTCATTCTCATTTTCATTTTTTTTTTCTGCATATTTTTTTTTATTTCGTTTTTTTTAAAAAATTAATTATTTAATTAATTATTTAATTAATTAAATAATTATTTTTACATAACTTTTTTACAAGATTTTCCTATTGGTCCATTCTTGCATTTAGGCTTAAAAATACCTAAATTCACTTATTTTTCTCAAAAATCTCCAATCAATTAGTAAATATATTCTTACTAATTTTCAACTATTTTCCACTAATTTTTGAGCTTTACATAATTATTCATGAATTTCCTTTACTTATACTTAAGTAATTAGCCCAATATTACTTAATTACTTAATTATCACAAGTTGATAATTTTCTTACTTAGAACACCTTATTTCCTTTATACTCTTGCATTAACATTTCTGTTTCCATGTGTTCTGCTTTATTTTAGAATTTGTGAGGGCATTATGGTCATTACCATACTTTTTGAGCATTCTTCTTCAATTTCTCCAAGTTTGTAATTTATTAAATTACCAAAATTAGAGATATACTCTCTCTCAATTTAAATAATTATTTCATTGCCCTTTAGGATTTTTCACCATGTTCCTAAGTTATTTACTCCTCCCAGGGGTATTTTGGTCATTTTGGCACTTTGGCCCTTAAATTCCCTAATTCAAATTTCGGGGTATTACAAGTTCCTACTCTCTATATATAATAGAACAACAATACCTCCAATACCGTGTGGCTATGCAATTTGGAAATGATCAAGACATTTCAACCTTTGTAAGGAGAATCAATGACAATTGTTGACATATATAAGTGATAATGTAATTGGTGGTGACCTATATATAATTATGTCTCTTCACATGAATTAACCCCTGTAAAGCAATAAACTATGAGAAAACACATATACCCCTATCAAAATAAGCGGAGGGGTATGCAAACCCTTGAACTCAAGGGTTTGCATAACCCTTGCGCCCTTTTTGATAGGGTAATTTGTTTTTTTGCCATATTTCTTTGTTTTCTAGGCTTAATTGCTGAAGAGACACAAGGTATAGGTGAACACTTACATTATTATATATATACACCAGGAGTGGATTATCGAGCTGTTGTGTCTTTTAGTATTTAAGATCATTATAATTTTATAAAAGATGACGGTTAATTCTTAATAACCATTATGTATTTGACTTTTTTTTTTAAAAATTTATTAGTGTCTACTGTGTTAATTACTTGATCAACCATAATATTAACTTAGAATTGTTAAGTATGCAGGAAAAATACTTTACGGTTATTAATTAATAACCGTGAACTATTAATTCTTAACTTCATCTCCTTCCTCCGGTGATGAGGATGAGGACGACAAAGAGGAGGATGAACAGGATGATGAGGACGACATTCCACCATTGCCGTTCACAATTGTCTTGTTCATCCTCTTCTTCCTCATCCTCATCCTCATTCGCATAACCGGTGGAGGGGGATGAATGCTGGGTTAGAGTATTATCATCAACGTGGGGAAGAGGAAAGGTTCCAAGCCATCATAGTGTTTGTTGTTTCATGACAGTATTTTCTTAACAACCGTCATTATTGTGAGACAAAATATGATGGTTACTAATTACCACTGTTATTTATTTGATCTGACTTCTCTTAAGTGACATATTTTATTTAATAACTGTTATGTATCTCAAGCTGATGCCTTTACCCTCTTCGCCAATCCATCTATTGTGTTGAATGACAAGATGTCACAAGAGAAAAGAGCACTGGGGAGGGGTCTTGTTGTCATGAAGGAGGTTCAAAGGAAATTATGAGAGAGGGGAGGAAACTTACTGTGAGGTGGAACAAGAAAGGACAAATTGTGAACTTGTCATATTTCAAAATTTGACATTTCTTGTTCTATCTACAATAAGTTTCCTCACCTCTCTCTTAATTTACTTTTTGGACCTCTTTCATGACAATAAGACCTTCCCCAGTGCTCTTTTCTCTTATGTCATCTCATCATTTGGTGTAATAGATGGATTGGTAGAGGGGGCGTAAGCATTGGCTATGACGGAGGGGGTAACATGGTTCATTACTTGAGCCATTTGTTTGTTGCCACCAATAAGCTTTGATGAGGAGGAGGTGGTGAAGGAGGGGGCAACAACAGAAGAGAGTTCCCTGGGATTTTAACATGATGAAGGAGAGAAAGAGGATGTCGATAAAGAAAAGTAGTAAGAATTACAAGGAATAATTGAGTTTAAATAGAGATCTAACGGATTGCGAAGGGTTATGACACTACTAGAAAAGTGGGAAATTTCCGTCACAAATTTTTTGATTTTTGCGATGGAAAATAAAATATGCCGCAAAATGCTAGATTTTGCGAGAAAAAAAAAATTTGCAAGTTTTTTTTGGGGGGGGGCAAACCGACGGCAAAAAAGCCGTCGGTTTACGACAGATATGACATCCGTCGCAACCCCCACTGGGGGTTGCGATAGATTGGGTATCCGTCGCAAACCGACGGCATTTTTGTCGCCGGTTCGGCCCCAGTTTGCGACGAATCTTCAGATGATCCGTTGCAAGACGGGTTTTTGCGACGGATCCCAGGATCCGTCGCAAAAAACCTTAAAAACCCACCCCCGCGGCTCCCCTTCCTAATTTCCTCGATTTAGCTCTCCCTCTCCCTCCGGTCCGACCTCCTACCCCTGCTCTTCCGCCGCCGGTGCTCACCCCTCTGCCTCCTCTACCATCCGACGTCGTCCCCCTGCACGTCCACCGCCGGTGCTCGCTCCTCCGTGACGTCCACCATTCAACCTCCATCGTTCGGCCAATCAGGTATGTTTGTAGTTTCTTTTTTGCTTTTTCGAAATGTGGTTCCATTTACATGGCATTTTTTTGAATCAATTGTTTCTATAATACTCTTTGTAACAATGAAGGTTTCAATTTTTTACAGTTATATATGTATAGTGTGTATTATGCAAATTGGTGTGATAAAAATATTTCGTATTCATATATAATAGGAACTAGGAAGTTAACTATTTGATGTTGGAAAATATAAGAGAAAGTTCAAAATTTGGATTATATTTAAAGTGTTAAAGCAAACAATTAAGATGTAGTTGTTGTGGATATTCATTAGTGTATTTAGATTAAAATGTGTGTGATGTTGATAGTAAGATTACTTTTTAAGATAATGCTTAGTTTGTTGGGATCTTACATTAATTGTTCTGATATTGTATTAGTTGGTAATGATACATAAATCTATAAAAAAATAAAGTGTTACAAGTGATGTTGAGGAATAAGAGAATTAATTAAATAATGTAAAGTAGGAAGAAGATGTGAGTTTAGGCAACAATAAAATTTGTATTATAAAAATTAGTTAAATTAGCTAGTTGGGTTAATCTCTTATAAAAATGACTGTTAATTTAATTTTTTTTTTAAATTTCTCATTTAAATTTTTGATTTCAAACTATCTTTAACAAGTTATAAAATAAAGATGGATAATTTGAAAAACTAAACTATAAAAACTGTTTAGATAAATAGGTAAATATAAATACAAAAGATAAAGTTGATCCTGCATGTTATATAAACTTGATTAAGTCTTATATATTATTATCTTAAATAATCTCATGGTTTTGGCCCATATATGTTAGACAATCTCCAATTCATCCTATGTACATAACATTGAATTAACCTTTTGTAATACCCCGAAATTTGAATTAGGGAATTTAAGGGCCAAAGTGCCAAAATGACCAAAATACCCCTGGGAGGAGTAAATAACTTAGGAAAATAGGTGAATATGAGGTTTCAAACACCTTGTATTGAGTTTACCTTGTTGTTAAGGTAATTTCTCTTGAAATTGGATAATTTGCAATTAGGTCCCTAAAACGTTTGGGAATTTGCAAATAGGTCCCTAAATACATTGTGGGTTATAAATACCCCTGTGAAAGCTATAAAAGAAGCAAGTAAAAATATATTTAAAATAGGGAAGGATATTGTCCCTAATTTAGGTAATTTATTAAGTTACAAACTTGGAGAAATTGTAGAAGAATACTCAAAAAGTAAGGAAATGACCATAATACCCTTGCGATTATGGAAAAATGCAGATAATGCGAGAATGCATGAAAAATCTCATGTTAAAGCAAAGGTTAAGGGGTATTGTGGTATTCTAATTAAGAAAATTACTAAGCAGTGATAAGCGAGTGATTAAGTATTTATTAGCAAATTACTTAAGCACAAGTATAGAAAATTCGGAGATAATTATGTAAAGCTCCAAAATTAGTGATAAATGGCTAAAAATTAGCATAAATATATTGGTTAATTAATTGGAAAATTTGAAGGAAAAAGGATGAGTTTAGGTATTTTTAAGCCTAAATGCAAGAAAGAAAAATAAATAAATAAGAAATAAAAATAGAAAACTTAGTTGATAAGTTAAGTTTATTATTTTATTAATATAATTAATTAAAGTAAAATTATGTGAATAGTAAAATGGGAAATAGGAAACGGATCCTATCTAGAGATCTAGGAATGGGATTCCCAAAGTCAAGGTAAAATATTAATCGGTGGGTTTTTATCTTCCGTTAAACTCTTGCGGAAGTTAATTCAAGTCAATAGGACTTTTCCTAATAAGACGAAATAGGAAATTAGAAAAAAGGGCGAGATAGCCGGAGTTGGAAGTAAAGACTTCAAAATTAGAGTTGTGACAACTGAGAAAGAATTGGGAATTTTTATGGACATATTTGAAATCGGTGCATCTATGTCTATAAGTCGGAACTTAGTTTTTCGAGGAAACTTCAACTGGACAGTTGGAGCCCTATATGGAACCAAAATTTAGGTTAACTTGGACATTTCTACTAAGTGAGGAAATGGTTTCAAAGTTGTAAATCCAGAATTTTGAGATTTTTCCGAAATCACGCGAATCGGGTACCGATCGGGAAATCAGCTCCAGAAGCTTCTGGAAGGTGACACGTGGCCACCTCCCATTGGCCAATGGATGCCACCTAAGCATGGGGGCAGGTCGGCCTTGGAAGGTTGGAGAAGGTGGAAAACTTGTTTCAGAAGTTTCCTGGACCGTTTGAGATCGATTCTCACAAAGTTGATCCGACTACCGAAATCCTACACCTTTTCTATAAATACCCACCCTCCCCTTTGGTTTTTCTCACATTTGAGAAGCAAGAGCTGATTTAGAGAGAGAAAGAAGAGAGAGGAGCTCTGGGAAAATCTGTAGCGAAGCTCTGGGTAAGTTTTCCGGTACCGAGCTTTAAGCTTTCGTAGTTCTTTCAGTAATTAGTAAAGCTAGAGTAGTCTTTATTTTTATGATTAGATATCATATGATAGGACTATTTTAGTCAATATTTTCGAAAATCATGATGGCGTCGAAGTTCTGGCAAAATTTTGGGAAGAAAATAGCCTATGTAGCGGAAGCGCTGGCGAAATTCCGCCAAGTAGGGGTATAGGGGCAAAATGGTAATTTTTACCGAAAATGCCGATTATTGTGTCAAATCACTAATGGAAGTGATATTACTCTTATAGGACGTCGAAAACCTAATCTCGCCGCCGTTACGCTGCCCGACGAGCCATTTCACGTTTTTCCGTAGAAAAGTACGATTTCCGACGGAAGTGCCGTCTCACCGTCAACGAAGGTACGTCCGCGTCTTGTAACACTAATCGATGTTCATGGTATGCATGTATGTGCTATGTGTATTGTTATGGTATGTTTATTGAATGCAAATATGTTAGAACAGTTTGGTGCCGAAGGAAAGGCTAGTCTATGTGGGTAAGCCATTAAGTCGCCGTGAACTCGGTGAGGCCCCCATGATAGACACTTACCTGGCCATTCTGTTCGGTTTACGAAAGTATGTACGTGCGCGTACTGGTAACCTTAACGCTAATGTTGATCGTATGCGTATTTTTGGTTGTGAGTCGGATGATATGTTGTGAGTATTGTTATGAGCTTTTGATTACATGCACTACGTGTGACACATCTACATGCACTACGTGTGACCCATCTACATGCACTACGTGTGACCCATCTTTATGCACTTCGTGTGACACATCTGTTATACTGTTAATATGAATGATTGTGGATGATATACGTATATGTGAATATGAGGTTAACCGTTACCTGAGATCCAATGTGTTAAATTGGATCTCAGCTATAGCGTCAGGGTCGGAAGGACCGAGGACCGAGAAGAGAGGAAAGCAGCAGAATCATGGTTCCGACTGAAGACTTTCCGATGTTGTTCTTTTACTTTTTGAAAACTCTCGGTTACTATACCGTTTCTGTAACTAGCCAGTGGGCATTTTGAATATATATATGTCAATTATTCTTCCGCTCAAATGCTCTACTCTGATGATGTGAAAAGATGTTTAAGAAAAAAAAAATTATACTGCTTTTGAAAAGTCGGGTTGTTACATTTGGTATCAGAGCAGTTGTCCTGGCATAGATCTAACTATGTTATATACAAACCATTGGTGCCGAAGGCAAGGCTAGTCTATGTGGGTAAGCCAATCAGTCGCCGTGAACTCGGTGAGGCTCCCATGATAGACACTTACAGCCATTGGTTTGATAACGGAAGTTAGGCTCAAAAGCCTTTTAAAGAGCATATTTTGAAAATGAGTGCGATATAGCCACGAGTCAGTGTACCACCTTGTTTCGGTATACCAGTTTGAACCGGTATACCATCCTGAATTGATGTACCACTTTCGGTGGATACATCACTCTAACCCAGAACTTATATCTGAAGCTGGGTCACGTTGGATGAAACTCCGAGAATAGAAAAGATACGTACATGCAGTATTTGACTCATGTAGAGGAACTTTTGATGCGAAATTCCATACCCGTTTTTGAGTAGACCAAATCAATGAAACCCTGAACGAGGGAAATACTTGGTGCTTGTTCGTAGTGTGAATACGAAGTGTGATAGAGTCTATGTGCGGTATAGATACTAAGTGCGATAGAATCCGTGATATACCAATCAACGTTTTCCTTATATATCTGACGTTTTCCCTAATAGAGGAAAAGAACGCGACATGGCGAACCTAAGAGGAGCCGGAGCTCCCAGAGGCCGAGGCAGAGGCCGTGGCGGAGGACGAGGTAGACAACCTCGGGTAAATCCGGTACCAAACCAACCGGAGCAAAATGAGATACAGGAAATGAGGAGAACTCTGCAAGAACAGGGGGCTCTCATAGCTGAACTCCTTGGGGAAAGGCAGGAGAGACAGAGAAAATTGCATGATCGACAAGCTGAGGGAGAACAACATTTTGAAGAAGAAGAAAACGAGCAAAGTGATGAGCACGATGAGGAATCTGAGGGATCAGAAAGGTCCCAGTCACCTCCACGACATAGGAGAGCTGTGCAGACCACACAACATTGGGTCACACAGTTTTGCAAGCTCAAGCCACCTGCTTTTCATGGAAAGAACGAATTGGCCGAGGATTGGGTGATGAGCTTAGACAAGATTTTCAAGTGATGGAATGTCCAGGGACCGGAAATCTCAATTGGCAATTTATAAGTCGGAAGGGGACGCACATAGATGGTGGAAGAGTGAAGCCACGACGTTGCGGACCCATGTTTGCCCTGTCACTGGGAGATGTTCATAGGAAAATTCAATGAACAGTATTTTCCTCCCTCGGTGCGAGGTGATCAAGGAGGAGGAGTTGGTTGATTCACGGGCTAAAGTACGACATAAGGGCCAGATTGGTGTCTCAACAGTTTCCTGTCATGGCATAAGCGGTAGAGTCTTGCCGGATGACCGAACGCAATCTGAAGGAGTTACGTATCTCACGAAATCACAATGGTAGCCGTGCCGATCGTAGCGAAGGCAACCGTGGAAACTCCTCACGTAAGAGAGAGGCACCCTGGAATGAATCCCAAAGAGAGAGCAAGAGGCCATTCCAAACGGGGCAACAGAAAAACTCACGAAACCTGGAATCCCAACCATGTCCTAATTGCGGAAGGTACCACCCTGGTAATGACTGTGTTGGGGAAAGGATTTGCTACAACCGTCGGAAGTCGGGACACATTAGCACAAACTGTCCTGAGAAAAATGCGGAGAGACGAGTTTGCTACGAGATGTCAAAAACAGGACACATTGCCCCGAACCGCCCGAGAAAGCTGCGGGATTCGGGCCACGTAACCCAGCCGGATTTTTGCTCTAACCAATGAAGAGGCCGGAGAACCTTCGGGGTGGTCCATGATATTAGAGCTCCGTAGAGATCTAGTTCAACTATAGTATGATTCGGGTGTTAAACCTCTACGAATCCTTTTGGGATGCATATAGATATTTTCTTATGATGTAATAGTAGCTACACCATTAGGTGTAAGCTTTTAGCTTGTAAAGCGTGTTGTGAACCAAGTTGCAAGTATAATATAAATCTTGTTACTATTTCCTAACGTCAACGACAATCTCGATTGTGTTAGATTAGCGCCATATCAAATGACGTCAAACGAAACTAAAGTGCTGAGAAGGCAACTTGAAAGAATAGCCGAGATGTTAATATAGAGGTGTAGTTTTTGGATCTAACGGGATAGTACCGCAGATTCATAAAGAATGTTCATAACTTACAAGTTCACAAGTAAGTAATCAAATTAACGTTGAACAAAGGCGTGAGACAAGCTTTCACGGAGCAAGGAAGAAGTTGGTCACAACATCAAGAAATTGATGATCCCAAATCCAAGTAGATTTTCTAATGGTACCAATAGATAAGGATTGGGATATGTCTAGCTGCTAAACATGACAATGTGATGACTTACCACTCTCAAGCTTCTCAAGTCAGAACCAAACTACACATGACCTAGAGATAGTATTTGTCATGTTTCTTAGTGATTATAAAACAAACCACGATTTTATTATTAAGTATTAGGTATCTTATGTTGCCATGGTGTATGGGAACCATGGGAACATAATATATCGAAGTACGACGTGATATCCATGAGTACGAGATATATGGTATTGCCGCGGTGTATGGGAACCACGGTGATACAATATATCGAAATACGACATGATGAATGTGTAGTACGCGGTATTATGGGTGCCACGGAAACACTTATGTACGCGGTGTTATGGGCGCCACAGAAACGCTAAAACACTAAAGTACGCGGTGTTATGGGCGCCACGGAAGCAATATATATAAAGTACGTGGTATTTTGACACCACGGAAACACTATATATATCAACTCAAAACATGATAAAAACTTTATGGTCAAACCAAACGAATTCTCGATCACCAGAGGAGCGGCGAAGACAGAGTGAAGATCCGACGCGTATAGTCCAGTCCGAGAAGGATGAGCCTAGCGAGTCCGGGGTTCGAGTAGTAGTTTGAGTACAAATTTCGAGGACGAAATTTTGTTTAACGGGGGGAGAAATGTAATACCCCGAAATTTGAATTAGGGAATTTAAGGGCCAAAGTGCCAAAATGACCAAAATACCCCTGGGAGGAGTAAATAACTTAGGAAAATAGGTGAATATGAGGTTTCAAACACCTTGTATTGAGTTTACCTTGTTGTTAAGGTAATTTCTCTTGAAATTGGATAATTTGCAATTAGGTCCCTAAAACGTTTGGGAATTTGCAAATAGGTCCCTAAATACATTGTGGGTTATAAATATCCTGTGAAAGCTATAAAAGAAGCAAGTAAAAATCTATTTAAAATAGGGAAGGATATTGTCCCTAATTTAGGTAATTTATTAAGTTACAAACTTGGAGAAATTTTAGAAGAATACTCAAAAAGTAAGGAAATGACCATAATACCCTTGCGATTATGGAAAAATGCAGGATAATGCAGAATGCATGAAAAATCTCATGTTAAAGCAAAGGTTAAGGGGTATGGTGGTATTCTAATTAAGAAAATTACTAAGCAGTGATAAGCGAGTGATTAAGTATTTATTAGCAAATTACTTAAGCACAAGTATAGAAAATTCGGAGATAATTATGTAAAGCTCCAAAATTAGTGATAAATGGCTAAAAATTAGCATAAATATATTGGTTAATTAATTGGAAAATTTGAAGGAAAAAGGATGAGTTTAGGTATTTTTAAGCCTAAATGCAAGAATTGACCAATAGGAAAATGTTGTGAGAGATTATGTAAAATTAATTAAATAATTAATTAAATAATTAATTAAAAAAGAAAGTGCAGAAAATAAAAGAAAAAAAACGAAAAAATAAATAAATAAATAAGAAATAAAAATAGAAAACTTAGTTGATAAGTTAAGTTTATTATTTTATTAATATAATTAATTAAAGTAAAATTATGTGAATAGTAAAATGGGAAATAGGAAACGGATCCTATCTAGAGATCTAGGAATGGGATTCCCAAAGTCAAGGTAAAATATTAATCAGTGGGTTTTTATCTTCCGTTAAACTCTTGCGGAAGTTAATTCTGAAGTCAATAGGACTTTTTCTAATAAGACGAAATAGGGAAATTAGAAAAAAGGGCGAGATAGCCGAGTTGGAAGTAAAGACTTCAAAATTAGAGTTGTGACAACTGAGAAAGAATTGGGAATTTTTATGGACATATTTGAAATCAGTGCATCTATGTCTATAGTGGAACTTAGGATTTTCGTTTCAAACTTAGGACGCGATCGGACACGTTTTTCGAGGAAACTTCAACTGGACAGTTGGAGCCCTATATGGAACCAAAATTTAGGTTAACTTGGACATTTCTACTAAGTGAGGAAATGGTTTCAAAGTTGTAAATCCAGAATTTTGAGATTTTTCCGAAATCACGCGAATCGGGTACCGATCGGGGAAATCAGCTCCAGAAGCTTCTGGAAGGTGACACGTGGCCACCTCCCATTGGCCAATGGATGCCACCTAAGCATGGGGGCAGGTCGGCCTTGGAAGGTTGGAGAAGGTGGAAAACTTGTTTCAAAAGTTTCCCTGGACGGTTCAGATCGATTCTCACAAAGTTGATCCGACGGTCGAAATCCTACACCTTTTTCTATAAATACCCACCCCTCCCCTTTGGTTTTTCTCACATTTGAGAAGCAAGAGCTGATTTAGAGAGAGAAAGAAGAGAGAGGAGCTCTGGGAAAATCTGTAGCGAAGCTCTGGGTAAGTTTTTAAGTGCATCGAGCTTTAAGCTTTCGTAGTTCTTTCAGTAATTAGTAAAGCTAGAGTAGTCTTTATTTTTATGATTAGATATCATATGATAGGACTATTTTAGTCAATATTTTCGAAAATCATGATGGCGTCGAAGTTCTGGCAAAATTTTGGGAAGAAAATAGCCTATGTAGCTAAGCGCCGGCGAAATTCCGCCAAGTAGGGTATAGGGGCAAAATGGTAATTTTTACCGAAAATGCCAGTTATTGTGTCAAATCACTAATGGAAGTGATATTACTCTTATAGGACGTCAGAAAACCTAATCTGCTGCCGTTACGCTGCCCGACGAGCCATTTCACGTTTTTCCGTAGAAAAGTACGATTTCCGACGGAAGTGCCGTCTACCGTCAACAAAGGTACGTCGCGTCTTGTAACACTAATCGATGTTCATGGTATGCATGTATGTGCTATGTGTATTGTTATGGTATGTTTATTGAATGCAAATATGTTAGAACAGTTTGGTGCCGAAGGAAAGGCTAGTCTATGTGGGTAAGCCATTAAGTCGCCGTGAACTCGGTGAGGCCCCATGATAGACACTTACAGCCATTACATTCGGTTTACGAAAGTATGTACGTGCGCGTACTGGTAACCTTAATGCTAATGTTGATCGTATGCGTATTTGTGGTTGTGAGTCGGATGATATGTTGTGAGTATTGTTATGAGCTTTTGATTACATGCACTACGTGTGACACATCTACATGCACTACGTGTGACCCATCTACATGCACTACGTGTGACCCATCTTTATGCACTTCGTGTGACACATCTGTTATATTGTTAATATGAATGATTGTGGATGATATACTGTATATGTGAATATGAGGTTACAGTTACACGAGATCCAATGTGTTAAATTGGATCTCGGCTATAGCGTCGAGTCGGAAGGGCCGAGGACCGAGAAGAGAGGAAAGCGACGCAGAATCATGTTTCCGATCAAGACTTTCCGATGGTGTTCTTTTACTTTTTGAAAACTCTCGGTTACTATACCGTTTCTGTAACTAGCCAGTGGGCATTTTGAATATATATATGTCAGTTATTCTTCCGCTCAAATGCTCTACTCTGATGATGTGAAAAGATGTTTAAGAAAAAAAAAATTATACTGCTTTTGAAAAGTCGGGTTGTTACATTCCTTTAATATGACCTTCATAAACTCCAAAGTACTTATAGTGTTCTATTCTTTGTTTGCCCCCTCTACATGCATGTCCTCATGTTCTGGTGTGCTATTCTCATTCTCTGGTTGCTTGCTGAGATCTGTTCTTTGTTCAATGCATGTGTTTGTTTCTCACTTTCTTGCTTAAGTGTCAGTTGGTTAGCATAAGTGGCCAATTGTATTGGCCACTTATATTTGTGACATGTTTTGTGGACTGATGTAATACCCGGATAATTATTTATCTGGAATATGATATTTTAATAAATAATACCTATTAGAAATAGGTGAATATGTGGTGTCAAATCTGTAGGAAAAAAATCTCTTAAAAATTAGAGTGCCAAAATTACGAAAATGACCTTGTGGAGCATAAAGTGACTTAAGGAAATTATGAAAAATCCTTAGAGGCAATAAAATAATTATTAAAAATTAGAGAGTATGTTGTCTCTAATTTAGGCAATTTTTGGGATTTATTTCCTTGGAAAATAGTGAGGCAAAAATTAAAAAGTATTCCGGGATCATTATTGACCCCGTGATTACAGATATTTTATGTAAAGCATAAAATATCAATGAAAGTGCAAAAGTTGTGAGGTAATGAGTTATTCTAATTAAGAAAATTATCAACAATTAGTGGGTAATTAGTTAAATAATTACTGGCTAATTATTTGGGCTTAAACAAAGGAAAGTCCAAAGATAATTATGTAAAACCCTATAATTATTGGTTTATGGCTAAAATTAGCATAAAATATATTTGCTAATTAATTGGAAAATATGAAGAAAAATTGGTGAGAATAGGTATTTTTAAGCCTAAAAACAAGTATGGACCAATAGGAAACTTTGTGGAAAAATTATGAAAAATAATTATTAAATAATTAAAAAAATATATATTATCAATTAAATAATTAATTAAAAACGAAAATTAAACAAAAGGACCAGCTATTTGACCGAAATTTGGATCCAAAATTTGGATAAGAATTGGTGAAGAATATTCTAAGGAATATACTAGGGAATATTCTATGGAATATGGAATATTCTATGGAATATTACATTGAGGAAGCGAATCGAGATAAATGAAAACCTATAGAAAATAAATCCTAACTCAATATACGGGGATGAGTTGGTAATCAACTGGACATTTTATGAATCGGTGGATTTTGTCTGAAGTTGATGATTAGTAAGTTATTTCCGTGCAAGACGCGTTTTAGTAAATCTTCGGCAGGACCGGAGAAGACCTGAAAGGGATCAAAAATTTAGTTAACCCAGACATTTCTAATGAGTAGGAAAAGAACTTCAAAGTTGTGATTCTGGATTTTTGAGATTTTCCGAGATTACGCGATTAAGACACCGAATAGAGAACTTTATCGGTAGAAACTCATAAAGCACATGGGTGACATCATGAGGATGATGTCATTTTGGAGAAAGATGATGTAAGGAGGTGGATTGTGTGGCCAAGAGAAGAGCTTCCAGAAGCTTTTGCTTTCTGTGGTCCAGAATGAATCAGGAAAAATTGTTATACTGATTATGTCCCTGGGATTTTGCCTATAAATAGAGGCCACCTCCAAGAATAATTTTCACACCAAATTGCTTAGCCAATTTCAAAATTTGAGAGAGCTTGGAGAGGAGGAGGAGTCAGGGGAAATTGGTAGCGAAGCTCTGGGTAAGTTTTTCGGTACCGAGTCTTAAGTTCTAGTTTTCGATTCGGTAGTTGTAGTAGAAATGTTGTTTTGATCTTTAATCTTCCAAGTTAGTTTAGATATCATGTTTTAAGGTTGAATATGATATATATTTCGAAAATCATGTTGGAGTAGGAGTTATGTTGAAATTTTGGAAGATTAGAATCAAAGTAACGAAGTGCTGGCGAAATTCCGCCGATTAGGGGGTCAGGGGTAAAATGGTCATTTATGACTAAAATGTCCATCATAATGATAGATCCTTAACAAATGCGTTGTTATGTTGATAGGATATCCCTGATTCCGTTTTTACCTACTGCCGTGCCGTATTTCGACAGAATTACCGTTTACCGTCAACGAAGGTACGTTCGCGTACTATAACACTAACTCTGATGGATATAGTATGCATGTATGATATGTGTGTATGGTATGATGTGAGTATGGTATGTGTATATGTGGTGTGTTGTTGGAATGTGTATTATGTTAGAAAATAACTGTATGCATGCTGGGAGCGATATATCTGTAAATTTGGGAGCGATACATACGTGATCTTTGGGAGCGATACATCTCAATCTTTGGGAGCGATATATCTGCATCTTTGGGAGCGATACATCTCGTGATCTTTGGGAGCGATACATCTGTAATCTTGGGAGCGATATATCTCGCATCTTTGGGAGCGATACATGTGCATTGGTTGGGTGTGATTTATATGTTGTGTTAATGTTGTTACGTAACCCATATGTGTGTGTGTATACATGAGGTTAACGTTACCTGAGATCCGGTGCGGATCTCAGCTCTTAACATAGCATCAGGGTCGGGAGGACCGAGGACCGAGGACCGAGGACCGAGGAGAGAGGGAAGCAGCAAGCCTAGGGATGTAGCCGAAGACTTTCTGATGTTGTCCTTTACTTTTGAAAACTCTCGGTTATTGAACCGCTTCTGTAATTAGCCAGTGGGCATTTTGAATATATATATCAGTTACACTCTTGCTCCGATGCTCTACTCTGATGAAAAAATTTTATACTGCTTTTGGAAAACGGGATGTTACAGTATATCCCTATTGTATATAATTGTTCAGGGTTGGGTTGGGGAGTATGGAAGGCGATTGTGATAGAAGTTGGATGTACAATCGTCTAACCGAGAAAAATTGACTAACTCAAGCATTCTTGGACTAACTCAAGCATTTTTGCAGATGAGATGAAAAAGATGAAGGCGTTTGTGTAGGAGCAAGCAGATGAGTTGAGCCAGACAAAGCACCTCTGGAGTCAGACAGCAAATGAGCTTACCGAGACATGGCAGCTGATGAGTCAACAACAGGAGATGACTCAGGAGATGATAAGGCAACAGGTGACTTAGGAACAGGAGAGGATAAGTGTAATACCCTCAAATCTGACTTAGGGTAAATTCTCTGGGAATTAGAAAATTTGCAATTAGGTCCCTAGAAGTTTGGGAATTTGCAAATAGGTCCCTAAGCACATTATGGGTTATAAATACCCTGTGAAAGCTATAAAAGAAGCAAGTAAAAATCTACTTGATATAGGGAAGGATATTGTCCCTAATTTAGGTAATTTATTAAGTTACAAACTTGGAGAAATTGTAAAGAATACCCAAAAGTATTGAAATGACCAGTAATACCCCGTGGATGCTAAGATAATACGAACACATGGAAACAAATGTGTCGAGTATAAAAGTCATGAGGTAATGAGGTGTGATAATTAAGAAAATTATCAACTATTGATAAGAAAGTAATTAAGTAATATTGGGCTAATTACTTAAGCATAAGCAAAGAAAATTCAGAGATAATTATGTAAAGCTCAAAAATTAGTGGTAATTGGTTTAAAATTAGTAAAAATATATTTACTAATTAATTGGGAATTTTGGAGAAAAATAGTT
The DNA here is from genome assembly GCA_025563575.1 of Acacia pycnantha. Classification (NCBI taxonomy): domain Eukaryota; kingdom Viridiplantae; phylum Streptophyta; class Magnoliopsida; order Fabales; family Fabaceae; genus Acacia; species Acacia pycnantha. Next base: position 184,871 of record JAMWYP010000085.1, read on the forward strand.
GAGTTTAGGTATTTTTAAGCCTAAATACAAGAATGGACCAATTAGGGATTTTTGTGGAATTTTTGGAAAAATTAAATAAATAAATAATTAGATAATTAACTAAATAAAAAATAAATAAATATATATTATATTATAATAAGGGGCAGCCGAATTACACAAGAAAATGGGATAAGAATAAGCTTAAAAATATCATGATATTTTGCACAAGTTGCATTAGTTTATTATATAATTAATTAAAGTAAAAAGTGTGAATAGTAATTCAATAATTAGGAAACGGATCCTATCTAGAGATCTAGGAATGGGATTTCCAAAGTCGGGGACCGATCGAGGTTTATCGGTACGAAACCTTCTTTAGCAAGTTGACTACATCATCAAGATGATGCAAATTTTGTGCCACCTAGGGCTGCATGTCGACCAAGAGAGGGGAAGGATCAAGATTTTGCCATCTTACCAAGGTTTCATCCAATGGTTTAAATCAAGTTAAAGAATGACCTTTATGTCCTCAAAATTTTCTATAAATAGCCAAGCATCCCTTGAGTTCTTCACACCATTTTCTTGAGAGCTCTTGGCGAAATAGAGGGGCAGCAAGGAGGAGAGGAAGGCCGGGGAAAATCTGTAGCGAAGCTCTGGGTAAGTTTTTCGGTACCGAGCTTTTAGTTTCCATAGTTCTTTCAATAGTTAGAATAGCCTCTAAATTTTCAAGTATGATTGGGTATCACATGGGAGGGCTATTTTAGTCTTTATTTTCGAAAATCATAGTCGCGTCGAAGTTCTGGCGAAATTTTGGGAAGAAAAGTAGTCAGAGTAACGAAGTGCTGGCGAAATTCCGCCAATTAGGGATATAGGGGCAAAATGGTAATTTTTACCCAAAATGCCAGATATAGTACCAAATCACTAATAAAAGTGATATTACTCTTATAGGACGTCGAAACTCGATTTCTTTGTCGTTACTGTTGTCCGAACGGGACGTTTATTGTTTTTGTCAAAACTGTAACACTAACTCTGATATTTATGGTATGCATGTATGTGCTATGTGTAGTGTATGTGGTAGTTGATTGCTCTGTGATATGTTATGTGTTGTTGATATGTTCACGTTTGCTAAGGGCCACACATTATATGTGCTATTGGGATTATTGCTATGGGCCAAACGTTGCTAAGGGCCATACGTTGCTAAGGGCCACACATTTTATGTCTTTGTTAGAATACGTTGCTAAGGGCCACACATCTGCTGGGGGCTTATGTGCTATTGGGATGCGCTTCTTTGTATGTGATACTTATGTTGTTAGTGATGTGAATGTATGTAATGCATATGTTGTGTATGTAAATATGAGATTAACCGTTACCTGAAGTCCGGATGCATCGGATCTCATCTCTTAACCTAGCGTCAGGTTCCGGAGGATCGAGGATCGAGGAGAGAGGCAAGCGGCCCGAGTAGGAGTCGCGGCTGAAGACTTCTTTCTGTATTAGTTTTGAAACACCCTTGTACCGCTGTGTAAACAGCAAGACATGCTACCATGGGTATTTTAATATATATATCAGTTACTCAATAGCTCCGGTGCACTACTCTGATCATTTTGAAATGATGTTTAAAGAAAAAAAAATTATACTGCTTGTGAAAAGTTGGGGTGTTACAATAAGGCAGCAAGTGGCTCAGGAACAGAAGATGATGAGGCAGCAGATGGAACAAGAACGGGAGCTCATGAGACAACAGATAAGTCAGCAACAGGAGATGATGAGGCAGATGCAGCTTCAAGTCAAGTCCCTAATGAAAGACAAGGGTAAGGGGCCAGCTCCTAGTGATGATGATGCTGCTGTTTAGATTTTTTTAGTGCATATTCTTCGAAACAATATTATTTATATTTTGTTTTCTCTTTGTAAACTCTTTCAAATTTTTATTATATATTTTTATGATATATACAGGCTTTTTTTAAAAGAAAATTTTAATTTTTATATTTTTTACATTATTTTAAAAAAATTTAAAAAATCAAAATTTTCAATGGAAGAATTTTTTTTTTTTTTTTTAAAAAAAATAGGTATTTGTGATGGATTCATTATCCGTCGCAAATCTCCTAGGGATTTGCAACGGAAAATAAATTCCGTAGCAAATTTCAAAATTTGCGACGGAAATTTCTTAATCCGTTGCAATTGCGACTATATTTTTTCGCGACGGACCTACATCCGTCGCAAACGTGTTTTGCGAAGGAAAAATTCCGTCGCAAATTTTGATTTTGATTTTTTTTGTAGTATGAGTTATAAGTGTAATGGGATTACGAAAGGTTATGATGAATTACGACATTGAAGGTTTGAATGTTATGAAGGGTTATGAAAAAGTTAGATGACGGTTGTTTCTAAAGATCGTTATGTTTTGTTTTCATTGATATAAGTGTTTGGAAGATGAATCGTTTGTACGTGTTACATGACGATTATTTCCTATGAACCATCATTATTGTCACTAAAAAATGACAATTGTTAGCTACAACCGTTACATTTGCATTTTCGTGAATTTCGCCTCGCAATATATGATGATGCATATAATTAATTATTACGTTTAAGAGTTATATATCCTTACGCGACTTTTGCCTCGACATACCTGATATTTATTAGCTGTAACCGTTATGTATTAGGCGTTATAAATGTCGAAATATGTAGCAGTGATTTAATGACCAAGATTACTTCAAACAAGATTGCTTCAAATAACTAGGAGGATATGTATGTTGAGCACACAAACAACACTAAAATAAATGAATGAACAAGGGATTTTTTTTTTTGGAGAAATGAACCAGCAAAGGGAATTCAAAATTGAAAAAAAAAAATACACAAAGAATAAAGCGCTACTTGTATGCATTTATGGACTTATTAAATAAGGAAAAATATAGAAAAAAGGAATTGAAGTAGTTTGGGGGAATGTGGATAACTTTCTTGGATCCTCGTCCAAGATCCACCCCGTTCACTGGCTAGTGGTTACAGATATGCAATATATATATATATATATATATATATATATATATAAAGGACAAGGGAATGATGAAAAGTGGGACCAAAAGAAAAGAAGAAAAAGAATTCCGAGAAAATTGAAAAAGTGTGTATGGAACCATGCCAGACATAGGTATAATTCTGTGTATGATAAAGGAAAAGTGAAATGAGAACCAGTTTGTGGTAAAATATTTAATTTGGTGTATTCTTTGAATTTAATTAATCCCTTAAATATAAGTTTTTTTAGTTATTTGCAATTTTTAGATTACCAGCCTGAGAAGTTGGATTCTTTAACTTTATATATATATATAACAGGAAAAAGTGCATAAAAATTAAATAACAGGAAAAAGAAAAAGAATACTCACGAAAAGATCAAGCTGAGAGTTAGCGTAGGACAAAATCGATAATTTAATTATTTTTAAGGGGGAAAAATAAAAATTAATGTACTCAGAATATTATTATTTGTTTGCTCGAAGAACTCAGAATATTATGACTCTTTCATTTTTGGTAACAACATACTATGTCTCGTTGTTAATATATATTTATGTATGGTTTTTATAACCTGTAGCTCCTAAGATTTTTCTTTTTTAAATTCAGATACCGAATCATTTAAATGTATATCATATTATTCTTCGAACTAATCTTCATATAAATGTACTCGTACTCCTTATGTTTACCTGACAATGATAAGTTTTAGATATTTTAAACTTCTCATATTGCATGAAAAGAAGAAGATTCTTACACACACATGAAATGGTGAGACCTATATATATATATATATATATATATATATATATATATATATATATATATATATATATATATATAATGTTCATTATATATATATGTGAGTCTCACCATTTCATGTGTGTGTGACATGAGCAAACACTTCTCCTACAACATGAGAAGTGTTTTTCCCTTAAAGGTAAAACATTATGTTAAAACATTTGTATGGTTGAGAATATATGGTCTATCTTATAAAACAACAACATATAATATATGCTAAATTAACAAATTTTTTTGGTAGAAATATAAATTTTAGGCCATCTATCCGTATAAAATCAAAAGTAAATAAAATGATTTATTCATAACTTACGAATAATAGAATTTTTCTATATTTTATACCATTGTAATTATTGATATATTGATGTAACAAAAACATATAAAGAGCATATTTTAGGTGATCTTCATCATCTTTATTTTTATTTTTATTTTTTCAATCAATTTTCTTAGGAAACAAGCATAATATAAACGTTGATCATAAATAATCTATATTGTATGGTGACTTGGTATTCAAGCAAATAATACAGTAATAACTAATTTTACTGAGAGTAAATAGTTCATTAAAAAAATTAATCTTGAGATTCCATATTTTGGTGATCCCTATATGCATGTCTCCCTACAATAAATGTTTATCATAAGTCATTTATATTGAAAAGTGACTCATTATCTAAGTAAATAAAGTATATTTCTTTCTAATTGGCCATTTAGGTCTAGCGAATATAGCTAGTCTCTCACAATATGAAAGTCGAAGTTCGAATCCCTACCAAGAAATATGCCCATATTTATACTATCTAACAATACCTTAAATAAAATTGTCTCCATAAAAGAATATGTATGCCTTTGAAAAAAATGTATTTTCTTTTCCTTGCTGATTACTCTTCTCATTTTGTTGTACTACTTCCTATCCTTATTATAAAATCACGTTTGTAAGACCGTATGAATGAGATCTTATATTAAGGATAAGAGGTAGTATTTGATTTGCACCTGTATTCCTCCATTGGTTAATATATTTCCTTTTCACCAAAAAAAAAAAAAAAACATGTATTTCTTCTTTTGTAAAATTGATTCTTAAAAAAAAAAATATGGAAGTATAAATGTAAAATATGTAGGAGTGGTTGTAGACATGGTAGCTAGAAGAGAGGGCATTGTGATTCTGTGTTTCACTCATTCATGTCCACCAACAAAAAAACCCACTCAAGCAAACTCGTCATCATGAAACTCCCTCTGCTACCAGCAGCACACTCAAAAAGCACTTCCCTTCTCCTTCTCCTTCTTCCTCATCATCATCTTCATCAATCCAATCCCTCCTTTCTCCTTTTAAATCAACCTCCTTCTTCATCCTCATCCTCATCCTCACACCCTCTTCTTCTTCAACACCACCAGCCATGAAAACTCCTTCTCTTTTCCCTCTCACATTCTTCTTCTTCTTCTTCTTTCAGATACAGCTTCTGGTTTTTTCTGCTACACCATCTGTCATCTTCTCTTTGCTTTCTCTCAAGTCTTCCCTCATTGACCCTCACAGTACCCTCCATGACTGGAACCATTCTTCTTCTTCCTCTAACAATTCTTCCCCAGACCCACCACACGTTTGGTGTTCATGGTCAGGTATCACGTGCCACGCACGGACTTCTCAGATCATAGCCATTGACCTTTCTCAGCGTAATCTCTCTGGTTCAATCTCTCCCCAAATCCGTTTCTTGACCAGCTTGAACCACTTGAATCTCAGCTGGAATGACTTCAATGGGATTTTCCCACCTGTGGTGTTTGAACTCTCTGAGCTCAGAACTCTGGATATCAACCACAACTACTTCAATTCAACTTTCCCTCCTGGGATTTCCAGGCTCAAGTTCTTAAGAGTGTTCAATGCTTATAGCAATAACTTTATTGGTCCTCTGCCTCAGGAATTCATGAGGCTTCGGTTTCTTGAGAAGTTGAACCTTGGTGGGAGCTACTTCAATGGTACAATTCCTTCTGGTTATGGGAATTTACCACGATTGAAGTTTCTTTATCTTGCTGGGAATCTCTTAGAAGGTCCAATACCATTTCAGTTAGGGTTCTTATCAGAATTGGAACGTCTTGAAATTGGGTACAACCAGTTTTCTGGAGGATTACCTGAAGAATTTGCATTATTATCAAGTCTGAAATACTTGGATGTTGCTTCTTCTAATCTCTCTGGCTCTCTGATTCATGATTTGGGAAACATGACTATGTTGGAGACATTGTTGCTGTACAAGAATCAGTTAGTGGGTGAGATCCCATCGAGCTTGGGGAATTTTAAAAGTCTCAATGCACTTGATTTGTCAGATAACAAACTCAATGGGTCAATTCCTGAGGAAATTTCAATGTTGAAGGAACTAACTATGTTGAGCTTGATGAACAACAAGTTAACGGGAATGATACCACAAGGAATCGGAGATCTTCCAAAACTCTATACTCTGCTTCTGTGGAACAATTCGCTTTCTGGAATTCTCCCACAAACCCTTGGTTCCAATGGATTACTCCAGAAACTCGATGTTTCCACGAATTTACTCACAGGTTTCATTCCATCAAGTGTTTGCAATGGAAGCAAGCTTATCAAGCTCATTCTCTTTGATAACGAATTTGAAGGAGCTTTTCCAGAATCACTCACTAATTGCACTTCACTGGTAAGACTTCGGATCCAAAATAATCGTCTCAATGGATCAATCCCCGGTGGTTTTGGCCTTCTTCCGAATCTTGCCTTCGCCGATATGAGCAACAACAACTTCACGGGACGAATTCCAGAAGATTTCGGTGATGCTCCGACATTGCAACACTTGAATCTCTCTGGGAATTCATTCGAAAATCCACTACCAAGCAATATTTGGAATGCTAGGAATTTACTGGTTTTCTCGGCGATTTCATCGAAAATTAACAGTCAGATTCCAGATTTCATAGGGTGCAAGAACATTTACAGGATCGAATTGCAGGGGAATTTCATCAATGGTAGCATCCCTTGGACAATTGAGAACTGCGAGAGGCTTATTGTGTTGAATCTGAGTCATAATTCGCTTTCTGGTATCATCCCCTGGGAAATCTCTGTTTTACCCTCAATCACTGATGTTGACCTATCGCACAATTTTCTCTCCGGCACCATACCCTCCGGTTTCAACAATTGCACCACACTCGAGAACTTCAACGTTGCCTTCAACTCCCTCACCGGACCAATTCCTTCCGCCGGTTCAATCTTCCCGAACCTAAATCCGAGGTCCTTCTCCGGCAACGATGGCCTCTGCGGCGGCGTTATCGCAAAACCCTGCGCTATGGACACTACTATCTCCCCTGCAACGGACGAACAACATTATCATCCCAAGAGAACCACCGGTGCAGTAATGTGGATCGTTGCAGCAGCGGTGGCGGTCGGGTTGTTCGCTCTAGTCGCGGGAACCCGATGCTTCCGGTCTCATCACAGCCGTACGTTCACGAACAACCGCGAGATCGGGCCGTGGAAGTTAACCGCGTTCCAACGGTTGAATTTTACAGCAGAGGACGTGGTAGAGTGCATGACAGTCTCGAACAAGATTATAGGGATGGGGTCCACTGGAACAGTGTTCAAAGTGGAGATGCCAGGTGGCGAGATCATAGCCGTTAAAAAGCTATGGGGCAAGCAAAAGGCGACCTCTAACATCATCCGACGGAGGAGAGGGGTGCTAGCTGAAGTGGATGTATTAGGGAACGTGAGGCACAGGAACATAGTGAGATTGTTAGGGTGTTGCTGCAACAGGGAGAGCACCATGCTGCTCTATGAGTATATGCCCAATGGGAATTTAGAAGACTTGTTACATGGCAAAAATGTGGTTGGTGATTGGTTGACAAGGTACAACATAGCATTAGGAGTGGCACAGGGGATTTGTTATCTTCATCATGATTGTGATCCGGTGATCGTGCATAGAGATCTCAAACCGAGTAACATTTTATTGGATGCTGATATGGAAGCTAGGGTGGCAGATTTTGGAGTGGCCAAGTTGATTCAGAGTGATGAATCCATGTCTGTAATTGCGGGATCCTACGGCTACATTGCTCCTGGTAAGACATAGATATTAATATTTATTTTTTATTTTCTATTCAAATAATTATTTTTAAAGTGTCAGTTGGACAAATATATTTATAATATGTTCGTTTTAAAATATATTTTTTTTTCAAATTAAATTTGCACTTTCTAAGTGGAAAACACACACCCTTAACATCTATGGCATGTGAAAAGAATCCAATGACTTATATATAATATGAATATTTCTCCACAAATTAAAGAGTCTTCTTGTGGGGCTTGGGAAATATATAGCTGATGATGATGAAATGAAATGGGCGGTTAGTATTATTTCATTTATAACTTCAAACTTGACGGTACAAAATTTTTTTGAATGGGGAGAAAAGTGGGTTCATTTGAAAGCAAAAGGAATTAATTAATTATTTATAGACATTCTTTTTGGGAGAATGACAAAAAAAGGACTTTGAAATTGTAAAATTTCAAAGTAGGCATTTTTCATAAAATGAGCTATGAATTGCTTATCAAATATGATAATTCTTTTATCAATTTTTAATAACAAACCTGATTTAGAATTTTGCAATTTCAAAGTTTTTTTCTTTCATTTTCTAATGTTTTTTTTGTTAAAAAAAGGAAAGAAAAAGAAATAGCATATAGGTTTCCGAGGAAATGACCCAAGAATAATAAATATACTTATTAGCATTAGGCATTAATATAGCAAGTTCTATTTTTTGCAATTGCCTATATCTTTACCACATAAACTATTTAAAAAGAAGAAGAGAAAAAGAATTGGTTTTAGGCTTTTAGCTATTATTCTTTTTGTCAATTTAAAGCTTGTATTTGTAAGCAACCAGCCTTTCACACTGTATTTATAGCAGTTTGTGCTTAATTCTCTCATGCAAAGATAAAAACACAAACTATGGGAGATATCAGATAAGCCACTAACACACAACACACACAATCTCTCTCTCTCTCTTTCTCACACACACACAAAAGCTTGTTTTGATGGTGACGTACGGAACTAGGCATGCATAGATCAGAATGTGAACACGCTCAACATAAAACAGATTTAAAAACCACTATAGGCGTGACTGCCATTTTAAGTTGTTGAGGTTTGTGGTTGGTGCCTCTCTATCTCTAGCCACAGTCACTTTTTTCTCATAACCTCGTTTTGTTGTGTGCATGAACAGTTGCATTATTGCGCATGAATATATATATAGATATCTATCTGTAGCCTTTCTTTTTCCCTTCACTTTTCACTTTCACAAACCAGCTTGCTTTTTTCCCAAGTTCTTCACAAATTTAAAGGGACCCACCAACAATAACTTCGTCAATTCACTATCCTCTTTAAAATCATGGGGATGTTGACTTTCTCCTAACGTAGTTAATTGTTTCTTTGTAGAATATGCATACACTCTACAAGTTGATGAGAAGAGTGATATTTATAGCTATGGGGTGGTGCTGATGGAGATTTTATGTGGAAGAAGATCGGTCGAAGCGGAGTTTGGCGATGGCAATAGCATTGTGGACTGGGTGAAGTCGAAGATCAAGACTAAAAATGGGGTTGATTACGTATTAGATAAGAATGTCGGAGCCGGATGTGCTCCGGTGAGGGATGAGATGATGCAGATGCTGAGGATCGCGTTGCTTTGTACTTGCCGGAATCCGGCGGATCGGCCTTCCATGAGAGATGTTGTGATGATGCTTCAAGAGGCCAAGCCAAAGAGGAAGATGTTTGATAATATTGTGTTAGGACAATGTGGTGATAAAGATATCAGTAGTGGTGGAGAGGATGATGATATTGTTTTGCCTCAAAAGGCAAAAGTGGAAATTTAATGTGATATTGAAAATGGATTTTTTTTTTTTTTAACATTTTTAATATTGAGAGATTGGTATAGGAGGAAGAGATTTTCTTTTTTCTTTTTTATTTTAGACGGAATTTTCATTTAGTAGTGATGTTTTAGATTAGCTTAGAGTGATGAGTATATATAATATGTTATTTTATGTGACTAGTTGATGTTTATATATTGAAGGACATATATATGTGTGTGTGTGTGACTCTTGTAATTGACCTTAACTGCAATGGACCTAGTAAGTATAACTTCTTTTTTAAAATTAAAATGAGAAAAGAATGATTTTCCATCATAAATGAATTAAAAATATTTGTCTCGACATGATTAAATTGAATTTTTTTAAAGCAAATTAATACTAATTAATTGAGTTTATCATTGTTAATTAGAAGCTGCAACGGTTAGTTTAAAAACTAGTTTCTTCTGAGTAATGGATAGTTAACGACTAGTCAACTCTCTCCATAGAGAGTTTAAAAGCAAGAGAGATGAATAATCTTAAATTGTGACAATGATTTAAAAGCTTTAAACTTCTAATCAAACACTCTCAACTACACTTAAAGCTTTTAATATTTGTATGAACTCATTGAGTGAGGAATATAATTGTCTATCAAATCACTTAGGCAATCATTATTTTCTATACTTTGAGTAGACTCAACATTTATGGGAATCCTGTTTTTTGTTTTTTTGTTTTACAAGTGTTTGGATCAAACTTGCAGAATATAGTGAAAAAAAAAACGCAAGCTGGTAGCTTTGTGATTGGATGTAGAACAAGTGATTGAGTTGTTAGAGTCTATTTCGGTTGGCGTCATAAAAACACGTTAACGCAAATCGAAACAAAACTCTTCTTACAAACTTACCTCAAATACTGTAAATCACATTCAAAAAGCAGTTTCTACCGTGCATGAATCCAAATAGACATGATAAACACCTTGTTTATTGCTCTTATTCATCTTCAACTCTTTCTTTTCTGTCCATCCCTATTATAGATGTGTATTCCTCAGTTTATTAGGTGGGTATGTTTAAATTAAAGTCCAAAAGTTTTGAATCAACCATTTAATTGCCTTCTTGGATCAAGTTAACATATGCAATATATGTTAGATTAGTTTTGAAGATGTGTGTATATATCTTCTATGTATATAAAAATTTACTACTTGTTGCATCATCAGATCTAACTGAATCAAACTACTTCAATATTGTACAAAAGTGAAAGCCCTTTGTTTTGGCCTTTACAGCAAAAGAGTGGAGGATTGTAGAACATGATAAAGAGAAAATGTTTTTTCTTTTGTTTTTATAAACATTTTTTACTACATGATATTAAAATAACTTCCACCGGTAGATCATGTAGGGTTATAAAATCTTCTTTTGTGAGAGCAAGCTATGATTCGTACATAAATTGTATAAAGGGAAAATGACAAATAAATACCATTTGAATTTGCAAAACCCCCAGAAATCCGTCGGATTTGTAAAAAGACTTAGAGGTACCAAAGACCTATGAGTTGCAAATTCGGGTGAAATTACTTTTTTGCCCTTAGTTTGCATATTCAACGGCAAAAAACTAAGGGCAAAAAAGTAATTTCACCCGAATTTGCATATCCCTCATAGGTTCTTAGTACTTCTAAGTCTTTTTACAAATTCAACGGACTTCTGGGGGTTTTACAAATTCAAATGGTATTTATTTGTCATTTTCCCTTGTATAAATAAAGCTATAATAACTGAATACTTAAGATTAAATGATTTACTACTTATCACATCATCAATCATCACACTCCTATGCATATAACACACATACATAATTAAGATTAATCTTTTTTCTCATTTTCTTCTTAGAATCTCTTTTCTATATATAGATTAAAAAAAATGACTCATATTTAATATTTTATAAAATTAGTATTATATTACGTTACAATTTTTTAATTTTTTTAATTTTTTTCTGTGTTATAGTTATGAATTATGTAGATTAGATTTTAACTATTTAAATTTATTTATATTTAAAATAATACTTTTATAATATATTAATTCTGAACTATTCCTTTTTTTAATATGATGGTGAATATAAGATTCTAAGAAGAAAATGAAAAAATGAAAAATGAAAAAAACCCAAATTTAGACAGGCACATGGATATCAGAAAAATAATTATCTTATTAAAGAAGTAGAAAGTATTATAGTACTTGTCAAATCTACCCTTAATAAAAATTAAAGATTATATATTAAAAGAAAGTTGGCTCATTATTAATACCATAGAAGGAAAAAAATAGAAAAAACATTAAATGTCCTAAATAATTCATCCTCCGCTGAATGTGATTTGGTCAATTGTTGACCTCATACATCACTTGGCTTCAAATATTTAGAAAAAGTTTGGTTAGGTAACCTTGAAATAATTATTCTAATTGAAAAGTTTTTGGATGCTTGCATATGTACATGTTAATGACTGTAAATTAGTTCCAAAAGCTGGAAAATGTGTAGTCAGTGATGTAATCATAATAAAAAAAAGGAAGTTATTCACTTTATTAGTGTGAGATTTTCACTCTTGTTGCTCGTTTTGACTTGAAGTTTGAGCAACTTTATGTTACTTTAAACTGAATTTTTACTTGAGGAACTTGAAAAAGAGATCTACATGAAGAAGCAACCTGAGGGATTTGTAGTTCCTAAGAAAAGAGTATGTGTTTGTTGCTTGAAAAGGTCTTTATGTTGCCTTAAGCAAGCTGCATGCATCAATCTGGCATCTTACAGCTACCTATATATCAACTGCAAGTTGGTCTTCCAAAAGCTTCTTATGCTGCACTGTTACTTCATGTGTGTCTCAGTCTGTACAGGAGAGTAGAGTGTTGGTTTCTGATATTTATAGTTTACTAGGTTGTTTTGTGTTTGATGGTTTCTTTCCAAGCACTACCTCTTATCTTAAATATAAGATCTCGTTGACTTTTTTGGAGATATTAAGAGAGCTAATTAAATTACTTTAAATTATTTATATTTATTGTTCTTTCTCTAAACTATTTTGCCTAATTTATAAACTGACATATAATATAATACTCTTTCTGGTCCTAATTATAAGACCAAATTGATTTTTTTGGAGAGATTAATGAAGCTAATTAAATTACTTTAGAGTATTTTCTTTTCTAAACTAATTAATTTAACTAATAAACTAATATATAATATAAGAATACACAATATATGATATGATTAAGTAACTTATTTAGCTTCCTTAATCTCTCGAAAAAAAGTCAACCTAGTCTTATAATTAGGACAGGAGATAGTAATATACAACATATGATATGATTAAGTAACTTATTTAACTTCATTTCAAATGATTCTTATATTTAGGACTGAGCATGTAATATACTTTGGTTTGGTTTGTAATAATATTAGGGAATAATGCATGTCATTTTTCTTGGGAAAATCATTTGGGGAGTATCATTTTACCTACTAAATGATTCTCTCAAATTGGTTGGTGTGCTTTGATTTGTAAAAGACAATTTAATTCCACTCACTTAATCCTTATCATTTTCAAAATGCACATTTCATAAATTTAGAATTTTTATTTCGATAGTTGCATTTAAGATACTGTTAACATATGTGATTAGAGAAGATGATAGAGATACAATATAGAGAAGATGAAGATCTTGTATTATTATCAAAAGAGAAACATCTCCTTACAATGAATAACCCATAAGGATTAACTCTAAAACCTAGAAGGAGATCATGTTAACTCCCTCTCTAGTGAGACTCCACATCCCACATACATGGTGAAGGCTCCACACCTAACACCCTTGGTGAGGGCTCCACACCCAACACACTCCATTTCATTAGCTAAGACCCCTTTATATAGACTAGGGCCCTAACTAATTCACTAACCACCTAATACTTCTAACAGATACTTTTATTCTTTGCAATTTTATTTCTGAAAAATGCATCTTTCCTTTTGCTTTTTATTTTTAGGAAAATTAATCCACAAGCCTTTGCAATTCATATCAATTTTTATTCAGGTTCCTGTAATTTATTTTATTTGAATCGGACCCTAATAATTTAATAATCCCTTATAAGTATTCTGAGGATAAAAAACCATTAATTATTATGAGTTAAGGCAAGGCTCAGAGTGATGCTGGGCTTGGATAAACTCTTATTAAAGAGGGAAATCACGGAATGGGCTCACTAATGGGCCAAGATAGAGCTACAAAAAAGAAAGCCGAAGGGCTAAGAACCCATGCGGTGGTTCAGGACAACTTCGAAATTTCTATTCTTCATGTTTCTCTGGGTGACAAAGTTGACAAAAAACCAACATAAAATTGCTCTAGTGGTGTAGGGCTCCACTAGATCCCTCTAGGTCTCAAGTATAAGTCCCAGAGGAAACACTCGTGTTAGGAGGGGTAGCTACAAATCCTAAACCGGATACCAGATGACAATATCAAAAAAAGTTGACAAAAAAGGCCGGAGTTCTTATGAAGAAGTACCTGGTGCATAGCAGTGTTTTTCAGAGACTAATTAGGATGATTCCTCCTACGTCTGAAGCCACAGCAATGACTTGCTATCTTGGAATGAATGGTACGTCAAATGGGATTTTCTCCTTAAAAAGTGCCGATTTCTTGTTGGAGGAATTTCCTGAACAGAGTCATAGTGCTATTTATAAGGATGTTTATGTGTATAGCTTTCAACAATAAGCCTCCCACTAATGCCAACCGAAGTATATGGTCAAATACATCTGTCCATGTTGTGATTCTGATGTTGAGGATATCCTCCATATTCTTAGACTGTAGTTATACAAGAAAACTATGGAATCAAGTTTTAGATCATCGGTATTCAAGGAAGGTCTCAGCAGATCAGTTTTTTTGGGGACACATTTCCTCCTAATTTGAGGGCCTTAGTTAATCTATATGAAAAGGAATTAAAAAATAAAGGCAGAAAAGAGAAGGAAAAAACAAATAAACCTGTCCGAACTGAACTTCATTGAAGAATGATCTTCCGATAATACTAACATCAAGAGTCAATTCATCTACAAATACAAAAAGGCTTGGTGTATGAACACCAAATATACACAAGAATCTTGCAGCAATAAATTAAAGGGAAAATCATTTTCAGGACCCTTTTAACAGTAACAATCCTAAAAAAGGCCCCAAGATTCTGATAATCCCAAAAAAGGCCCAGGGCCTTTTCTGGGATTTTCGGAATCTTGGGTGAGTTGTTAACGGGTAGGTCTTTAACAACTAAATCAGCCACGTTAACAACACTTTTGCTAACAACTAAATCAGTACATTTAACAACTATATCAGCCCCGTTAACAACTCACCCAAGATTTTGAAAAACCCAAAAAAGGCCCTAGGACCTTTTTTGGGATTATCAGAATCTTGGGGCCTTTTTTGAGATTGTCAGTGTTAAAAGGGCCCTGAAAATGATTTCCCTAAATTAAATAATCAATATATACAGTCAACAGGCCCCACAGGTAAATACTACAATGGGCAGTCTGCTAAAATTTTACTTTCCGTGCGTAGTATCCACTCACAAATGATGGGATTCACCTGTTCTGGTACTTCATCTTGAGGACAATGGCCTGTAATTTCAAAATAAGTAAAGGGGTAACATGGATCAAGATTCAAGGAATTTCAGTTAAGATTTTTGGCTAAATTACGTCAACTTCTCCGAACTTATATACTAACAACCTCCTTAACCTTTAAAAACTAAATCATACTCCCCCTTAAACTTCAAAGTCTATGCAGATATCCCCAAACGATCAATTTTATGCTCCCTTAAACTTTATTTTTTTTATGCATATAACCTCTCAAACATTGAGTTATATGCAGATGAGACCTTTAAACTCTGAATCATTTGTTGATAAATAATGAACAAAACTAATAGTATGGGAGTGATCTGTATAAATATAAAAGTTCTAAGAGGGTATTGTAAAGTTTCAAAAGTTATGGAGGTAATTTATAATGTGACATAATATTCAGGGGAGTTTTGTATAATCTAACCTAAAATAAAAGCATTTGATGTTTAAAATGGCACTTACCCGCATTTAATTCCCTAATTATAACTCCATCACAATGTTCTTTAAGCATAGCCACCTTGGAACTAGAGTCAGAAAGTGGATCTTTCATGCCCTAACAATAAAGAGATAAATCAAATAATAAGAGAGATCTCACAAGGTAAATTTATAACATAACATAATATTTTATTGCGGACACTTTTGGTCTCAACCCTTAATTCTCAAAACTGTTTTACTTCGGTCCATAATTCAGTGGTAGGGTACGGATTATGGAAAGGTTAAACAAGAATGGGAACGTCAAGAGCAATGTTGTTAAAACGTAGAGTCTACGTAGAAACGGTAAGGGTGAGACGGTGAGTAAAAACGTAAAATCGTAAAACGTAAAACGAAACGTAAGAGTTTACTTCGTACCACAAAGAAAATAAAACCCAACATATATAAAATCAAAACACAAAAATGCATTAAAGTTATCACAAATTTAAGTACAAAGTCTCAGAGGCGCTTGAGTTCGGTGGCTCGAGCTCGATGCGAAGAAGAAGAGTGAGTTGAGTTCGGTGGATGCAGAGAGAAGAAGGACGCTTGATCAAACTATATTTTTATATGATTTTTCATGATTAAATTGGGATTTTTAATGCATTTTCTGAGACATTATTGCATGATTAAGCACTAAGTTGAGTTAAGGACATTTGTATTGAATTAAGTGAAATTAGGGGCAAAATGGTCATTATTTATTAATTATCCATGAAAATGATTTCTTGGACTTTTGATACTACATTGTGTTTAATCTTGCATTATAGGTGTTTAAGAAGAAATTTGAGATTTCTAATGACCAACAATTAGAGTCAGCATAGAACCTAAAACGAAGATATTGTCAGAAAAGGTCCTAAATTACTGTCAGAGAAGGCCCTGACAGAGAAGGTCCTAAAACTGAAAGCATGTCAGAGAAGGTCCTAAATTACTGTCAGAGAAGGCCCTGAATTGCTGACAGAAAAGGACCCAAAATCAGAAACACTGTCGGAGAGGGCCCAACACGAAACTCAGCGTTTTTGCTTTAATGAATAATTAGGTCTTCTTCATTCCTGGAGGGGGGAGCGCCGCGGAAAATTCAGAAACAGATTGAAGGGCGAAAAACGAACAGAACGAGACGAGACCATCGACCTTCTTCTTCTTCGCTCGATGGGGTTTGAAGACGGAGAAATGTCGAATAGCTGAAATATAGGGTTCAGAATTTGGGTTTAATTGGGGCTGGAATTTCTTTTTTCTTTTTTCTTTTTTTTTAGTGTTGAAACGGTGGAAACGCCGTTTCAACCGTTTTTACGAGTTGAAACGGCGTTTCCACCGTTTCTACCCAAAATACGTCTTCACCACCGTCTCGACTCGTTTTCCGGCGAAAAAACGTAGAAACGGACGTTTCTACGTTTTAGAACGACGTTTTAACAACAATGGTCAAGAGACTTTGGGAAATAAAAGGAACATAGATTTACTCTGTTTCTAAAGCAAGAATCTCACTAGCTCTCTAAGAACAGCCTCTCTGAGATAGAGAGTAGGCGAGAATCGCACCTCTTCTCTAAATCAGTCATCCTTAATAGTAGATGAGCCAGAATCTGTAACTCATCGAACTAATAAAGCCCAAGGAGAATCTCCCGTAGGCCTATTTATAATGATTTACAGAGGGTAGACTCTATTCAAAATATAAATACAAAATATATCTAAATCTAAGATTTAGATAACTAACAATCATAAATCCTAACAACTAAATCTCAACTAATAAGATATTCATCTTATTTCCTAATTCCTAAAGATAATAATAAAAGATAATATCTAATAAGATATTCCTCTTATTTCCTAATAATAATAAAAGACAATAAAAACAGACTCAATTAATTAAATATTAATTCCTAAAATCTCTAACTTTCCGCAACTTCCATTATCGCTAATCCGGTACTCTATCATTCAAACTGACACTAGATCTAAAATAGTGGTCACAAGGACACCAAACTTTTGACTTGAAGTGTAATAAATAAATTATGTCCAAGTCAACAAATTATAAAGTTCATCGATAAATTTTCAATCAATAATGTTAACATTAAAAAAGGGAAACAACATTGTTTTTGAATAAGGAAAACTAATTGAAACATTGAACGAATTAGCAAGAACAAAAGTGTATTTAAGCCATTACGTTTAAATCTTCCCCTGACCCCTTCATTTTTCAAGTTATGGCTGAGATAATGTCAACATCAGAATACCTGTATAATCAGAATCTTCTCTTTAACATCTTCAAGAAGATAGTTAAGAGGGATGGAAAGATTGAAACTGAATATGCTTTCCAGGACCAAAGGCACGCCAGGGTCATACGACTTACACACATGTGAAGGATCGCAGATTCAGACAAGCAAATTATAAGCATATCAAAACTAAATACAAGAAAAATAAAAAAGAAAATTCTAGAAGTAAAGGATACTGCTCTAATCATTTCATTTATGAGCTTGTCGTCGACTCTCTTCATCCTCTGCAAAAGAAAATGCCAGAGGATTAGGCACCATTGACAAGACCAACAAAGAAAACCAATATACCAAATTCAGAAAATCCATAACAAAAGCATGCTTACAGTTGGATAATACTTCTTAACTAGGTCTTTAATTCTTAGCCTTAGGTAGAACAGTAGAAGGCGAGAACCCAACCAGGAAGCCCCTGAAGTTTGTCTATCCTGAAAATTTATTAATCAATTACAAATTACTCAATAAAATAATTAATCAGATAATTATGCTGTACTGAAGTTAAAATCAACATTGTAGCGCCAGAGCTGAAGAACAGTTTGGAGATAGTTTTAAAATCCAGCAGGGCTTGTTGTAAATCTCACATTCAATGATAATCAGGAACAATGCGAATCAACAAAAAACCAATTATAAGATTAACTTCCTGTTATATAGAGCACTTCTGAAAGGTTCTACATATCCAAGAAAACTACACAGGAACACAGCTATGATGAAATTCATCACTTCATCTTGTTATTTCATTGCAGTTTTTTCTTGGGGGAATTACTGAGGTCCCAAGGAAATAACTAAATTACCAACAAGTCCCAATGACAACCAAGGAGCATACAATGACAAGTTTCGGTATAAGAAATGACATCACCTAACTTGTTATTTTAACTTCTTGTTAATTAAATCCCTTGGGATCTTATAGTAATTCCCCCTTTTTCCTTTTCAAATATTGAAAAGTTGTGTAATGATTTAAAAACTTAACAAAGCAATCTCTATCACAGTGGATTAAGTTATTCTTTTGTGATAATAGTTATTCTCTATGGGATCATTTTTATAATAAGAAAATTGACGTGTATAACAATGGTGTTTTTTTTCTAGTAATTTCTATAACAAAGGTACATTTGAGATAAGTAAATAACACCTTGAAAAATGGAGGATTTAAACATAGCAAGAAGAATGAATTATAAGATTTTTTAACAAAATTGTCAAAAAAAAGTACCATATTCTATTTTATAAGAATTTTACTCATTCTAGAAGATTCATACTTTAGATAGTGGCACTGATTTATATCCTGGAATGATATTGCCCGCACTGTTAATCAGGACAACAGAGCTGATCAAGGTAGACCAACTTCGAGCAACAATAGCAGTCAAATAACCTAAATAGAACACAGCAACAATTAAGAAATCAACCCATCGACAGAAATTAGAATAGACTGGTGCAATGGATTTAAAACAGAGAAAAGAAGCATGCATGTGTGGAAGTCGACAGCATATTTGCCACAAGGTGGAAGTCCATGTATGCTAAAAAAACATACCACCAATTGAGTTACCAACAAGGTGGACTGGTTCACCAACAACATCAACAATAAAATCTCTCAACAACTCAGCCCACAAAAGCTCAGAGTAGATGATATTTGGCTTTTCTGATCTTCCAAACCCTAATAATGTTATCGCCCATACTCGGTTTCCAGCTCCAGCTATAACATGTATATTGTCACGGTAATGCTCCCAGGAAGCACCAAAACCATGAACAAGGAGAACAGCAGGACCTTCTTCACCTGCAACAGTATACTGATAAAACAAAGAGAGAAGGACATTGAACTTTATGTATCCATATTTCAGGTGGACCAAGAATTTCAAATGTTTTACTCAAACAAGAAAATAAAGAAATTATTGGACTCTGAAAGAATTGTGAACCTCAATAAGGTAACCATCCCATCTCCATATCCGCCTTGAGTGCATTCCATGACTATTTACCTGACTTCTCAGAGCCATAAGCCAATACCACTGACAACAAAAGGAAACAAGAAAACATTTTCATTGTCTTATTGCATAAATTCAAATGTCAAGGAAAACATCCTGACATAACAACTAGCGTATAAGAAACAATAATTCATCCACAAAGAGAGAGAGAGTCAAGTCAAAGAAATTCATAACATGGCCTAATGGTAAAAATTAGCACCTCCATTGAACACACAGCATCAACTGCTGCTGCAATTGTGGCTGCTGAATATCCAAAAGGAGATAAAAATCCTGCATTTCGCTCTTTCTCATATTTGGTAGCTTCAAAATGCACTCTTCTTCTGGATATAATTCCGAGACATAGGGCAGCACTGAAGAGTCCTGTGAATGATGCTCCATCACGAGTTTCGGCAGCACGTACCTTTTCATGTACCCTGCACAAATTCAGTTTAAAGAACAATTTATAAAGAACAACAACAACAAAGTCTTATCCTACTGAGTGGGTTTGGCTACATGAATCACATGATGCCATCATGATATGTCCAAAACCAACTCTTTTGATGAGCCATTAACAAGGAGATCTTGATTAATGAATAAGGACTTACACTTTATAACATGCAATAATTCTTATTTGACATATTACACTTTGATACAAGTTCTTCAACATCTTACCATAACAGAAATTAAACTCATACATTACATAATACAAAGAAAAGGGTAAATGTCTCATGTTTTTGTTAAAAGGGCCAACACTTGACAAGAAAATGCTGAATAAACATTTACCGGCTTGGAAATACTTCACACAAAAACCAGCAGTGCTACAGACTCAATAAAAATACAGATCCTATTACACACAGGTATAACTGTATAAGCCATAATAAAAGAGAGGAGAAAATGACTCATAAATATATGAAACAGATGAGCCAAAGAATGTACATGAAAATAATGAAACCAACAGTGCAAGTTTTTTATTTCAATACAGTAACTCTTCCATAAAACATGCATGAAAATTTGAAAGGAAAACACATACCAGAAGTATATTAGGTTGGCAACTTAGAAAGTTGAACTTTATAAAATACAAGAAATTGCAATCCAGTTTCCAGAAGATTCTGATGGCAATTTATGGAAGAGGTAAAATTTGTAGTGCGATGTGGGACAGTAACAGGGACAGGGGTTTGTAGACTGAAAATCAGGATTTCAAGGGTGAATGAAGGGGTTTACGTCAGCTGGTGCAAAGGTTTATTGAGTCTATGACGAGGAAATAGCAATTTGCAGGCTAGATGGGCTTCAGGTAAACTCAGTAGCAGTTTGGGTATTGTGACTTGTCAATAGGACAAGAAGGAATAGGAATTTGGGATTCGTGAGTTTTAGGGAGAATTCAAACAAGCACAACTGTAATTGTTGACGGGATGGATTATTGATGCCATTTTGGAGGAAAGGATGATTGTGTGGCATACAGAATTAATAAAAACAGATTGATAGCTGGGAAGATATGAACCAGAATACAAAACCTGATTTCAAATTCTTGGGCTCCAAAAAGATTGAATGTGGGTAGGGCATAATCTAGACTCTCTAGACACACAATTACCATGTCAATAAGAAGCACAAGATGTGCTTCTGAATTATGTTTCTCTTTCATTCTCAAAACTTAAAACTCAAGACATCAACTGAAATTGTAAGAAGTGGTAGTCACTACATACTCTTGCCAATCATCCCGAGCTGTCCCCTCCAAATATCGCAAATAAGCAGCCAAGGCATTTAGTACATTGTTTGTTCCACCCCCTACAACATTTCCTTTCTGAGTGACAAAAACTGATTGATCTACTGTCCTTGCTTTCATGTCTTTGGAAGTTGTGCTCATTTCACTTCTATGGCTAGTCATTAACTCTCTCCTTTGTAATTCAGTTTCAACAGACGTCTCCTTGATTTGAGACCAATTCCTTTTCAATTTTTTTGCATTCATACCCATAAATTCTTTTATATCATCATATGAGGGAAGAGGACCTAATTTAATAAACAATATTCACAGAAGTTAGGCCAAACAAGCGAAGAATACAAGGAACTAGAATCATTAAAAGAAAAGTCCACAAACAAACTTACCCCAGTCCAGCTCCATTTCAGCTGCAGGCAACTTTAAAAGCTGAATTGGTGTTGTTATAGGTAATTGGAGTTTCATAAACTCATCATATGACGAAGGAAGATTTTGCAAGCTCTGAGAAACAATTAAATATGACTGAATTACTCGAGTTATATATCAAAATTAAGTCGACATTTTAAACAAGCAACCATGCTGAGGAACAAGGCAAAGATAAATGCAAATTACCTTTATGTCATAAAATGGAGTTTGCCACATTTCAATCCTCAGGCTACCCTCTGGAAGCATCACAGATTTCAACTGCTCTTTGACAACATCCACCGTTGAGCGTAGTTCATGCTCTACCTCTTCTTCCAAAAATATAGAAGTAGCTTTCACCTGTTCCATCCCCGGTTATGAATTTAACAAAATGAACTGATGAGTGCTTGAGTTCTCCTTTTGCCTGGATCGTAAATCAAACTAAAAATTCAACAACCTCTCTTGCAAGTTCTTGTATAACATTCTCAGCATTGCCAAACCTGATCATTAGATCAGAGCCCTGATCCTTCAATGACTTCTTCAAGTCTTTCACAGCAAACAGAACCAATTCTAACATTTCATCAGAAAAACCTACACAGTTATTGCAAATCAACATATTTTATTTGTTAACTTTAAGCAAGCAATAGTCAGCTTATACAGAAGGCAGAATAACACAACTGAAAACAAAAAAACAGGATTTAATTGTATGCTCAATATTATAAGCAATTAGAATTAACTGGCAGAAATCCAATTATATCTGAATCTTCTTTTTCCCCAAACAAGCTGCACTGCATGGCTTCATAATATTTTCTTGTATGACCTCTATCAGAATGCACTAGATCATATGGAGACACTTTTAGGTTAATAGCAAACCACTAATCCGTCCTAGAACCTTGCCACTTAATAAACACTAAGTAAATTGTATTTCCATCTCTAAATATTCAAATTGCTCACGCACACAAGCACTGTTTATTCAATAACCACATTGATCGCGGGCTCTTCTAAAGTGTTAATCATTACCGTTAATCCAACTTCATCTATATCTAAAGCATTGCCCCGAAATGATCGAACAAAATCTATAGATAATTATTGAGATCTTCTACTAATGTCTTTATCACTAAAAATAACTGAACTTTAGACTCAACTCCCGACAAATATACCTTAATTTCTTAATAAGACCCCAATTAACTTTAATCCATTTAAAAGTGTTTCAGGTTCCATTCGTTCACTTCAATCACACTCAGCTCTGGCTACCACATTCAAGGCCCATACCAAGATCAGTGGAGCCTATAAAAAACCCGGATATTTTGACACAACGTAGTCGCACATAGTAGCATACTCTGAAATGAATGTAAAAAACCACACTCACGGGAAAGAATCCGGCGATCAAAGATGTAAACAGGAACCAATGCCGGAAACCTAGACGCTGCGACAAGGCCTGGGTGATCATCAACACGGAGATCGTGCTTGAACCAAAGAATGGCCGTACCATTGTGGTCTCTATTGCCACTTGCCGTCATTCTCACCCTTGATGAGGAGCTACAGCATCGAGAAGGAGAAAAGGGCCGGGCGTTCGGCGAGAAGGAAAGCGAGGGAAAATGCGGGAAAGTTAGGAGAAGAGCCATGGAAGAAGAAGCAGGGTAGCATAAGTGGGGTTGATGTCCATTTAAAAAGAGAACACCAACTGGAAATCTCTGTCAAGAGATTTCAGAGTTAAAGCTAAGAATTTTCTGGGAATGGATTTGTGGCGAAGAAAAGGCGAGAGCGAATCTATGGGGCCTATTCATTTCGTTCAGTTCAGGTTATGTTGACCACAATGCTCCACGACAGCAGCATTTTGTGGCGGCGTTAGAACTTAAGAAATGCCTTCGGTAATAATTTGTGCCTGATGAAAGAAGGCAGCCAGTGAAGTGAAAGATTGTCTCCTTAAAATGAATGCACATTATGTGCATATAATTAGGTGTCAAATTATGTGTATGAGCATATTTTTTAAATTTTTTTATATATTGTATTTATCTAGATTTAGATTATATGATGCTTTTTAGAATTTTTTTTTTGCACCCAGTATCTCAAAATTAATTAATTTTCCGTGATGCGGAAGTACTCTTGTTGACTTAGAGCACTCTGGAGCATGAGGATGGCTTTGCTATTGAGAGTGACATTTCTTCTGTCATTCTCATCATATGTATCTTCTGGTTTAGGAACTCGAAGCCCATTCTCCAAGATGGTTGGATTGTAGTTGCCTATTTCGAACACCCTCCATAGACCGTAGTCACTGGCCATGACAAACACTTTAAATTTTGCTTTCCAAAAAGAGTAGTGTTCGCCACTGAACCCGGGAGGACGGTTGATCGAAGCTCCATCAAGTAGAATACCTTCCATTGGATTCTTCTCGAGATGTTAAGCTCTTAGGAGAAGACCTTGCTCTGATACCAAATGAAAGTGGAGCTTGAATCACCAAGAGGGGGGTGAATTGGGGATTCTCAAAAATCTTTTCGAATGCTCTGTTTAAGGTTATGAAAAAGAGGATAAAAGCAGTGAAGGGAGAAGAAGCTGGACACAAGAATTTATCTTGGTTCGGTCCAACAACTTGACCTACGTCCCGCACCAGACTCTCTGGGATTTCTCACTATCAAGATTGATTACACACTCTGCACTCGAGAGTAATTCTCTCTAGAACTTACTCCCCTTACAAGTTGTAATCAATGAACCCAATCTCCAAGTCCCCTGACTTGAGATAACTTTACAAGAATGATCTATAATCAAGAAAAACTCTCTCTAAGAGTGGATATGATAATCACTGAAGAATAAATGTATCAACAGATACTTTTACAAGAAAACTCAGAGTAAATGAAACTATGATGATTTTCGTTCTTGCACAGATTGGTTGTTGAGAAGACTTGAATGCATCTCTATTTATAGGTAGAGATCATTAATTGACCGTTGTAATCCCTCCGATAACCGTTGGAGTGATTTGAAGAGGATTAGTGAAGGTTTTGGTCTTCTTCTCTCTCTACTCTTTGATTAATTTAGCTTTGCAGAAATTCAGAGTTGACTCTCTGATTATTAATCCGTTGGAAGAGCAGTTTGCTGAATGTAGAAGGCAAGCATTAACTTCTCCAAAACGTGTGGAGAATGTTTTTCCCAAAAGCATGCAAGTTTCTGCACCTTTGCATTTAATGTGCTGTCATGATTTATGCTTTTTGCCTAATCTCCATTTAATCATGTCTTTAACCATCTGAAACTCACTAACAAACTGATTAAACATAGTTAAGAATAGTTATGAGTAATGGTAAAGAGTATTGAGATCAAACAGAAACATTTCATGAATTCGTTCAAATCGAAATTCAAATTCTGCGATGGAAACTCGAGTTGGTTCTTCGAAACTCGAGTTTTCATGTTTCAGAGAGTTTTTAACGAAAGATCAAAAACTCGAGTTTAGAAACTAAACTCGAGTTTTCTCTTTACAGAGACAAACATTGCGATTTGGCATTTTGGACATGTTGGTGAATAGTGCAAAACTCAAGTCAATTAATGACTAACTCGAGTTTTGGACTCTTGAATGAAAAATCATGTTTTAGTCCAAAAGCTTAAAACTGGAGTTTCCAAAACATAACTCGAGTTTTCAAAGGCTCAAAATTGGCAGAGCTCTCTACCTGGCCAAAACTCGAGTTTCCAAAACATAACTCGAGTTTTCACATTTGTTGAAAACTTTGGAAACTTTTCTTTAGTGACGAAACTCGAGTTTTTTCTTTTATGAGAAAACGTTGAAAACTTTGGTCGATTCAATCATGGAAGTTTTCACAAGGTCAGAGACGAGCATTGTTCTCAGATAAGGAAAACTCGAGTTTTCAAACAGAACTCGAGTTTCCAGAAAACGTTGGAAACTTATAGAACTCTCTGTATAACCCAAACTCGAGTTTCCAAATGGAAACTGGAGTTTTGGTTTCTTTGAAAAACTCGGTTGCTCTCTGTCTTGTCAAAACTCGAGTTTGCTTTGTCTGTGGAAAAACTCGAATGCTCTCTGTATGACCAAAACTCGAGTTTTCAATTCCAAACTCGAGTTTGTCTTTCTTTACAAGAATTTGAGCATTTCTCTGTCAGGCCAAAACTCGAGTTTCCAAACTGAAACTCGAGTTTGCCTTAGACAGTAAGTTTTTCAACTTACAAAGACAAACTTCTTTTGTGTTTACAATTGTCCGTTATCATCAAAACCATTTGAGAACTAACAATTGCAACGGTTGATGACTGCTGAGCAAAAGTAGGTGTTTGATGAGATAATGGGTGTTGTTTCTTCAAAGAAAGGTGGGCTCTTCTTTCTGCATGGATTTGGCGGAACTAGAAAAACATTTATATGGAATGCATTGACAGCTTCAATAAGATCAAATGGGGGAATCATACTAAATGTAGCATCAAGTGGAATAGCTGCAACTCTACTACCATCCAATAAGACCGCACATTCTAGGTTTTGTATACCTATTGAAGTCAATGAAGACTCCATTTGTTCTATTTCTCATCAATCGCCAATGGCAAATTTACTAAAAGCTACTGACATCATTATTTGGGATGAAGCGCCCATGGTGAAGAAACATTGTGTCGAGGCTGTTGATAGAACGTTGAGGGACTTATTGAAGAGCAATTCCATATTTGGAGGAAAATGTCGTCATGGGTGGTGATTTTAGGTAAATCCTTCCGGTTATACCGAAAAGTGGGCGGGCAGAGATTGTAGATGCAACAATCAACGCTTCTTATCTATGGAATGATTGCAAATTACTGCGATTAACAAGGAACATGAGGTTGAAGTCTTCCAACGATCCAATTGAGCAACAAAAAATAAAATCATTTTCAGAATGGTTGTTACTTGTAGGAGATGGAGACATTGGATTACCACACGATGGTATTACAGACGTCGTTATTCTAGAAGATTTTTTGCTTCACAATGATTGTAATCCAATTAACTGTATCGTTAAATATACCTATCCATATTTAATAGAGCGCCTATTTGACGAAGATTACTTGCATAGTAGGTCAATCCTAACACCAACAACAGAGAGTGTCGACACATTGAATGACTACATTTGTTCTTTGTTGCCAGGAGATGCAGTGCAGTACTTCAGTTCAAATTCTATAAATCGTGTCGACAATGCAAATGAAAGCTTTGCAGATTTATATGACATAGAATACCTGCATGCAATTAAATGCTCTGGCTTTCCTCATCATAAATTGGTTTTGAAAATTGGTGTACCTGTTATGTTAATAAGGAACATTGACCAAGCTGCAGGATTGTGCAACGGTACAAAACTTCAAATTACACAACTTGGGAAGAATGTCGTTAAAGCTAAGGCATTGAATGCAACAAGCGTAGGTGAAGAGATTTTGATACACAGAATGGATATGAATCCTTCTGAAACTACACTACCATTCAAAATGACAAGAAGACAATTTCCAATCATAATTTCATTTGCAATGACGATAAACAAAAGCCAAGGTCAATCATTGTCAAATGCAGGCCTTTACCTACCAAGTTCAATTCTCTCACATGGGCAATTATATGTTGCCATGTCTAGAGTTAAGAATTTTAGTGGTTTAAAAATCCTTATACTAAACGAGTTTGGTAAATGCAGTAATACCACAATAAATGTTGTTTATAGAGAAGTTTTCTAAAACCTTTTGTTTCATTGATATAGGGTAGGTTTCAGAATGAGTACTATGTTATGATCTTTGTAAAAGTGTATTGATTTAATAGAACGGTTAATTTATTACATATTAGTCCATCTTATTCATTTCAAGTCTTTTTGGTACAAACATATCCGTGCATCGCATGGGTCGAAAGTCTTGTTAAAAATCCAATATCCAAATTAAATGTCTTCATGTCTTCTACGTTTTTTTACATTCATAATTGATCACTAACTTCTCATTCATCCTTTTCATCCCCTACTCTTTTTTAGGATAATATCAGACATTTAAATAGTTCAGATTTAATTCCATACCGAATATTTTTTTATTATAATATTAAAGTATTCATATCAAAATTTCACAATTTGAATTTAATTAATTATTTGGCTGAAATATTTATAACCCAATAAAGTTTATTCTAATTCGGACTCTTAAAAAAAAACTAATTTAGCCATTAAAACCCAAAAAGCTATTAATAAAAAAAACTAAGGATACTGTGAATATATCTGACAAGTATTTTATTAGACTATTTATATAATCTAATTGATGAAAAAGGGTTTAGTGTTGTTAATGAATAAAAATATATTGACGGGATATTGAAAAACAGTATTTGTTTAAGGATTTAAAAAAGATAGAGTAAATACCCTTTTTTGGTCCTTTACAAAAAAACGTGATCCCCATTTTGATCCCTTAAAAAAAACGACCATTTTTTCGTCCTTTTTATGGACTAAAAAGGACCTTTTGGAAATTTTTGAGGAATCAAAATGTCAACCAATTGAGTGTATTTTGAATTTGTGAGGGACTACGAGACTATTTTTTTTTGTCAGTGACCAAAATGGGGATCGAGTTTTTTTGTAAAGGACCAAAAAGGGTATTTACTCAAAAAGATATTAGATTAATAAATTTTGATTATTATAGGATTAGATAGTATTACCTCCGATCCTAATTATATGACGTATTTAACTAATTTTGGAGAGATTAAGAATAGAAATTAAATTATTTAATTTTACTCATTTTTCTAAAATGCCCTTACATAAATTTTGCACTTTAATTACCTTGCAGATTTCACATAATCCCTCATTCATCTCTAAATTGTGCTTTATATTATAAATAAACGACTTATGTTTCGACTTAAACTTCATAATTTCATATATCATCATCCTATGACATACTTTATAATTCATGTATCAATTCAAAACCATCACTACTAAAATCGTTTTTTTTTTAATGTCCACTTCAATTAAATTAACCTTAAGGCTCTTCAATGTTCAACAAAGAATTTGATTAAAAAAAGAAAGTAGAATCTCTCACTTGGTAAAATATAAGCGTGTTATTAAATTAATTATTGTGGAGAAAGTATTAGTAGGGGTGATATGAGAAAAATATTACAAAAATTGCTCAAAATTATTTTATTGAAAAAAACAGTAGGATTAAGGTGTATGTGACATTAATGAGTTGCAAGCATTACTTACTTTATAGAATATATAGGTGCATTATTAAATTATTATTGTGTTTAATTATTTTTGAGAAAGTATCAATAGAGGTATTTTATGAAGAAATTGACAAAAATTAGAATGTTGTCATATAATTAGGACCAAAATCAACTCTCAAATGTTGTCTTATAATTAAGAACAGAAGAATAGTTAGGAGTGGAAATAGACCAGGCCAAACCTATTTTGCAACAAAGTGGACTGAACTTGGCCTATAGCCTGTTGTAGGCCTTTTCGTCGGCCTGGCCTGTTAAGGAGACCTGTTTTTTTAAAATTTTGGCTCCGGCTTCAAACTCTACAAAATAATGTATATACTGTTTTAGATAGAAAAGGTAGAGTCAAGAAACTCAAAGAGGAACTAAAAAGAGCTTGGTCAAACAATTCAGAAAATCTAGGCCTACAAGGTTATGAGTTTAAAGAAGAAATAAAAAGGTAGAATAAGATTATGTGCAATGTAAAGTGAGTGAAGTAAGAACAAAGTCAAAGATGCTTTGCTCAAAAAAAAAAAAAAAAACTAACTAAGTCAAAGATGCAAGCTTCAGAGAGTTAAAAAGTTATTTGAACAAATAGGAAGGTGAGGATTTGGCTCAACAATCCCCCAAAACTCACTTGTAAGCTTAGTTCACAAAAAAGAGTTCAGACGCTGGAAAAATTTTCACTCAAAGGGCTGCATCAAAAGAAAATAAAAAAGTTGAGATAGTTACATAAAACATTTCAATGACAGACTGCCCATAGTTAGAAATTTGGACATGGGAACAATCATAAGTACTATGACTTTAGTATTAAAGCCAAGAAAATTAAAAATCACCCTAGCGAATAAGCAACTTGAAACCAATTCTAAACTTACAAAAAAAGTATTGCAAGACAATTATAAGCAAACCATTGCATCAAGGAAGAAGAAGAAAGGAAGCCTATTGATCATAAGAGGAATAGCAAATGACTTTGGCAGCCAGTTCAACACATGCTAGAACGAAAACTCAACTTAAGAAACTACGAGTCCTGTAATCTAGTCCCCAGTTCGACTAATGAACTTATTTAACAGTCTCCCTTGTCAAGGTATTGTCCTGTAATCCGGTAAAGCACAAAATTTGACCACACTAGTTGAATTAGTTAATGGTATATCAGCATGGACAATAGCTCAACATCACAACACACCAATGGATTAAGTTCTCAAGCATGGACATGACTATTGATGATAGCACTTGAGCCCCTCCTCCCTAGCATCAATCAGAATTCAGAAGTGATCCTGTTCTACAAAGAACAATAGTTCTTTTAAAGTACAGGAGTTGTGGTAACAAATACACACCCAATCTTAGAAGCTAGATGATGTAACAAATATACTTTTGTTGAAATATATTAATTGACTCTACCAATCAAGCTGTATTTTATTGTTGAAATATATTAATTGCCCCTACCAATCAACCAGTATTGTACAATTTATGCTCAAAATATCACATGTCGAGCATTATTGTCCAAGCTGATATATTTTTACTACTTTTGTTAAAACAATGTAATGCCAGGTCCATGGGTTTGTTCAAGACAATAGAACTGGAGAGAAGGTAGCGATGTTAATTGGGAAGTGGGACGGGGCAATGTACTATGTCCTCGGGGATCCAACCACAAAGCCTAAAGGATATGATCCAATGACAGAAGCTGTATTAATATGGGAAAGGGACTACTACATTACTAAGACAAGATACAACCTCTCTCCTTTTGCAATATCATTGAATGAAATAACGCCTGGTTTATTGGAGAAGTTGCCTCCAACTGATTCAAGGCTGAGACCAGATCAAAGGCATCTAGAAAATGGAGAATACGAGTCGGCAAATGCAGAGAAACTAAGACTTGAACAATTGCAGAGACAGGTACTTCATCCAAAGCTGCTTCTGGCTTTTAATCCATTCATCAAGCCAAATGGTGGGTTTCAATTTGCTCCAACAGTAGAGAATTATACCGGGGGGATTAAATATTTTGTTCTGTCATGAACTTGTTTGTGACTGATTTTGATTTTCCTAATGCAGGCAAGAAGGATGCAGGAAAGAGGGTGGCAGCCAAGGTGGTTCCGGAAAGACGAGGATGGTTCTTACTGATACGTCGGCGGCTGTTGGGAAGCGAGAGAGAAAAAGAATTGGGATGTGATTCCTGATATAGGGCAGTCATGTGATGTGCCTTCCTGTTCTGAAGAGATTCTATCCTAGAGTGCTTTGAAGTTGGTCTTCTAGTTAGAGGTCCCTTCTGCTGTTTGTTTTAAATGCAAGTTTGATAGTAGCTTGTAAGTTATTAATACCCTCGACGTGTTTGCTTCATATGGTTTCTTGGCCCTACCTGCCTGTGGTCTTTTATGGCCCTATCTGAGAAATCCTAACATCACAGACATCGAAGCACTGATCCTCAGATACCATAGATTCTTCTATGCGCTCAACAATTCTGAGTTAGTCAGAACCTTCCAAGTCAACCATCAGACGTTGACTTGCCAAAGAAATTCATGTTGTGACACGGTTGTGACACATCTTTCAAACTGTCTAACACTCGTTAATGATTTAGGGCCCATTTGGGATAGTAGGGGTAGAAGTAGCTTTTGTTTCTGATGGACTTTTCCTAATGTGATTTGTGTTTGGGATAACGGTAGCAAAATTGACTTTTTTTTATAGGCACCTGTTTGGCTTAACTTATGAAAAAATAGTTGAGATGGAAAATGACTAAAAAGGACATGAAATATATATTTACACACACACATAATGTGATTATTTGGGATAAAAAATTAAAAATTAAAAGGCCTTATTTTGACTTATGATGCTTTCCCAAACAGGCTATGTTGAGATTCTAGAATAACTTCATCCTTTATGCCTATGTAAGATTACCAATGTCTATCTAGGTAAAAATTACACTTGCATGCTTCATATAGGAGTTCCCCCGCCCACGGCGCAGGGGGGTGGTTTAATTAGTATATTCTACCCTTTGCTCATTTTTTAAAATTGATTGAGACAGTGGGTACATGTTTTGGGGTCAACATCCTTCAATAGGGAGACCGAAAACTATAAAAGGCCTTATAGCCTAATAGTATGAGAACTTCCTCCTAAGTATAAGGTCGCAAGTTCAATTCCGCTAGTAACTTCATGTTGTTATTGCTTGCCCCTTGAATTCAAGAAAAAAGAGGGAGGGACTGAAAACTCCCTTTAAAGTAAATTCATATTACAATAAATAAATTGTTTTTATATTATTTTCCAGAATCAAACTATTTCATAAACCTTTTATAACATGATCATGTTCATAGTTTTTCCCCTTTATAAGATGCCATGTGATAAGTGGAGGACTTGCTTGGATTAATGTTGACCAGTGTTACCTTCAAATTTTTATGCTTTTTGCTAATTAAAATTGAGGTAAAAGTCAAAAATTGTAATGCGATATATGTTTAAATAAGTTTTTCTTAAATAAATAAGTTAGTTAGCCAAAAAAGATTTTAAATGATTTGTTAAAAAGATAGTTTCAGAAGGTTCAAATCAAAAAACAATCTATGAGAAGCTACAAGTTACTTAAATGTTAAAATAGTTTTACGATTAAAGATCAACTGCTCCTAAAACCACGTCAATCATCATTATATTCATCTAACTTAAGTCTGATGTGCTTTTCATGCTTAAAAGTCCCAAACAAGAGGAAAGGGTTACATGCTTTTGCATATATAATAGGGTAGAAAGAATGATACTCACAAGAAACACTTGGCGTCCCGCCAGATAGTAGTGGGAGAGAACAGAGAAGAAGATGAGAGGAAATAGGATGGGGTTGTTTTAGTCTTTTCACCTATATTAGTATTAAATTAAACATAAAAATTAATTTCTCTTTACCATTCCTAATATCATACCAAAAACTCAAGAAAAACATCATGTTACATTCCCTTGCATTTCCTTTGATTCCCTTGGACACTAGAGAGAATAAGACCCTTTTGTGGCACCTATGAGTATGATATGCATAGTAGTAAAAAGATGGAAAACAAAACTGCATAGCTCATAACTTAGAAGAGAGGGCGTAAGAGCGACTATTTCCAGGCTTTCCTCCCTCGGAACTGTTTGCCAGACCGATTCTGTTTTTTCTTTTTCTCAATTCGAGATTTCACCGCCTTGCTTCTCTTCGCCGCCAGCGGCATATTCTTCTTATGCTCTTTCTGTCGGTTGCTTGTGCCACCCGTCTATCCAAACAAACAAACAATCAATTACCCCATTTAAGGCAATCAAGAATAAAACTAAAATGATTTCATGATCATTTCTCTCTGGGAGAACCAAAACTACACAATCAATCAAGATTCAATATCAACTATTTAGGAATATTTGACATTTAAATCACTTAAAAACAGTATTGCCCAATTAGTAGTAATTCTAAAGCAACACTGTTGAACATTTTTTCTCATGTGCCACCTCAATGTCAAAATGGTCAACCTTCTATCATGTAAACTATGGTTATATTCCAATTGCAGTTTCACCTCCCCTTTTCACATTCTTTGAGAAAGACTAATTTATCAGGGATGAAATGAAGATTAAGATATATCTCTTCATACTGCTTCTTATTAGTTTCTTAAAACAGAGATATTTTTTTGACACTATGAACATCAGTACTATGAGAGTGCCTAACTAACACGTGGTGTTGTCAAAGGTGCAACGGTGAAATCTTCACACAAATCAAAACTTATCAACATTCATGCCCAGATCCGGATCAAATACCCAACAAAAGAAAAGCAGATTGGTGACTTTAAAGGTGTTTTTCAAACTTCTAAAGCAGGGGTGAAATATATTAGATCCGACAGCCATACAAGAATTAGAAAAGGGGAAAACGTCTCACTTCGATATTTTTCCATACCCATATCCATGCCCAAAGAAAAAGTGCGCTCTAATTGGGCAAATGGACCCAGTACCTTCCACCAGAAAAAAAAAAAAGAAAAAAAAAAAACTGAGATAAACAAAGCTAAATTTGTTTGTTTATCAACTTTGACTGGATTTTAATCATAACCGAAGGATAAATTTGAGCTAAGGAGGAAGAATTCCTTCCAAAAAAAATTTACAGAATCATTAGCACCCAAGATTTTCCAATCCCCCCCAAGGGAAGACAATTGGCTGACACCCAGAGAAAGCCTAAACGAACCATTTTCTAACAAGGATGTGTCAAAAGGAACTTTTGACCCCTTACAGAGGCATTTGGTATGTGATAGGTAGAAGACATAAACATGCAAGGTTACAAGAGAGCATTGAAGAGGGGCTGGTCGGTTCAAAGGAGTAGTGGATGAAGAGGAGAGCAGGCTGGAGAAGTAACCAAGTGGTGTTTGAATAGCGTCTGTAGCCTGTTTGCTAAGTGGGCCAAAATATATGCCTAGATTTGGTAACAAAATGTGGATCACGACTAGCACTCAAGGGTTACTCATAATGTTCATTTCTTTCAAAAATTCTTATTTGTATTGCTTTTAGAAACTCTCATATAAAATGAATATTTCCATTATAAATTGTTCTTCATTCCCACCATCCCCTAGGCAGACTGCATCAATTTGCTTCCTCTTACATAAAATATTGGTCACCCTGCCATTGGAGTCTAGGATCTAAAACCAGAAGTTTCTTGTTGGCTATGGCAATAGAGTTCACAAGACCATTCTACAAAGACTATTAAAAGTACTGAATCACAGAAACTCCAGAAGAAACTGTAGCAGTCAAAAGTTGGACCCCAAAAGAATTGTGAGAAAGAGCAACATACCTTTTTCTGTTTGACAGCTGTTCGAGCCATGTATTTTCCTCTATCCTCCCTCCCTGCTCTAATCAATGCCAATCTTTCATCCTTGCTTAGTTTTTTCCTCACGTGAACCTAGAAGATAAATACACAAGTAGTTACAATAAGTTTCAATAAACCCGATCTAGAAATAATCTCTCTTAAAAAATACTATAGAAATTAAAAGAAAAAATTGTCTCGAATGAGTCCAAAAACTTGGCATAAAATACTGCATTATTCTCATATTATTTTCCGTGAGTTTAGCATGACAACTCTAAAGCAACAATGAGAAAAAAATTCAGCCAAAACACTGAGGAAAACCTCAGCAGCAGAGGAAGCCATGTAAATACGCTAAGAAGCAAGAACAAAAAACTCTCTTCAAAATTGATAGACCGTTATCTATATCTGGCAATAAACCCCATGCAGGAGTAGCCAAGAAAAGCAGAACTAATCTCCCATTTCTTCATGAAAATTTTACTTAAGGATTACCCAGGTTTTGGCAAATAATAATCACCTAACTCATTGATTGGCATGAATTTAAAATGGAATAAACCTATTGAACCAAAAGATTGCATTTTTCTTTCCAGCTTGGCATGGAGCCAGAGATCATCTACAAAACAATTTGAAGCCTGAACAGGACAGAACTACTCACTTCAAGCTTGGCAGGATCCACAGGTTTCAAGCCAAGCTGATCAGAGCTTGCAGACTTAGTGAACCCATGCTGAGCCAATGCATTTTTAGTTTCCTTCTTTGCCTGAGGATAACCAATGAAATAATAGAAAACAGTGATAATTATATTAGGATTTCCCCTTGGTGAACAACAGATAATCCAAAAAAAACCCGATGACAAACCTTTAGCTCCTTGATCTTTTTGAAGTCGTCATTAGAAAGTATTCCATCTGTTTTGGCTAATTTCTTCAGAGCTCGAAGACTTTCATCGCCAACATTAAGTTGTTCACCAAAACCAGTAAACTTCCTTTTTTTACCTGAGGGTTGACTACTGTTACACTTTCTATCAATGCCCTCATCATCATCACCAGATGAATGAGAATCACCATCACTAGATGCATGTAGTTCAGCATCACTAGATGTATTTAGATCACTATCATCATGTTCCATACCCTCACCATCCTCTTCATCAACCTGTTCATTGCCTTCAAGATTGTCCTCCTCATCTTCAGTATCATTATCGTCATTTTCTGATCCGACATCACTATCATCTGCATCATCCTCATTTCCAACATCGTCACCAGTCACTAGGTCCTCTTCATTGCCATTGGCATTTTCCTCATCATTGCGAGAGCCAATAACCATAGAATCATCTGAATCATCACCCTCCTGCTCATTGTCACTGTCAAGAGTCTGTAGCAACTCAAGACCAGGAACATCAGTTGCAACACTAACTTCTCCATAGGCTTTTGGTCTAGCCTTAGGGTCAACAGACCGCCCACGGTCCTTCTTAATTAGTAGTGAAGGACAAACCTGCAAAAGAACAACATTAAAACACTTCATAGCCAAAAGCAGAAGTGTATGCACATGTCCAAGCCCAAAGAATCAAGCAGCAGTACCTCTCTGAACAAGGCTATCAAAGATCGGGAAGCATTTGAAATTGACTTATCATGTGACTTCTTATATAATGCAAGATCTTGTAGCAACTCCTCTGTCATAAGCTAGATTTAAAAACCAAAAAGTCAGCTTTGATACCATTGTATAGACAGAATAAAGAATTAAGAAACTTAAACAATACCAGATGCATCATTCAAAATCTGAATCCGCACAAAGAGAATATATCTGAAAGAAGAAGACATTCGGGTACTTACCAAGGGCATGCGCATGCATAGCTCTCTCACCACATTTAATCCAACAGTAATAGCCTAGCATCACAGAGCCAAGTAAGGTATAGCTTATCATAAAAATAAATTATATAGTGAATCATAGTGTTAAGAGGATGAAGAATACCTCGGGACGTGAACGGTCATGCACAAATTGATTTACTATCTGTTTAAACAAGGGCTCGACTGCATCAGGAGGAACCTACTTACAACATAAAGCTTCAGTAAAATACAAAATGACAAAAATGAAAGAAAATAGAGGAAGAGGAATAAAAAGAGAAGCTGATAATCCAAATTATTAATTACAACAATAAATCTCATAATGATAAAACCAAAAAAAAATTAAATAAAAAATTATACCATATCATGGCTAGCCTGTACTGCTGCTGCAAGCAAATTTGTGACATTTCGTTGATGTGGCTGGTTGCACAATGCAGATTTGGTCACATTTCAGT
Organism: Acacia pycnantha; assembly: GCA_025563575.1. Lineage (NCBI taxonomy): Eukaryota > Viridiplantae > Streptophyta > Magnoliopsida > Fabales > Fabaceae > Acacia > Acacia pycnantha. The sequence goes on from JAMWYP010000085.1 coordinate 221,994, forward strand.
GATGCATAGATTACTAAATTAAAGCAGATTTATCAGATATCCTACCTGAACATATTTCTGAAGAAAAGGATATAAATTAAGTAAAATCAATCGGTGAAGTCCAACTGTTCGGGTAATCACTTTCAGCATCATCATCCTAACCTGAAGATTATAATTGTAAATAGTAGAAACCATTAAAAGTGGAATCCCTAGGGAGAAAAAAAAAAGTCAAGGGTTCCAGTCCAAACATAGGGGGAATGGATGGTTAATTATAGTTAGAGGATGCACCTCAAATCGTTCATTACAGTTTTGAAGGCGAGAGAACAACTTCTCAGCAAAACCCTGCATACCAAATGTGATAGTGATGTTCTTGATCCTACATAACAAAATCTAAATCCAGAAGCAAGTAATAACTGTGATGATAAAATGGGCATACCTGGGCATCTTTTAGGTGATTAAGTGGTGAACTACTGGTGTTCTTGTCTCCAGAGGACATGCGTTGCTGTTTTTTCAAGCTACGCATCACACGCTGCAGTTTAGCTTTCTTCTTTTTCTTACTAGCTACTGTACCTTTGTGGTTTGCCTGGATTTTCATAAAGATGACCAACAATTAGGCAACTCAAATGCCAAGCTTCAGCTAGATTGTCTTGCTCCAAGACATAATTTTCACAACGTAAAAGAGAAAAAGAAAAGAAAGTTTAACATTGTAGGATCTTTCGCATCAATTTATATAATGAATGTTGTTGTATATGCGCACATGGATGAATGTAGTTAGTTTGCCAACAATATATGCTATCCACTTGACATAACATTATCAATCAGTAATTCAGTATTAATTTATTCCTTAAGTGCACACCTAACCTTGTAAATTGACTCCTTATTAATGAGAACTTGAGGTTTTGCTGATGATTCATCTTCACTGCTAGAATCATCACTGTCTTCATCATTTTCAATCTTCTCATAATCCAAAAGAAATGACAAAGCAGCTATCATGATCCTGAGAGACGCAAATATTAAAACATGAATTCTGTCAGAAAAAGTTACAAGAGTCTCCTAGCAAAATGGATACCTTGATGATGGATGTAAGGAAGCTGTACAGATAGCATTTGCAGTTCTGTCATCAAACCATATTTTCCTCCGATGAAGTTCACACAGAGTGATCAGTGATTGCTTAGCCCTTGCTACATCTTCTTGCTATTAACATGCGAACAACAGTTACAAGACATCCAATCATTCATGTAAGGAAGCGGATGATAGGAAATCTTATAAATGTTCACTAACCTGTAGCATCCCAAACAAGACATTTTGAAGTGCTCGGTTCTTTGCTTCATTTTTATGTTTTTGATTCATGCGCCTAATGCTATGAACAACATGGTCAAACGCCAACTTTCTTAACGTTTTGTCACCAAGGGTTTGGAGATCCATGAACAATGGAAGTGTTTCTCCAATATCAACAATCTAATATACAAAGCAAAAGAAAAGTCATATTTGAAAGTTATGCATGTTCCAGACATTCTTTCAAATTTAAATTCTCTATGTCTGGTCTGACTTTCCACCTAAGAAAAGCTGAATCTTCCCACCATCAGAGTTCTCCATTTACCATAGCATCAATAACAGACATATTTCTTGGAGATTATAGATGCAAATATGATCATTAAAATGGGGGAAATTCAACAAGCGCCTTGACAAGATATTCGCAGAAGTTACGATACAACATAATGAAGCAATTTTCTTCACTACATTTTCAAATTATAAATCCTTTGTGGTAAACCCGATGATAAAAAACAAAATTAATGATAGGAATCCAGTTGATAGTGTACCTGTTTATTTACAAGGAGAATGAGAGCCTGCGTCAAGTTACACCGAAGCCCAGATAGTAGAGTGCTTCCAGTGGAGCGAAGCAAATCTGCTAGCTTCTTGGGGAAATCAGCAAGATGAGCAGGATAGAAGGGAGTGACATGGGCCAAGAACATAGCCCTGTCACCAAGGTCTTTGGCTACAGAGGAGTCGATACCAATGCCGCTAATAGAGGTGAAACTCATCGCTGCTTGTTGCTGGAAGAGTTCCAATGAAGAATTGAATTGGTTGTAGAGGAGGACCAGCTCAGACACATATCCCTCGGGGTCACACTTCATTTTAGATTGAAGTGAGGGTAGACTTAGCTTCTCTGAGGTCCGACCGGACGCCCATAAAGATTCCATCGTTACACCAGAGACAATGTGAAGAGACATGGAATGAGTTTGTTTGCTGACAAGAGCATAAAAAGAAGAAACCGATGAGAAACACTACATATTTATGGGACCATTTATCAAAATATTTTTAGAGAATTAGTATGAAGTCCCAAAACATAATCAAACTCCAAAATAAGTAGGCAGCAATAACAAGTTCCTTGTCCAAAGAAAACAAGTTCCAATTGAGAAAATGATCACAGATTCACTTATTATCAACTTTTTTGTGATACACCAGTTAGACGAGGGAACTCTTTCACTCAGTAGACATTTAATCTAGTTCTCACTTAAAATTGCAAGTCTATTTCCCAGCTCTGGTTCAACAAACCAATCTAACCAGCTCACAGGGAAAAAATAGAGCAATAATATACTAGTGCTGGTATATCTTTTCATCTTTAACCTTTTAACAATGACTATAAATAATTATAAAACACTATCGGACCAGTTTAGCTTATCATATTTTAGCAACAAAGAACTGTAATTTTGATAAAACGTTGACATCAAATAAAGAGAGAGAAAAGCTGCGGAGCTAACTTGCCGACGTTATGCTCTATAATGTAAATTTTGTCTATATCATGAAGCATTAGCACTAATAAACTGAATGATTAATAATCAATCTTTGTACATACATATAAAAGACAAAATTGGTTTTTGGAAAAATAAACCGCCAATTTGAACTGACATCCGTAAAAACGATGCAGGAAAATTGCACACTTTAAACAAAAGCTATTACTACTCTATGTGCTGTCAGAGCTAGTACCAAACAAGGCAACCAGCTGCTGGTTATTTATTCACTGCATATGTAATCTCAATTATAATTATCCTGCTAACTGAAAATTTAAAAAAGAAATTAAAACCAAGTGATACACTTAACAATGGTGGGAAAATGGATCAACTAACCAACTGCATGAAAACAAACATGTCCGTCCTGTCTCTCTCACTCGAGAAAAGGAAAGGAAGACGAAGGAAGAGAAGACCGAACCTGGAAAAACGAAGGGAGTCAGAAGCACCGCCGAAGACCGACAGAATCTGGAGATTTGGAGGTATCTGTGAAGGAGCAAGATAGGAAGGCGGGAGCGAGGCTTCAGAAATCACAGTACGTGAGCGAGTGGCGGCCCCGGCAGAAACCGACCGAACGTTAGACCTTATTGCCTTAGGGCATCTGTGGGTATTTTATTCAGCACTTAGAAAACTAATTAAAGATCCAATATACAAATGTCTTCTACGTTTTTTTAAAAAAATACTAATTATTAAATTTAAATAGTTTAGACTTATTTTAGGGAAAATCCTATTAAAAGCCTTTTGAAATGCCTTAATCTTGAATCAGGCTTCTAAATTTAACAAATAATAAGTGAGGACAACAAGCCTAATTCAGGATTTTAGAATTTAGTGATTTAACTTGTATGCCCTTATGCTCCTTCTATCCCCATCTTCTCTCTCGGATCCTTTTCCGGCTGGTACTATGCAAGACCTCATTCCCTCATCCATGTCTCTCTTCTCTCTCCATCTCCCTCGTCTCATTCATCTGCAGCTAATTTTTTTTGCTTCTTTTATTGTTATGTTGTTTATTTTTTAAAATACTTGATTCCGATCCATTGCAGTTTTAATTTCCCACGCTAAATTCCATAGCAGCCCTTCTTGATTCCCATTTTGCCTATTGATCCACCCGAACAAGTTTCTTCCATGGACTTGTAGCAACCTTACAATTTCTTACTCATAAAAAAGTCCTTTCTGAAATGAAAATGGAAGAGGAAAAAAAACCTAGAATATTCATTGTTCAGTCTGTAAGCAGAAAAATAATTAGCTTATACCTGAATGTGATTGTGAGGCCGGGCGGCGGATGAATGAGACAAGAGAGAGCAAGGGGACAGAGATATGGAGGAGGAAATTAATGAGGTCTTGTAGAAGAAAGCAGAGATTTGGAATGTGAAGAGTACCGGCTTGGGAAAAAAAATCCATTAGAACGAGATCGAGATTGAAGGAGCAAGAGGGCAAACAGGTAAAATCACCCAATTTTGAAATCTTGAATTGGGTCAATTGTCTTCATTTAGAATTAGTTAAATTTAGAGGCCTGATTCAAGATTTAGGTATTTCAAAAGGCTTTTAATCAGATTTTCCCTTATCCCGAATATTTTTTTATATCCATATCAAAATTTCACAATTTAAATTTAATTAATTATTTGATATAGAAATGCACGGGGAGTTTTGGTTTCACACTGAATAATTCTCTTTATTAACTGAAATATATATAACCCAATAGATTTTATTCTAATTCGGACTCTTAAAAAAAAAAAAAAACTAATTTAGCCATAAAAACCCAAAAAGATATTGATAAAAAAACTAAAGATCCTGTGAATATATCTGACAAGTTTTTAATTAGACTATTTATATAATCTATTTGATGAAAAAGGGTTTAGTGTTGTTAATGAATAAGAATATATTGATGGATATTGAAAAATACTATTCCCTCCGATCCTAAATATAGGAACACATTTTGGAGTTGGTTTTGGTCCTAATTATAAGAGCAAGTTTTAACTTTTGTCATTTTTTCCCTATAATACCCCTATTTATACTTATTATTAGGAGCATTTATATATATATGTGTGTGTGTATATGTATGTATATATATATATATGTGTGTACATATGTATGTATATCTGTGTTTATGTGTGTCAATATATATGTGTGTAGATATATGTGTGTGTGTACACACATATATATCTCTGTGTGTAGATATACATACATATATATATATATATGTGTGTGTGTGCGCGCGCGCGCGTGTGCATTCGTGCGTGCGTGTGTGTAGATATATGGGTGCGTATGTGTCTATATGTGTATGTGTGTATCTATGTATGTATGTAGATAGATCTATATATATACACATATATGTTTATATAGTAAGACCATTATTTCAATTAGAAAGCGTGTGGAAAGGAAATTAGATCTATATGTATACACATGGTTTTATAAAAAGCAACTAATATACATATATATCAAAGGGTTAAGGTGCAGATTTACCAACCAACTATTACCCGAGGAGCGTCTGGCACAAATAACAATTGAGGGGACCAAATTGTCAATCAACAATTAAAAAGTGAAAAGAAACACAATTTGGTGCAGATTCGCCAACGAACTATTACCCTGTCACTGTCTTGGTGTCTCCGTCTTCCATTAACTGTCACAGTGTCGACGACGTCGGCGTCTCCAAAGCTTCTATTGTTGCTGAGTGTTCCACTCACCCTCTTGAACTCATCTAGCAGTCCATAGCTTTCGACCAGCACACACCTTGCACCCTAGTTCCATCCCTCCGAAGCCACAAGCAGCAATCGCCGCTACCACAACGCCTGCTTCCATGGGTCTCATCTCTGTTGGTGTTTGCCTTATTCAACAAAAAGGCTTAACCGCTCTTTTCTCCAACGTTTCCGCCACCGTCCTACGCCAGTGCCTCATATTTTAACTTAATTGTGGTAGTTGTTTTTTTCAATTGTTATTTGGTGTTTTTTCACTTTTTAATTGTTGATTGGCAATTTTGGTCCTCTCAATTGTTATTTGTGCCAGACGCTCCTCGGGTAATAGTTGGTTGGCAAATATGCATCTTAACCCTATATTAAACTAATATGTCATGGATGTCTAACGTAACGCAAATCAGAAACACTTATAATTAGGACAACTTGTGTCATTTTAAATTTATATAAGGGCATTTTAGGAAAATGAGTAAAATTAACTAATTTAACTTCTCTCCTTAATCCCCCCAAAATCGGTTAAATAGTTCATATAATTAGGACCGGAGGGAGTATATGTTTTTAGGATTTAAAAAGATACTCCCTCCGTCCCTAATTATAGGAGCAAATTTTGGAGTTGGTTTTGGTCCTAATTATAAGAGCAAGTTTTAAATTTTGTCAATTTTTTCCTATAATACCCCTATTTATACTTATTATTAGGAGCATTATATATATATATATGTGTGTTTACATATATATGTAGATTTGTGTTTATGTGTGTCAATATATATATGTGTAGATATATATGTGTGAACACACACACACACATATAAACATATATATATATGTGTGTGTGTGTGTGTAGATATATGAGTGTGTGTGTGTGTGTAGATAGATCTATATGTATACACATATATATACACACATATATGTATACACATGGCTATATAAAAAGCAACTAATATACATATATAAACTAATATGTCATGGATATCTAACGTAAGGCAAATTAGAAACACTTATAATTAGGGTAACTTGTGTCATTTTAAATTTATGTAAGGACATTTTAGGAAAATGAGTAAAATTAACTAATTTAACTCCTCTCCTTAATTCTCCCAAAATCGGTTAAATTGCTCCTATAATTAGGGACGGAGGGAGTATTAGATTAAGAAATTTTGATTATTATAGGATTAGATAGTAGTGTCCATATACAAAGTTTGGATGCAAAATCATCCATGGGAAAATGCCAAGTGCCGTTAATGGGCAAAACGTCCGTGTGCTTCGAATTTTGGGCCCAGCCATTTTGTACACATGTCAGCAAAAACATCTCTTTAAAAAGAATGGCACTAGTGCTCTCCAAGAAGCCCTATGCTCAAGTTCCTCAGCCGAGTGAGGAAGATGATCTGTTGCTCAGGAGTGCGAAGAAAATAAAGAATGGAGGACGTGATATTAATGAGAAGGAATGGCCCAAGTTAGGGGGTGGAAAGTTTGCATTAACAGAATGATCAGTCCTTCGTCGATAAACTCCAAGGAATAGATAGGGGGTGTATGAATCAGGGACAAAAGAATAATATGGAGTTAGATCATGATGTTCCTGTTTCTGGCGATGACCATAGTGACAGTGATAAGGATGATGGGGAACCTATATGTGTGATCACACAAGACCCTTTGAGGAACTTTCCAACGTTCTCGTTCTCTGAAAATATGAAGAAGAAAAAGTTGTACAAAGCATGGAATAAGGCTGTGATAGTTAAGTTGTGGGGGGAATATTGGCTATAAAATGATTTTGTCTATTCTGCAAAAGCTATGGGCCAAAAAAGTGTTAGTCCTGGCTTTCACCCAAGAGGGGGTGAATTGGGTGTCCGATAAAACTTTGAAGATCTTTTCGCAACTTACTAAAAATAGTTTGTATGACAGTATGATTTATAAAACAATAAACAGACATACAAATATATATGCTGGGAATATAAGAGATAAGGGAAGAGAGTATGCAAACAGAGATTTATACTGGTTCGGCCAATCCTTGACCTACGTCCAGTCCCTAAGCTCCACTTGAGATTTTCAATCCACTATCCTCTTGTTTGAACCGGGCACAAGAGAAGCCTTTACAAACACTAAGTTCACACAGGCACTTGTGAAGCCAAATCTCAACCGAGATACTCCCCCTTACACACGGTAAGGATACAATCGATTCTCACTCAAGATCACCCAATCTTGAGCAACTCTCAGATAAAATAATAAGGTGTTTACAATGAATCTTCTCTCTCTCAAAAGTGAATGAATAAACACTGAAGCTCAATACAAATAATTTCACTCTCTATGATGAACTGTATGAACATTGAGAAACAGAGAGGTGTATGTGTATATCAGAGTATTGGCATTTTGAAGATGTAAGCTCGTGTCTCCAACCTCTTCTATCTTGAATGCTTCTGCTTTTATAGTTGATGAAGAGTATTTGACCGTTTGAACAATTCTTTCCATTTAGCATATGACCGTTGGAATAAATATAGCCGTTGAAATATTACCGTTGGGATATTCAAGTCATAGCATTTGAAACCGATGAACAGATTGAGCATTTTAATTCATTGAAGAACATTACAGTTGAGTATTCAACTTCGTTTCTTCAAGTTCCACGTCTTCTCTGCCATTTGTGAATGTCTGCAAAGAAACTTCATCAAACTATTCAATTTCAAAACTCATTTCGATGATTTTGGCTTCTGTCGAGTTTGATGCCAATTCTTCATATAATCATCTGAAACTCATTAACAAACTGATTAAAAGCAATTTAGAAGTACTAATGAGTAACATTAAGAAGTGATGAAATTAACACAGTGATTTCATAAATTACGCAGATGGAGATTTCAAAACAGAGGGATCTTGCTCGAGCAATAATTCATGCTTGCTCGGGCAAGCTTCTCTTGAACAAGTTAAAATATGATTATCGTCGCTGATGCTCGAGCAAGGTTTTTCGTCTGCTCGAGCATGAAGAATTCATGCTCGGGCAAGCTTCTTCACAAAATGTTTAGACTCGCTGATGCTCGAGCAAGCCAACATTATTGCTCGAGCAAGACCCAGACAAAGGCGAGAACTTGAGAATTCAGCGATGCTGCTCGAGCACACTTTTACCTCTGCTCGAGCATCATGCTCAAGCATGCCTTTCACTCTGCTCGGGCATGACTCTTCAATTTGCAAATCTTTGCTTTTGGCTCGATGATGCTCGGGCATGCCAAATGCTCTGCTCGAGCATGACTGTCCAATTTGCACTTCTTTGCTCTGAGTCCGATGATGCTCGGGCATTACAAATACCTTGCTCGAGTAGGCTCCCTTCGAGTGTCAGGCTACTGCCTACCATGATCTTGTGCAAATATCAAACTTCATTGACTTTCAAAACGTAATAACATTGGCAGTACAATAGTCAATTTCCCGTGAGCATAACGTCTTCGATATAGCTTAAATTTTGGAAAACCACCCATGCTCATAAAGCTCTTCAAGTCTTCATTCCAATGCAATAAGAATCAGCTCCAAACTCATTGTATTTCGTCCTTTATCATCAGATGAATGGAGGTTGTTTTTTACCAACGTTTTTTTGCAACATTCTAAACTGACCGTCCACTTTCGAGGGCCATATCTCCCTAGTATGAAATCCTTTTTGGTTTTTTCAACTCTTGATGGAAATCCCTTTGAATCTACTTTCATATGCCACCGATTTCAGCTCAATTGGATTTTTAATGTTTGAGATACACTCAAATTACCGAAGCTTGGTATGCTATGTGATGTTGATTTCACTATCATCTTCTAAAATTCATATCTCTCTCATCTGTCCTCCTTTGGGATTGAATCTTATGTCAAAATGACGCATTGGAAGTCTAGTTTCCAAAAAAATTGGTTTCACCTCAATCGGACTTCTGGTTTGAGAGATATCGTCAAAATACCAAAGGTCGCCTGAAACAGAGCTGAACAGAGTAGCTGAAAATCATTGTTGCTCGAGCACCAGATTTGCTTCTGCTCGAGCAAGGCATTTTTCATGCTCAAGCAATGACCTTTTTATGCTCGAGCATGAGCGGATTTTTGAGAGAATAGGAGCTGGAAGTGTACCTTGCTCGAGCATGAAATTGGTGTGCTCGAGCATGACTTCAGGAATGCAATTGTAGCTTATTTTAACCCCGATTTGAGCCATCCCAACTTCCATTTGATCGTGGAGACTTCTAAAATCAATCTAAAAACTTGTATAATGATTTTCTCATTCCATTTAACAAGTTCTTCTTTCTTTCTTCTTCTCTTGATCATTCTTCATAATTTAACCCTTTCTTTCTTCTCTTCTCTTCATCATTCTTCATAATTTAATTTGAACTAATCATTCTTTGTGAGTTCTTCCTTCTTCAATTTTCCTATTCTTCTTGATTATTCCCAAAATACTTTGATAATTTCTTGCTTCCTTGACACTTTCTGTAATCTTTTATCTCCTTCTTGATTAATCTTATTGTAAATCAGAGGTATCATCACTCTCTGTATTGTTGTATATTATTCAGCGGAAGACATTACATTATATAAATGAAGCAAGGGAGAACAAAGAAGGTAAAGACGATAAATTAGGAAATATAATAAAGCCTAATAAAGACTCATAACTACTAATTAAGACCCTCTAATCAGATCCTAATCAGATCCTCTAATCATGGAACTAATCAAGAGATCCTAATAAATGAGAGATATATTTCCTAATATTCTAACACTCCCCTCAAGCTGGAGAGTATATGTCGATCAATCCCAGCTTGCCACGAAAACCTTCAAACTTCGTTCGACCGAGTGGTTTAGTTAGGATATCTCGCGATTTGGTCCAGATCTTATGTGAGACAAGTGTCATAATGCCTCGCTTCAATCTTTTCTTTAATGAAGTGTCTCGTCTATCTCAACATGTTTAGTTCTATCATGATATACTAGATTCTTGACCATTTCAATGCTGGCCTTGTTATCACACCAGAGTTGCATTGGTCCCTCATGTTGAATTCCCAACTCTGTCAGTAATCTGATAATCCAGATTCCTTCACATACTCCTTTATTGACAGCTCTTAGTTCTACTTCGGCAGTGTAGATTTCTATGTTCCTGGTAGTACCTTTCTTAAAGAATATTCCCCTTCCAGGATTAAGCTTCAAGTAGCTTAGAATTCTGTGGACTGCCGCCATGTGTTCTTCTTGGGGCTGATGCATAAACTGGCTTACTATTCCAACTGCATAGCTAATGTCAGGACGTGTATGGGTTAAGTATATCAATTTTCCCACAAGTCTTCTGTATCTCTCTGCATGAGCTGGAATACCTTGTGGTTTGATCTCTAAGTGGCATCCCTCTTCCATTGGTATCCCTTCTGGTTGAGTGCCCAACATTCCTGTCTCATGTAGCAAGTCTAATGTATACTTGCGTTGGGAGACATTGATACCCTTCTTAGTTCTTGCAACTTCCATGCCTAAGAAATACCTCATTTGTCCAAGGTCTTTCACCTGGAATTCAAATTGATGAGTCCCGTTTTAGTTTAGCCATGGATTCTTCATCATCCCCTGTAATGATTATGTCGTCAACATAGACGATCAATATGGTGACTTTGCCATTAACACGTTTGGTAAACAATGTGTCATCAGCTTGTCCCTGAGTATATCCAAGCCCTTTCACTGCTTTGGTGAATCTACCGAACCATGCCCTAGGAGATTGTTTTAGGCCGTACAATGACTTTCTTAGCTTACACACAGAGTTATTAGGAGCTAAAACTCCATCCGGAATCTCCATGTATACTTCTTCCTCTAGGTTTCCATTCATGAATGCATTTTTCACGTCCAGTTGGTATAGAGACCAATCCAAGTTTGCTGCAAGTGATAATAGTACTTGAATGGTATTGAATTTGACCACTGGAGCAAATGTCTCCTGGTAATCGATCCCGTATGTCTGGGTATATCCTTTTGCAACAAGTCTCGCCTTGTATTTGTTGATACTGCCATCGGGATTGAATTTCGGAGTGAAGATCCACCTGCATCCCACTGGTTTCTTTCCTTTAGGAAGAGTCGTGATCTCCCATGTTCTATTTTCCTTGAGTGCCCTCAATTCCTCTTCGCAACTTGCTTCCAATTTGGATCACCATAGCTTGTTGAAATGTATTTGGAACGGTTATCCGTGCACCGTTAACAACAAAACTTTGCATTCTTGCGCACAGATTACCATATGAGACAAATCGTTGAATAGGATGTTGAGTACACGATCTTACCCCTTTCTCAAGGCAATAGGCCAACCCGATTCTTCAGATTTAATCCCGGATTGGATTCATGGTCGTTCCTTTGAATGGGAGAGATAGTTCTACCAGTGTCGGGTTCAGTTTCTATCTCTTGTTGTGATCCCGCATCCATCCCTGAATTGATCTCAACATGTGTTTCTGGTTGGGGTGGAATGTATGTGTTAGGCTGGTTTGTGGGAGCAAGTGAGTCAAGAGAGGCTATAAGGTTAGGTGGTTCAGATGATGTGTGTAACACCCCAAAATCCAACACCCAAAATCTTCGCCAAAACACTTGAAATATCTCTAACAAGGATGTCCAACATCCAAATCATTAAAATACATAACTAATTCAATTCAAAATGTATTTTTTTTGAGTCAACATGAATTCTCAAAATATTTAATAATAAAATACAAAGCGGAAGTCTTGTAGTCATGGCAAATAGAATAACATAACATAAGTTCTAGGAGCACAACTGAGCCTTCAAGGCTCACTCCATAGATTCTTTCCCTTGCTCCCTACTAGAACAATCACCTAAAATTTTTTAATATAGGGTGAGATTGACATCTCAGTAACTACTGAAAGTTTCTACCGTACACAAGTAAGTCACATATGACAAAAAGTAGGAGCCGAGTACATATATATTTGTATATACCATAATTTCATACAACATAAATTATTATGATGTCAATGTGAAACGTACTATTATACAATATGCGTATGCAGCCTCCCTTATATCACCGTCCATCCTCAACCGCTGACAGGAGCCATAGGCTAACACATAGTCCAATAGGAACTCATCCATTTGACTGGATTGTCCCAAGCTCACCAAAACTTAAGATACACCCGGCCAAAGGTATAGAGCTTAAGCATGGACTATGGCTCCCCTCCTTAAAAGAATACAACTAAGGAGGTGTCACATGTCCCACAGCTCCAATGTAATCCCGGCAAAGGAAAACATGGAAGAAGGGGCCTCGACAAGTGTCATCCACTGTGCACCGAGTGATGACATACCACGTGGTAAAAGATCTCAACATACAAATTCCTCCTTACTCCAACCCATCACAAATACAGCCGCCATGACAAATATGTTCAGTAATAATAAATCATGCTTCAATTGATATAAAATATCAATTTACAATACATACACATATACATATGATTCAGTCCTTTAATTTTAAATAAAAGGTAGTTACTCACAATCATACACAATTTACAAGTGTAAGGAAGAATATTCAGAGTTACCTGTTACTTCCTAGCTTGCAGGTAATTAAACAAGAGTTACTCCAAAGTTCTCAATGAGAGTCTACAAACATTAAACATGAATATCTATCAATATTGTACTCAAAACTATCCTAAATTTTCTCTAATACTACTCCTAAGCCTTAAGCTACCCTCTAAAAATTTTATCAATAACAACCTATTTGTTAATTATTATTTTACCAAAATTAGTTTAATAAATATTGTCACCACATAAAATATGCTTCATATAAACTTGAGTTAAAAATTAACACTAATTAAAAATATGACTTATAAATATAAGTATGTTTATACAAAATAGTAAGCAAGATTTTCTTTTTAGTTCATGGTGTAAATTTACATATATGTTTATATATATAAAGATCACCAAGGCAACCACCAAAAACCTTTTCTTCTCTTTTAATATATATATCTAACACCATATAGCATCAACACGTTTCAGCAAGGTATTCCTCTGTATATATGACATGCAACGTACATATATCTATATATATACCATGTACCAATGTTTTGACAGTAAGCTTCTTCTTCATCTTTCATATGCAATGGCCTACACTATAAATATATATATATATATATACACTTTCCTAAATCATCTTCCTATTATTTTCACCGTACAGTGACGTCCACACACATACGAGATATATATATATATATATATATAGGAATGATATCACACCTACTTATCTATAGATCAGTAAGCTTTGGTTTTCTCTCCCTTTCTCCAGTGCAGTGACTACATATATGTATATCTACTTATATATATTTTATGACAGCAACACTCACATGACAGCAATCTAGTTTCAGCTTTCCTTTCTTTCTTTCTTTTTCCCAAGCCACGGCATCATATTAACTCTTAAGACACCAACAAAGTTGCAGTAACGCATACATATATATATATATTTTATGTGCAGCGACTTAGCCCAATGGAATAACAAAGTTTTGGTATATGTATATATATATAGACGAGTAGCGATGTATATGATCATATCAGCAAAGTTTTTCTCTGTTTTAGCTCCTAAAATCAGGGGTTAACATGCAGATTTAATTCCCAACAAGATTGAAGGCTTACCTTCAGTTTCGAACATGTTCGGACACCGCTTTTCGCCGTCGAACCTCGCCTCTGTTTTTGGACTTAAATGCAGAGCAAGAAATGAGTGAAAATGAACACACACTCTCTCTCCCTCTCCTTCCTCGTCGTTGCCCTCTACTCTCTCGGTCTCTCCTCTGTTCTCTGGGTCCTTGAACAGAGTATCCACAACTCACTCTCTCTCACGCCTTCCTTCGTAGCTTCCCTTCTCTCTTCACTCTCTGCGTTTCTGTTTCTTTCTTCCCCTCTCACCGTGATTCTGTTTCTCTAGGCTAATCAAAGTGGATAAATGAAGCTAAGGAGCATGGGTTATATATAAAACGAGGGTCCAGATTTGAAAAGAGAATACACAGGGTTCAAGGCTGAGATTGAGACGCATGTGGCCGAGTTGTCGTTGTTGTGGGAAGCATGTCGTTGCTGGTTTACATGATCTCACTCTGTGATGCCAGGTTTGACCATGATTTGGGATACTGGGTTATTAACGTTTTGGTGTTTCCGGAATTGACGTTGTGATGATGATACGATATCTTTCTTTGCGCAAAGACGCTGGTTGCTTCTTTTTTTTTTTTTTTTTTTTTAAATATATCCAATGTATCTGGTGCATTTTGGGTGGACTTGGGCTGGAGGAATCTAATGAGTAATAGGGTGTGTGTGTGTTATCACTGCTGGGCCGAAACACAATGAATTTGGAAGGAGTTTATATATATATTGGGCTGAAGTGATCGTATGGGCTGCGTTGTTGTTGTTGTTATTATTATTATTATTATTATTATTATTATTTATATATATATTTTTTAATTTATTCCAATGAAATTAAATTCTTAATTTTCAAATTGAGTAATTTAATCATTTAACCAATTTCCACAGTCTAACTCTCATATATTATTCCTATATAATCGTTTTTTTTAGGCATAAATTATTCCTTATTCGAAATATTCTTTTCCCAAAATAAATTAAAGAAAAATATGCCCAAAATTTCCAATAATTAATTTCATAATTATTTTAGACCAAAATATTATAATTAATTTCCATAAAATATCCAAACCTCAAATCCCAAAATTTGGGATGTTACAATGTGTCAAATGAGTTTGAGGTGTTGGAATTAGATGGTTCCAAGATTAGCCATTCAATATCAGAATACTCCCCCTGAATGGGTAATTTAGGATAATAAGCTTCGTCTTCCGAGAAAACGGTGTCCCGGGAGACAAAGAGTTTCTTGGAAGATGGACAATAGCATTTGTACCCTTTTTGAGTGGAGGAGTAGCCAAGGAATATACACTTGTCTGAGCGAGCTCCAAATTTGTTGCCCTCCTTTTTGTGAACAAAGACGACACAACCAAACACCTTGGAAGGTAATGAATTGATGAGGGGGCAATTTGGAAAGAATTTCAGGAGGTGTTGAAGTGGGGTGTCGTATTTGAGAACTTTTGAAGGCATGTGGTTAGTGAGATAAGCCGCGGTGAGGATGGCATCACCCCAGAAAATGGTGGGAACATTCCGTTCCATTAGCAAGGCACGGGTTACTTCCAACAGGTGACGGTTTTTTCGTTCGGCTACCCCATTTTGTTGAGGGGTGTAAGGACAAGACGTTTGGTGATGAATTCCTTGACGATCAAGAAACTCTTTAAAGGCTGTGCTCATGTATTCCTTGGCATTATCACTTCGAAGCACCTTAATGGACGTGTTGAATTGGGTTCGTACAAAGGTATAGAAGTTTTGAAAGACTTTGGCAACATCAGATTTGTCTTTCATTAAATAAACCCATGTGGTGCGAGTGTGATCATCGATAAAAGTAACAAACCACCTGGTATGAGTGAGAGTAGCTATGCGGGCAGGGCCCCAAATATCACTGTGAATCAATGTGAATGGGGAGGTGGGAGTATAAGCGCTCGTCTTGCCTTCCACGTTTCTTTATTCTTTGAGGTTGACCCTTCAAGGTAGAACAATCCATCCCATTCTCTAGAAGTCCCAATCGTCCTCCTCGTTCTTAAATCCTGAAACACACATAAATCATCATCAAAGATCACTCGACATATTTTACCTCTAGTCAACTTGCTTACAGAGAGATCGACATGTGTAAGTTCCGGTACAAACAAAACATTATGTATTGCCAAGTGGTCAGATAATGTAACAGTACCAATACCCTCAACTCGTGTGAATACACCATTAGCTACTTTTACTTTGAGGTGTTCATGACAGAGTTTAAGATTACGGAATAGAGTCTTGTTACCGGTCATGTGATCCGTAGCTCCTGAGTCAACAATCCAGGTATCGTCATGGGTCATCACAGCATTGAGGGCAATAATAGAATTACCTGATTGTACAAGATTCACGCTGGGAACAGAGTTAGACTTATTCTGTTGTTCGAGCATTCTACGGAACATCTGCAATTCCTCTTGACTCAGGTGATTGTCACTCTCCACCTTTGGTTCAGCTGTGGTAAGGTGACTTTGGAAGTTTGATTTCCCCCCGGAGGGTTTTCCATGGAGTTTCCAGCATTCTTCCTTAGTATGGCCCTTTTCTTACAATAGTTGCACCATTTATTGGTTTTGCGGTCCCCAGATGGTCCCTGAACTGCAAGAGCTGAACTTTCAACGTTGCTTGGTCCACTCCGGTTCAAGAGTTTCCTACTTTCCTCGAATTGCACAAGGTTAACCACGTCAAAGAGTTGTGGGAGTGGCTTCAGCCCCATGATTCTGCCCCTTACCTCCTCGAAAACATCATTTAGGCCTAAGAGGAAGTCGTGTATCCTTCCTTCTTCCACAATTTGTTTGTACAACTCTACATATTTGAGATTTTCCCAAGGGTGGACCTCAAACAAGTCTTGTTGTTGCCACAATTTCAGCAATGCATTATAATATTCGCATTACTGGATCGATTACCTTGTCGTAGATCTCAGAGTTGTCTCTTCAAGTGAATCAAGGCAGCAATGTTTTCAAGGGAGGAGTAGGTTCTCCTAGCGGCATCCCATATTTCCTTTGCCGTGTGTGCAAGCAGATATCCCTCACTGATCTCCAAGGTCATTGAATTACACAACCATGTCATGACTTGGTTGTTTTCAGCAAACCATGTGTCAAAATTAGGGTCATCGTGGGCTGGTTGAGGGCTGCCCCAGTAATGTATTTCTCCTTTCTCTTCCCTCGAATATACCTCAGCACGCTTTGTGACCACTGGAGATAGTTTCTACCATTAAACTTATGGCTAATAGCCATAATGTGATGGTCTGTAAATTCTGAAGCCATCTCTAAGGTTCTGTTTGGTACTGGGTTGACGGTCATAGAAGAAGAAGAAGAAGAAGAAGAAGAATTTTGAGTTTGAGAATCGGTACCGGTCATAAAACCCATGGGATATGTTCCGGGAATTGTTCCGAACATAGGAGGACCCTGAGAGGAATCCATGTTTCTGGAAGAAGAAAACAGTCGCCGGAATCTGGATTTTTCGCCGGAAAATTCAAAAATGTCACCGAAGGATGTAATAATCACTGGGCTTCACCGGAAATCAGAGGAGGAGGCCGAATCAGAAAGTCGTCGTCGAAACGCCCTGCTCAAGCGCCGTCACGCGCCGTCACAGCGCCGCTGGTCGTCGAGCGCGTGTAGTCCACGCGTCGCCGTGGAGCCGCCGGATCGTCAGCGGAAGATAGGGTTTTGCCGATCGGAGTCTCACGGTTCCTCTGGGCTAGGCGGTGTAGCCTTACTCGCCGTCGACAGAAAGCCCTAAACTCGCCGGAGACTTTTACTCACTGTTTCCCTCTCTCCCTCACGTCACTCACTGTTTCTCTCGCTTTTTCTGGCCTTGGACGGATGTCCTAAGCTCTGATACCATATTGTAAATCAGAGGTATCATCACTCTCTGTATTGTTGTATATTATTCAGCGGAAGACATTACATTATATAGATGAAGCAAGGGAGAACAAAGAAGGTAAAGACGATAAATTAGGAAATATAATAAAGCCTAATAAAGACTCATAACTACTAATTAAGACCCTCTAATCAGATCCTAATCAGATCCTCTAATCATGGAACTAATCAAGAGATCCTAATAAATGAGAGAGATATATTTCCTAATATTCTAACAAATCTCTATAATTCTTTTTGAACTAATCTACATTAAATACATAGTAGTTAGTCAATGTAGGAGATAAATATATTATACAATCTTTTTGCTCTTAATAATGGAATCTATATAAGACATCATCAAAACTAATCATATCTAACAAAAAGGAGTGTTTAGTCCATGGTTCTGAAACTCGGACTGGACCGGCCGGTACAGACCGGAAACTGGCGAAACGGCCGGAAGATCGGTCCGAGTGAGGTATGAAACCGGGGTCATGAGTTGACCCTGGGTCAACTCGGCTTGATTCAGCTGAGTTGGAGTAAAAAGATTTATTATTTTAAAAAAAAAGAAAAAAAAGAAAATCGATCGCCAGATGGAGAAAGGAGAAGGTAAAGGTCTGAAGATAGCGAAGACGATGAGAGAGATTTGAAGATTGTGAGAAAGAGATATGAAAACTGAAGTTTGAAGAGGGTGTGAGAGAGATATCTGAAGTGTACCCCTGAACTCTGCTTCTCCGTTGAACGAAAAGAGGCGTACGGTGCAAGCCGTGGCGGAGGTCATTTTGGTCCCTGGCAAAAAAAATACCCCTAAATACCCTTTCTGGTCCCTGAAAAAAAATACGGACCCCATTTTGGTCCCTAGCAAAAAAAAAAGGTCATTTTTAGTCCATAAAAAGGATGAATAAGGGTCGATTGGTGGACATTTTGATCCCTCAAAAATTTCCAAAAGGTCCTTTTTAGTCCCATAAAAAGGACGAATAAGGGTCGTTTTTGTCAGGGACCAAAATGGGGTCCATGTTTTTTGTCAGGGACCAGAAAGGGTATTTACTCTTTTAACTATTTTTCCACCGTTTTTCCCCCAAAGAGAATATGGCTTACCCTTAGGGTTATAGCTAATAATTCATTAATCTCTTGAGTTTTTCCTTGTAATTTTTGTGACGAAGATATTAGGCTGCATCAAATTGATGTAAGTAGATTCGTGAATGACATAAGGCTGATATAAGCAAATTGACATTAGGCTGCATTATAGAAAATCTGATTACAGAAAATGCATCATAGTCCTAGTATTATCATAAGGAGCCCCAGTGACTACAGGTTAGTGTCTGTTGCAAAATGTTGCCTTCCTACCTAACCCAGCAAGACCTTATACCCACTATGCAAACTCAGCATCCTATTCTTGTTCTAACTAGTGCCAAACATGCACAGAAAGACTCACACATAAGAAATGACACAAAAGTCTGCAACATAATGAAAACACACTTGACATATAAAAACAAGACAATTACCACACACTAACTATTCCCATTATTTGAAATAGAGCGTCTACCTTAAATTTCAACCCACTCAATGAACGACTAAGAGTGAAGAGAGTATCAAACTGTGCAGTCAGTTCTTCAAATTTCTCCCAAAACCCAGAAATTGAAGCTGACTATTCCAGCTTTACAAGCTCTGCCATAGGCATTATGACGTTAACCATTAGCACTAGCCAAGATAAACATATTTAAGTTGTGATAACATTGTTGATTGATCTTTGGTCTAGGTCTATGAGCATTCTTTGATGAATTAATATATATTGAGCAAAACATCATGTGGTATTGCAAACGCAATGCCACATGTTTCAATGTGAAAACTAATATGCATAATGCAATTAGAAAACAATGAACATAGCATTACTGAAATGCTATCATCCGCAAAGTACCAGAAAACCATGCACATAGCGTATCATCTGCAAAGTTCCAGAAAAGCTGTCTTATTATCAATTCCCCTACTCTTGTCTAATGTTTCTTATTTCCACCAATGGAATGTGGCTCATACATGGTTTAACAGGTTGAATGAAGATGTTAACAGGGTAAATATTTGATAGCTCAAGTATAAATCAAACAGAAAGACCAGTATTGAACTACATCATAGTGACCAACAAATTTAAACATGTGATCTTCAGCATTAAAAAATACTGATATAAGCTTTAGATAGAATGCTCTAGAGAATCTGAGAATGAATGGCGGAAAAAAATACTACAAATAATAAAAAAAATAAAAATTGTGAATCAACACTATGCATCATTCGAACCTCATTCTACGGAAAAGAATTTGAGCATTCTATGGATTTACAGTTCATTGGGAAAGATCGAAAGGTCGGAAAAGAACGGACCGTCGGCGCCTTGGGTAAGGGTGGCAGAGACTTAGATTGATTCAACGGCGGAGTGGCGGATACTGATTCGCGAATTGTGAGTGGGTGGGAGTGAGTTAGAGACCGAGATTGAGATTTGAGGAGAGTTGAGATTGAGTGACGTCGTGACAGTGAGACGGTGAGAGGCTGAGAGCTGTGGTCGTAGACCTCGTGAGTCGTGACAATCAGACGGTGAGAGGCTGAGAGCTATGGCCGTGACGGAGTGACCGAGTGAGTGACAGTGAGAGGCTAAGACACTACAGGGCCTGTTTGGTAGGGGGAATATTTAAGGAGGGAAAGGAACTTAAAGAAGGGAAGATTGAGAGGGAACTTTAAAAAGTTGAGTTGTTTGGTAAACATGGGAATATAAGTAAGTTGAGGGAAAATAAATTGTTTGGTAAGAAGAATTGGATGTTAGTTAAGTGGGAATGTTAGGTAAAATTCCCATAATGCCCCCAAAAAAAGGTAGAAAACATTTTTTGTTTGTTTTTCGAATTGGAGAGAAACGACAGAGCCAAACCAAATTGCATCTTGGTGGAGAAAAGTTTGCAAACTTCAGCATAAAAACCAACCCTACTGATGTTACAGAGCAACATGAAGAGGAAGCAGGTCCTGGACAACAGGTAAACCAACCCTAGGCATGTATGTGGCAATGGACAGTTGCTCCACTAAACCAACAAGTACCAAACCCAACCAAATAGTGTAGAAAGCAATTAACAAGTCTCAGTAAAATTAGATATGAACCATAAGGTTAAATGACATAAAACAAACATAAGATATGTCAAAATAGCCCAAAAATAACTTACACAACCAGTTACACACTAAAGTTGCAAAAGAAGACATTCAAGTTCGAACTCACATTACAAAATGTTAACCAGTACAGTAAACAGGTGAGCAGGAGTATGACGTTCGAAAAATTAGATACGACTTAACAACAACAATAACAACAATTACCCAGCAAAACCAGATCCCATCTATGCCTCACTCCCTTTTCCTTCGTCGCCATTACCCAACAACCCACACACATACGACTTAACAACGCATGACAAATCACCCAACTTTCTTCCCAAATCGTAATCTGCCTCACTCCCCAACTGGAATAAATAGGGCATCGGCCATTTTCAAAGCTCACAGAAAAAACAAACCCATTCAACTCTTACCTCGATTCCACCTTCGTTGATGAGTCTTGCTTCGGTTCCAGCTTCAACTGCTGACGCTTTCTTCGTGACCTCCTTCTTCAAGCTCGTCGATGATTTGGTTTATAACTTTTCAAAGGGGCTTTTTTGTCCCAACAATTCACTCTACCGGGAACAATTTCAGATCCCGCCAGTTTTGAAGGGATAGCAATTTCCCGCGTTTGTGAGAAGATTGGGCAAGTCAGGAAGTCCACCTTATCGGAACCTTTGCCGCCAAACGAGTTTTGGGAGTAGGAACTCTGTTATGTTCTCTGGAACTGACGTGAGTTCCTTGTACCAAATGGGCCCTGTGTTTGTCGAGTGTCGACTGAGTTGAGAACTTGAGATCTAGGAACGACTAAACGAGGATACTGATCATTTTTTGTAGGGCACCCCTGACTTCAAGTTCAACAACAACCTAAAAAAAGAAAAAATTGAAGGGTTGGGCTGGCCCTTAGCCCTGCAGGGCCAACTTCATTTAGCTCCTCTAATTTTCAAGCTCGAGGGGGTTTAAACGGGCCAGCCTTATGGGCTCAACCCAATTTCCGGGCTATAGTATTTTTGCTCTTTCCCCCAAAATAAATTATGCATACCTGCCAATGAGGATTGGCACAGTTGGCTAAGGCGTCAACCTTCACCTCAAAAGGGAGGAGGTTCGATACCCTCTGGTTGATGTGAGGGCCTCATTGGTGGACGATCTGTAAGTACTTCTGTAAGCGCTCTTTGAGCGTGGAGGCATGCCCTGGCCCTGATGGGGTACTGGTGTCTACCCCCACTTAAACTTTTTTGTATCAAAAAAAAATTATGCAGACCTCCTATATCAAGCACCCTTATATCACTGTTCATCCTTATACCACTGACTGAAGTTATAGGCTAACATATAATCTAACAGAAACACATTCATTTAATTGGATTATCCCAAGTTCACCCGTTCTTAAGATACATCCAGCCAAAGATGTAGAACTTAAGTCTAGACTATGGCTCCCTTCCCTAAAAAACACAACTAAGAAAGTGTCACATAACTCACAGCTTCAATGCAATCCCAGGTAAAGGAAAATATGGAAGAAGAGGACCTGACAAGTGTCACACACTGTGCACCGAGTTATGACATACCACATAGTAAAAGATCTCATCATACAAATTCTTTCTTACTCCAACCCATCACAAATGCAACCGCCATGATAATTCCATTCAATCACAGATAAATATAATATCATTAGAAGACAATGGTACAATAAATCATAATTCCATTCATATCAAATATCATCAAGTATTCAAACATTTCTAAAAGGAAACAATAATCCAACAATACATTAATTATACTTAAATTATTAACTATGTGAATAAAGTAAGTTATAAAAAAATTTACTTATAACATTACTTACTTGAAAATTTACAATACATTCACATATATATACATATAATTGAGTCTATTTCTTAAAAATATAAGATAGTTGTTCATAATCATACACAATTCACAAGTATATGGAAGAATATTCAGAGTTACCTAGTACTCCCTAATTTACAGGTAATCACACAAAAGTTACTTCAAATCTCTTAATACATAATCACCAATATAAATATATATCAATATATAATTCAAAATTATTTTAGATTTAAAGATACTCTAAATAGTTAAAACTACCATATAAACTTAGTATTCAATCCACACATTAGCTCCCATGAATTAAACTGCTTTTGTCATGGTGTAGTATTATTTGAAAATATAAAATTGTTTAACAAATGCCAAAGATTCAAATTTAATAGTCATATGTGTGTATTCACACACTCAACAAAAGATAAGAGATCATGGAAGTAGTGTGTGCGCGTGCGTGTGTGTATATATATAGTGGCGGATCTTGAGATAAATGTTTGGGGGGCCAAATGTATACTCATTAACTAATTAAGAAAAAAATAATATCTGGGGGTCTAAATGTATAAATTTTTGGGAGAAATATATAAATTTTTGGGCTAAATGTATAAATTTTGCATAAGAAAATCTATTTTATATTAAATATTTAGGACATTTTTTTTGAAGGGGCTATGGCCCCCGGCCCTTGTAATACCCGCATATTTATTTATCTGAAATATTATATTTTGATAAATAAATGGGTTATTTCTCATAAGTGAAGTTATGATCGTAAGACTCGTGGAAATATAGTCTATTATTCTAAGTTAAATTCTGTAGGAAATCGGGGAATTTAAGGGCCAAAGTGCCAAACTGACCAAAATGCCCCTGTAAAGGGTAATTAACTTAGAGAAATTATAAAAAATACCGAAGGCGTAAAATGACCAAGTGAATTAGGAGAGTATATTATCTCTAATTATGGTAATTTAATAAATTATGAACTTGGAGAAATTGTATAAGAAGGTTCAAAAAGTAATAAAAAGACCATAATACCCTTGCAATTTCTAAAAATGCAAGAGGCTTGAAAATACCAATGTTAATACAAGAGTATGAAGGTATTGAGGCATTGTAATTAAGAAAATTATCAACAAGTGATAATAAAGTAATTAAGTAATATTGGGCTAATTACTTAAGTATAAACAAAGGAAATTAAGAGATAATTGTGTAAAGCTCGAAAATTGGTGGTAATTGGCTTAAAATTAGTAAAAATATATTTACTAATTAATTGGAAATTTTGGAGAAAAATAGTTGAGTCTAGGTATTTTTAAAGCCTAAATGCAAGAATGGACCAATGGGAAAATTCTGTAAAAATTATGTAAAAATAATTATTTAATTAATTAAATAATTAATTAAAAAATAAAAAAAAAAAAACGAAATAAAAAAAAGGGGCAGAAAAAAAAATAATATTAATGATAAATAAAAGAAAACTTAATATATAAGTTTTATTATAATAATAATATAATTAATTAAAGTGATAAAGGGTGAATAGTAAAATGGAAATTAGGAAACGGATCCTATCTGGAGATCTAGGGATGGGATTCCCAAAGTCAAGGTAAAATATTAATCAGTGGGTTTTTATCTTCCGTTAGACTCTTGCGGAAGTTAATTAAGCCGTTTGTGCTTTTTCCTAATAAGACGAAATAGGAAATTCGAGAAAAGGCCGATAGCCAAGAGGACGAAAAGGTTATGTTGTGACATTTGGAAAAGAATTGGGAATTTTCATGAACATATTTGGATTCGGTGATTTTTCGAAGAGATTGATGTTTAGAAAACAAGTTTCGACACTTAGGACGCGTTTGGACACGTTTTCGAGGAAGACTCAACTGGAATACTGGAGGCCTATATGGAATCAAAATTTAGGTTAACTTGGACATTTCTACTAAGTGAGAATATGTTTTCAGAGTTATAAATCCAGAATTTTGAGATTTCTCTGAAATTACGCAAATCGGGTACCGATCGGAGAAATCAGTTTGAAAAGCTTCTGGAAGGTGACACGTGGCCACCTCCCATTGGCCAAGACACTTGGATTTTCGGCCAAGTGTGAATGCAAAAGGGGAAGGAAAGGGTTTTTTGAAAAGTTGCTTTGGACGGTCCAGATCGTTTCTCATAAAGTTGATCCGACGGCCGAAATCCTTCCCCCGTTTCTATAAATACCCCCCCTTCCTCTTTATTTTCACACCAAAAGTTGAGATCCTAGAGAGAGGTTAGAGAGAGAAGCTCTGGGGGAGGAGTCTGGGGAAATTCGCAGCGAAGCTCTGGGTAAGTTTTCCGGTACCAAGCTTTAAGCTTTCATAGTTCTTTCAATAGTTAGTAATGCTAGAGTAGTCTTTATTTTTATGATTGGATATCATATGGGAGGGCTATTTTAGTCTTTATTTTCGAAAATCATGATGGCGTCGAAGTTCTGGCGAAATTTCGAGAAGAAAATTTGTAAGAGTAACGAAGTGCTGGCGAAATTCCGCCAATTAGGGGCATAGGGGCAAAATGGTAATTTTTACCTAAAATGCCAGTTATTGTGCCAAATCACTAATGAAAGTGATATTACTCTTATAGGACGTCAGAAATCCTGATTTCTTTGTCATTATTTGTCGACGGGACGTTTATTTGTTTCTGTCAAACGACCGTTTCAGTAAACGTGCCGAATACACGATCAACGAAGGTACGTTCGCGTACTGTAACACTAATCTAGTGCTGCTCATATGCATATATGTGATAGGTACATTCACGGATAGAGGCTCTGTCTAGGGTCACCGACTCGGATGGAGGCTCTGTCTAGGGAGACTCGGATAGGGATTACATTAAGTGCCACCGTTCCGGATAGAGATTCTATTTGGGGTCACCACTTTGGATAGAGATTCTATTAAGGGTCACCAAACGGATAGAGATTCTGATTAGGGTCACCACTTATATGTACTTGCTCTTTGCTTATATGATCTGTCATCATGAATCATACAACTTGTTTTATACTCTTGTGTTGTTGTCTTTGCTTTGCTATGTCATGAATACCGCCATCCGTATACTTGTTTTATTTGAGCATAAGGTTAATTGTTACCGAGATTCAATTCGATAAATTGAATCTCGCCTATAGCTTCAGGGTTAGGAGGACCACGAATCGGAGATCGAGGCAAGGCGCACGAGTAAGCTCATAGTTGGAGGGCATGTAGCACGAGTGAGCTCGAGACGGAGATGTCACTTTATCGTTTTCCGTAATTACCTATGAGAACAATAGGATGCTGTATCAACACTGTATTACACTCTGGTTACCGTTTTAATGGGAATCAGTTACTCTTACGCTCCAAGGCTCGACTCTGATTTTAAAAAAAAAATTTGGCTCTGGAATTGGGATGTTACAGCCCTTAAGAAGATCCGCCACTATATATATATATATATATATATATATATATACACACACCCACAAAAAAGACTGGACGGAAGAAATAAGGGTGGGATCTTGAAAATTAGATATTTTTATACACATAAAAAGATCTGAAACTACGCTTGATGTATGGAGATATTGTTAAAAAGAAAGGTTAAACACAAAAGAGGGAAGAAAAAGAGAGAAGGAAAAAAAAGAATGAAAGATGGACCAAAACTAGCATCGGGATGAAAAATGGGATCAAATGAAAAAAAAAAAAAAATGTATGCGCGCATGTAGAAGTTTGAAAACCCAGTTATTAACAAGAGCAATAAAAGCTTGATGGGATTGAATTGATTTAAATTTAATTTAATTCTTATATACACTAGAAATCTTGAGGTTGGAATTGAAAGAGGGAAAGCGAGTTCTATGTGAGTTCGATACAAACACACAATAAAGGTCAAAATAAGCTATTTTTGTTGTTTGAAAGTTGGAAGAACGAGACACACCTGTGTCATGTGAAGAACAGAAGAATAACTAAAAGCATTGAATGAGTTTATATATATAAAGTCTAAAAAAATCATTACTGAAAATGTAGTAGAAGGATCTAGGAAAAATGAGTTTTAATAATATTAAATCTCCCTAAACAAATTCATTGAATGGGTGTGTGTATATATATATATATATATATATATATATATATATATAGGGTTAAATACCTAATTTGCCACGGAAGTATTGCTAAGGGAGCGCCCAGCACCCGGAAATATTTTGGGTATCATTTTTGCCCCGGAAGTTTACAAAATAGAGCAAATATGCCTTGGAAGTTTTTTCGGAGCAAATTTACCCCGGATTTTTGTTTAGGAGCAAATTTTTGCAAACTTTCGGGGCAAAAATGATACCAATCCAACAATCAAGATCAACGAGCAAAATTGCTATGTTTGTAAACTTCCGGGACAAAAATGATACCCAAAATACTTCCGGGTGCTGGGCGCTCCCTTAGCAAAACTTTCGTGATAAATTAGGTCTTTAACCCATATATATATATATATATATATATATATATATATATATATATATATATATATATATATAGGGATTAAGATTTCTCCTGTCACTGGAGATAAGATTATCTCCGGTGAACCCCAAACTACACCGTTTAACAATAAACAAAATTAAAAACATCTTAATCTCTTAATTTATTATTATAAAATAAAAAATCCGTTCGCACTCCTCCGCGCCGACCTCGTTCTCACCGTCCCATCCCACCGTTAGACATTGCAACAGATCCTCCACCTTTACTTATTTGTAAGCTTCGAATGCAATAGAAACTTTACAGAGCAAAAGCATGGCAGTGTTAAAACAACAATTTCATCAAAGTGCCAGATTTTTTAGAACTTTTCGTGTCTGTTAATTAAGCTTGTCCACAATAATTGGCAGGAACTGCAGCTGGATGATTTTGTCACCCACGAGATTGACTTCGAGGACATAAATAGAGCTTTTGATTTATTGCTTGAAGGACAGTGTCTTCGATGTGTGATTTGGATGAACAAATAAATGTGATCTCTGTTCTCATTCTTTATTCGCTAAGCCGAGGGAAGAATCAGAAATAACTTTTATCTCTTACCGTTTGGTCAAGGCTTTTCATTTACTAGAAATCAAAATAGCGTCCTGTACCTCTTTGAGTCGAGCACTCGCAAAATCAAAATAAGGTGGATTCCGCTTCTGGTTCTAGCTCCGGCTCCGAATTCCATCGTGCCTACCACCATCAACTCTCCAGAAGATGCCAAAATATGAAAGAACCCTAAAATCTACCAATTGTAGAAATTGAACTGGTCCCATCACTGAAGATTAGAACCGGAACAGTGACAGCGGCTGCAAGCATGGTGTAGAAGATGATGAACAATGATATCCTCTCTAGCAGCGCCTCTGTTTCTTCACCGTTTCCAGCCTCCGGTTTCTTTCTGCGCCTGATCTATGACTCTCTTTTTGGAATAACTTAGGTCGCCGCCAGTGATGGTGGTGAGTAAGGAATGCCGATATCGACTATAAAGCAAGGGCGTGAAGCAAGAAGCTATTAAGATTGATCAGTGATCTCCTCTCAAAATAGATGTTTTTAATTTTGTTTAGTGTTAAACGATGTAGTTTGGGGCTCACTGGAGATAATCTTATCTCCAGTCACAGGAGAAATCTTAATCCTATATATATATATATATATATATATATATATATATATATCTATATATATATATATATATATATATATATATATATATACATATATATATATATATATATATATATATATATATATATATATATATATATATATATATATGAGTAAAGGATTTCTCCAGTCACTGGAGATAGAGTTATCTCCAGTGACCCCAAAACTACATCGTTTTGGATTAATGAATGGTGTTTCTGTTATTTTGTTTATTTTTTCATCATATAAATTTTACCGAAACATCTTTCATTAATTCACCTAAAATGACTAACACACCCTTCATTAATTCAAAACGATGTAGTTTTGGGGTCACTGGACATAACTCTATCTCCAGTGACTGGAGAAATACTTTTCCCTATATATATATATATATATATATATATATATATTGCGCACGCATTTAAGCTCATGTACACACCATAAGAACTAAAAAAAAGATGAAGAAGAGAATGTGGGTTCAGAGAAGTTGCATCGAAGGAAAAGCTAGCTTGAGATGCACAGAAGAGTAGGATAATGCGTGAGTCAAGAAGCATCATTCAATTTCAGATCTATAGTAGCTATGTGATAAAGGGAGAGAAATTAAAAAAAAAAAAGTTTATAACCTTAGACAAATGAAAGAATAGAAAAAAAAAAGACATCTATCAGTCCATTATAGACATGAGAGAATGAATAGGAAGAGTAAAATGAACAAAGGAGAACCAAGGGATGTTTGAGAGCAGTAGCACCTAGGGTTTACCTTTTTATTTAAAAAATATTTTTTTTTTGCAGACAATATTTCTTTGGTTCTCTATTACTTGCTAATAATAAATAGGTTAAAGTATACGTTTGGTCTTTCATGTTTGTCTTTGGTATCATTTTAGTCCCTTAAGTTTGTAAATGTTAACACCGTTAGTCTGACATTGCAATTAAATGTTGACCAATCATGTTTATATGTTAGTATTTTAATAAATTAATATTTTAAATCCTATTAATTGAAAAATATTCAATCTTCAGACACTATTTTACATTTTTTCACAATTTGTGAAGATTAAATATATATTTTTGTCGAAGAAGATTAAATATTTTTCAATTAATAGGATTTAAAATATTAATTTATTAAAATACTAACATATAAGCATGCTTGGTAAGCATTTAATTGCACAGTCATCGCTTAAAATTGTTGAGTCAATATTTTTCGTTGAAGCAGATTAACGTTTTTAGCATTAAGGGACCAAACGTGTACTTTAAAAACTTAAAGAACTAAAATGATACCAGAAGCTAAGTAAACATGAAGAACTAAACATATACTTTAGCCTAATAAATAAGTTCAAACATATATCCCCATATATTTAAAATAATTATTTTAAGAAAGTATTTTATTTATATATTTCTCTCTCTTTTAAAGCTACGACTAACCCTAAGCCAAAAAATTTAACGATGTTGCAAGCTAAGTCCAATTCTCTAACAAAATTTTAGATCATGACATCTTTTGATAATAAAAACTCATGCAAATATTTTTAAATTAGGTTAAATTATCAACAACGATACCATACTCTGATACTGCTGAAGGGCTTTGATACTACCAAAAGAATTCAAGACAGATTTATTCAAACAATTCGAGTGAAACAATCAAGATATTTATTCTCCTTAACAAAACCCTAAGGACCCGTTTGTTACAAAGAAAGCTTGGGGGAAGGGATCGGAAGATCTCAATCTTCCCATGGATTTTGAGTGTTTGTTAGAAAGAAAGTCCAGTCAGCAACTCACTGGAAGTACTCATCTTCCTTATTTGAGGGAAGATGCTTTCCATCCGAAAATGGAAGGAAAGCTGTCATCTTCCCAGGAAAATGGTTTTTTGACAGATTTACCCCTGAAATTCAAATTTGGCGGGAAAGTTCAAATTTGGCAATTTTTTTTTCTTCAAAAGTTCGAACTTAACAATAATATATTTTTAAAAAATATATTTTAACAAAAAAAATATTTTTTTCATTATTTTGAATTAATTTCTTTTGAGGGTAAAATAGACATTTCCTAATTCTTTACCAACTACCACCTCTTCATTTTCTTCCTACCAAACAACTCAAGTCATTTTCCCTCATCTTTCAAATCTTCCTTTCCATTCCTTTCTCTCCTTTAAAGTTCATTTCCCTCCCCAAGTTTTCTTTGTAACAAACGGGTTCTAAGATGTTGCAACCTAGCTAAGTCCAATTCTCTAACAAAATTTTAGATTATGACATCTTTTGATAATAAAAACTCCTGCAAATATTTTTAAATTATGTTAAATTATCAACAAGGAGCTCTCATACCACACTCTAATACGTGAAGGGCTTTGATACTGTTAAAAGAATTCAAGACAAATTTATTAGTTCGTTCAAATAATTCGAGTGAAACAATCCAGATATTTATTCTCCTTAACAACCCCTAAAATCGCTTAATAGTGTAGATTTGGTCACATTTCAGTGATGCATGGATTACCAAATTAAAGCAGATTTATCATATATCGTATCTAAACATATTTTTGAAGAAAAGGATATAAATTTAGTAAAATCAATTGGTGAAGTCCAACTGTTCGGGTAATCACTTTCAGCCAGATGTGCAAGATAGAAGGGAGTGACATGGGCCAAGAACATAGCCCTGTCACCAAGTTCCTTGGCTACAGAGGAGTCAATATCGATGCCACTGATAAAAGTGAAACTCATCGCTGCTTGTTGCTGAAAGAGTTCCAATAAAGAATTGAATTGGTGGTAGAAGAGGACCAGCTCACACACGTATCCCTCGAGGTCACACTTTTTTTTTTTTTTGACTTAGGCAACCAGTTGGTTATTTATTCACTAATTATAATTATTTTGTTAACTGAAAATTTAAAAAAGAAATTAAAACCGCTTGAGGATGTTGCTCTAAAAACGAGCATGTCCTCTTTTTTTCTCTCACTCGACAAAAGGAAAGGAAGAGAAGACCGAATGTGGAAAAATGAAGGAAGTAACAAACACCGTGGAAGATCGACAGAATTTGGAGATTTGGAACAATATAGGAAGGTGGGAGCGAGGCTTCAGAAATTAGAGTGCGCAGCGAGGGGTGCCCGCGTGAGAGATCGACCAAACGTTAAGCCTTAATAAATAAGTCTAAACATACATCCCCATATATTTAAAATAATTATTTTAAGAAAGTATTTTATTTATATATTTCTCCCCATCTCTTTTAGCAATGATATACAAATATTTTTGAATTATGTTAAATTATTAATAACGAGCTCTCATACCACTCTTTTTTTTGTTGATAAAAGGATTAATCAAACTCTACAATGAGAAAGACAGCAACGACGTAGGCTGCCAACTCCTTCCACATCATCTCTGAGAAGGCGTAGTAGGTCTCCCGGTGGTTCCTGCAGGCTGTGATACCCTGTTTCCAGCCTCAGGGCATATGTTGCTAGCATATCCGCACATCTGTTGCCCTCACGGTAGGTGTGAGATACTAAGACCCGCTAATCCTTACTCATTTGGCGCTGGATTTTCCTGATCAGGCTCATTTCGGGATGCGGATCCCCTCCCTGATTCTGTACCAAACTTAGTGCAGTTAAGCAATCAACCTGGACCCTGACCTCCCTAAAACCTGAACTCCAACCCATCCAGAAGAGCCCAAAGCTCCGCTTGAAGAGAGCTACACACACCGATATTCCTACAACACCCAGTAAGCCACCTTCCTTCATGGTCTCTAAGTAAACTTCCAGCCCCTGCCATCATGGAGTACGCTTTCCATGATCCATCACAATTTAGAGTTACTGCAGTATCGGGGGGTTTAATCCAGCTAACAACTCTGTCCTCCCTTGGTCCCCCAGTACCCTTCGCTATACTACTCCTTATTCCAACTTCTTCATTAAATTCAGCAAGTACGATCGCCTCTTTAGCGAGGCTGGCAGAAACAGTTTGCTTATTCTGGAAAAGCGCCATATTCCTTGCCCTCCATAGCTTCCAACACACCAGGCCAAATAGACTAGCCCAGCGTACCCGACCATTACCCCCCGACAGTGATTAGTTAAGTTGTGCAGCATCCATTCCCTGAAAGGCATTCGGGCAAATGAGGCGAATTTGCTAGGCGGCAGAATATGACTCCACACCTCTTGAGCAAACTTGCAATGTCTGAGCACATGGTCAACGTCCTCCATATTCGTACCACACCTGGTGCACCAATCCTACTCCGTCATATGGTGGCGGCGGCGTTCCGCATTTGTAAGAAGATTGTGTCGAGCAGCTAACCAGAGAAAAACTCGTGTTCGCTGTGCTCCCTCCTACTTCCATATGGCCTCCCATAATCTATCTGAGGCATCCACTTCCTTTTCTTCCAGTAATGAATAAGCAGAGGAAACAGAAAACCGCCCATCTATTGAACGATCCCAAAAGCTTTGAGCAGCGCCATCTTCCTGTGACGGTGGTTTACACCCTGAAATTATGGCAAGGACATGATCCGGGAGATCATGGTGGAAAAGCTCCCACGCCTATGAACCATCAGTGCGCACAAAGTGTCAAACGATGAGTGCCTCTTCCTCCTGAGTAACATCCCGAAAGGCTAGCAGTTTTAGTGGTCCCACCAAGGGAGTCCAATTATCTGACCAAAAGCGGGTGCTAGAACCATCACCCAGCCAAAGTGATGCGTCCTGCTAGGGATAAGGACTTGGCAACCCACCCTGCTAACTTGTTCTGCACTCTGTCCTCAATATATTCATACGTTCCTAGACGAACTCATTTATGGAGCAAGGGGACGCCAAGGTACTTCCCTAAATCATCTGTTCTTCCAAAACCCAGTTCATCACATATATCAGCTTGAACACTCGAGGAGACATTCTTAGAGAAAAACACCGTCGTCTTGGAGCTACTAACCTTATGACCAGAACTCTCACAAAAGTCATTCGGGATATTACGAACCTGGTGGACTTTAGCAACCGAAGTGTTGCTAAACAAGACCAAATCATCTGCAAAAAATAGGTGGGAGAGTGGCCGGCCTCCCCTTCCCAAGCAGACTGGGGCCCATTGCTTACCTTCCACTTTCTTATGAATCATTTGGGAGAGTCTTTCCATACACAACACAAAAATGTAGGGGGATAGGGGATCCCCTTGACGTATACCTCGAGAGGGTAAGAAGGTCTCGGAATGGGAACCATTCCAAACAATTTGCATACTACAAGAGGTAATGCACACCATCACAACCTTTATAAACTTCCTAGGGAGACCGGCATCATATAGCGTTTCTTCAATGAAATCCCATCGGAGTCGGTCATACGCTTTTTCCAAATCAACTTTAATTGACATCCACCCTTCCTTTCCTTTTTTGCTCCGCATGGTATGAATCACTTCCTGGGAAATTATAATGTTATCTGAAATTTGTCTACCCGCCACAAAGCTTGATTGGTTAGGGAGAATCAGTTTTGGAAGTCACTTCTTAAGGCGACACTTTGGTAATAATCTTGTACGGGACCGGGCACAGACTAATAGGACGAAAGTCCTTGAGTCTCTCAGGTGTGGGAATCTTCGGGATCAAAGTAATGAGGGTCTTGATAATTGAATATTTTATACACTTATTTTTGTCTCTTGAATAATAATTTAGGACCCTTTAGCTAATAAATAATGGCTCTTATGTTTATTTGGGCCTTGGGCCTTTTATTGCATTTTAGCTATTTTTAATAATAAAATTCCAGTTTTGTGTTGCTTCACTATTTCTACCATAACTCTTGAACCAGACATCGGATTTGCCTCATTTTTGTCTCATATTTCAGATGATTCAGAGAGCTACAATTGTTATGAAGACATCAAGAGCAAATTCGGTCAAGAAGGAGGTCAATTTTGGAGCCAAAGTCGGATGTACAATTCTGGATTTATTTTGGACCCGAATTTTGTAATTTAAGTCCAGTTATATTTTATTTCTGTTTTGGGCTAAAACTATGAGAGCCCATTTCGTTTTAGGTTATTTTTAAGTATGGCAGCTGCCACAAACATATTCATTCACGTTTTTAACATTAGAGTGGATCAAAATACAAGTTTTCATTTTCTCTCATCTGTTCTTCATGTTCTTCGCGCGTTCTTCGTGTTCTTCGTTCGTTCTTCGATTTTCCCAACCATGATCGGCTAAACTCTTGTGATTAACCCAACGATGAGGATTCCATGATTCATCCAGAGAACTCGTGCCTAATCGGTAACTACTCGATTCTGTTTTCATCTTATCGGATTCGATTTCTGGAAATAGTTCGAATATTAGATTTAATATTCGGTTTGGTTCATCCCAAGGACTTAGTTCGGACTAGGTTACGGTGTTGCTTTGTGCGATTGCACGGTGAGACGCCACTGTCCGGGCAGATTCTAGGCGATCGTCTAGGCGAGGAATCTCCGGATGAATGCAGAGATTTCGATTCATCCGGAACCAAACGTGGGTTAGTTATATTTTTGTTCAATGATGGAGGTTTACGGAATCAATTCGTTGGGTTGATCATCTTTAATCTGTCTCTGTTTATTTGATTACGTTTGACTCGTTTATTGCACTTTGATTATGTTATTTCGTTTTGTTCTATTTCGTTAAACCAAACCCCCATTTTATCATTCTGTTTCACTATTGTTATTGAACAAGCCCGCCGCAAATTCGTTGGGAAACGACCCGGGTTCCCTAATTCGCAAATTGTGTTCGAACTTGGTTTATTTTGGAAGACACGGCAAAAATCTTTCCAAAAATGTTTTTTTTAGTATCTCTGATTGAGTTGAAATTTGGTACAGTGATAGAAAATGGTGAATCGTTAGACCCACATGAAAATGTTCCATTTTCCATGTGGTATCCTCCGTTTCGCCAAATTCCATCGTTTAGGCCACTTTTTCAATTTTTGAAGTTTTTTTTCCATTTTGAGTCCCCCAATAGTCTAGGAGTTGCCCTGTCCAAGTCCCAAAAATTTTAAAAATCATTTGATACTTGTTTCGGACTTGTTTTGGTCAATTTCTAGCATAGGTTTTTGCTTTTGTGTGTTTTGTCTTTGTGTCTCTTAGTGTTTTTCTACTTTTCACCACCTCTTGTGGCATTTTCGTAATTCTGATTTTCTCGGAGGCATCTTTGTCATTACGAGTATTTGCCAATTCTGCTTTGTGTACATGTTGCATGAGTACCGGGAATACTACTAATCCAGAAGATTTGTTGCCATTTGATCTGAAATAGAAAGAACAATTCTTACCGCTAGAAGAGTTGTTAGGCTAAGTCATAAGATTAATACCAAACTGGATACTCAATTAGAGTCGATTCGGCCATTCGATTGTGTCCATTACGTTGATCTTTCGATTGTGCTTCGATAGTATTTCGATAGTCTTGTTGTGTTCATCGATTCTAGTAGCAACTTTGCTCGCTCGGACATTATGGCGGGAGAGCGGGATAATCATCATACTTTGAAGGAATTGGGTGCACTGATGTTAATTATCAACCCTTGTGCATCCAATATCCTAACCTTCTTTGCTAACTTTGAGTGAAATCTGGTCTAATACACTTGTTGCCTAAGTTTCATGGTCTTGCGGTGAGTGCCCCATTAAGCATTTGAAGGAATTCCATGTAGTATGCGGCACTATGAAACCTCATGCCATTGATGAAGATCATATCAAGCTGAGAGCTTTTCCTTTCTCATTGGAAGGTGGAGCCAAGGATTGGTTGCTTTACCTTCACCCTCATCTATTGGGAGCTGGGTGATATTCGAGGTTATTTACGGAGAAATATTTCCCTTCCTCAAGAGCAAGCGCAATCAAGAAGGAAATTGGCAACATTAAACAAGTCATTTGGAGAGACTATGTATGAGTATTGGGAGAGGTTCAAAAGGTTATGTGCAAGCTGTCCACACCATCGATATCCGAAAAGACTTGATCAACTCTTTCTATGATGGTCTATCACCGGTAGACAAAGGGTTGGTGGATGCTTCTAGCGGTGGGGCTATGAGTAACAAGACACTGAAGAAGCCCGAGACTTGATATCCATTATGGCGAGATAACTCTCGCAGTTTGGCACCGGGGCCAATAGTACTCCTGTTTACCATATTCAAGCTCCAGTCCGGCATGATTCTCGAGATTAGAGACTAGACTTGATGATCGACCTCCCTTGTGAGGCGGTGGCGGTGACACGAGCGATCATGATCTTCCCCTTCTCGGCATGGGTACTCTTGTGGGTTTTGTTCGACCCTTATCATTCTACTCGACTCTTGCCCTACCTTGCATGATCCTACTTACCAAGATCGAGTCGGTAGGCTGCAGGTGGGTGTTTTTCCAGAAGGCCACAATACCAACGAGAATAATGCCTTCTCCAACACTTATAATCCTGGTTGGAGAAATCACCCCAACTTTATTTGGAACCAAAATCGGAACCAGAGCAACCAATACCAAAATCGAGTAACCAAGGTATGCAGAGTGCAGGAACTACCGGCAGAGGCCGTACGGACCACGGACTTTCCAACAACAGTCTGCACCCCTTTACCCTTGCAAGCACCACCTCCTCGACCAGCCATATGTCCACCTCCACAGGGCGGCAACAGCAGGCTAGTAGTAGTGGTGGTTCCTCACTTGAAGAAATGATGAAGCAATTTGTCACAGCCAATATGCGGTTCCAACGGCAAGCGATACTTCCATTCGAGTTTGCAAACACAGATTGGGCAATTGGCAACATCATTGAACCAGCTTCAACCTCGGGGATCCAATTCCCTTCCCTCACAAACAATTCCCAATCCTAAGGGAAATGTGAGTGCT
The DNA here is from genome assembly GCA_025563575.1 of Acacia pycnantha. Taxonomy (NCBI): domain Eukaryota; kingdom Viridiplantae; phylum Streptophyta; class Magnoliopsida; order Fabales; family Fabaceae; genus Acacia; species Acacia pycnantha. The sequence continues at coordinate 259,139 of JAMWYP010000085.1, forward strand.
ATATCACTACTGGTCCGGCAAGCAATTGGAGGAACCTAAGCAAGGCTGCAGATGTGACTTCCACATCGAAAACGAGTCGAAATGTGAAGATTGACTCGAAAAGAAAAAGGCGGTGCAGCAAGGTGAAGAGGAAGACATTCCTATTCCTCTTCCCTTCCCTCGAGAGCGCGTTCAGTCCAAGAAGTTGGCGAGATAAAGCACAAGAGAAGGATATACTTGAGACATTCGAAGAGTAGAGATCAACATTCCTCTCTTAGATGCGGTCAAACAAATTCCTAAATATGCCAAGTTTCGAAGAGTTGTGCACCAACAAGAGGCGATCAAGGGAAATGAGCGAGTGAGCTTGAACCGAGAATGTCTCGGCACTCATCCGGCCTACCATGCCTCGTAAATGCAAAGATCCGTGGACATTTTCTATCCCTTGCCTTATTGGTAACTATAGATTTGATGATTGCATGCTAGATTTAGGTGCTTCTATTAATGTCATGCCCGCATCTGTTTATAGATCTCTTGGTCTTGGTCCCTTACGTCCAAGCGGTGTCATTGTTCGGTTAGCTAATAGGAGTAATGCCCATCCTTCGGTTTAGTTGAAGATGTATTAGTCAAAGTTAATGAATTGATATTCCCGCTGATTTTTACATCTTGGATATGGAGGGTGAGTCTCCTAGTAGTAGGTCACCAATCATTCTAGGGAGACCTTTCATGAAAACAGCTAGGACTAAGATAGATGTGCATTCTGGGTACTCTTTCCATGGAGTTTGGTGATATATCCGTGAATTTCAATATCTTTGATGCCATGAAATATCCTAGGGAAGAGCATTCTCGTTTTACGTATTGATGTGATTGATGATGTCGTGGATGATGTTCTTAATGGTTGGTGTCTGATTATCCTTATTTTTCATCCGAGAGTGATACCCCATTTGTGCATGCGATGATAATGAATGGTGCTCTGTTTGCACTAATTTGGTTAAGACTGCATTGTTTGGTGATTCTCGATTTGCTTGATGATTCTACATTACTTGTAGACTCGATATTGATTACGAGTTTGAGCTTCATCCCGATCCTAACGTGCATCTTGATTCCGATTTTGATGAACTGAATTCGATGTTAACCTTGAGCTTTGTATAGACACAAGTCCTTCTTCTTGTGCTTCTTTGAATATGGTTTCGTGTATTCCCAGTGTGATGACATCGAGTTGTTGCAATGGAGGTGAATGAGCAGTTGCCAGTCATTGTGGCAAATAATCTTATGCCTGATCAAGAAGAGAAGCTGCTAAGCTTATTGAGGGCGAACAAGAAAGCCATTGGGTGGACATTAGCCGACATAGTTGGCATTAGCCCTTCTATGTGCATGCACCGGATTACATTGGAAGAGGACTCTAAGCCAGTGAGGCAACCTCAGAGACGCATTAATCCTCTTATCCTTGATGTGGTGAAGAAGGAGGTCACTAAGCTTCGCAAGCCGGCATCATCTATCCTATTTCGATAGCCGAATGGGTTAGCCCAGTCCAGGTGGTTCCTAAGAAGTCCGAGTTACTTGTGGTAGCCAATCAAAAGAATGAGCTCATTCCTACTCGAGTTCAGAATAGTTGGAGAGTTTGCATTGACTATAGAAGACTCAACCAAGCCACTCGCAAAGATCATTACCCTCTACCCTTCATTGATCGATGTTAGAGCGATTGGCCGGTAAGTCTCATTACCGCTTCTCGGATGGCTACTCTGGATACTTCCAGATCCATATTGCTCCCGAGGATCGGAGAAGACGACTTTACATGCCCCTTTGGGACATATGCTTACCGAAGGATGCCTTTGGCCTCTGCAATGCACCGGCACCTTTCGGCGTTGTATGGTGAGTATTTTCTCCGAGTTCCTAGAGGACCGCATGGAGGTTTTCATGGATGATTTCACCGTATATGGGTCGATTTTGATGCATGCTTAGCTAATTTGTCTAGAGTCTTGCATAGGTGTATTGAATCTAATCTTGTCTGTGAATTATGAGAAGTGTCACTTTATGGTTGAGTCAGGCATAGTCTTGGGACACATAGTGTCTAGGAAAGGGATTGAGGTAGACCCTGCTAAGATCGATGTTATTCTCGCTTTGCCTTACCCCGCTTCGTGCGGGAAGTTCGCTCTTTTCTTGGTCATGCGAGGTTTCTATCGACGTTTCATTCGAGATTTCAGCAAGGCTGCTCAACCCTTGTCCCACCTCCGCATAAGGACACCGACTTTGTCTTTGATGATGCGTGCAAGGCGGCCTTCGATCATTTGAAGCGTTGCCTTACTACACCCCAGTGATTCAGCCCCCGATTGGCTCCTCCCTTTTGAGTTAATGTGCGATGCTTCCAACTATGCGGTTGGTGCTATCTTAGCACAACGGGTTGATAGAGCCTCCCATGTCATTGCATATGCTTCAAAGACTTTGGATTCGCTCAGGTCTAATTACACCACTACCGAGAAGGAGTTGTTGGCTATTGTATTTGCCTTTGATAAGTTTAGGTCATATCGCTAGCTAGTAGAGTCATTGTTTTCTCGACCATGCGGCTTTAAAGTTTCTTTTGAAAAGGCGGATGCTAAGCTACGACTCATCCGGTGGATGTTGTTGCTCCAAGAGTTTGATGTGGAGATTCGAGATAGAAGTGGAGCACAAACCGGGTAGCCGACCACTTGAGTCGTATCACTCATTCTCCTCTCACCCCTCTTCTATTCGGGATGATTTCCACGATGAGCGCCTTCTACGGTTGCAAGTTAAGACCCCATGGTATGCCGATTTAGTTAACTACTTGGTAGCCGGTGTTTTTCCGTAGAGTCCACTAGGGCCCAAACCCTTAAATTGAAAAGTGAGTCTAAATATTATGTTTGGGATGACCCTTATCTCGTGGAAATTTTGTAGTGACCAAGTAGTTAGGAGATGTGTGCACGATTGTGAGTTTCAATCTATATTGCATTTTGCTCATGCTTCGCTTGTGGTGGTCACTTTGGACCCCAAAGAACTGCTAGGAAGGTGTTAGAATGTGGTTTGTTTTGGCCTTCCCCTGTTTCATGATGCCCATTTGTTTTGCAAGTCATGTGATAACCGTCGAGAGGCGGGGAGTATTTCCGTAGGCATGAGATGCCCCAAAACCCTATATTGTTTTGTGAGATCTTTGATGTTTGGGGTATTGATTTCATGGGTCCATTTCTGCTTCATATGGTTACACTTACATCTTGGCTGGCCGTTGATTATGTTTCGAAATGGGTTGAGGCGAAAGCCACCCGGACAAATGATTCTTCGTGGTGGTGGATTTTGTTAGGTCTAACATTTTCTGCGGGTTTGGCATTCCTAGAGCTATTATCGGTGATCGGGGTTCCCATTTTTGCAATCGAAGCATGGGTGCCTTGCTACGCAAGTATGGAGTGCTTCACAAGGTTTCCACAGACTACCATCCTCGGACCAATGGTCAAGTCGAAGTCTCCAATAGAGAGATTAAGCAAATCCTTCAAGACTGTCAACTCTACCGGAAATATTGGAGTAAGCGACTAGATGATGCTTTGTGGGCATATCGCACCGCCTACAAGACTCCGATTGGGATGTCTCCCTATCGGATTGTCTTTGGTAAGGCATGTCATCTTAGGTTGAGTTGGAGCATCAAGCCTATTGGGCTATTAAGCAATGCAACATGGATTTGGCTAAGTCCGGATGGAGAGGAAGCTGCAGCTGCAAGAGTTAGATGAGCTTAGATTGGATGCCTATGAAAGCTCACGGTTGTATAAGGAAAAGACTAAGGCATTCCATGATAAGCATATTCGAGGAAAGAATTTCTCGTGGGCCGAAAGTTCTTCTATTTAATTCCCGTCTCAAGTTTATGCACGGTAAGCTTCGATCTAGATGGGATGGCCCTTTTGTGATCACTAACATATTTCCATTTGGTTTGTTGAGCTATGTGATCCACCCACGGGACGGACTTTTAAGGTCAATGGGCATCGCCTCAAGCCATTTCATGAGGGATCCCCACAAGCCCGAGGAAGCGAGAGATTCTCCTCATTGATGCCACTTATCCTCCATAAACCCTCGGGGAGTATTCTTCTTTCTTCTCCCTCTCTCTCTTTTATTTGTTTTCCTTTTCTACTTTGCTTTTTGAAAATAAATACATTCTTTCTTTCTAATGATTGCTACATATTATGAACTAGGACATTTTGGTTTTAATGGATCATTCTCGTTTAGTCTGGAACTCTTGACTCTTCGATTACAAGTCTTGGTAGTTGATTTGATGTTGTTGATTACCTAAGTTGGTATTGACCTTGTGAGGTTTTGGGCCTGCATGAATGGAATTCATCTTTTGCCATTCTTTCTTTCATGTGTGCATCTCTCATGATTTGTGTTCTCTAGAACTTGCTCCTTTTCTTTTTGAAACTACATTTTTCACTTACGTGCATAAGTATGATGGAAGCTTGTTTTCTTTCTTTTATTCTCCTCACTTTGGCCAAATAGCTTTCCCTTACATTATGATTCCTTTGCTAGCCCCTTTGTGCCTTTTGACCCATTCTTTTCTAAGCCACATTACAAGCCTAAGCGTAAAACCATTTTATTCCGCACCTTGAAGATTTATTGAGCATTGGTTTCAACTTGTTTTGTGTTTTTGTGTGGGGTTGCTCAGAGTGCAACAGTTTAAGTGTGGGGGGGGATATTTGATTTTGACATTGTAATTACAAATACAATGAAAGGAAAGAAAGAAAAGTAAAAACAAAAAACAAAAAACAAAAAGAAAAAGAAAAAAAAAAGGAAAAAAAAAAGAAAAAAAAAAAAAACAACAAAAGAAGAGAAAAGAAAAGAAAATACATAGAAAGGAATGTATATATGAGTAGAATAAAAGTCTCATACATAGAGAATGATTGTGTTAATCGGTGCTCTTCCTTTTGATTTCTTTGGTGCTTAGCCTCTTATTCCATACTATTACCTACCTTCACCCTAGCCCCGTTACAACCTTTAATTACAAGCTCTCTTGATTTGTGCATGTATGTGTTATGAGTAGTGGAGACGTAGAAGTTGAGCAAGCTTATGGTAGAACAAATTTCTTGAGTAGAATTTGAGCGATACACTTATTTACCTTAAACACTTGAGAGACTGATTGATTGAGCGCATCATTTGAGAGATCATCTTTTGTGATTAGCATCATTGATTGACACTACCATGAATTGTAATTTGAGATGAAGGGGTTTTGGTCTTGAATGATTGGTCTTTGAAGCTTTGTGTCCCTTGATTCAATTTTTGCATTGTTAGCAATTATTAGTAAAGAAGAGTTTTTCCTTTAGGTCTTTCTCTTTGAATTTTGCTCTGGGAGTGCAAAAAGATAAGTGTGGGGAATTTGATAATTGAATATTTTATACACTTATTTTTGTCTCTTGAATAATAATTTAGGACCCTTTAGCTAATAAATAATGGCTCTTATGTTTATTTGGGCCTTGGGCCTTTTATTGCATTTTAGCTATTTTTAATAATAAAATTCCAGTTTTGTGTTGCTTCACTATTTCTACCATAACTCTTGAACCAGACATCGGATTTGCCTCATTTTTGTCTCATATTTCAGATGATTCAGAGAGCTACAATTGTTATGAAGACATCAAGAGCAAATTCGGTCAAGAAGGAGGTCAATTTTGGAGCCAAAGTCGGATGTACAATTCTGGATTTATTTTGGACCCGAATTTTGTAATTTAAGTCCAGCTTATATTTTATTTCTGTTTTGGGCTAAAACTATGAGAGCCCATTTCGTTTTAGGTTATTTTTAAGTATGGCAGCTGCCACAAACATATTCATTCACGTTTTTAACATTAGAGTGGATCAAAATACAAGTTTTCATTTTCTCTCATCTGTTCTTCATGTTCTTCGCGCGTTCTTCGTGTTCTTCGTTCGTTCTTCGATTTTCCCAGCCATGATCGGCTAAACTCTTGTGATTAACCCAACGATGAGGATTCCATGATTCATTCAGAGAACTCGTGTCTAATCGGTAACTACTCGATTCTGTTTTCATCTTATCGGATTCGATTTCTGGAAATAGTTCGAATATTAGATTTAATATTCGGTTTGGTTCATCCCAAGGACTTAGTTCGGACTAGGTTACAATGTTGCTGTGCGATTGCACAGTGAGTGTTAAACCAAACCCCCCATTTTATCATTCTGTTTCACTATTGTTATTGAACAAGCCCGCTGCAAATTCGTTGGGAAACGACCCAGGTTCCCTAATTCTGCAAATTGTGTTCGAACTTGGTTTATTTTGGAAGACACGGCAAAAATCTTTCCAAAAATGGAGGGTCTCATTCAATTCTGGTTCAATAATACCGTCATTGAAGCAACGACCAACCATCGCAAGCAAGGAGGGGCCCACAACCTTCCAATGCTGCTGAAAGAAAGCAGCATGGAAACCATCAATCCTCGAGGCCTTAAGAGGCTTCATTTGGAACAAAGCAGCATGCACCTCCCCTAATAGAATAACAGAGCTGAGGGAATGAGACATAGAATCTTCCATAGTCGGAAAAGGCCCCTGCCAGGGTAAAGAGGTGCAAAGAAACCTTCCTTCGTATACAAACGCTTGTAAAACTGTAGTGTCCACGTTTGAAGAGTGAGATCATCCGTGCACCACTCCCCACTATCATTCTTAAGGGCACCAATTATTTTCCTTTGGCCTCTGCGAACGGTTTTAGCATGGTAATATGTCGTATTCCAATCCCCCATCTTAATCCAGTCACACCTAGCTCGTTGTGCCCAAGTCAGACTTTCTTGTTCACATATTAATTCAAACTCTCTTCGTAGATCACCCTCCAGGCAATCAAGATGGGTGGATGGCCTCACTTCTTGTGCCCTTTGAATGCCACCAAGCCTGGACATAATTCTCCGTTTTCTGAAATTATACTGCCAAAAACATCCCTATTCCAAATCTTGACTGATGCCGTAAGCTGTTGGATATTGGAGTTGACAGAATTAGGCCTATCCCAGCTCTCCTTCACGACCTGTTCAAATGAGTCAGAAGTTTCCCATGCCACTAGGTATTTAAACTGGGCCTGCCGTTGAATGGACCTCACACCACCCCTGACTTGTATACACAGTGGACGGTGATCGAAGCTTAACTTAGGCAAATGTTTGACTATTGAGGCGCTGAAAGTGGTTAACCAGGGAAAGTTACCAATTGCACGGTCTAAGAGTTGTAGGAGGGTACCACGTCGCCACGTGTACTTAGGGCCACAGTAGCCAAGGTCTGTTAAACCATTTCGGAAAAGGAAAGCGCGAAACAGTTCACAACCTCGTGTTTGTACCTCAACGCCCCCCACCCGGTCCCCTGCACTTAGAATGGCGTTAAAATCAGCTGCAATCAACCATGGCTCCGTCATATTATTCGCCACAACCTGTAAAGACTCCCATAATTCCTTTCGAAGGGTGTTGTTTAGGCTCCCATATACTGCAGAGATGAAGAAAGGTGTAGGTATATCTGGAACCATCACCTTAGCATGAATGAATTGGGAGTGACACAATTCCACAATCACTTGCAACAGGTTCTTCCATAGAAGCCAAATTCCACCTAAGAAACCCTGCGCCTCCAGTCTGTGCGAGTAGTCGAACCTCGATTGTCTAATAAACTTATCAGCCTTGAGACCTGACACACGAGGCTCAACCAATGCCACTATCATAGTCTTATGCTCCTCTACAAAATGCATAAATGTTCGGAAGAAGCTTTTCTTTGCTGCTCCCTGACAGTTCCAAACTAATATTTGTATAGACATAAAAATATGTAGGAAATTTAGACAACCATACCAGATCCAGAAGGATCCTCATCACACTCATCCCGCGGCTTAGGTGACTCATCAGAACAAGTTGGTTTCACAGACACACCGATGGGTGTTTCTAGCTCCTCTCGTAGAACTGCTATGTCTTCTTTAGATATAGGCGTTCCCGAAGGCTTCTTCCGCACCCTTAAATTCTTCTGGACTGTGGATTGGAGTTTGATTCCATGGGAAAGTTGTCTCTTCACCATCGGATCCTTGAGTGTATTCTCCTTACCCCTCCCTTGCACATCCTGCACATCCAAAGCTCTTTGCATATTCACACAATTCTCCAAGTTCGAGGGCACAAGTTCTTCCAGGATTGGTCTATGGCGCTGCATCTCTACCACCTTGTGTTGGGTGGCATCCAAAGTTGAAATTACTTCAATGACGTTGGGGTCCGAACACCTCTTGGCTGAGTCCTTCTCAGAATTACATGCTAGTTCGCTTTGGTCCGAATGTGTTTCACCCAATATCTTTTCTCCTCCAATTGAGTCCACGGTGTTATGAGCTTGGGCATAAGCTTTGGCCTTGAGGCCCAACTCCTTATTAGTCTGGTCAGTCACCGAATCAGCTGGGCCTTTATTCATATCCTTCCTTCTATATTCTTGGGCCAACTTTTGCGTGCCTCCCTTAGGCTTGTGATGGTTATTTTTAGCATATTGAAAGGAACCATGGCTAACCGGGCCCCAACTCCCCCACCTGCATTTCGCTTTTTACTGCTCAAATCATGCCCATCATCATTTGACTTTACGTTCCCACCCACCGCAATACTTGCCTCCTTATCCTCCTCACATTCAAGAAGGACATTATATCCCGATCCGTTACTTCCTTGCAATCCCCCCAACTTTGCCTCCTTTCCCAAACTGTGCTTATTTCCTTTTCTAGGATACCGCACTTGCATCCACTCCCCAAACGAAGCTCCTGGTTCTGGCGGCCGTCTGTTACGGGGACCCGAGCCACTCACAGATGGTTGTGTCGTGGTGGTCATGCTACTTGAGGATAAAACTTGCTGGTTACTAGTCTGAGCACTTCCATTGCATCTTTCTTTACTATGTCCGTATTTCCCACAAGAAAAACATATTAGGGGAAGTCCTTCATACTCCACCCCATAGGTTTTCCCGTCAACTTTAATCCAAGGGACCAAAGCTTGCTGCAAATCAATGAGGACGGCGATGCGCGCATACTTGCCTCTTCCCCTATTCTCTGTCATATAGTCAATTTTTACAACCTCTCCTAGTAGTTTCCCAATCACCCGAAGCGTGCTCTTATGATAGTACCGAAACGAAAGACCTGGAATCCTTGCCCAAGCCACAACGTTTGATATCTTTGTGGTGTGGGGATCAAAAGCCAAAGACCATGGATGTACGGTGAGATAAGCACCAAACACCATCCAAGGGCCACCTGTGAGTACCTTAATGTAATCCTCCTCCAGATCGAAGGAGACAAAATAGAAATTGCATTCCATGTCAACAAATTGAAAGGAGCCCTTCAGTTGCCACATAGCCCCCGTTCGAGTCAGTAGATCGCCATAGGTAATCGATCTCCCCAGTAGTTTAATGACTAAAGTTCTCTCCATCCCCTTCACCAGCACATCCCTCACTCCGTGTGAGAACACAACCGAAGGTATCTCACCGTCCTTCCCAATGAGGAAGTCATCATCAGTGACCACAACATCCTCCATACTCCGGGTAGTCGCCCCTTTATTGTCCAGGTTAAGTAACTTATTACGATAAGAGATCTCCCCACTCACAGCTTGCTCCCTCATAATAGTATCAGACCCCTCCCTCTCGCCCTCGCCCGACTCCCCCACATCATCTGGTCAGTTCCTAACCTTCTTCATCGCACGGAGCCTATCAGCCCCAGGTGGTGGGGTCGCAGCCTGAAAAGACCCTTTCCCACAACAATAGTTTACCATGTTAATCACACAAAAATTCTTTAATAACTCATAAATTATGAAAAATATTTTATTTTCAAAACACACATATTAGGGTCCAGGGCACAACCACCGCCCACAAACCCGGGGTCCAAGGCACAACCACCGCCCACAAACCCGGGGTCCAAGGCACAACCACCGCCCACAAACCCCCTTACATAATTCTCGGGTCCAGGGTACAAACTTTTCCCACTACAGAAAATCATAACTCGGGGCACAATTACCGAATAGGAGAATAAATAGCTCAAGAGTCTTACAACACTAACTCCACAACAAAATGGTCTACACAAAACAATTTTCCGCACAAGATACGACTGTGGATCCACCATAATGTGATAAGGTATATAAAAAGGCCTTCGAAAAATAAACAGTCATCCAAAAATAGTTAATGCAATATTTCAAATTATGAGGGCCCTAGAATGACAATATATAAATCAATACCACACCCATACCAAAAGAGGCCTACAATTTCACAATTTTTATGCCTCTGGCTGCTTCCCTTGATTCTAGTGAAAATAGAGGTGTCGCCTGAAAAATGTTAATAACCACGGGGTGAGACATAATGTCCCCGTAACCAGAATTAATTTATCAAATATGCAAGATCGGATTGCAAGTCAGAGAAGCAGGTTTATTAACATAATAATAAAATTATTTAATAACGAGAACATTAAACAATAATAATGATTAGAACAAAAATACACAATAATCCATAACAATTAGAACCATTCCCACTCATCCATCCTGCTCCTCCTTATATCTTCTGGACGTGGTACAGCCTATCAGTGCTAGTATACCCGGCCAAGGATAGCTAGTCACTTCAAGAATACTGTCCCCTCCCATGTCACCAACAATATACCGTAACAGGGAGGTGTCCACCCAAAACACTCAACTCAAATTCCGGGTCAGGAATGAGAGAGCCGATGGGCACAAGTTCACCCTAAATATCTCCCCCTCATCCCAACATAATCCACATTAAAATAAAATAAAATAAAATAACATTAAAATTTTCAAAACATTTTACACAACTATTATTATTCCCTAACATAATTTCACAACAAACGTCATAATTATCTCAAAACATTTTACACAACTATTATTATTCCGTAACATAATTTCACAACAAACATCATAATTATCATATCAACAACAACAACAGCAACCTCAACAATAACAATAATCACTGGTATAATTATCATAGCAACAACAACAACAACAACCTCAACAATAACAATAATCACTGTTATACACATATTGGAAAATACACTGCTTCACTGAAATAATTTTATATTCAACATATAATTTTTCAAAACACATACATAGAGTATATATAAAACTAACACTTAGAAAATACATTACAGTCTAAAACAAGCATATAAAATAAATTAACCCCGGTTACCTCAACTCCAAGCTCAATCTTAATTTGATGGTCAAGATATGAACAATCTCCGGTCACAAGAAAACTCTACATTATAAATGTAAATACAAATCAACCTCAAATCATAATTTATACAAATTGCCTCTCCAAAAATCAAATTTCTCTACACCCATTATTCTCAATATCCTTGACCCATTAATTCTCTTTTCTAACATACCTAGTAATTATTAATCTTTTATCTAAGTCTCCACACAATTTAAATCATAACTTATAATCCAAAATATACAAATTTCTAATATCAATATATTATTATGACAAAAACTGAAAATGACTTTTTAGTCCCAAAATTCCAGAAATTACAGTTTTGCTCTAAATTTTCTGAAAATACAGTTCTGCCCCAAATTTTTCTAAAATTACAGTTCTGCCCCAAATTTGTCTTAAATTACATTTCTGCCCCAAATTTTCCCGAAATTTCAGTTCTGCCCCCAAATTCTCTGAAAATACAGTTCTGCCCCAAAGTTCCAGTAATTACAGTTCTACCCTAAAATTCCAGAAATTACAATTTTTCCCCAAAATTCCAGAAATTACATTTTATTCCTTCATATATAACAAAACTAAGTTGATTAAATTCCAATAACATCTTCTCACCCAAATAAATTATTTTCATAACATTTGATTGATGGAAAATATTTTATAGCACATAAATCCTAAACCTCTTAAATAGAAAAATTCATTTTAACTTCTTATAAAATCAAACAACAAATCTAAACCGATTAAAATTACTTGTTTATTATCCTCCACTTATATATACTCTTCTATTATTAAAACTCAAAACTCTACCAAAATCTTAATCTCAGAATTTTCACTAACCAACATAATAATACCCCCATTAGAAAGACAAAAATATATAGAGTAACTTTCATGAAGAAAACTTATTGAAAAGAAGTTAGTTTAGCTACGTAAATAATCTTATAAGATAAAAGACATACCTTAAAAATACAATAAAAAGCCTCAGACTCCTTCCTTCTTCCACACTATCGGTCTCGCTCTCCCCTCTCCTCTGCTCTGCCCGGCGTGTGTGTGTGTGAATGAATTAAATGAGGGAGGGTGTTTATATTTATTCCCCACACACACACTTTTTTTTTTTTTTTAAAAATAGGGGATAGGTGGGAGGCAGGGCCTCCCACTTATTTGAGCAGTGGGAATTTGAGCGGCCTCCCACTGCCCAGCGCAGTGGGAGCGCCTCCCACTGTCAAGTACAGTGGGAGGCCATGCCTACTACTTTATAAATTAATTTTTAAATTTTTTTTTCTTTTTTTACTACGTTCTGCATTTTTTTAAAAAAAAAATTCTTTCTTTCACTTTCCCCTTTCTCCCTTTTCCAACCAATACCCAATAAATACATAAATAATAAGTAATTATATTTATTATTATAACTAAATTCTAAAATTAAATTACAAAAATTTAGGATGTTACACTGCCTTAGTGATCAAGGCAACCTCCGCGTGCAGAGCATTTTCCTCCATATTTACTCTCATACCACTCTTTGATACCACTGAAGGGCTTTGATACTTCTAAAAGAATTCAAGACATATTTATTAGTTCGATGAAACAATCTGATACCATTGAAGGGCTTTGATACTGCTAAAAGAATTCAAGACATATTTATTAGTTCAATGGAATAATCCGGGCTAAACTTATGTGATAAATTCGAACTTGGCGGGAGAATATTTTAAACAAATTTAAATTTGGCTGGAGAATATTTTAAACAAATTTGATATTAATAAGAGGATATTTTAAAAAAAAAATTAGAACAAAAATTATTTTTCCTTTTCCTTTTCATTTTGAATTAATTATTTTTAAAGGTAAAATAGGTATTTCCTGATTTTTTACTAATTATTACCCTTCATTTTTTTTCTACCAAACAACTTGTCTTCCCTAATCTTTCAAAATCTTCCTTCCCTTATTTTCCCTCTCCTAAGTTCTTTTCTCTCCTCAAATCTTCCCCATACGGAACGAGCCCTAAGTGGCTTAGAGATTTCCTCCAAACGTGGTCCTCTCATATGGTGGCTCATAATCTATAGTGTTCGAATCTCCTTCAGCTTCTTAGTCATTTAATACTAACTATTCTCCATCACGGTTTGATAACTATCTACCACCACTGCTTGACAGCCGTTATTTGTTGTCTGATGTTTTCCATTACCCTCCACCGCCAATTATCATCGCTCACCACCACCACTAGTAATGATTTACCATCACCTGTTGTGGTTATCTATTGTGGTCATTTGCAAATAAAATTTAAGGAAAATGACAAAAAATACCACTTAAATTTTAAAATCCTGTTGACAATAATAGTAATAGGATTAATAAGAATAATAAAGCAACCGGCAACTAGTTTTGTTGGGAAATCATTTAAGATTTTGAAGTTCAAATAATATTTTCCTTAAAATTTAATACATGTTTTCAAATTAATTTTTTAAACGATAATTTTTTTTTGTTAAAGGAATGATTAAGACATATTTCTTTGTTTTTATTCATACAACTTGCTTTCAGTAATGAATCCTTTAAAATCATAAGAAAAATGAAATATACCAAGTCCATCGCAAGAAGTTACTTGTGAATTCTTCAATCGTGACGTGAAAGGTTAGTTTTCAGTATTAAATTAGTTTAGATAGCATAATTTATAGCCATAATAATTGACTTAAATATTATCTTACACTAATAAGAGAATGATTTGACATTAACTTGGAAGTTAACTATAATATAGTTATCAAATTAATTTATTTATTCAAGTCAAATAATTATTCAATTATTCATGATATATACCCCTTATATCCACGTACAGGGTATTTTCAAAACCGTGTTTTAGTCCTTTTTATAAATAATGTGATAATTTTTTTTAAAATTTAAATATTTTTTTAAAATATTAAAAATTAATATTATGAAGAAAATTTAATATAGTTAATAAAAGTAACATTGAAATCAGTTGGAATTTAGATTAAACTTAATAGTTTCAACTGTTTTTATTATTGCTGGTCCATTTAAATTAGGCAGAAATTACTTATATTTAGTACTATAATAAAATGCCACAAAATCATTAATTCTATTGTTAAATATATTATTAATTTCTTATTTGAGATTATAACTGAAAATTTCAAAAAATTAAAATTCAAAAAAATTTTCCTTCCCCTCCTACTAATTTGCAGCCCCCAATTAAGTCGACTATTTTGAAAAATTACAATGTGAATTCCACTTATGCTATTCCAATAATGACCCGTTAAAAGTGAGCCAGATAAATCTTTCTCGAAGGAATTTTCTAAGAATTGAGAGGAGAGTGTCATGAAGAAACATTAGCTCACTTAATCGTCTAAATTTGTATCATCTCAATTTTATATTTTAAAAAATAATTTTTTTTTTTGAAAATATAATTGCGATTCCTCTAAAAGGTTGCTTTGAAATTTTGAAAAAAAGCATTTAAAATGATTAGATACATGAAAAAACCTTGACTTGATTTTTTTAAAAGTATATCATTTGATTTTTTTTTTTTTTTTTGAAAAAACCTTGACTTGTTTACATGGAAAAATAAATTAATCTATCTTTATATTTTAAAATTTACATAAAATATTTAGAACCAAGTTCCTTTAAAATTAATTAATATAGCCCTACAATCTCGCAAATCAGATTCGTTCAGTTGCTAGTGGTAACAAAATCAAAAAATATTTAGCACATAAATAAACAAAATGCTGATCAAGATTATGGTTTTTATATATTTTTTAAAATAAAAACTATAATTAAAATAAAATTATATAATTATATAATAAAACATAATAAATATTTTAGATGTTAAATGAATATATAGAGTAATATATTTTCTTTTCAATTAAATTGCAACTAGAAATTTAAAATAATACAGCCTTGGTAAACGTAACTTTCAATAGTTTTCACACGCGGTACGTATGTGCATACATGTATATCGAATTTCATTTAATTAATTAATTAATATTTATACAATAAAAAATTATTATTAAATAAAAAATACAGAAAAATATCATTTAAACTTTAAAATCAACAGTAATAAAACTAATAAAAATAGTAAAGCAATTATCAATTTTTTTTATATAGAAAAATCAAAGATTTTTAAATTTAAGTGATATTTCTTTTAAATTTTCTTTTTAATAAAAAATCAATATTCGTATCATTCGTCTCTGTTATGCGCCATAATCTAATTAGCTTAACAGTAAATTTTTAAAAAAAGTTTTTTTTTTTTTTTAATCCATTTTTAAAATATACCCTTATTAATCTCCGATTAGATTGTGTTCATCAAAACATAACAAACCAATCCATCACTTCCGAAGAAACCCTCCTTAAAAGCACAGGGCGACGAAATGATGTTCTCAGGTAGAAGCATGGGAGGAGGAAGCGGAAACGGAAGCGGGATTCTAAGAACCTTCAGCAGAACAGTGACGAGAGTCAGCAACGGAGTACAAGATCCGTATTCTGCTTCGTCCACTACGGTTACTTCTCCTACTTCGAATCGTACTCACAGAAGACCCAATTCATCGACCTGCCTCTCAATTTCTTCTCCTATAAATTCTCATTCTATAAACCCTGTAACTGACTTACCCTTTCACTATTCACACCCTGAGGTTGATGATTGGATCACTGTCGAAGGGTTTGTAGACGAGGGTTTTAATGAGTTTTCTGGTTCTTATGTTTCGGGCAATGTTCCATCTCCGGGTTCTGGTTCTTGCGTCTCGGGAAATGTTTCATCTCCGGGTTCTGGTTCTTGCGTTTCGGGCAATGTTTCACCTCCGGGTTTTAATGATTTTTCTGTTTCTTATGTTTCGGGCAAGGTTCCATCTGATCAGGAGGTTGACACTATTGTCACTTCTCTCCGAGAGTAAGTTGTCTTTCTTTAGTATTCATGAAATAGCTGTTGAATTTTTCACTTTACATGTTATGATTTGTTTTTATCATTTCTGATTCTGATGGATTGTTTGTTTCTATTAGTGGGCTGAGAAACGTGGAGGTCCTTTTGTAATTATGGGAGTAGTTCCTTTATCTTCCTGCCGTGTAATTTGTAGTATTTCATATCTGCTAATGATCAGAGTGACAAATTCTTTACTTTATCTGTCTTCTTCCTCGGCCTCTGGAAGAGGAAAATATTTATACCCTCAGTGCTGAAAAATTGTGCTACTTCTATTTATAGTTTGATCCATTATTTAGAACTAGTATATGAGTTGTCCAATATATAAAACTGGAACAAAAAATGAACAAGAATAGAAATGGAGTTTTCTAGGCTGCTTCTTTCTATAAATGTTATATGTTGACTGGTCTCACAATGTGCACACTGAAGGCAGTGTATATAATGTTCATGCCTCTATGGAAAATGACCATTTTGAGACTATTCAACTGCTTCACTGTCGTTTTTAGACGTCCACTTTTAAAGTTTCATTGACGTATAAACTTAATGCCCTGTTTAGTTCACTGAGGAAGAGCCAGAGAGGGATTCACTCATCTGCCTTCTTTAATGATGTTTATTTTTTATTTTTTATTCTGTAATCATTACTTAGAAAGGCCTTTTTTATCACTTAAACTATTTTTTTTTTTATCATTTCATTTTTCATTCCATTCCTTTTGATCTTGTAGATATCATTGTTCATTCATATTTGTAGTTGAGTAGTTTGTTCATTACAAGTTTGCTTAGCATTTGGAATTGGCTTTTTCTTTTATTTTGCTGCCATTTGGTTCCTGAAATGATAATATAATAGATATGGAAATAGAATGAACAATGAGGCATATCCCTTGTGTCTCTGGTTATTGTCGAATAATGATGATAGAAGTATAATAAATATTGTTTATCTTTCTTTTTGTAGGATTGGAAAGGAATCTTTTTTCCTTTACATATAATGAGCTTTTCTCTTATCTTGCAAGAATTTCATTGTGTATTCATTAATTTACATTTGTCATGTTGCTCTATACAGTGTGTTCGGTTCTAACTCACATCACCAGCCCAATTATGATAGCTCTGGATCCGAGATGGACTGGAGGGAGCCATCTATGTATCCATATGATACAAGAATGCAACAATATGGTCGATATGCTGCAGTTTATCATGCATTTAATTTATTGGAGAATGACCAATCTATTCAGGTGCATTGAATTCATTCACTTATTAGTGAAGCTTTTTGGCATAGGTATTTTCCTTTTCAAAATGAAAAATTAGATTGGAAAGCTTTGGAAGTCCCATTCATTTTAGTATTATTCTATGATATACATCTTGGGTGAAGTTGTTTTGTGCCGACAATGTAACCAATTTTTTTATCATAACATAGGATCAGTTGAAGATTGAGCTTTTGTAAATATTACAATTTCTATACGTTTATAATGAGAAATAATCACTTTACCTTTACAACTATGAATGTTTTTTTGGCTGCAGAAAATGGTGAAATCATTTTCATGTGACAAATCAATTTGGGATGCTGTTTTGGAAAATGAAGTCCTCCGCGAACTGAAGGAACAGTCATTAACTTCAGGTTGGCTTTCAAATAGTTCATATGTTTTGTCTTATCGGTCTAGACCACTAATTATTGAAAATGTTTACTATTTGATGCTAGTGGATTACAACTCCATTATAAACATTTAAAAAAATGATGGAAAATCTAATAATCCTGGATCAAAATTTATGTCTTCTTGTTATAATTTGACTAATTTTAATCTTAAATTGATAGATAATGATAAAGTTCCTAAGAGTCCAGATGATGATAAAGCTCCTAAAGATTCAGATGGGCCTCCCAACAGTCGTGGACCTCATAATACAACAAATGTTGTGATATGGATGTTTAATAGCTCCAGGGTAAAGTTCATGGAGTTAGTTGAAAAGGTTACAAAGATTATGACTGCCTTGTTCCAAGCTAAATTTCACAACAAAGGTGAGAAAGCGGAGTTCTCTGATGCCTTTGCTGAGAAGGTGAAAACTTCCTTCATGCTTACCATCATAGTCTTCTTAGTCGTGGTGGTGAGTCGAGCGAGAAAGGTTTGATCTTAATTTGACGACATGACAGTAGATCCCACTGGTGTTAGGGGGCTTGGTGTTTTTTGTATAGGCCGATGTTGCAGTGTTGGAGACGTTATGTATGGTTATTATTTCCTTTCAGTTATGCTTTTTATGAACTTTACAGTCTTAGGTCAAGTGAACTATTATTCATAATGATAAGAAGATGAACCAAGTCACATTCTGAAAAGATCGGTTGAATTGATTAATGAAAATGTTAGTTTAAACTTTACACGGCTCCAGTTGCAAATCATGATTTTTTTTGTTATTATAAGAGTGTGCATGGTAACGCTCCCAGAATGAGTTTTTTCTTAATTTCTGTTCCCAGGAACAAAATTGGATAGGAATTGTGTTTGGTAAATCCGTTTTTTTTTTTTGGTTCCCGGGATGAACCGGTTTCTTTTTTGTGCTAGGGAATAATAAAAAGAAGCAAAAAATGTCTGCTTCTCTATTCTAGGGCACAAAGCCAAAATTTATTTTTCCCCTTCTCTCTTTCCTTTCTCTCGATTGTGACATTGACGAAGCAAAGAAATTCCAATCACCCTAAACGATGGATCAACTACCCTCCCCACCGCCACCCTCTCCCTAGATCAACTAAACCATTGGACAATTTTTCAACAAATTTTATACCTGCCTATTTTAACCTCATGACTTTCGAGTTTTGCTTTATTATTTAATTATGTGAACACACAAATTTTACTAAAACAATTTGGTTATATCCAATAAATACTGGTGCGCCCACAATATTTTTTTGAATATATTCTAAACCTCGAGAGATGACCATCCTAATTTTGTGACATGTCTACGTATAACTTATATGAGTAGTTAATTACCAACATGTGGTTGGTCCAGCGGAATGTGGCGCTGGATTCCCTTAAGAGGTCTAGGGTTCGAGCTGCGGTAAAACCACTCGTAATCCGCCTTGTATGGAGCTACCACTGTTGGGAGGGTCGTCCTTGCCACTGCAGTACCCGGAGTGGTTGCACACTTGCCACCATTTTTTATCTTATCAAAAATTACCACTTCCGTATTTAATTAGTATATAAAAAAATAAATATCTCTTACCACTTCTGTAGCAAATGACAGAGAGAAAACAACGCGATACTGTGATGGCGAGGAAAGTGTTAGAATATTAGGAATATATTATTTAGATTAATTATTATCTAGATTAGTCATTATGTTATTATTATTTGATATTTATTAGGATAAAGATATGGATATATTATATCTTATGATAATATATCTTAATCATTTAGATAAGATTAGATTCTAGGGTTAGCCCTAGGTTTGCCTATATAAAGGCCCTCATGTACTCACTTTTATCAACAGATGAATAGAGTATGTTTTATCCCTCTAAAATTCAACATGGTATCAGAGCTAGGTCTAATTTTAGATCTACAATAAACTCCACGATACCCACAGTCTCCAGCGACTGTTCGACTCTTCCCTCCTCACCATCGTTTTGAGTTCTTCGTTAAAAAAAAAAACGAAAACGAACCTCCAGATCTCCGATCTTCGAAGATCTACAAATCTTCAAAGGCGTCCAGCCCTTCTTCAAAGAGGCGAGAGAAAGAGAGAGGGAAACGATAGGCAAGAGAGAGAGAGAAAGAGAGAGCACGAGACACTGACGGACGAAGAACAGTGACAGAGGACGAGATCTTCGATCTGAGCACCGGAAGGCGCGTCTCACGTCACCGCCACCAAATACGGCGTCGGATCTCGCCGATCGGCAGATCCCGGAGAGATGACGGCCAAAAGACCGGCACGTGAACACCACGCGCCACCTTCGTTCCCGGCGCGTGACACCCACGCGCCGTCGTGAACAACAGCTTCTGGCGAACTTTTTTGACCAGAACGATGGACCCTCCTTTATTCAGTACAATACCTCAAAGTTTCAGTCAAACTGGAGTCAATCCCATGGCTCTTATGACAAGTACTAATTCTCAATCCGAAACAGAACCACCAAATCAAACAGTACCTTTTAGAACCACAGAGATGATACCAGATTTCTCAGAAAATCATAGTATGGTTGTTAACCATAGATTTAATGGTAAAAACTATCTCCAATGGTCCCAAAGTATACTGAGGTATATTCGTGGCAAGAGAAAAGAGAAATATATTAACGGGGCAGCACCTCAGCCAACTCCTAATGACTTAAATTTTGACACATGGTTCGTTGAAAATAACCAAGTTATGACTTGGTTGTGTAACTCGATGACTGTGGAGATCAGTGAGGGCTATCTACTCGCCCACACAAAGAAAGGAAATATGGGATACCGCTCGGAGAACCTACTCCTCACATGATAACACCGCTGCCTTGATCCACCTAAAACAACAACTCCGTTATTTAAGACAAGGTAACATGACAAGAATCGAATATTATAATTTCGTGCTAAAATTGTGGCAACAACAGGATTTGTTTGAGGTTCACCCTTGGGAAAGCCTCAAAGATGGACAATTGTACAAACGAATTGTGGAAGAAGGAAGGATACACGATTTTCTTTTAGGCCTAAATGATGCTTTCGAAGAAATAAGGGCGTAATCATGGGGTTGAAGCCACTACCACAACTCTTTGAGGTTGTTAACTTCGTACAGTTTGAGGAAAACAGAAAACTCTTGAACTGAAGTGGCCCAAGCCAAAATGAAAGCTCAGCTCTTGCAGTTAAGGGACCACACGAGGAACAAAAGTGCAACTACTGCAAGAAGAAGGGTCATACTAGAGAAGAATCTTTGGAAACTCCATGGAAAACCTTCAAGTGGAATCTCGAACTTTCAAAGTCACATTGTCCCAGCTGAACTAACGGTTGAGAATGATAATCGTTTGAGCAAAGAAGAATTCCAGGTGCTTCGCAGGATACTTGAGAAGCAGAATAAGTCAAACTCTATCCCCAGTGTGAATCTGGTACAATCCGAATTTACAAGGGAAGAGGACGATTGGGACTTCTAGAAAAAGGGACTCGAGATTCTTCTGGGCAAGTTCTGCTACTCAATGTGGGACCTCTGAGACTCAAAAAGGAGTACAAGCCCAAACAAAATAAATAGGACCTCTGAGACTCAAAAAGGAGTACAAGCCCAAACAAAATAAATGGGACCTCTGAGACTAAAGAAGAGTACAAGCCCAGATAAAAATAAATGGGCCGCTGAGACTCAAGAAGTACAAGCCTAAAGATTTTGAAGATTGAAGCAGGCAGAACAAGGTTTGAAGGATTTCGAGGCAAGCCGTCAATAATCAACATATACTCTCCAGCTTGAGGGGGAGTGTTAGAATATTAGGAATATATTATTTAGATTAATCATTATCTAGATTAGTCATTATGTTATTATTATTTGATATTTATTAGGATAAAGATATTGATATATTATATCTTATGATAATATATCTTAATCATTTAGATAAGATTAGATTCTAGGGTTAGCCCTAGGTTTGCCTATATAAAGGCCCCCATGTATTCACTTTTATCAACAGATGAATAGAGTTTGTTTTATCCCTCTAAAATTCAACAGAAATGAATGTTGATTTCTCTCCCCCATTTAATCTATTTATCATTTAATCGAATTTTAATGGTTGAGATTTAGCGTAAAAATATACGTTATATAAAAATATTATCATAATTAATTATAATTTTATCATGGTAAATAAGATAAATTTCAGCCATTAAAATTTGATTTAATGGAGACATAAATAGATGGGAACCAAAGAGTGAGAGATCGATAGAAACATTCTTCTCCTATGATATGATAGCATGGCTCACAAACTTCACCTCCTTAAGTCATCTTGATTTTATGTTTTAAAAGTAATCAATTTTTTTTTTTTAAAAGTATATATCATTTTGAAAATGATTGGATTTGATGGATGGAGGTATCCCCAGATACACATACATATTATAAAATAATAAATAATACCTTGTGAATAATGAAAAAATCTTAAAGCTTTTTCTTAATAAATTATTTTTATATTTGTCACCGGATACAAAATAGGGAAAATTATAATAAAGAATTTAAGAAAAATAATATTTATTAAGGAGGATAATAAAAATGATAATTATTTTAAAGGACCAAAAATTAAAATAGAAAGATTAAATTACCCTTAGTCAAATTTCCTATATTCTCTCTAACTAAATCAGAATCTGAAATATTGATGACTAATAACAAATAGAGACACAACCAATTAATAGATACATTCACCCTTCGAGTCTCTTCAAAACATCACCGCCAAGTTCACCATTAGATTGAATTTTTGTTAGCGTAATACTCCCTCATGTCCTTATCATAATCAAGTGATTGAATTTGTGGATAAATTTTGCCAATTTTCTCTTCACATAATATGATTTAATTTTTCCAACTTTAAACACAAATTAAAGGCAAAGGTAAAATGAGAAAAAGTAATTAAAAATATAAAAATTGCTTTGAGATTGAGAAGAAATCAAAACATATTTCAACTCTTGCGGCTCAACATATTTCAAAGGATTTTTATTCCGCACACAAAGGTGATTCGCGGGGTCTTCAACTGTTTTCCATTGTTTATGCTATAGAAAGAAAATGGGGTTATTTGAATTGGTTTCTATTTATTATTATCCATGAATCACTCTAGACTCTGAATTAGTTAGAGAAAATATAGGAAATCAGGCTAAGGGTTATTTAATCTTTTTGTTTTAATTTTTTAATTTTTTTGTTCTTCTAAATAATTACAATTTTTATAGTCTTTCTTAATAAATATTATTTTTCTTAGGTCTTTTATTATAATTTTCCTTACAATTTTTTTTTTTTTGGGAACATGAAAGAAACCGCTATTATATAGCGAATTGATACGAAAGGGGCCAAGCCAATCCAAAAGAACAAAAGACAAGATAGATAAGGACGCATAAAATCAAAACTACTTAGGATCTACTGGGACCGGCTGCGTCGAGCAGTCGCACTGAAGACAGTGACTCGACCAGGATCAATGTTTTTGGGTGTCGCTGAGGCTTGTTCCTGCTGATATTTAGGACCCGTTTGTTACAAAGAAAGCTTGGGAAGGGAAAAGGAAGATCCCAATCTTCCCATGGATTTTGGTTGTTTGTTACACATAAAGTCCAGTCAGCATCTTCCAGTAAGGGTCCATCTTCCCTCATTTGAGGGAAAGTGCTTTCCATCCGAAAATGGAAGGAAAGCCGCCATCTTCCCGGAAGATGGGTTTTTGATGATTTACCCTGAAATTTAAATTTGGCGGGAAGTTCGAACTTGGCGGGAAAGTTTAAACTTGGCGGGAAAGTTCAAATTTGGCGGGAAAGTTCAAATTTGGCGAAATTTTTTTCTTCAAAAGTTTGAACTTAACAATAATATATTTTTTTTAAATATATTTTAGAAAAAAAAATATTTTTTTTATTTTGAATTAATTTCTTTTGAGGGTAAAATAGACATTTCCTAATTTTTTACCAACTTTCCTCTTCATTTTCTTCCTACCAAACAACTCAAGCCCATCTTCCTCATCTTTCAAATCTTCATTTCCTTTCCTTTCCCTCCTCCAAAGTTCCTTTCCCTCCCCAAACTTTCTTTATAACAAACGGGTCCTTAGTGCCCTTCATATCTTCCTCCAGCACCTGAGACAAAGAAGGTAAATTTGATGAAAACCTTTGTCAAACAACTCGGGATCGTTCTCTTATCAAGGAGCTAATTCATTTTGAATTCCCTAGGTTAAACTAAGTGCTAAAAATATGGTTAGAAAATGGGTTTTGAAATTGATTTTCTCTAAACTAATGTCCTAGAAAATGCATTAAAAAATCCCCATTTAATCATGAAAAACCATATAAAAATATGGTTCGATTATATTTCTACCCACTCAATTGGGCACACCCCCTTATTAGTAGATGCAACAAGCTAGTTTATTGCTCTGTTCCCCTGACGATGAGTGAAGTGGACTGAAAAACTGGATTCAGACTTTATATGGTTTTTATTCTCATATGAAGTTCACCACTCTTGGAATGGTTTTTATTCTCCAGCTTTTTTTCCAAACCTCACGTGATAGATAAGTTGAGGGTTCGACAGTTTGGAGGTGTACTGTGGGATCATCATTCATTAGGTAATACCCTAGTTTGACCGAATATATCTCATTTTTTGCAGGGGTCCACATCAGCCAGTCTGCTTGGGGAGTCCAAGGGAGTGAGATGGCTTCAATGGCATTACTGGCTTGATTATTAGTGGCGTGCCTAATCAGGGTTAAGTCCCAACAGCCACTACTAGTAGATATGAGGGAGGTTACATACTGATTAGAATTTTTGAGGCCTTCATCCTCAATGATCAGTCTTCGTGAGGGTAAGGTGGGAATCCATTTATATTTCCAAATTCGGGTTGACTTCCCATTACCAATTTGCCAGCATAAATCAGCTTTAATAAAATCTCTCCCTTCAAGTATGCTTGACCAGCACCATGAGGCTCTGTGGCCTTTTACTGCATCCAAAAAAACACCATTAGGAAAATAGAGTCCTTTAAGGACTTTAACCCACATGTCGTTGGGATTCTGAGTTAGTCAGCAAGCTGTTTTTGCTAAAAGGGCATTGTTGAATTTTGTGAAATCATGAAACCCCATGCCCCCTTCACCCTTAGGCCGTATAAGCTTGTGCCAAGCAACCCAGTGTGTTTTATTTTGTCCCTCCCACCAGAAGTTGGACACCAGGCTTTGAGTTCTTTACAGGTTTTGAATGGAAATTTAAAGTATGTCATAGGGAAGATGGGGATGGCGTTTATGATAGCTTTAATCATAATTTCTCTCCCTGCAAATGACAAATGTTTGCTGCTTTAGCCATGGACCTTCTTGCTTACTTTTTCACGAACATATGCCAGCGCTTGATGTTTGGTCTTCCCCCAAACACTAGAGATTCCCAAATATTTGCTTTCATCCATGCTTTCACCAATGCCAAAGATGTCGCATATGTCCTTTCGGAGCGATTGAGGCATGTTATTTGAGAACACAATGCTAGATTGCTCCAAATTAGCAGACTGGCCTGAAGCTGAGCAATATTGTTGAAGAATATTTGTCAGAACTTGACAATTTTGGGTATCTGAATTCATAAAAAACAGGGCATCATCTACGAAGAAACTATGGGATAGCATTGGACAATAATTGCTAAGTTTAATCCCAGTTAATTGACCTTACATCAGAGACTTGTTAATCATGCATGAAAGGATTTCCAGGGATAAAATAAATAGATACGGGTTGACTACATGGAAAAAAAATAAACTAACCTATCTTTATGTTTTAAGATTCGTTAACGTAGGCGTACATTTCCTACAAACCAACTAATCTGTTGTTGATAGTGCATAATGCCGGAGAAGAAATCAAAAAATTACTTAGATAAAAATAAAAAAATTCCAATGAGGAATAATTTTTATATTTTTAAAAGGCTAAAATACGCAAAACCTATATTTATATTTTGATTATCACCTCTCTGAACTTTGAAGGTTTAAATCTATGACGTTGGTCTTTCATATTTTGATTATCAACACTAGTGGCGGAGCCATGATTTAATGTTTGTAGGTGTACAATTAGTGGTGAGAGAATTTTTTTTTAAGGAGGATAAAAGACAACTCACTCCTTCGTAAAGTTTAGGACCAGAAATGAGGTTCAATTGAGAAGTATTTCCGAGGAAATCAATCTAAACAGAACAATATACTCTAATCCCATGGCATACAAATACCTATATGTTACACAATCAAATTCCAAAGCAACATACAAGGAAAAATTATTATGGTTTGTCATATGTGATAGGATATTAAAAAGTCAAATATCAACAAAGGAGCAAAGGAGCATAACAAATGCTATAACTCACCAGGTTGTCCATCAGAGAGCACGGCACTATCAATAGGTTCAACACCAAACACCTACATAAAGGTAGAGCTGGGAATCAGGGCCGGCCCTATAGGGCCTAAAGTAAGGAAAACATCTGTTTTTCAAACCCAGCCCGATAGTACCAGGGCCTGGAAATTACTATTCTAAATTTTAACTATTTTTCTTTCGATTTTTTTTCAAAGAATATAATTAGTAAATTTCAACTATTAAAGTTTTAATCTATCAAATAAATGTTATCAACATTAATATCTAAACAATATAAATCATTCAACAAATAAACACATTCATTAATTCGTAATAAAAAACAAATAAACATAACGAACATGTTTATTTCTTTTTTTTTCAAAAATATTAAACAAAGGAATTGCTTTATGTATGCCCACGACAAAATGCCTTTCCTTTTCGTAATTTTGTGTGTGCCTGCAGATTCCTTTTGGTTCATGCATGATTTTACTGGCATGTAAAAATAATTATACTTATTTTACACAAAATATATTTATAATTTATTACTTATATAATATTGTTATACCAAAGTATGTGTTTATTTAATAGGAAAACAACCATTCTTTAAAATTTATAATAACTAATTATGTGTTTTTATACAGAATAATAATAAATATAAAAAGATGGTTATAGTTTGAACTAAAAAAATCTAAATAATTACAAATAAACACATTCATTAAGTGGAAGTTTAGGTAATTATTAATTTTTTTTTAAAAAAAGTTACAGTTAGGGTCTAACGAGCCGGCCCGAGGCCTTGCAGGGCCGGCCCGATTAAGCCCTAGGCCCTACAGGGCCGGCCCTGCAAGGTCAATTTCAAATTTCTGGCCTATTTTTCAAGCCCGAGCCCTGCAGGGCCAGGGCTTAAACAGGCCGGTCCGACGGGCTCAGCTCGATTTCCGGGCTCTACATAAAGGATGAAGGTAAACAATGAGAACACAAATGCATTACAACTCTACACTATCATAAACACAACTTTGTACATATAAGTTTCAAATTTAGGCACACAGTATTGAACAAAATTCAAGTCAAAACAGAATCAATAAGACAACACATATTTCTTATTTCAACATCTCAGCAAAGCTAGCTCATTCAGAGCACAGGATCCACAATAATGAAAAAGAAAGTGAAAAGAGGAGCAGACTTTGTTCATATCCCAATGCCACACTAATGGAAATAGGAAAGCCTAGGTATCAAGTAAGTAGGACGTATTTCATGACATTAAAGACTTTGTTGTTAAAATTAAAATGGATGAGTGATAGCGACTTTGGCAAGTGCACCGATCATTATAAGTAATAAAGTAGTGAGAAAAAAATCGTCTCACGAGGAATAGTACTCCAATCACTAATTCGCTATTTTAGATTTAGTTGGATAAATAGAGTAATATGGGGTGAGTTGTAACCAAACAGAATTTAAATAATTAAATAAAGAATAAGAATTAAGAATCAAGAATTTCAAGAACAACGTTTTGGAAAAGATACTCTAATCAAGAAAAACGCAGTTAGGGATGAGAATCCCCCTATGTTCCTTCAAGTATTGGAATTGAATCCCTAATTAATTATTATTCTCATGATTGACGATCAATTCTCTAAAATTAGATTAAGTCCCAATGTCTTGATGCTACCTTAGTCCGTTATCTTTGAAAACAACCTAATGTCTTAGTATTGTTTGAAAGATCAATTTATTTAAACCAGAATTATGAGATCGCATAAACTCGTAAGCCTATGTCTAGGTCATGCAACTCTACGATGAATTAACGGTTCTAGTTAAATGCACCAACATCTCTATTGTCATACACCAACCTTTGAACAATCTAAAAAGGCGATCAATCTTTAAGAAAACTTTAAGCAAAGATAATTCATTCAATCAAAAAATAATAATCAACAAAGAATCCACTAAATACTCTAAATTCGCATAGGGTGATCCTCGCCCTAACTACAAAAGAAAACTAGCCAAGCATGACTAAGTTAACAAAATAAGAAAAGATGAAAATCACAACTACTACTGCGGAGGCGTCTGTGTCTGTGCGTCGTCCGAATTCCCTGCTATATCCCTTGCGGCGTTCTGTTCTGCGATTTCCGTCCGTCGCGAATGATTCGTTCTCCTTCAATTGTTATTCGGCTCCTCTCTTGCGTCGTGTCCTTTGCGTCGTCCGTCTGTCCTTTTTGTTCTAATAATCCCCCTTAATATATATTGTTTTTCTATCCTTGCGTTGTGATTTCTTTTTATCTTTATTGCTTTGTGCCCCACATGCGTGATCTGCTTCTTTCCTTTTACAAAGGATATATCATATCCTTTTCATTCTAATATATTATATTATAATATAATATATAATATTATAATATATCTTTTCAATTTAATTTGTTGCATCCTTAGATCACATAATTCTCCTGCACAAATAAGTAGAATATCAATAGATTTTCTGTTATAATATCATTTTATCCTATATTTAATTAAAAGATAGATAAATATATAAAATATTATTAAATAGGTAGAATATTAATAAATTCAATCCAATATATCCCAGAATCTATCCTTATTTAATTATAAAATATATGTTTATCAATGAGTAGATTAAATCAATTGCAGATAAATCTGCTTGTGATTATAACAACAGCTTATTTGCGTACTAAAGCCATATCCTCTTAATCTCATCATAATATAAATGTTAAGCTCATGAAATTTGAAGAAAAATATATACCTTCTAAAAGTGACTTCTTAGGATAAGTGATGTCAGATGAAAAAAGTAAGACTAGTGGTTCCAAGAATTTCAGCGCTAACAACTTCGTTCCAACTGAACCAGGCTACAATATTAAGATATTCAACTCTCCAATCAGCAAAACACAGAGCCCATCGGCATGACATGAATTTAAGTAATATGACTACAGTACAAAATTCGTGCAGTTTTGATAAATAAGGAACTAGGTCATTAGATGAGTGAAGGTTAAGAAATAAACCTGTGTTAACTATACACAATATGAAATTAGTATGACACATACATCAAATCATAGCAATTCAATAGAAAGAGGAGCCCATTCAAGAACAAACACTGCTACGAAAAGGCTAATTAACGACCGTTTTTATGACAATTATACGACTGTTTTAATAGAGTCGTGCAAATGAGTGTCGTAGAAAGTATAACATATACGACTGTTTTTCATACCGTCGTGTAAATTAACCTACAACGACTAATAAAGACGACCTCTTTAAAATCTTAGTCATTTGACTATATCTCTTACTATGACTAAATGTCCACGACCGTTTCCCAATTAACTGTCGTATAAATTCCAATGTAACACCACAGTTTTAGACACAGTCGTCTAATATTGCCTAATTCTACTGTTCAACAACAAATTACAAAGACAGGTTTGAATTAAACAGTTGTAGTAAGTATAATAACTACGACCATTATTGACGAAAGAGACCGCTAATATAGGATACAAAGACCCTTTTAGTCCACAAACAGTCGTTGGAAGTATAATAATACGACCGTTTAACAAAAGATGCTTTATATTTCAAACAGAGGACGTCTATGATTCTGAACTTTATCGGTTACAGTGACAATTTAGTAAGAATGTTTTCTTAAATTCGTCGGCAATACTACAAAATACAAATTACATTTGTTTTTTTGTCCGTATCCTTATCTTTTTTTAGATACAAAACCAAAACAGAGAAGAAAGAAAACTGGGTACACTACGTAAAAACAAAACCTTATCAGACGTCAGGTAATAATAATCAGCCAATTCCCCCAGAACACAGAATAACGTAAATTGAGAAGCATCATATTATAACACCTTCCATACAAGGTGTGCACAAGTTCGTAAGTATTTCGAGACAAGCTTCTCACATTAGGTGAATACCCTTGTGGCACCTTAATGCCATGCAAACACACACACAAACTTTTTTTCTCGGGTTTTGACAATGTATGCGCTGCTGGCTCCAGATACGCTCTCTTACCATCATCTCTTAGTTGTGGGTGTAGCCGTTCTCTTATTTCCATTTCAACCAAGTCAAGTCTCCCGGTAATTCCATCTTTAGTTTTCCCCGGTATGTGCAAAAGAGTACCAAGAAGGCTATCACACACATTTTTCTCCACATGCATCACATCAATACTGTGTCTCACATCAAGATTGCGCCAATATGGAAGATCAAATAAAATTGACCTCTTCTTCCATATGTTCTTCTCACTCGCAGTCCTCTGATTCTTACTGAATAATGTGACATTTCTTCTTTCAACCCGACTATAAACTCCTCTCCAATTAATGGCTCTGGAGCCGTTCCATGCTCCTGCAGACCGTTAAAACTCTTTTTTAGCTTACGGTACGGGTGTGACCGAGGAAGAAATCGCCTATGCCCAAGGTAGACCGTTTTCCTTCCGTGCTTAAGTTGATGAGAGTGTGTGCCATCTTCACATATAGGACATGCTTTATGCCCCTTCACACTGTACCCTAACAAGTTTCCGTATGCAGGAAAGTCATTTATCGTGGTGAAAATCATTGCACGTAGCTTAAAGGACTCTTGCTTATAGGCATCAAAGACATCTACGCCATCCTCCCACAACGTCTTTAAGTCCTCCAACCAAAGGTTCCAAGTAGACATCAATATCGTTCCCTGGTTGTTTTGGTCCCAATATCATCATAGAAAGCATCATATGCTTGCGTTTCATACACAACCAGGAAGGTAAGTTGTAAATCACCAGGAGAACCGACCATGCACTATAAGTACTACTAAGAGTACCGTAAGGATTTATTCCATATGTGCAAAGCCCAAGCCGAAGGTTTCTTGGCTCGCTGCCAAAACTTGGAAACATTTCATCTATTTTCTTCCATTGAGGAGAGTCAGCCGGGTGCCGAAGGTATTTTCCATCACATTTTCTCTCATCAGCATGCCATCTCAACTTCTTTGCTTCTTTCGCATTTGCATACATTCGCTTCAACCACGGTATAATTGGAAGATACCATAAAACCTTCAAAGACTGCCTTTTACTTGTCTCATCACCACAACCACCATCTGCTTTCTTCACTTTGTACCGTGAAGTTTTACATTGCGGACACTCACTTAATCCTTCATACTCCTTTATGTACAATAAGCAGTCATTAGGGCAAGCATATATCTTTTTATACTCCATACCCATCGTACACAAGATTTTCTTGGCCTTATACATAGGATTTGGAAGTACATTATCCTCTGGAAACATATCACACAACAATTTAAATAACATAGTGAAACTACTGTCGGTCCACCCACAAGTTGCCTTTAAGTTCACCAAATGAAAAATAGCTGACAAGCGTGTATACTTAGTACACCCAGGGTACAAAGGTGTCTCGGCATCACTTCGCACGCTATCATATACACTCGATTGTGCAAAATACTCCACCCCAACATCGTGAATCATTTCCTCCATTCTATCTTCACCCAAGACATCCAAAACTTCCTTCTCGTGGGACGCATAGGCAGTCAGTTCCTCACCATGCCATATCCATATTTTGTACCAAAGATTTATTCCATCACAAATTAAGTGATCTCTTATATCATCTACATCCCGTGGAATCGCATTTAAACAGTAGACACAAGGACAAAAAAACTTCCCATCAACACGAGGCGCATTCATTTTGGCAAATTCAATAAACTCTTCCACCCCATTCTCATATTCATCACTAGTTCTCAATGCATTCATCCATTGCGATCCATTTTATTACCACCTATTCCAAATTCAATAGCACACCCAACCTTAGAACAATTGTCATTATGATATAGATTCTAAAAGCAAGCAATATAATCTATTTCCTACAATCTAAGGGAGTAAGAACTGAATGCAATATGATGGGTCAAAAATATTCCCCACTCATCAAATATGAGAACCAATAAAAAAAGTCAATAAAAGTATGGAGATCAAAACCAAAACTTATACTTAATTATAGTTAACACATCTTAACATCATCAAATAAAAATCAATTGTTGAACTATAAGGATAAAAAACTATAATATTCTGAAAACTACAATGGTTTAATCAAATCAAAATCAATCAAAATGAATATGGGTGAAGTAATGGTGGGATGCCTTACTCATTTTTTAAAAATTTTAGCAGCATTTCCCCTTATAAGTAAGACATCCAAAAAATAGAATAAAGATATACAAACCAGGTCTTGCGTACCTTGACCTTCGCTTGTTGCTGACAGTCAACCAACTTGAATCAGGATAGAACACACGGTGGAGAGAAATTGCTCGATGAACTATCAGCTAAAAAGTCACATTTTGAAGAGGAAATTTAATCAATTTCTAGTTCTTCTTTTAATTCTTGGATCTAAGAAAATATAACATCAAACAGATAGAGAGCGAAGAAGTAAAAAGAAACACAACTCAGTGAAGACAGAGCACAAACCTGAAGGAGAATAGAGCGTATATACGGCACGAACACAACAAAGTGAAGAAAGGGCCGATAGAGAGTAAGAGAAAAATAGTTGGAGAAGCTTTTTACGACGAGTGCCGCTGAAGTGAACGCGCAATGAAGTAGGAGGTGGAGGGACTGTAGCTGGAAGAACAAAACAAGCTTAGTGCGCAAACGATTAGGAGGAACTGTAGCTGGAAACCACAGAGTTAGATAAACAGAACAGGTAGACTGCTTGTTGGTAAAAAACCTTCAGGCTGAGGGGTTGGAGGAGGACGTACGCGGCTGGATGCTTGTTGGTAAAAACTAAAAAGCCTTGGGGCTGAGGGTTTGGAGGAGGGGAGGTACGTGCGCGCAAGTGATGGAGGGTTAGTTTCAAAAATTTTTATTTGTTGACGAAAGATATGTCATGAAACGTCCGTTAATATGAAAACAATCTTTATATAATTTTTAATATGTTAATCCTTATTTATACACGACTGCTATAAGAAACTGTCTTAGAAATAACTCTTTTGTAACGACTGTCTCATTAGATTGTCGTGTATGATGTATTTTTAAACTTCCGTGTTTATAAAAACGGTCGTTTCAATGACGCAATTCATTATATTTAATTATGCCTTAGCTTACTGCATGAACACCCCTTTCTTTAATTATTTCACAATTGGAAAGAAACAAAGGAAAAAATTCACGACAAGAGAGAAATTAAATGAAAATTTATAAATAATACATAACTTGATTAAATAATATTACATGTCAAATTATCGTTTGACATGATTTGTACAAATTTCCCTCTAATTTGGTCAAGATAATGAGTTAATGACTAATTTCGTCGGAATCGGATGGGATGTGTATATAATACTGTCGTTGAAAATATTTGCACCAATCCTCTGCTCATGTTGATTAACAAATTGTGTCTCATAAACTGTACTTATATTGTGTCTTTTCAAAATTACTTTGAGATTGATTACTAACATATTAATTCTTTAATATCAATATAGGCGATGGGTCAGGTGTATATAATACTCTCGTTGAAAGCACAGTGATTTAAAATATATACAACTATATTGATTTATAGTGGATTCATTGTTATGAATGGGGTTCGGTTGATTTTTGCCACAGTGATGAAGATATGGATATGGTTTGAGGCAAGAAAATTTTATGAAGCTTGAAGATATATGTGAAATTTTTATGAAAAACGTTGGTAAACATTTGGCCAAGAGCAAACTGGAGTTTGCGTATCAAAACTGGAGTTTACTTATGTGATTAAATATTGGAAGCTCTCTATCTAACACAAACTCGAGCTTCCTATTACAAACTTGAGTTTTCCTTAATTTGAAAAACTTAGAGTGCTCTCTGTATGACACAAACTGGAGTTTTGTCATGATTAGAAAATTTGTTCTACTCTCTGTCAAGTCAAAACTCGAGTTTTCAAAATTAAACTCGAGTTTGTCTTTGACAGTATGTTTTTCAACTTAACAAAGACAAACTTCCATTTGAGTTTACAATTGTCAGTTATCATCAAAACATATGGAGAACTAACATTCTCCCCCTTTTTGATCTACTCTCTGTCAAGGCAACAAGAACATGCACAATATCTCAAAAGCTAGTTTATAGAGGGAACATACCCGTTTCCTTCAATCTGTGAATTGTATCCCTCCTTTATTTCTTCCTTTGCAAGTTCTTCTAGAAGGGCTCGTTGTCGTTCATTAATTACAGTAGAAAAGGATGAGCAGATCTGAAGTGAGATGATGCAACAACACTGAAAATATGCTAATGCTTACACATAAATAATACCAAATGGGAAAATGGTTAGTATTTGAATACAAATGCCAATTTCTTATGGCAGAGAAAATATCAACTGAAGACATATTCATTGTGATCATTTTCCTATTCTCACACTTGAATATGACTCAAACGTTGAACCTATAGTAAAAATATGTCATGAAAGCAGACCATTTCCCGTTGTTATATAATATCACTTCATCTGCAATGTAATCTTAAGATGCTGACACTAGAAACCTACGTGGAGAAGTTAACACGGAAGCGCACAAACTGATCTCCATGGTCTACAAGAAAACTAATCTCCATGCCTACAACCATAAGGCTGCATCAATCTAAGCAGAGAAAGAAAATGCCTCAAATAAACTCAGCAACCAGATTTTGCACACCCAAATCGACATAGCAAAACAGAGAGGAACCACGACAGAAAATCACAAGAAAAAAAATATGAGATATGATTGAAGAGCAATAGAGCAATCACGAAAAATCACAGAAATTAAACCCCCAAAGGAGCAATCACGACAGAAAATCACAAGAAACAAACATGCAAGACCCAATGTTTGTTCAACCTACTGAAAAATGTTAGCATCATCTTATATTTTATTTTGATTTATAATTGTCGATTATTTTTTATTTATATTTTCAACATTATGCGATATTATTTAGTAAATAGTTCAATATGTTTATATTTTGGCGCGGGCTAAAAATATTTCCTGGTTCCGCTACTAGACCAGGAAGGGCTGGAGGAGCAGGAGGGGCACTGGTGGCTGGTCCAGGAGGCAAGGATGGGAGTGTCAAGGCCAAGAAGCGAGCGAAGTGGCTGGTCTGTAGCTCTTGCCAACGGCGATCAACCGCCTCGCGCAACAACTCGACGCGCGCTGCCCTGTCGAGGGTAGGGGGATGACTAGAGGAGCAGGTGTGAGCTCCGGTGGTAGGTTGTCGCAGCCTGGGTAATAACGGTCACGGATGGAGAGGAAGATAGCCTAGTCCGGGTCGACGTCGGAGTCCTCATAGGAAATGGATATCGGGGAAGGAGGGGTGGATGATGGTGGTGGGTCCGGGAGCCCAGGAGGAGGACCGGGCAGGCGGCCATGATTCCGCGAGGGGGGCGCTGGGGTAATGCGGCGAGGGAGGAGGGCGTAGGGGCGGGTAGGGTGGCTGGCACGACCGCGCCGAGCGGTGGAGATGGTGTGGACCATGGTGATGGTCAGGGAGAGGAGGCAAGGGTTAGGGTTCTGTGGATGGCGTAGAAGAAGAGAATGGCCGGGGAATATAAAGGAGAGCAGGTGATGTGAAGAATGAGGGGTGTCATAATTAGGGGGAAGGGAGACGATTGAAAAGGTATTAGGGCAGACGAGAAATGGGAGATGGAAGGGCTGAGGAGTTGAGTGAAAAGGTGGCGGGGGGGCTTGGGATGAATTGGGCTCGGTGAGAATGGGCCGCGGGCGTAGAATACTTAGACAAAACTAATCATTAAGTTTTTCAACAAGTCCCATATTTATATAATCAATAGATAATTTAATTAACAAAAATATCATCAAGTTGCCGGATTTATATTATTAAGTGTCAACGTTGATATCCATTAAGCTTTTTTTATAAAAATAAAAATTAAACTCATTTCATTTTTTCCCGGATATAATATATTTTTTTAGTTTTTTTAAATTTTATTAACATTAAATGAATTCTTAATTCACATAAATTTCTTCTAAAATAAAATTAAATCATATAAATTTTTTTGTTTAACATATATAATAAATTATAAAACACCTTGAGTTTTATTTAAATCATATAATTATATTTTTAATCAAAACTTTTGTTTATTTTAGTAAATGAGTAATTTTTGTCCATAGATTTGTATACCAGTAGTTTTGAATAATGACAATTGAGAAAAAAATCATTTAATTTAGTGAAATTTAGAATTTTGTGCTGGGCGCTTTTGAGTAAAACTTTTTTGTGCTGGGTGCTCCTAGAGTAAAGGTTCATTGGTCAATCTGCACCTTAGATAACAACCATTATCCTTTTCTAACAACATTGTGCTGACTGCACATTTTTAAAAGTTTTTTGTGCTGACTGCACATTTTAAATTGTTTGTTTGTATTTAAGGTACCCTTAATTAATATTTGTGCCAAATGCTCCTTTCATAATAGTACGTTGGTAAATATGCACCTTAACCCTTTTTTAAATATATGTATTTTAAGTATTAATTAATTTTACAAAAGTACATTGGTTTGCATATGCATATCAGCATATATATTATTTACTTATTTTTGAGAAAATATATTATTTATAACTTTTAGAAAATATAAATTAAATTTTATCCCTTAATTTACACAATGATCACATTACTTTTGTCTTTTTTGGTAATTTGCACATGAAAAAGTGATTATGATGACATCCAAAAAACACCTTCATTTTATCAATGGTTAAGGTGCAAAAATACACATGTGTTTTTTTTAGGAGTACCCAGTAGGAAGTGTTTTTTTAGGTGCAAAAGTACACACGTGGTTACAAATTAGATGCAAAAATACCGTTTGACCGTTAAGTTTGACTTTTTTTGCTGACTGAACAATGACGTGTCATTTCAAATGTGCAAAAATATACATGTGGTTTGTCAAGAAGAGCGCCCAACATCAAATTTTTTTTTTAATTTAATAATTTTATTTTTAGTATCATGAAAGTACTTTTTACCAGTCAGTACCCTGAAATATTTTTTTCAATATCATTCAGTATCCTTTTAGTACCGATCAATACCTGGAATATTTTTTCAAGATTCTAAAATAACTTTTCAAGATTATGAAGTATTTTTTTTGTATCAGTCAGTATCCTGAAAGTACTTTTTAGTAACAGTTAGTACCTTGAAATATTTTTTTCAGTATCAGTTAGTATCCTTTTAGTACCAGTCAATACCTGAAATATTTTTTTCAGTATCAGTCAGTATATTTCACATATTGACCGGTACTAAAAGGATACTGACTGATACTAAAAAAAAATATTTCACGTATTGACCGGTACTAAAAGGATACTGACTGATACTGAAAAAAATATTTCAGGGTACTGAATGGTACTAAAAAGTACTTTCAGATACTGACTGGTACAAAAAAAAATACTTCATAATCTTGAAAAGTTATTTTAGGATCTTCAAAAAATATTTCAGGTATTAACCGGTACTAAAAGGAGGCTGACTGATACTGAAAAAAATATTTCAGGGTACTGACTGGTACTAAAAAGTACTTTTAGGATACTGACTGGTACATAAAAAATACTTCATAATCTTGAAAAGTTATTTTAGGATCTTCAAAAAATATTTCAGGTATTGACCGGTACTAAAAGGATACTGACTGATATTGAAAAAATATTTCAGGGTACTGACTGGTACTAAAAAGTACTTTTAGAATACTGACTGGTACAAAAAAAATACTTCATAATCTTGAAAAGTTATTTTAGGATCTTGAATAAATATTTCAAGTATTGACCGGTACTAAAAGAATACTAAAAAAAATATTTCAGGGTACTGACTAGTAAAAAGTACTTTCAGGATACTAAAAATAAAATTATTAAATTAAAAAAAAATTGGTGTGGGGCGCTCTTCTTGACAAACCACATGTGTATTTTTGCACCTTTGAAATGCCACGTCATCGTCCAGTTAGTAAAAAAAGTCAAACTTAACGGTCAAACGATATTTTTGCATATAATTTGTAACCACGTGTGTACTTTTGTACCTAAAAAAAACACTTGCTACTGGATGCTCCTCAGAGAAAAACACATATGTATTTTTCACCTTAACCCTTTTATCAAAATCACTTTTCATAAATTCTATTCAAAGGTAATTCACAAAAGCGTACTTAGTAGTCTCTAAAACTATGGCTTCCAAAAAAGCAACCCAAACACTTATTTGTCTTGAAATAAACCTTTCTCCAAGAGTAACAAGAGAAAATCCAAACACATATAATCAAATCAGATTAGAAAAGCTGCTGAATCCATTCCATTCATGTGCTATCAACTATTCTTGGAGAGAGAGAGAAAGACGCGCGTGCGCGCACATATATTATATATATTCCACTGGAAATATTATTGGCAGACTCAGAACTAAAAATTGCAGAAGGGATGCAGAGAGAACAAGTTAAAGAGAAGAAAGCTGACAGAGGGAAAAATATTCAGACAAAAAATTCCACACCCTTCTCTAACCCTAATGGCCATCTTTATACCACATTTCTCATAAGCCCAATTGATAGTTATGCATGTTCTTCTTTCAAATTTAAATTCTCTACATCAGGTGTGACTTTCCACCTAAGGAAATCTAATCTTCCCACCGTCAGAGTTCTCCATTTACCATAACATCAATAACAGACATATTTCTTGGAAATCATAGAGGCATATATGATGGTTAAAATGGGGAAAACTCAATAAGCGCCTTGACAACAAGATATTCGTAGAATTTACGATACAAGATAATGAAGCAATTTTCTTCACTACATTTTAAAATTATAAATCTTTTGTGGTATACTCGATGATAAAAAACTAAATTAATGATAAGTATGGTAAAGCCAGTTGATAGTGTACTTGTTTATTTACAAAGAGAATGAGAGTTTGCGTCAGGTGACACCGAAGCCTAGACAGTAGAGTGCTTCTAGCAGAGCGAAGCAAATCCGCTAGCTTCTTGGGGAAATCAACAAGAAGTGCACGATAGAAGGGAGTGACATGGGCCAAGAACATAGCCCTGTCACCAAGGTCTTTGGCTACAGAGGAGTTGATACCGATGCTGCTAATAGAGGTGAAACTCATTGGGCCCCAAAACGGACAATATCGAGAACGAGGCAATGAAATGTAATACCTAGGATATTTATCGGCATATTATAAATAAAAGTTGGATAATTCTGATAAGTGAAAATTCAATCTCCAGTCTTGTATAATTATGGCATATTTTCTAGGTAGAATTTCTACAAGAAATTAGGGAATTTAAGGGTCAAAGAGCCAAAATGACCAAAATGCCCCTGAAAAGGGTAATCAACTTAGGAAATTATGGAAAAAATACCAAAAGGCAGTAAAATGACCAAGTGAATTAGGAGAGTATATTATCCCTAATTATGATAATTTTATAAATTTTGAACTTGGAGAAAATAAGCAAGAATACTCAAAAAGTAATAAAAAGACCAAAATACCCTTGTAATTTCTAAAAATGCAAGAGGCATGTGAATACTAATGTTAATACCAAAGTATGAAGGTAATAAGGCATGGTAATTAAGAAAATTATCAAGAAGTGATAATGAAGTAATTAAGTAATATTGGGCTAATTACTTAAGCATAAGCAAAGGAAATTCAGTAATAATTATGTGAAGCTCAAAAATTAGTGGAAATTAGTGGAAAATTAGTAAAAATGTATTTACTAATTAATTGGAAATTTTATGAAAAATAGTTGAGTTTAGGTATTTTTAGGCCTAAATACAAGAATGGACCAATTAGGTAATTTTGTGGAATTTTTGGGAAAAAGTAAATAAATAAATCATTAAATAATTAAATAAATAATAAATAAATATTTATTAAATAAATTAAGGGGCCAGCCGACATTTTGGACTCAAGGAGAAAAAAAAAAAATGAATGAAAAATAAGAACAAAAATAATATGTGCAACTTGACATTATTTAATTAATATAATTAATTAAAGTAAAATATGTGAATAGTAATATTTAAATTAGGAAACGGACCCTATCTAGAGATCTAGGAATAGGAATTTCAAAGTCAAGAGAGATTAATGATCGGTGGAATTTTGTCTTCCGTTAAACTCTTACGGAAGCAAATTAGAAGTCATTTGTGCATTTCCTAATAAAACAAAATAGGGAAAAATGCATATAGGCATATTTTTGGAAAAGAGGAAAATAAATTCTAACTCAACATTTAGGAATGGGTTTGAATTTATTTTGACATATTTGGAATCAGTGAATTATTTCGAAGAGATTGATATCTCCGAAAAGCAATTCCGACACCGGACGCGTTCGGACACGTTTTCGAGGAACTTCAAGCTGGACTGTTGGAGACCTATATGGAATCAAAATTTAGGTTAACTTGGACATTTCTACTAAGTGAGAACATGTCTTCAAAGTTGTAAATCCATAATTTTGTGAATTCTCGAAATCACGCGAATCGGGTGCCGATCGGGAAAATGGGTTTTTATAACCCAAAATGCCAAACAATGCCTTATCTAAACCCTATAAATACCCCCTCCTTCAAAATTCTGCACACCATCTTCTTTGAGCTCCTTGGCCGAAATTCCTAGGGAGAGAAAGAAGAGAGAGAAGTTCAGGCGGAAGCTCTGCCGAAGTCTTCAACGGGTAAGTCTTTAGGGCTTTAGTCTTTAGTTTTTAGTTTAGTAGTTAGTAGAATTGTTAGTTAGATTTAGAAAGTAGGTGACAAGATTCCTACAAATGTTTTAGAGCCTTGTTTGCGTTGAAAAAATATGCGAGAGGTGTAAACATAGTAGGGATCGAGTCGCTGAAAAGTTGTAGTTTTTATAGCTCTTTTAAAGGTTAGGGGTAGTAATAGCCTTTAAATTTTGAGTATGATTGGGTATCATATGGGAGGGCTATTTTAGTCTTTATTTTCAAGAATCATAAATGCGTCGAAGTTCTGGCGAAATTTTGGGAAGAAAATAGCCTATGTAGCGGAAGCGTGGCGAAATTCCGCCAAGTAGGGGTATAGGGGCAAAATGGTAATTTTTACCTAAAATGCCGTTATAATGTCAAATTACTAATGGAAGTGACATTATTCTCATAGGATATCTGAAACGTTGATTCTGCTGCCGTTACGTTGCCGGCGTGCATTGTAGGATTCTTGCACGTTTCTCCGTAGAAAGTACGTTTTCGCGGTAGTACCTAACGTTGCAAACGAAGGTACGGACGCGTCTTGTAACACTAATCTTGTGCTTCTTAAATGCATATATGTCAATGATATGTTCGTAGACCGTTATACGACAGTTATACGGGTTATAGTTTTGATAACACCGTTTTGTTTTCCTAGCGGCGAGGACACGACGTACATCGTGGCTTTGGTGAATAGTGCAGAGTTTGTTGTTGTTATTTACCTTATGGGGCTTTACATATTGCTCGTGCTTATGTTTTGTCGGCATAATGATCATGCATCTCTAGTATGCTTATGATATCTTGTTGTATTAGCTCTAGAAATATCATTGTCCGTATCTTGTATTGTTTGGGTATGAGGTTAACCGTTACACGAGATTCAATACGTTGAATTGAATCTCATTTGTAGCTTCGTGGTCGGGAGGACCACGGATCGTGGATCGAGGCAAGTACCGGAGTAGGCATGCGGTGAAGACTGTTTCTATCTTTATCGCTTTACGCATTCCTTTCCGTTTCTGTTTCTATCATTGTTCCTTTCTAAACATTAGGACTACTGTAATCTATACAATGTTACACAATGGTTGCTGTTTTGGCTAAGAATCCAAATGCTCTTTCGCTCTATTTCTCCACTCTGATTGTTTGTTTGAAAAAAAAAAAAATTTCCGCATTTCAAACATGGGGTGTTACATTTTATGGTATCAGAGCAAAACTTTCGGCAAGTATTTAACTATGTTACCACGGACAGTTTGGTGCGAAGGCAAGGCTAGTCTACGTGGGTGTGCCATAAGTCACTTGCTAACCGGTGAGGCCCCATGGTAGACACTTACACGGCCATTACATTCGGATAACGGAGTTAGGTTCTTAAGCCTTTTGACTTTGAGCACTTTTTGAAAATGAGTACGTGAGGACTACACCACCACTACCAAAGAGAAATACCTGATGTTCCTAAGCCTTGTCAAAACTCACCAAAACGTCTACGGCCGTCACTCAGCGGGGGACTGGATTAGATCCACCCTGTACTACTTCCCTCAAACCCAACGCTGGGCAGGGATTATCAATAAACTGTTAGACGACGAGCCTATTCTGAGTGTTCGTATCTATCTGCGATACTGAAGAGTATGGTTCGTTCGTACATGTGAAAGGAAAAGCATCGGTACAAGGAAGGCGTGGATTGTAGAAACTAGGAAGTTTGGGTTGTATCTCCAAGTACTTTGGAATATTGTAAATACGTTTGAATAAGGAGATTGTACGGTAAGACTTGTATTAGGATTAGAATGACCAATATGTATTAACCTTATGAAATGAATATATGTGAATATATGTTTGGTGTGCAAATTGTTGTGCCATTTCTAATGTTTACATATTTTGTCATAATTATTTAAAGGAAAAAGAATAACACATGGCGATACTAAGAGGTGCCGGTGCACCAAGAGGCCGAGGCCGTGGTCGAGGCCGAGGTAGAGGAAGAGGCAGACAGCCTCGGGATGATAGAAACAATGAACCGAATCAACCGGACGTGATGAAATCGAAGAAATGCGTAGAACTCTACGGGAACAAAGAGTTCGATTGATGCTCTTACGGCAAGGCGGAACCAACAAGACCGGGAGGCACAAAGACGAGTTAGACGCACATCAACTTGAGG
Organism: Acacia pycnantha; assembly: GCA_025563575.1. Classification (NCBI taxonomy): domain Eukaryota; kingdom Viridiplantae; phylum Streptophyta; class Magnoliopsida; order Fabales; family Fabaceae; genus Acacia; species Acacia pycnantha. The sequence goes on from JAMWYP010000085.1 coordinate 301,775, forward strand.
ATGAACAAGAACATGAAGAAGATGACCACAATGATGATGAAGAAGAGTATGATGACAATGACAATGAGGAAGAACACGAGGGTGCGAGAGATCCCAATCACCACCGAGGCACGGACAAAGAGAGAGGACTACGGCGGGTAAACCGGTTACGCAAGTTGAAACCACACGGTTTCCGAGGGAGGAGTGAGCTAGGCGAGGATTGGCTTCGAGTCTTGAGAAGATTTTGAAGTCATGGAATGCCACGGAAATCGGATGGCCCGGCTAGCAATTTACAAGCTTGAGGAGATGCTCACGAGATGGTGGAAGAGCGTTTCCACAACTCGCCCGATCTGTTACGTGGGAGATGTTCCTTGAGCAGTTCAATGAACAGTACTTTCCTCCATCAACACAGGTAATTAAAGAAGAAGAATTCCTGCGAGATCAAGCAAGGAGCCGAGGAGTCTTTCGACGACTACTTCGCCCGTTTACCAACTTTGTCGCGGTATTCATCATACACGAAAATCTACAAGAATGAGAGTGGAAGGCTAACCGACGTAGCCGGGCTGAAATATGATATAAGGGCAAGGTTAGTGTCTCGGCAATTTCGAAGATGGCCAAAGCGGTGGAATCTGCGGGATGACAGAGCGCAACTTGAAGGAATTGCGCAAATCCAGCCGGGACGGAAATAATGCAAGTCGCGGTGGTTCCAACCGCGGAGGTTCCTCTCAGAAGAGGAAGGCACCTTGGAGCAACAACCAGGGTGGAAATAAGAGACCCTACCAACCGGGGCAACAAAATTTCCCCAGGGCAGTAGGGATCCCAGACGTGTCCTAAATGCAAGAAGTACCATCCAGAGCCAAGCTGCGATGGGAAACAAGTCTGTTTCAAGTGTCGAAGCTGGACACATTAGCGGGATTGCCCGAGAAGGCTGCAGAGGCGAGACCTCGGAACACCGGCCGAATCTTTGCATTGACAAACACGAGAGGCCAAGAAGTCCCCGAGAGATGGTTCAAGGTACCATCTATCTCAATGGAAATCTACTTGAAGCATTGTATGACTCGGGTGCTAGTCACTCGTTTATTTCCTATGATTGTGCAAGTCGTTTAGGATTGCATGCACTGTAGATTGCCATTTGATCTTGTTGTATCTACACCGTTGGGTGTAAAGTCTTTAACCGATGCATGTATGAATTGTACTGCGACGTGGATGGACGAGTTTCTAAAGTGGATCTTATCCGTCTACCTCTTCACGGCATCGACGTCATATTCGGTGCGAATTGGTTAACGGCCAACGGTGCGATGATCGGCGTGGCAAAAGGAGATATCATTTGCCGGAGACAAGGTTGAAGTGAGCTGAACTTTCTCTCCGCTACGAAGGCGATCGGTGCGTGAAGCAAGGATGTCATGCTTTCATGGTATTCTTTTCGGTCAAAGCGAAGCCGACCTTTCACTTGAGGACATTCTGTGGTGAATGATTTTCTGATGTATTTCCGGAGGATCTTACCGAGTTACCTCCTATCCAGAAGTGGAGTTCAACATTGACTTGATGCAGCACGGAGATCAATATCAAAGCGCCGTATCGTATGGCTCCTAACGAGATGCGGGAGTTGAAGAAGCGGTTGGAAGAGCTTTTGAAGAAGGGGTTCATTCGACCTAGCGTTTCACCGTGGGGAGCCCCGGTGCTTTTGTAAAGAAGAAAGATGGAAGTTTCCGACTCTGCATCGACTACGCGAACTCAACAAGGTATTTGTTAAAAACAAGTACCCACTTCCCGGATTGATGATCTTTTGGATCGGTTATGCAGTTCCACAGTCTTTTCAAAGATTGATTTGCGTTCGGGATACCATCGGTTGCGAGTTAAGGATGGCGATGTTCCCAAGACGGCTTTGAGAACCGAGATATGGGCATTATGAATTCCTTGTGATGCCCTTCGGATTAACAAATGCACTGCGGTATTCATGGATTACATGAACCGTATCTTCCGACAACACCTAGACCAATTTGTGGTAGTGTTCATCGATGACATCTTGATATATTCTAAGAGCAAAGAAGAGCACGAAGAACATCTGCGAAAGGTGTTAGGCATACTCAGGGAGAAGCAACTTTATGCTAAGGCGAGCAAATGCGAATTTTGGCTGCCTAGGAAGTGAAATTTCGGGCCATGTTATATCTAGCGGCGGAGTTGCGGTTGATCCTAGCAAAGTGGAAGCAGTTACGGGTGGAAACGGCCGAGAGCGTGACGGAGATCCGTAGTTTTCTTGGTCGGCGGGATACTACCGCAGATTTATACGGGATTTCTCGCGTCTTGCCCTACCATTGACAAAGCTTACGAGGAAGAATCAACCCTTTATATGGGGAGATGATTGTGAGGAGAGCTTTGAGTACGAGGAGAGGTTGACTACGGCACCGGTATTGATTATCCCGATCCGAGATGAGACCTATGTTGTCTACGGTGATGCCGGTGGGCAAGGATTGGGATGTGTCCTAATGCGGCGGGCGGGGTGGTGGCCTATGCCTCTCGTCAGTGAAACCTCACGAGTTAAACTATTGAGAGATGAAGTGGAAAAAGCTCAGAAGCAAGATGATTGGGCTATCGAGACTCGTGAGAAGATTTCTCAATATGAAATCCGAACTTTGGTGGCCCGGAATGAAGAAAGACGTAGCAGAATACGTGGCCAAATGCTTGACCTGTCAGAAAGTGAAGATTGAGCACCGTCGACCCCCTGGTCTTTTGCAAGGACTAGAGCTGCCGGAATGGAAATGGGAGAACATAACCATGGATTTTGTGGTAGGTCTGCCCAAAATCAGAAATCATGATACAATTTGGGTAGTTGTTGACAGATTAACCAAGTCAGCACACTTTATTCCCATCAGTATTCACTATTCTCGGAACGATTGGCGGAGATTTATATCAAAGAGATAGTGAGATTACATGGTGTTCCTAAGAGCATTGTCTCTGATCGTGATACACGATTCAAATCCCGTTTCTGGCAAGCATTACATGAAGGTATGGGGACTAAGCTAAGGTTCGGTTCGGCTTATCACCCACGACCGACGGTCAATCTGAGTTTGCATATAACAACAGTTATCATGCTAGTATACAAATGGCCCCGTTCGAGGCATTGTATGGGCGGAAGTGTCAATCACCATTGTGCTGGACAGATTCGTCTGAAAAGCAGTTACTTGGGCCGGATATGCTTGAGCAGACCTCTGAGCAGATCGCATTGATCAAGAAGAGACTCCTAGCAGCACATAGTAGACAGAAGAGCTATGCTGACAAAAGGAGGAGACCTTTAACGTTTTATGTCGGCGACCATGTATTCCTTAAGTTATCTCCGTGGCGGTGTCGGCAGAACGCTTAAGAGGAAGAAACTCAGTCCACGGTATGTTGGACCATTCGAAATTTTGGCTAAGCGCGGAGAAGTAGCTTATCAGTTAGCTTTACCCCCAAACCTGAGTAATCTCCACGATGTTTTCACGTGTCACAATTGAAGAAATACCAACCGACCATGATCATGTCATCGAGTACGAGGATGTTGAAGTACGGCATGATAATACCTTCATCGTTGAGCCAGAACAGATCATTGATCATAAGGAGAAGCGGCTCAGAAATAAGACTATTCTGATAGTAAAGGTGGTGCGGAAGGGTTTAACACCCGAAGAGGCAACATGGGAAACCGAGAGTGACATGAAGGAGAAGTACCCGAGTTCATGGCCCGAAGTTTAGTTAGTATAGATTAAATTTCGAGGCGAAATTTTGTGTAAGGGGAGAAATGTAATACCGGATATTTATCGGCATATTATAAATAAAAGTTGGATAATTCTGATAAGTGAAAATTCAATCTCCAGTCTTGTATAATTATAGCATATTTTCTAGGTAGAATTTCTACAAGAAATTAGGGAATTTAAGGGCCAAAGAGCCAAAATGACCAAAATGCCCCTGAAAAGGGTAATCAACTTAGGAAATTATGGAAAAAATACCAAAAGGCAGTAAAATGACCAAGTGAATTAGGAGAGTATATTATCCCTAATTATGATAATTTTATAAATTTTGAACTTGGAGAAAATAAGCAAGAATACTCAAAAAGTAATAAAAAGACCAAAATACCCTTGTAATTTCTAAAAATGCAAGAGGCATGAGAATACTAATGTTAATACCAAAGTATGAAGGTAATAAGGCATGGTAATTAAGAAAATTATCAAGAAGTGATAATGAAGTAATTAAGTAATATTGGGCTAATTACTTAAGCATAAGCAAAGGAAATTCAGTAATAATTATGTGAAGCTCAAAAATTAGTGGAAATTAGTGGAAAATTAGTAAAAATGTATTTACTAATTAATTGGAAATTTTATGAAAAATAGTTGAGTTTAGGTATTTTTAGGCCTAAATACAAGAATGGACCAATTAGGTAATTTTGTGGAATTTTTTGGGAAAAAGTAAATAAATAAATCATTAAATAATTAAATAAATAATAAATAAATATTTATTAAATAAATTAAGGGGCCAGCCGACATTTTGGACTCAAGGAGAAAAAAAATGAATGAAAAATAAGAACAAAAATAATATGTGCAACTTGACATTATTTAATTAATATAATTAATTAAAGTAAAATATGTGAATAGTAATATTTAAATTAGGAAACGGACCCTATCTAGAGATCTAGGAATAGGAATTTCAAAGTCAAGAGAGATTAATGATCAGTGGAATTTTGTCTTCCGTTAAACTCTTACGGAAGCAAATTCTGAAGTCATTTGTGCATTTCCTAATAAAACAAAATAGGGAAAATGCATATAGGCATATTTTTGGAAAAGAGGAAAATAAATTCTAACTCAACATTTAGGAATGGGTTTGAATTTATTTTGACATATTTGGAATCAGTGAATTATTTCGAAGAGATTGATATCTCCGAAAGCAATTCGACACCAGGACGCGTTCGGACACGTTCGAAGTCTTCAACGGGTAAGTCTTTCGGGCTTTAGTCTTTAGTTTTTAGTTTAGTAGTTAGTAGAATTGTTAGTTAGATTTAGAAAGTAGGTGACAAGATTCCTACAAATGTTTTAGAGCCTTGTTTGCGTTGAAAAAATATGCAGAGGTGTAAACATAGTAGGGATCGAGTCATTTGAAAAGTTGTAGTTTTTATAGCTCTTTTAAAGGTTAGGGGTAGTAATAGCCTTTAAATTTTGAGTATGATTGGGTATCATATGGGAGGGCTATTTTTGTCTTTATTTTCAAGAATCATAAATGCGTCGAAGTTACGCGAAATTTTGGGAAGAAAATAGCCTATGTAGCGGAAGCGCCGCGAAATTCCGCCAAGTAGGGGTATAGGGGCAAAATGGTAATTTTTACCTAAAATGCCGATTATAATGTCAAATTACTAATGGAAGTGACATTATTCTCATAGGATATCTGAAACGTTGATTCTGCTGCCGTTACGTTGCCGACGTGCATTGTAGGATTCTTGCACGTTTCTCCGTAGAAAGTACGTTTTCGCCGGTAGTACCTAACGTTGCAAACGAAGGTACGGACGCGTACTGTAACACTAATCTTGTGCTTCTTAAATGCATATATGTCAATGATATGTTCGTAGACCGTTATACGAGACGAGTTATACGGGTTATAGTTTTGATAACACCGTTTTGTTTTCCTAGCGGCGAGACACGACGTACATCGTGGCTTTGGTGAATAGTGCAGTGTTGTTGTTATTTACCTTATGGGGCTTTACATATTGCTCGTGCTTATGTTTTGTCGGCATAATGATCATGCATCTCTAGTATGCTTATGATATCTTGTTGTATTAGCTCTAGAAATATACATTGTCTCGTATCTTGTATTGTTTGGGTATGAGGTTAACCGTTACACGAGATTCAATACGTTGAATTGAATCTCATTTGTAGCTTCGTGGTCGGGAGGACCACGGATCGTGGATCGAGGCAAGTACCGGAGTAGGCATGCGGTGAAGACTGTTTCTATCTTTATCGCTTTACGCATTCCTTTCCGTTTTTCGTTTCTATCTGTTGTTCCTTTCTAAACATTAGGACTACTGTAATCTATGCAATGTTACACAATGGTTGCTGTTTTGGCTAAGAATCCAAATGCTCTTTCGCTCTATTTCTCCACTCTGATTGTTTGTTTGAAAAAAATAAAATTTCCGCATTTCAAACATGGGGTGTTACAGCCCCAAATGTGGGTAGAGTATTATGTCCTACATCGGCTGAAGAGGGGAACAAAAGATCCCTTATAAGGGTCTGGATACTTCTCCCTCTTGATGCGTTTTAAAGCCGTGAGGGGATGATAGGCCCCAAAGCAAATAATATCGAGAGCGAGGCGCTGAGATGTTAGAATTGCTTGTTGCTGGAATTCTTCCAATGAAGAATTAAATTGGTTGTAGAGGACGACACGTATCCCTCGCTTTCATATGAAACACTACATTTCTCTCCTTTAAAAAGGAGTCATCTAAGGTACCCATTGATCACAACACTCCCAATGACAAAATTGCACACTTTAAACCAATGACTAATTGTAAAATATTATTGGCAAATTAGCATAATCCTGTGAACCTTATTTCAAATTAGCATAATCCTGGAAGAAACACAATGACTAATTGTAAAACATTATTGGACCTTCTTTCAAATCAGCATAATCTTGGAAGAAGTTGTGATAAATCTAAAAGAAAACGGATTCAGGAAAATTGCACACTTTAAACCAATGACTAATTGTAAAATATTATTGGCAAATTAGCATAATCCTGGAAGAAAAAGAAAACGGATTCAGGAAAATTGCACACCTTAAACCAATGACTAATTGTAAAATATTATTGAACTTTCTTTCAAGTTAGCATAATCCTGGAAGAAGTTGTGATAAATCTAAAGGAAAACGGATTCAGGAAAATCAAATTAGCATAATCCTGGAAGAAGTTGTGATAAATCTAAAAGAAAACGGATATAGGAAAATTGCACACTTGAGGATGTTGTCAGAGCCAACCAGCTGGTTATTTCTTCACTGTATATGTAATCCCAATTATAATTATCCTGCTAACTGACAATTTAAAAAATAAATTAAAACCACTTGATGAGTAATCATCAAGTGATACACTTAACTGTTGGAAATTATGCCCTAGGGGCAAGTCATTGTACTTATCAACGATCCCCATATGAATTGGGTAGTCGCAATGTCTTGCTAGAGGCCGCTTGCGACTTGTGGGCTGGTACAGTATTGGCCCGCTGCCAATCTCATGTTGGCCTACAGGGTCGCACACAAGAATTGCCCAACACGAGCAAGAGTGTCCAGATTCATTGAATCTTTAATGTGTTTAAGATTTAATGAATACTTATTTAATCTAGGATGTGTGTGTATATATATATATATGCATATATAAATATATTAAATTCGAAAATAATAATGATATTATTTATTGACAATAATATTATTATATATAGTATTTAATTTATTTGATAAATTAAATAACTATAATAAATTTGAGATATCGGATCTCATTTTAAATTAAATATAATGATATCATATCTTGATTTAATATATATTAAATTCGAAAATAATAATGATATTATTTATTGACAATAATATTATTATATATAGTATTTAATTTATTTGATAAATTAAATAACTATAATAAATTGAGATATTGTGTCGTATATTTAATTTTCGAATAAAGATATTGAATATCGATTTAATTTGAACCGAGATATCGGATCTCATTTTAAATTAAATATAACGATATCATATCTTGATTTAATTTATAAATATAAATTAAATCGTAGGTTTTTAATTCGGATTAAATAAATAGATTTGATTAGATCTATCGATAGATTTAATTAATATATTTTTAATCCAGATTCAAAATTTGTTTTGAATATAATACGCCTGCAAGGTTTAGAAAAACCTACGGGAATTCTGTCGAGCGTATTAGAAAAGCTGCGAAAAACCCTAGAAAGAAAAAGAGAGAGACGCAAGAATACTGAGGCGCTAGCACGCTGTCGTCAGTGTTGGAGGCCGTTCGTGTGGATACCGGTAGAGGGAGGGGACACATGTAGTCTGCTCCTGTCTGATCGAACAAGAAGGCGTTAGCCCACGTGATCAAGAAGCAAGGATAGAAGGTAGCCCACCAGTTCGAATTGTTCGGCATAGGTATGATTCGGAAACCCTAAACCTTGATTTAAACGCTATTGAGCGATCCGCCTAAGGGATCCGTAAATTTATTTTACTCCGCTGCGTGTACGGATCCCAACAGTGGCATCAGAGCCAGATCAACCGTGCGTTTAAATTAGGTTTTACGTGTGTTTATATATGTGATATATATGCAATAACTGAATCTTATATGTGTTTAAATCGATATATGTTTACCGAAACATGCATGACTTAAAACATATTCTTACTACGGATTGCTAGTCAGATTTAGGCGGCCGTTTCTGAATTGTTCAGATCGGACGTTCATGATTGCGAATGGCAGAATAACGTTGGGAACGTTAGGGTTTCAATTTTTGAAAATCACATTTTTTTTTTTGGGAAATTTTTTTCAAAAAAAAAAAGTTCAGTACCGAAGTGATGCTATTTGAGTCAAAACTCGTTGGTGGGTTGTTACCTTAATCCAAAAGCTAGTCTTAGAATAGCCGGAAGAGCGATTGATCAAATTGGAGAAAGGGGTATGATGAACAATTTAATGAGAGAATCTGATAAATAAATAGGGATATTAAAAATTTCACCTTCTGAACCGTAGGGATCCCGACTGATTGTCAGTAGTGCAAGAATTCAAATCATGATATTATATTATATATAGTATATAATATAATTTAAATTAGAGAATTTAAATCATGATATTATATTATATATAGGATATAATATAATGTAAATTAGAGAATTTAAATCATGATATTATATTATTTATAGGATATAATATAATTTGAATTAGAGAATTTAACTCATGATATTATATTATATATAGTATATAATATAATTTAAATTAGAGAATTTAAATCATGATGAGTTTAATCATAATATTTTATTTCATAAATGTATGAATTAATGTATGTTGTGATTTACCTTTCAAATGTTGTTTGGGTATGGTGAACAACATGGCTCTAGATTTTACAATTGTTGTAAATTTTAAATATGGCCTGCGAGTCATGCCTCTCTCTCTAAATACTCTTGATGTACTTCTTTTGTTTTAGAGAAGTCCTCCCATTGGCTTGAGAGGATTTTAGGTTAAGGTTGAGCCATGTTGTGTCATAATTTTAATTATGTCTTGATTTGATCATTGTATGATTAATTTAGAATTTTTAATTATGATTTGATTAGATCACTCATAATTAATTTAGAATTTTAATTATGATTTGATTAGATCACTCATAATCAATTTAGATCACTCATAATTAATTTAGATATTATATGAGATACAATAGTGATTGCATTCATATAAATAGAATTAATAGGATTAATATAATTATACCCTCTAAATAAAATCTTAAGTTATAATGCCACCAATAAATGAATACTTGTCAAAACCTAGATCGCCCATTTGTATGTTCCACCAAAGTGGATGCATCTGAGTTATCTTGGTGAGACAAGAGTGAGTAATGGTGATACTCAATATTCATTATTGTCCTGACTTAATTGAGATCATCAAAACGGTTTTGGATCTCAAGGCATTAGATGGGATTAAACGTGCCGGTCATATGATGATCGAATCCCATAAAGATCTAAGAATTACATGTGATGTAATTGGCAAATGTTTGCCTACCTAAATAACTTAAATTTAAGCGTCCAGCCAAAGCGGACTTAATTTTAAGCCAAATATGGGTCTTAGCCCACTAATTATAATGAGGGTTGTTAATTCGGTGGGAGGTTACTACTTAAACTTTGCATATCTTTAGTTGTAGAATCATGTAGTCTAGTAACACTTCAACACCATCAATGCGATCAGTCCTTGAGAAGGACGAACTCGATGAGACAAACTCTCTTGACATGTTTGGGAACTTAAGCGTTGATCCTAAACACGAAAGAAAAGAGTATCTCATCAATCAACCCATTCTGACGAGCCTGCACTGCTGATCCAAGAGCTCGACTAATGCTTATACGAAGGCAAGGTAAGAGAGGTATGAGACCACAAAGGCCTTTCATTCCTGCAAGCTGGCTGAGGGTGCATCAGTTAGTCCTCATGTTTGAAGATAAGGGCTACATTGATCACCTTGAGAAGCTTGGATTCCCCATGTCCCAGGAGTTAGCTACAGATGTGATCTTGAACTCACTCCCAAGAAGTTATGATAACTTTGTCATGAATTACAACATGAACAACATGAAGGAATCAATTTCTGAACTGCATGGGATGCTCAAAACTGCTAAGCTGAGCCTTAGAGAGGCCCAGTTCTGTTTTGTCCGTTCAAAAAGGAAGGGGTATGAAACCGAAAGCCAAGAAGGAAAAACCTCCGAAGGATAGAGTCTGCTTCTTTTACAATGAACTTGGTCATTTGAAAGGAATTGCAAACTCTACCTCGAAGATCTGGAGAAGAACAAGAAGGATAGCGGGGCTGTCGCTTCAAGTATCTATGTCATAGATATTCGCTTTTCTACTTCCTCAACATGGGTATTGGATACTACATGTGGATCTCACATTTGAATAAATGCAAGGGTCTCAAGGACAGTAGAAAATTGAATGGACGAATCTATGACATAACTACTAAGAGGATCAAGTCAAATGATTTGAATCTGATCTATCTATGGGATTGTCGTCTAGGCCATATAAATGAGAAACACATTTTGAAACTCCATAAAGATGGATTTCTTAACTCATTTGATTTTGAATCAATTGATACATGCGAGTCTTGTTTATTTGGAAAGATGACAAAGGCACCTTTTACTGGACACAGTGAGAGAGCCACCAATTTATTGGGCCTCATACATACTGATGTGTGTGGACCAATGAATACATCTGTCAGAGGGGGTCATTTGTACTTCATTACATTCATAGACGATTTCAGTAGATATGGATATATCTATTTAATGAAACATAAGTCGGAATCTTTTGAAATGTTCAAAATATTCCAAAATGAAGTGCAAAATCAACTTGGCAAAACAATTAAGACACTTCGATCGATCGGGGTGGTGAATATTTGAGCCAAGAGTTCATTGACCATCTTAGGAGTTGTGGGATCGTCTCGCAACTTACTCCTCCAGAACACCTCAATGGAATGGTGTTTCGAGCGGAGGAATCAAACTCTATTAGATATGGTTCGATCTATGATGAGTCAAACAGATCTTCCACCTTCCTTTTGGGGCCATGCCCTAGAAACAGCTGCGTTCACACTAAATCGTGTTCCGTCAAAGGCAGTTGAAAAGACACCATATGAGATATGGACTGGGAAGAAACCCATTTGTCATTTCTTAAAATTTGGGGATGTGAGGTTTATGTCAAACATCAAGCCTCTGATAAATTATCATCTAGATCCTCAAAATGCCTATTTGTGGGGTATCCTAAGAAAACTAAAGGATACTATGTCTACAATCCTACCGCTCACAAAGTGTTTGTTATTCGAAATGGTGTCCTTTTGGAGAAAGAGTTTATCTCTAAAAGAACCAATGGGAGTAAGGTGAACCTCGAAGAAGTTCGAGAGTCACAGGACAATGTAGAACCACAGATGGAAACCGGAGAAGACTCACAACAAGTTGTTGAGCCTGCTCACGTAACACAAGACCCACGGAGGTCCGATAGAACACGGCTACAGCCTCAGAGATATGGATTTCTGATTATTGGAAGCCGTGATGTTTTGCTCATTGAGCACAATGAGCCAACTACCTATCGCGAGGCCATGGTGGGACCCAACTCCGAAAGATGGCTTAGTGCCATGAAGTCTGAAATGCAATCCATGTACGACAATGAGGTATGGGCCTTAGTCGATCCACCTGAAGGTGTAAAAACCGTTGGGTGCAAGTGGGTTTTCAAATAGAAAACTGACATGGATGACAAAGTAAATATCTTCAAGGCACGACTGGTTGAAAAATGATTCACTCAAACTCATGGTGTGGACTATGATGAAACCTTTTCCCCAGTTGCAATGGCCAAATCAATCAGAATCCTTCTTGCCATTGCATCATATTATGACTATGAAATATGGTAGATGGACGTCAAACCAACCTTCCTTAACGGAAAGCTCCTTGAGGATGTGTACATGACACAACCTGAGGGTTTTGTGCGTCCAGAGGACTCTGGTAAAGTTTGCAAGCTTCAAAGATCCATTTATGGTTTGAAGCAAGCATCTCGAGTGGAATCATCGTTTTGATGAAGTAGTCAAAGAGTTTGGATTCATTCAAAACATAGATGAACCTTGTGTTTACAAGAAGGTTAGTGGGAGCACAGTTGTATTTCTAGTGCTTTATGTTGATGACATCCTACTCATTGGGAATGACATTCCTACCATGCGAGTGTCAAGTCTTGGTTAGGAAAGTCTTTCTCAATGAAAGATTTAGGCAAAGCCACTTACATCCTTGGGATTAGGATCTATAGAGATAGATCTAAGAGGCTGATAGGCCTAAGTCAGAGCACATACATAGACAAGATACTGCATAGATTCAGTATGTAGGATTCTAAAAGGGGTTACATGCCCATGTCTCATGGCATCCATCTCGGTAAGAATCTGTGTCCTAGTATACAAGATCAAAGAGACCGCATGAGTAAGATTCCATATGCCTCCGCCATTGGATCTATCATGTATGCCATGTTATGTACTCGACCCGATGTGTCATTTGCCTTGAGTATGACCAGCAGATATCAACAAGATCCCGGTAAGGGTCACTGGACTGCTGTCAAGAATATCCTAAAGTACTTAAGAAGGACTAAGGATTTATTCTTGTTATATAGTGGATTGGAAGATGAGCTCTGTGTAACAGGTCACACAGATGCCAGTTTCCAAACTGACCAAGATGATCTAAGATCGCAATCTGGATATGTATTCATTTTGAATGATGGTGCGGTAAGCTGGAAGAGCTCTAAGTAGAGCACTGTAGCTAATTCTGCAATAGAAGCTGAGTATATAGCAGCATCGGATGCAGTTGAGGAGGCCTTTTGGATTAGTAAGTTCATTAATGAACTAGGGGTGGTTCCTACCATCTCAAATCCAATAGACTTGTTCTGTGACAATAGCGGCGCTATTGCGCAAACCAAGGAGCCTAGGTCACATCAAAGGACCAACCATATACTCAAGCGATTTCATCTTATCAGAGAAATCAATGATAGAGGTAATACAAAAAGGATTATTATGCAAAGTACCAGGAGAAAGCAAGTCATTATACTTTAAACGTTAATGTTATTTAAAGTATTCTCCTTTAGTTATCATTTCATTTGCATGTTTATAATGATAACTGTATCCCTGGATATATCTAATAGATTATCCTAAATGTCCCTGGTCGGTCATCTCCGCGGGAGCGAAGATGAAATAAGACCAGTGTGACTTTGATTAGTATGGGGATACAACTCAAAGTCATGGGCACTTGTAAGAGTACAAGGTGCTGGACCGACCCACTATGAGAAAGCTGCATGGAATAAGTCATAAGCTTTTCTCATGTATAACCGCGTCACAACGCCCTTTGACCTGAGATCATCATGGATTCCTACATGATGAATCACTGGTCTTTGACCTAGTCAAAAGTCACCTTTGACCGGGTGATGATAAAGGCTAGGATCGGGATCAGTGGTTCTCATGCGGAGGAATGTGAGTGGTCAAGATGGGATTTGTCCCTCACATTTGTAGAGAGATAATACTGGGCCCCTCGATGAGTGAGTCTAAGAAATGTATGGCCATACTACGATGGAAAGGAGTTTCCATCTCAATTGTTAGACTACTCAAGAATCGAGAGTAATGGTCAAGAACAGGAAGTTGACATTTTCCATGCCTCATCCTTGACCAAATTATCGCGTGACAAAAGGGACGTGACATGGTTGTACGATAGGTTATATCGCATAAACAATGACGTTGATCCTCTTACTAAGCCGCTTGCACAAGTAAAACATGAGCGTCATGTTAGGGCAATGGGAATTAAGGTAATTAATGATTGCACCTAGTGCAAGTGGGAGTCTGTTGGAAATTATGCCCTAGGGGCAAGTCATTGTACTTATCAACGATCCCCATATGAATTGGGTAGTCGCAATGTCTTGCTAGAGGCCGCTTGCGACTTGTGGGCTGGTACAGTATTGGCCCGCCGCCAATCTCATGTTGGCCTACGTGGTCGCACACAAGAATTGCCCAACACGAGCAAGAGTGTCCGATTCATTGAATCTTTAATGTGTTTAAGATTTAATGAATACTTATTTAATCTAGGATGTGTGTGTATATATATATATATGCATATATAAATATATTAAATTCGAAAATAATAATGATATTATTTATTGACAATAATATTATTATATATAGTATTTAATTTATTTGATAAATTAAATAACTATAATAAATTGAGATATTGTATCTCAGATTTAATTTTCGAATAAAGATATTGCATATCGATTTAATTTGAACCGAGATATCGGATCTCATTTTAAATTAAATATAATGATATCATATCTTGATTTAATATATATTAAATTCGAAAATAATAATGATATTATTTATTGACAATAATATTATTATATATAGTATTTAATTTATTTGATAAATTAAATAACTATAATAAATTGAGATATTGTATCTCAGATTTAATTTTCGAATAAAGATATTGAATATCGATTTAATTTGAACCGAGATATCGGATCTCATTTTAAATTAAATATAACGATATCATATCTTGATTTAATTTATAAATATAAATTAAATCGAGGGCTTTTAATTCGGATTAAATAAATAGATTTGATTAGATCTATCAGATAGATTTAATTAATATATTTTTTAATCCAGATTCAAAATTTGTTTTGAATATAATACGCCTGCAAGGTTTAGAAAAACCTACGGGAATTCTGTCGAGCGTATTAGAAAAGCTGCGAAAAACCCTAGAAAGAAAAAGAGAGAGACGCAAGAATACTGAGGCGCTAGCACGCTGCCGTCAGTGTTGGAGGCCGTTCGTGTGGATACCGGTAGAGGAGGGGACACATGTAGTACGCTCTGTCGATCGAACAAGAAGGCGTTAGCCCACGTGATCAAGAAGCAAGGATAGAAGGTAGCCCACCAGTTCGAATTGTTCGGCATAGGTATGATTCGGAAACCCTAAACCTTGATTTAAACGCTATTGAGCGATCCGCCTAAGGGATCCGTAAATTTATTTTACTCCGCTGCGTGTACGGATCCCAACATTAACAATAGTGGAAACATGGATCAACTAACCAATTGCATGAAAACAAACATGTCTTCTCTGTCTCTCTCACTGTTGATGCCTTCCATAAATATCTCTTACCACTTCTGTGAGTCCACATTACATGCTTAGATTTAGGTGCTTATTATGTGCTTATACCTCTAATTAGAGGTATAAGCATTTTTTTTTAAATTTTTTTTATATATTGTATTTATTTATATTTAAATTATATGCTGCTTTCTGAGATATTTTTTTCACCCAATATCTCAAATTAATTAATTTTCATAATACTGGTGTTACAGACAAATGCAGAATTAGAAATTAATTAATTTGAGATACTGGGTGTAAAAAACATCTCAGAAAGCAACATATAATTTAAATCTAAATAAATACAATATATAAAAAAATTAAAAAAAAAAGCTTATAAAAGCACATATTAAGCACCTAAATCTAAGTGAATGAATATGATGATCAATTAATTCTCACTACATGATTCTTGAGAATACCAAATGAGTTCTCGAGAATGAAAGCAATTCTTGAGAATACATAATCAATTCTCGAGAATACCTTTCTTCTACGAAAGTTTAGTAACGTCTGATTCTCGAGAATGATAATCTAATTCTCGAGAATGGCATCATAGTTCTTTACGATAAGCTTCTGAACATAGGATTCTCAAGAATGAGGTAATCAATTCTCGAGAACTCTTACAGGTTTGTCTACTCAACTCTTTATCCTTAACTTGATTCTCGAGAATGCTTAGAACAATTCTCGAGAATGTTTTCTGAAGAACATACGATGAATTTACGCAACTTAAAATTCTTCTGGAAATTCATGGGTTATTCTCAAATGTTTGTTAATCATCTTTAAACTCACATATATCATATCTAATCTTTCTTTGCTTGAGTTTTGAAGTGATTAACCAGGCTAAATTTGAAATCGAGCGAAAGGCGATCCAACGTGGCAGAACATTAAATGCAAGACAGAGAAACAGAGCAACATTAGGAATGAACGACTTTAGCAGATGAAAAAAATTCTTTCGAGGAACACTTATTCCAGCTAGCACTCTGATTATCTCTCTGCACAAGGTCGTCACCGCCGAGAGCATTTAATGAAGTAATGTTCGAATATTCCCTGTTATTCTGCTTCTGTGTCTAACGGCTATATCCAGGAGTCACAACGGAATCATTCGAGCTTCACCAACCGTCAGCAACTGCAACATCTATAAACACCAGAAGCATTTGAATTCAAAAAGTGACCGAGAGAGAAACATTGTGTATTCAATTCGAACATATTATGATTTATAGTTTCGTTAGTTTCATTTAATATCTTCGGATATTTTCTGTACTTCAGTGTTTATCATTTATCTACTCAGTGAGGAGTCTAAACACTATTTGATTATATGATTATCTGTAAATCTTAAGGTTGTGAAACCTTAAGTGAGGGTGTACAATTGCAACTTGTAAGGGGGAGTGAGTCCTAGGGAAAGGATCATCTCGCAGAGTGTGTAATTGTTGTTGGTTTTGATTAGTTTTGATGATGTCTTATATAGATGTCATTCTTAATAGCAAAAAGGTTGCATACTACATTTATCTTTTACTTTGACTAATTATTATATTTAATGTAGATGCAAAGTTTTATGATGGAGAATGTTGATTGAAGAAAGAAGCTCTTGCACAATATAATGGGAATATCATAATATTAAGGAAGCAAGAGGTTATCAAATGATTTTGGGGGATAATCTAGAAGGAGAGAAGAAATTGAAGAAGGAAGAACTTGCAATGCAATGGAATATCTTTATTGAAGTTCTTATATTGATGCTAGAAGTATCCAAGATCATATGGAAGCTGGAACGGATCAATTCGAGTTTAAACCATCAAAAATCAGTTCCGGGATGAGCAAACTCGAGTTCATAACTTGCAAACTCGAGCTGTAATGTCCTCGGCAACTCTGACGCCTCTGGACAAGTCAAACTCGAGCTTAGAACTCAAACCTCAGGTTTGGAACTCCAAACTCGAGCCCATCATTAGCAAACTCGAGCCTGTAGTGTCTTCAGCATTTCTGGTGTCTCTGGACAAGGCAAACTCGAGCCTATTAGTTGGAAAACTCGAGCTTACAGCGGTGTTCAACATTTCAGCTACTCTGTTCCACGTTTCACTCGGGCGACGTGTGGTCATTCGATGATATCTCATAAAATACAGATCGGATTGAAGTGAAACCAGTGGCATATGAAACTAGACTCCCAATGCGTCATTTTGATATATAATTGAAGCCAAACGGAGTCAAGATGAAGGAGCTATGAATTTATGAAGTTGACAGTGATATTCACGTCACACAAATGACCAACCTTCAATGTTTTGAGTGTATCTCACAAACGGAGAATCCAATTGAGCTGAAATCGGTGGCATTGGAAAGTAGACTCAAAGGGCTTTAAAATAGATAGTTGAACCAACCAAAACGGAGTTCAGACCAGGGAGATATGGCCCCGAAAATAAACAGTCTGTTCTGGGTGTTGCACAATTTGCTGAGAAGCAAACTCGAGCCTATTAGTTGACAAGCTCGAGTTCGCGGGTTACTGAGCTACCAGGTCGCGAAAATCATCCAAACTCGAGCCTATAAGTGACAAAATCGAGCCTAGACAAGACAGAGAGCAAAAGATGATTTTGAAGAGACTCAAACTCGAGCCTATAATTATAGACTCGAGCCTAGATGCTGAAAAATGTTACAAACTCTAGAGTTTGCTCTGAACCTCCGGTTTGCACCTTGCAGAAGCTGAACCTGACCCTTGCAAACTCGAGCCTACTTATCCAAGCTCGAGTTCATGACCCTGATTCAGAAAAACAGAAGTTCGAAAGTCTCGTTTCTCATCAAAGAACATCCACATGATTACCCAAATGACTTATACTTCTTCTTAACATTATTTATATCATTTGTGTACATGTTTCAGATTATTAAAGCTTGAGAGAACATCAATCTTGACAGAAATCAAGATCTAGAAGATGAACTTGCTGCATAATCTCAGAAATGGGAAAGATGACTGAATCCAATGAGAAACTTGAAGAAACGAAGTTGTCTACTCAATTGTAATGCTTCTCCAAAGGATTAAATCATTCGAGATGATGAAATACTCCAACGGACATAAGCCAAACAGATTCAGCATTCGAATTAATGTTCATGACAGAATCAACCTTTGTTGACGAAACGGAAAATCGAGCATTTACTTTCACGCGTCAAACAGAGGAAAATTCAAGAAGAAGAAATCCTTCACTTGGAAACAATTGATATAGCCATTACTCGAATGATTCCCTGAACAAATAAAGGAAAGTCATTAAATGACATAACGATCATAATCTTCAATGCGAGCAAAAGTTAGAAATCAGAAAAGGCCGTGAGTCCCAACGGCTAGAATTTCGAATGGAGAGAATTCAGAATTGAGAAGCAACGGTCATATGAAGATTTGCCGCTATATATAGAGCTGCATACAAACCTTCAAATATACAACAACAAGCAGAGAACAAGCTTACATCTTCAACATGCTAATACTCTGATCTTTATATCATTTACTCTCTGATTTTCAATGTCTATAAATCATAGAGAGTGAAATGTTTTGTATTGTACTTCAGTGTTTATCCATACACTTCTGAGAGAGAAGAATCATTGTAAACATCCTATCATTCTACCTTAGAGTTACTCAAGATTGGGTGATCTTGAGTGGGAAATACATTGTGTTGATTACACTTGTAAGGGAGTGAATCCTAGTGAGAGGATTACTTCGAGTGCGAGTGTGTAATCAAACGGGTGTATTGATTATAGTTTGTAAGGGGAGTAAGTCCTAGTGTGAGGATTACTTCAAGTACAGAACGTGTAATCAAGTTGAAAGAAGATAGTGGATTGAAATTCTCAAGTAGAGCTTGGGGACTGGACGTAGGTCAAGGATTGGGCCGAACCAGTATAAATCACCGTTTGCATATTCTCTTCCCTTATCTCTTACATTCCAGCATATATGAATGATTGCTTATCACTTTATAAATTATTATTGACATTCAAACTATTTCCAGCAAGTGAAGAAAAAGTTTTTAAAGTTCTAAGTTTTTAATCAAACACCCAATTCACCCCCCCTCTTGGGTGATAGCCAAGTCTTTCAATTGTGTTTGTATCTTTGATTACAGCTTGTAAAGAGGAGTAAGGCCTAGTGAGAGGATTACTCGAGAGTTACAGAGTGTGTAGTCAAGATTAAGATAGTGAAATCCCGGAGTGTTTCTGGGGACTGGACGTAGGTCAAGAGTTGGACCGAACCAGTATAATTTCTCTGTGTCAATCTCCTCTTCTCTTTCTCTACTTTGCCTTTGATTAACATCTGTTGTGTGGGTGACAATGTTCTTGAGTAATCAACGAAAGAATTTCATAATCACCTATTCACCCCCCCTCTAGGTGATATTTCACCTTCAGTATGTGATCACATGATGATATTTTAACTATCACTATTATGAGACTTGCTCATGACAAAGAGAACTCCTAATTTTACTAACTAAATTCTCTTAATTATTTATGCAACCATCTCTACTAATTCACATATGTGTCTCTCCTTATATCCAAAATGTAAAAATACCGATGACATCCCAAATCAAGATAGATATTTAATTACCATGAAAATATGGAAGGAATTATACATGAATATGTGAGGAAATACCTCACTAAATCAATTCCTTCTTCATAAAAAAGTTATAATAAAACAAACTTATTTGTGTTTTTTAATGTTGCATACTAGAAACTGTACAAAGAAACTTATGTTGTTGTTTACCGTACATCTATCATGAATTAATTCCTTCATTTGGAATTTATAGTCACCCTCAATATTTATATTCTAGTCTAATTTTCTAAAGTACATCACGTAGTCATCATGAATTGTCAAATTTTAATCACCATTGATCTCAACTCAATCTGTGAAGCTCAATAGGTGAGTGTCATGTAAAACCAATGTACTACCATAATAAGAGGTGGCAATCATCCATATGTGATTACTCTCAATGTAAATAATATGGCATTTCAAAGTACCACACTAATTATAAAATAAAATGGACAGCTCACTTAAATTCCAAAGACCTCTCTGCATTTTCACCAAAATATGCAGTCTCAGTCTCCTAGAATATTTTCCTTCTGCACTCTTCCTTTTATAAGACAATTCTATGTAAAGGTATATTTTAAATCGAGCTTCCAACCTTTGAGATTTCAAAAGGATTTAAACAAAAAATTTTGTTGGAATCTCATAAAAAAAATATACACAATTGTCTTTAGTGTGCCCTTCAAGAGGAAAACCGTATCATCCAAGATGTTTATTAACATTATGTTTCTTATTGTAACAATACCACACATATTAGATGAGTTCAAGTATGCGAAAACTTAACATATACATTAAGTTGGTCCACTAATGATATACTTATCATGTCACCCATATGTTACAACTAATTTCACTTTATTAATCCGTTTATCAAATTAACCACCCAATTTTGATTTATATGCTTCAAACACGTGAAATGACACTACTTAATTATTAAGCAAACAATGTTTAAGTATTGTGAAGAGTCAACTATGAAAAAACTATGAGGGGAATTAACTATTTCATCTGTTAGAAAACAACAATGCAAGTTTATATCCATTACTGCCTTCTATCAAGCCTTTTTAACTATATACACATTAAGCCATATATGCCTATTATTTTATGGCTTTGAAGTTTATAGCTTGATAACCCTCATTTAGAATCTCATTCTTTTTTCCAAATTTGATTCAAATCTTTATATACATATTTTCAATGAACATTTAATATCGTTTTTTTTGGGGGGGGGGGGGGTAATAATGGCTCATGCTAGTGAGATAATAAAATGAAGACTCTTCCTCTAAAATGAATGGAGGCATCTTAGCCTATCATGCATAATCACTTTTTAGTTAAAGAACAACACAATGACATTTATCAGAATTTCTTAATTCTTCGTCCTTTAGACTATAAACAACCCTTAACTTTGCTCTATCATTATGTACCCCTAATGACTAGCTCTTAATTAAGATTAATTTAATGAAGCAATTAATGTTATTTTACCTCTTATGCCAGTATCATTAAGTACTAGAACTTTCCTAATGCAAATGTTATCCTAATGGAAAGAGTAATATTATCTCCTTATAGGCTCAACAATTATCTCTAATAAATTATTATTAAACAAAACAATTAAATAGATAACAATCATTCTACAAAATCAAAAGAAAAGTTAATCATGCTGACAAACTAAATATAAGAGGCAAGGAAAAAACCATCACAATGAAATGTATGTATACCAATGTAGATCATACAATTATAAATTCGTATAATTAAGGTCTACCTGTTGGCAAGTACTCCCTCCGTCCCTAATTATAGGAACAATTTAACCGATTTTGGGAGAAATAAGGAGAGGAGTTAAATTAGTTAATTTTACTCATTTTCCTAAAATGTCCTTATATAAATTTAAAATGACACAAGTTGCCCTAATTATAAGTGTTTCTAATTTGCCTTATGTTAGATATCCATGACATATTAGTTTATTTATGTATATTAGTTGCTTTTTATATAACCATGTGTATACATATATGTGTATTCATATAGATCTATCTACACACACACACACACACACACACACACACACACACAGAGGCTAATTTCTGAATTTGCCCCTTATTAAATAACTATTTACCACACACACACACACACACACAGGCTAATTTCTGAATTTGCCCCTTATTAAATAACTATTTACCACACACACACACACACACACACACACATACTTTCTGAATTTGCCCATTATTAAATAACTATTTACCACACACACACACACACACACACACACCCCTTATTAAATAACTATTTACCACACACACACACACACACACATTCTGAATTTGCCCCTTATTAAATAACTATTTACCACACACACACACACACACACACACACAGGCTAATTTCTGAATTTGCCCCTTATTAAATAACTATTTACCAAAATGCCCATGTCAGAAACCTATTTCCCAAAATGCCCCTGTCAGAAACCTATTTCCCAAAATGCCCCTGTTTAGTCGACTAAACCATTTGGTTTAGTCGACTAAATCGCGTGCAATTTTTTTTTCCAGACCCCCGACATTTAGTCGACTAAAAAACCCATTTAGTCGACTAAATCATTAAAAAATTAACTTGTTTTTCCTCCTTTCTCTTCATTAAATCTGAAGATAATTTTTATATCAGTGCATAGATCTCAAAAAGTTAGGTGGAATCAAAAAAAGAATCGCTTGATTCAGACTCCCGAGCCAGAAGTTATGGCCTTATGAAGTTTTACCTTTTTTTTTAATGATTTAGTCGACTAAATGAGTTTTTTAGTCGACTAAAACTTAAGTTTTAGTCGACTAAATGTCGGGGGCTGCAAAAAAATTGCACGTTGATTTAGTCGACTAAACCAAATGGTTTAGTCGACTAAACAGGGGCATTTTGGGAAATAAGTTTCTGACAGGGGCAATTTGGGAAATAGGTTTCTGACAAGGGCATTTTGGTAAATAGTTATTTAATAAGGGGCAAATTCAGAAATTAGCCTAAATAATCTTCATAGATAAATTCTCCCACTATCTTGTGCATCCAAATTAAATCTAACAGGTGCACATTGTAATGGAAGGATTAACTAATTAATTTGATCAACAAAAATTAACTCTCCCACTGATTCATGTATCCAACAATTGTTTAAAAAATCAATTTCATCATATTTCAACTCGAATACAATTTTTCAAAATTCAAACAGTTGAAAAATTGTCCAAAATTACATACATATAAGCTAATTAAATAACGAACCAATATATATATATATATTTTTGCTAACTACCATAATGCAAAAATAGCCAAAATTAATTTTTCTACATTAAAACAATTAAATTGGCACATAAAAATAAATCAGCATTCAAATATTTTCAACAAATAAACCATTTATGGGATGAAATAGAAATTAAACCAAAACAATTACTCAAATGTTTAATTTCTTGAAAAGCAGGAAAAATTCTAAAGAATTGAGCACAAAATGTAGTTAATGAAACTTTATTGAGCCAAAATAATATCTGGAGATCAAACTTGAAGGCTTCAATAATTTTTTTATTTTTTTTTGCTACTAAATGGTGGCAAGTGTGCAACCACTCCGGGTTCTGCAGTGGCAAGGACGACCCTCCAAACAGTGGTAGCTCCGGGTTCTTAAGGGAATCCAACGCCACATTCCGCTGGACCAACCACATATTGGTTGAAGGCTTCAATATTAATAACTCAATACATTGAACAATAGCGAATTAAAATAAACAAAAAACACACTCACATACCTAGGCTAAAATGTGAATAATGACGTGACTGGGAGAATATAACATTCCCTTTTTTGCCAATTTAATGGCCCAAATGATTAGTAAAGCCCATAAGGAAATTTTCCCAAAAAAATGGAACAACAAAAGGCCCAGAAATATAACAATAAAACATTAGCTCAGAAAATAAAAACCGAATAACAAAGGCCCGAATAGCAACAAGAAATAATTCAGACAAGTCAGAAAAATTCACAAGGCCCAGATGACAAAAACAAATTGCAATAGAAAAATCAATGATGAAATAATACCAAAACGCCCATCATAAAAGTCTAGGAACAAAAATAAATGAGTAAACCATGGCCTAGAAAATAAGGTCCAAAAAGTCCATTGTACGAAAAATTCCTAAAATAAAAACTAGTTATATGCAGCAAATAATAGAGCAAATCAATGGAAAACCCAAAAACATCCCTCAGCCCATATGCTCTTATTGAAAAAAAAACAGAAAATAATTTTGAAAGCCCAAAATATCAATAATAGAACGTGGGCCCTGAACTGCAACAAAATAAATTAGAAGATTTAGTATAGACCCAAAAACTTCATTTGGGCCAGTTGATTAAAAGAAGAGAAAAGGCCCAAAAAAATGTGAAGCTCAGTTTGTGCCTAATAAATGAATCGGCGCGTTTCATCAGAGCCTGTACAACGCCATTTAAGGCAATTGTGAGAAGCCATTCCATTCCATATGA
Source organism: Acacia pycnantha (assembly GCA_025563575.1). NCBI lineage: Eukaryota > Viridiplantae > Streptophyta > Magnoliopsida > Fabales > Fabaceae > Acacia > Acacia pycnantha. Next base: position 326,125 of record JAMWYP010000085.1, read on the forward strand.
CATGAAATAGTGTCGTTTTGATTAACCATTTCAGTCTTCTTCCACACCCAGTTGGAGCCTTGGACTTGACCTGCCGACCCAAATGCAGACTTGATGGAGTTGCTGCGACCCACGACTCAGATTGGCGTTTCCCGAGGATTTCAACGTCGTTTCTGTCGATTAACAGTTTTAGGCATAACATATAACCTCAAGAATAGAAACATACCATTCGATTTTAAATCAAGAATGAAGGAGATTACCGAAGGTTCGATGGCGGCGATCATGCAAGCAATCTCGAACACAGTAACAAAAACAAAATGTGGGCATTAATTTTATGGATAAGCACAAAACAGAAGCGTATAATTCGAAATTAAATCTAATTGACTATGGAAAATTTGTTAGCCCTGCAGACAACTATTCGAGTTGTACTCACAATAACAATCACGTTCAATTGTGAAATTTGACATCTTGATGATTTTCTATTATTAATAAATTTAATATCTATTTTTATATATTTAGAAAGACATCAATACTAAATTAAAGAAATTATCGTAAAATTTGAAGAGATATCAATACATCATTTGTGGGATTTCAATTTAGAATATAAGTTTTCAAGTTTGAGAAAGAAACAATAATAACAAAATAATAACTGAAAGTTTCTGAAAAAATAGAGTTTTAAAAAATATTATTAAGAAAAATGTAATGGCATAAAAACTTAATAGATGAAAAAGAGTACACTGTTTAGTGATATACTTAATAGTGCTACCTCATTAAAAGCCTTGTTAAGAAAACCCAGTGAGAAAAACCATAGACAAGGGAAAAAGACTACAAGGTGTGTCAATTCCCCAACTTGACAACATCAGTTGATATCTCTGAGTTTGTGAAGTCCAATGTGATTAATGAGCTTTTCAACAATTGTCTTAGAAAGTGATTTGGTGAATAAATCTGCTAGATTTCTTTGGAATAGATCTGCTAGATGCTGATCTCACTCTCTTCTGTTGATGCAGTCCACTGCAATGTCTTCGTGTTGGTGAATAACTATATCATGCTAATAAACAAATGATATATTAAGTCATAAGTGATGAACTAGATACACATAAGTGTTCTTGATACAATATCAAGGTATCCCCACAGCCGGTAGCTATGAGACTAATCATTCGCCCCGGGTCAGCGCACAAAGCGGTAAAGAGCTGGCCACGGAATGCTTTCCATTCACAAGAGTTGGGGATCGAACCCCCAACCACTTGCTTAAGGGACGAGATGCTGAACCATCACGCCCACCCATTGTGGTTACACATAAGTGTTCTAATTACACTAAGATATGCTACTTATCGACTAAGTATTTATTTATAACCTTATTGAGGTTTAAAGACATGGTACTTTCGAACCAAGATTTTTCCATAGGAAAACTCTTTATTCTTCTCAAATCGTTTCTTTAAATGATTCTTAAATTTAGCAAGCTCAATTTTCAGGAATTTAAGCAATTTACACCTTTTGCAAGCTCTTCAGGAGGTCAAGCAGTTCACAGTTTTTGCAAACTCTTCAAGAGTTCCAAAGATATTTAAACTATTCAACACAAACTACAATTATAGTAAACTCACTTTCAGATATTTTTCAACAGACATTTATCAAGACAATAATATTATATACACCTTGGTTGGTTCAAACCATATAAAGATCTCAATTAAACTATTTGCTTCTGGCAACTTGGATCCTCCGAGTGAGTTTCATTGATCATGTGCTTCTAGCAACTTGAATCATTCAGAGACTTTCATATGTTTATATTTAAATCCATATATGCATTTGATCCTTCAAGGATTTTAAAAGTATAACAACGTTACATTGATCAAAGCTATGAAAGCTGATGGTATCAATTTTTTGGAAAGAAAAATACTTATCTTTGATATAATAGAAAAGATAAATGGATTAATTGCTCCAGTTACTGCCTAGGAAGAAAAAGATCATTACTGTAAATGGGTTTAATGCTTTGTTTTTCCAAAAGATCAACTGGATGGTTACCGGCCCTTCTTTTTTTTTTTTTTTGATTGTCCACAGTGGGGAGGGGGTGCGGGCTCGAGCCCAGGACAGAGGAGTGGTGCTAGCTCTAAAACTGGCACTAGTGCCACTGCGCTCTAAGAGCGCTGGCGGTTACCGGCCCTTCTGATATTATTGTTGTTTAGGTATTCTTTCATACAATAAGCTAGATACTGAACCAGACAAAAAAAAAAAAAAAAAAAAGGATTATAAATCCATTGCGTGCTGTAAAAGAATTGGAATTGGTAAAAGGGTACTTTAGTAAAAACGGGTCCCCTCGATGCATCTTCCCCGTTATTCTTAAGGAGACTTTCATTAATATTAGTCAATTTCATTGTGACTTATAGGTCCAGTCACTACTCCCAAGTCTCACGTCACCTTTTAAGTCTACAAATTGATAACGTTCTTGTGGGGGTATAGAGTTAGGCCAACAACAGTTGACTAAAAATGAAATAATGTAGATATAACTAAAGAAATTAGGGACCACACAATCCCCCCCCCCCCTCCTCTGGTTTAGAGGACAACTTTTTTAGTTACATATTTGTTTCTTATTAATTATTCATTTTTTATTTTATTTTATAGGTCAGAGCATGTTCTAATCAGAGTTTAAATGTTTGACTTTTTTATTTTTTTAGGAATAAATTAAATATGATTTTATCAATATTTTTAATTAACAATTTGCATATATGGTAAAAAAATATCTATATTACTATTTTAATTTTGTATTGATTTTTTTTTTTCAAAATCTCCAATATGTTCTAACACTTCAAATCCATCAAATAATGGCGCATTGAAAAGTCGTTTCTTGCCACATTGATAGGGACTTTCAGTTCTACACGCATATCTTAGACAATTTATTGGTGATTAGGTTGGAATTGTACGTAATAGTAATGTTGATGTTTTGCCGTAGCATTGGTGTCGATCTAAATCGTATTTTGGTCAACAAGTCAGACTAAATTTGGGCTAAGCACATTGAGCTTAGGCACGCTTCCTTTCCTCGCTCTTTTATTTTTCAACAATGAAGGAAGACTCATCAGTAATATAGTTGTCATTTCTGTCCTCATTAATTTTTCTCATAATAAACTGTAACATTTGAAGAAGTAAAATGATACATAGACTTCATCTCCCCTGTGTTGCATGGGGCAGTATTGTCCTTGTAGGTGTTAATTGTAATAGTAGTATATGCATAAACGTTTATGTTGGATAGTATGATTATCAAAATATGTTGAGAGAATAATAAACATGTAATGTTGACGCTAAAGTTAAATGGAATTAATTTGACTATCATTGTGAACAATGTTTGAAAATTTTAGAAATAAAAGGGAAAAAATGAACTATCTTGTACATTGTTGTTAAATTCGCGAGTTGACTCTCCGAGTTTACCGTTTTTACGTTCTTACCTTACTAAATCGAGTTAAATCTTTAGTAAAATCATTTTATCTATAAACTCACGAGTTTACACATCGAATTTACCGTTTTTAAGTTTGTATCTTACAAATTTGTGTTAAATTTTTTTTTTTTCATTTTTGTCATTCTCAATGGCTTTATATATGAATTTTATAGAAATTTCTTTATTAAATATAATAGATTATGAATGTTGATATATTTAATTTCAATTATTTGGATTTTAAATATATTTAAATCAAATTATTGTCATTTTTATATTTAAATTATTTAAGTATACACTGTTAATACATATTTAATGATAAAAGTAAACTCTTACGAGTTTACGATACGAGTTTATGTCACTAGCACGAGTTTGCTTAGACTCGTGAGTTTGGTAACCTTAATCTTGTAATGTAGCAAATTCAGAATATTTGAACTTGCCAAATTGATCAGAGACATTATTTTTGTGGCATTGATTACATTTTGAGGAAATTAGGAAATTAGAGAAATAAACAAATCATTTTTAAATATGATTGCTTAATCAATCCAAGATGAACAAACATAAATTAGTAAAATCAGGAAATATTACAAAACAATCAATAATATATATCGGTATTTATTGAGTGATGGATTCGAATCCAACTCCTTTAATTTTCACTAAATTGGGTATTACAAGTTTTTAGGACTAAAGTTGATGATTGATGGATAATCATCAGTGAAAGAATGAAATACCTTAAAAATCTATATCATAATTTAGCAAAATACCTACTGAAAATAGGTGAATATGAGGTTTCAAATATTAAGCTATAATTATATTATTTTCTAAGGTAATTTCTAATGAAATTAGAGTGAATTAAGGTGCTAAAATGCCCTAAATGAGCTAAGAGCCATAAAATACTGTGGTAAATTCTAAAGGGCAGTAAAATAATTATTAAAAATTAGAAAGAATGTTGTCCTTAATTTAGACAATTTATTAAATTATTTCCTTTGGAAATAAAAGAAAGAAAAATCAAAAAGTATTGTGGGGCCATAATTGACCCCATGATTTTTAATATTTTACATGGAGCATAAAATACCAATGTCAGTCCAATAGTTGTGGATAATTGATTATGGCTAGGATAAGCAAGAAAGTGTTAAGTAAACACTTAAACAAATTGATGGGGATTAGCAATAATAGATGAACAATGTAACTTGCACTAATTGAGATTAGTTGCATAGTCTTTCAAAATGAAAGAGGCAAGAAAGTGATATGAAAACACTTAATCAAGAAAAAGGAAATTAGTAAAAGGCAATTGGGTAATTAAATTGCACTAATTACTTAAGTTAGTTAAATCAACCAATTAGAAGACTTAAGCTATTGATTATGCATTGTAATTGAATTAATCAATCAATTGCCCCAAAAGTCATCAAAAAAAGACGTATAAGTTGTGAAAAGATGCAGATGGAATTGATCATTGAATAAAAGCTATTGGTTATGTAAAAACACAATGAATGGCTTAAAGAAGGGGAAGCATGTCGGTACAACAACCGTACAAGGGAAGAAGTATTTATCAATGGAGTTGAAAAGTCAAAGCTTTTAGCTATCCAATAAGGTAATAGAACTATTTGTTATTTTGATTAAATACATTCATTAAAGGGCTAAAGGGGGGGCATGTCGGCCAAAGCTATTAGGGCCATGCATTTCGGAAAAAAAAGTGAAGAATGAAGGAAAGAGAAATTGTGTTGAAAATATGTGTGTGAATGCATATGCAACTTGCAATTAAGAAGAAGAAAAAGGTGAAAAAGCAAATAGGATAAACGAGAACCGATAGAAATTAAATTCCATCTCAAAATCCTTAAACTAAGTATAAAACAACTCGACATATTATGAATCAATGGATTTTTGTCCAGAAGTTGGTTATTTCGGAAGTCATTTCCGTAACCAATGGTGTAACATCCCATGTTTGAAATACGGAATTTTTTTTTTTTCAAACAAACAATCAGAGTAGAGCAATAGAGCGAAAGAGTAATTGGATTCTTAGCCAAAACATCAACCATTGTGTAACATTGTAATGATTACAGTAATCCTAAGGTTTAGAAAGGAAATAGTGTAATAACAGAATACGATAAGATAGAGATAGTCTTGTTGCACGCCTACTCCGGTACTTGCCTCGATCCACGAACCGTGGTCCTCCCGACCACGAAGCTACAGTGAGATTCAATTCAACGCATTGAATCTCGGGTAAATTAACCTCATACCCAAACAATACGATATACGGCCAACGAGATATTCTAGAGCTAATACAACAAGATATCACAAGCATACTAGAGATGCATGATCATTATGCCGACAAAACATAAGCACGAGCAATATGTAAAGCCCCATAAGGTAAATAACAACAACAGCTTGCACTATTCACAAGTGCCACGATAAACACTCGTGTCCTCAGCGCTAGGAAAACATAACGGCATTCCAAACATAACCGGTTTAAAAGCTGCTCGTATAACGGTCTACGACATATCCTTGACATATATGCATTTAAGAAGCACAAGATTAGTGTTACGATGCGCGTCCGTACCTTCGTTTGCGACGTTAGGTACCACCGTGAAACGTACTTTTACTAAAAACGTGAACTTCAAACAATGGTTCGTCGGACAACGTGACGGCAAACAAATCGAGATTCGATATCCTATAAGAATAATATCACCTTTATTAGTGATTTGACACTATAAGCGGCATTTTAGGTAAAAATTACCATTTTGCCCTTCTACCCCTGTCAGGAATTTCGCCAAGACTTCGTTACTTTCGACAAATTTTCTTCCCGAAATTTTGCCAGAACTTCGACACAACTATGATTTTCGAAAATAATGACTAAAATAGCCCTCCCATATGATACCCAATCATACTTGAAAATTTAAAGGCTATTCTAGCATTATAACACCTACTTGTGAAAGAACTACGAAGACTTGACTTTCGGGGACTCGATCCCTACCATGTTTCTACCTCGTCGGGCATATATTTCAATGCAATGAGGCCTAAAAACAATAGTAGGAATCTCACTCCCTACTTGCTAAAACTATCTAACAATTCTACTAACTACCGAACTAAAGACTAAAGACCAAAAGACTTACCGTTGAAGACTTCGAGAACTTCTCCGAGCCCTTCTCTCTTCTTTCTCTCTCTAGGTTCGAATTCTCTCTTGAGAATGGGGTGAAAAAACCAAAGGGGGGAGGGGGTATTTATAAGAAAAGGTGTAGGATTTCTAGTCGGATCAACTTTGTGAGAATCGATCTGGGACCGTCCAAAGTAACTTTTTCAAAAGTTTTCCTCTTCTTCCTTCCTCTTGGCCGACCTGCCCACATGCTGAGGTGGCACCAATTGGCCAATGGGAAGTGGCCATGTGGCCCTTCTAGAAGCTTACCCGGATGAATTTCTCCGATCGGTACCCGATTCGCGTAATTTCGGAGAAATCTCAAAATTCTGGATTTACAACTTTGAAACCATTTCCTCACTTAGTAGAAATGTCCAAGTTAACCTATATTTTGATCCCATATAGGCCTCCAACAGTCCAGTTGAAGTTTTCTCGAAAAACGTGTCCGATCGCGTCCGGTTTCAGAACGCGTTTCTGAAATCATCAACTTCTTCAGAAAAATTCACTGAATCCAAATATGTCCAAATAAATTCAAACTCATTCCTAGATGTTGAGTTAGAATTTATTTTCTTCATATCCAAAAATATGCCTATCTGCATTTTTCCCTATTTCGTCTTATTAGGAAAATGCACAAACGGTCTCAGAATTTACTTCCGTAAGAGTCTAACGGAAGATAAAATTCCACTGATCAATATTCTACCCTGACATTGGAATTCCTATTCCTAGATCTCTAGATAGGGTCCGTTTCCTAATTTATATATTACTATTCATGCACTTTAATTATATTATTAAATAATAAAACACATGTGCTTATATTGAATAAATATCATGATATTATAATTTTGATCCAATCTTCAATTTTTTGTCCAAGATTTCGGCTGGGCATTTTTTTGGATTTGTAAATATTTTTCATGAATTATTTAATTATTTAATTAATTACTTAATTCAATTTTTATTAAAAATTCCCCAAAATTCTCTAATTGGTCTATTCTTGTATTTAGGCTTAAAAATACCTAAACTCAACTATTTTTCACAAAAATTTCCAATTAATTAGTAAATATATTTTTACTAATATTCAACCAATTTCCACTAATTTTTGAGCTTCCCATAATTATTACTGAATTTCCATTGTTTATGCTTAGGCAATTAGCTCAATATTACCTAATTACTTTTTATCACTTGTTGATAATTTTCTTAATTAGAATGTCTCATTATCTTCACACTCTTGTATTAACATTAGAATTTTCATGCCTCTTGTATCATTTCATAATTACAAGGGTATTTTGGTCTTTTATTACTTTTGGCACATTCTTGTACAATTTCTCCAATTTCCTAATTTATCAAATTACCATAATTAGAGATAATATACTCTCCTAATTCACTTGGTCATTTTACTGCCTTCTGGTATTTTTTATAATTTCTCTAAGTTAATTACCCTTTACAGGAGCATTTTGGTCATTTTGGCCCTAAACTCCCTAATTTCTTGCAGAAATTCTACTTATAAAATAGACTATAATTATACAAGACCGGAGATTGAAATTTCACTTATCAGAAATATCCAACTTTTATTTATAATATTCCAGATAAATATCCGGGTATTACAAATGGCGTTTATCCGAAAATGTTCGGCAGGCAACGGAATACCCTGAATGCAATCAAAAATTTAGTTAACCAAGATATTTTTAAAGAGGAAGATTATACCTTCAGGGCTATGTTGCCGGTTTTCTAAGTTTCTTCAAGATTACGCGATTCGAGCACCGATCGGGGGATTTTATCGGATAAAACCCCATAAAGCAAGTGAGTCATCATTAAGATGACAACTTTTGTGGACTTTGGAGGCCAAGGGAGGTCGGCCAACACCCTTGTGTGGAGGAGAATGAAGCTAAAAAAATTGCATGGCTAAAATTGAAAGAAAGGATTTGGAAAATGACCAAAATGCCCTCACAAAATCTCTATAAATAGAAAGCACCTCCAAGCATAATTCTCACACCAATTCACTCTTGTCTATTTCGAAATTCTTGGAGCAAAGGAGAAGGAAGGAGTCCGGGGAAATTTGTAGCGAAGCTATGAGTAATTTTTCGGTACCGAGTCTTAAGTTCTAGTTTTCGATTCGGTAGTTATAGTAGAAATGTTGTTTTAATCTTTAATCTTCCAAGTTAGTTTAGATATCATGTTTTAAGGTTGAATATGGTATATATTTCGAAAATCATGTTGGAGTAGGAGTTATGTTGAAATTTTGGAAGATTAGAGTCAAAGTAACGAAGTGCTGGCGAAATTCTGCCAGTTAGGGGGTCAGGGGTAAAATGGTCATTTATGACTAAAATGTCTGTCATAATGTTTGTTCATTAATAGATGCGCTATTGTCCTTATAGGATATCCCTGATTACGTTCTGACCAACCGTCGTACCGAAATTCCGTCAACGAAGGTACGTTCGCGGACTGTAACACTAACTCTGATGTTTATTGTATCCATATATGTATATTGTCTTTCATCCGATTGTACTATTGTCTGTCATCTAATTGTACCATTGTCTGTCATTCGACTGTATTGCTGTCTGTCATGCCTTACATCCGACTGTATTATTGTCCGTTGTGCCTTAACTTTACATCCGACCTGTATTGTTATTGCCGTGCATATCTGATCATGTATATTTCTCATTGTGCCTTAACCTTACATCGACTTGTATTGCTATTGCCCTACATATCGATATGTATACCCTATGTCCGACCGTAGTAAATGTTGCCAAAAGTCTATGAATGTACATCGTACATATATAGTGTATATAAACATGAGGTTAACCGTTACCTGGGGTTCGATGCATGGACCTCAGCTCTTAACTTAGCTTCAGGGTCGCAAGGACCAAGGACCGAGGATAGAGGCAAGCAGGCCACATAAAAGACCCGGCTGAAGACTTCTTTCTGTTATATAGTACTTTTGAAACACTCTTGTACCGCTGTTTAAACAGCAAGATATGCTACCATGGGTATTTTAATATATATATCAGTTACTCAATCGCTCATGTGCTGTACTCTGATGATTTGAAATGTTGTTTGATGAAAAAAAAATTATACTGCTTGTGAAAACGGGATGTTACATTTTTGGTATCAGAGCAGTAGTCCTGGCATGAATTTAACGACGTTATTACGGACAGTTTGGTGCCGAAGGCAAGGCTAGTCTATGTGGGTGTGACAATTAGTCACCGTGAACTCGGTGAGGCCCCTATGATAGACACTTACCTGGCCATTCTGTTCGGTTAACGAAGTTAGGTTCTAAGCCGTGTCAAAAATTTGGAGCATATTTTTGAAAATGAGTACTGATATAGCCCAAGGTCGGTGTACCACCTTACTTCAGTATACCATTCTGAACCGGTATACCATCCTGAACCGGTGTACCACTTTCTGTCGGTGCATCACTCTAACCCAGAGTCGGCGAATCCATCGTCTGTACTTATATTGATATCAGCCTCTGATAATTCTGATAACCCTGATATCAGTATCTGATAGTCCTGATAACCCTGATGATTCACGTCATTCATCGGTAGCCGACAACTTCTACTACCCAAAGATTATAGATTTTGATATCAACTCCGACGCAGATTCTGATATTTCTGATAACTCTGATAATTGTCAGTTTGAACTAGACGGTAATTCTATCCTAGTAGAGAGCGTATATATGAAGATAGGCCACGCCGGATGAAACCCCGAGACCAAAAAGATACGTACATGCAGTATTTGACTCATGTATAGGAACTTCCGATACGTGTTTCCGTAACCGTTTCTGAGAAGAACGAACCATTGAGATTCTGAACAAGAGACATATTGTGGGTGGGTGTTTGTTTGTTTGTAGTGTGATAGGGTCTATATACATTATAGATACGAAATGTGACAAAGTCTGCAATATGCTAATTGTTGTCTTTTTATGAGTAGCTAACATTTTTCCTTAAATAAAGGGAACAAAACAAGAAATGGCAAATTTAAGAGGAGCTGGAGCTCCCAGAGGCCGAGGCAGAGGCCGAGGTAGGGGTCAAGGCAGAGGACGAGGTAGACAACCTCAGACGATTCCAGTAGTAGACCCTGAACAACCAGTTCAAGAACCAAATCAACAAATTTCCTTGCGAGAGGTAATGGCGGTAGTCCGTGAACAGTGGGAAATGATGGAAGAACAGCGAGAGGTGATAGAAGAACTGCGTGCAGAGAGACAAGCAAGGCACGAAGAAGAACAACACACTGATAATGATGAAGAAGAAAACGAGCAGAGAGACGAACACAATGAGGAAGCTGAGGGATCTGAAAGGTCCCAGTCACCTCCACAACGAGGGAGAGTTATGCAGACCACACAATACTGGGTCGCCCAGTTTTGCAAGCTTAAGCCACCAGTTTTCCATGGTAAGAATGAGTTAGCTGAAGATTGGCTGATGATCCTAGACAAGATCTTTGAAGTGATGGAATTCCCGGGAAACCGGAAAGCTCAACTGGCAATTTACAAGCTCGAAGGAGATGCACATAGATGGTGGAAGAGCGTCGCCACGACACTATAGACACGCTACTGCCCTGTCACTTGGGAAAAGTTCCTCAAAAAATTTAACGAACAGTATTTCCCTCCATCAACACAAGTGATTAAGGAGGAGGAGTTTCTTCACATCCAACAAGATTCCGAGGAAACCTTTGACGATTACTTTGCTCGATTTACCAACCTGTCGCGATATTCGTCGTACCTGGGGAGTAATGACAACGAAAGCTGGAAGGCAAACAGGTTGATCTGTGGGCTGAAGTATGATATAAGAGCAAGGCTGGTATCCTAGCGTTTTCCTGAAATGGCTCAAGCGGTAGAATCTTGCCGGATGACTGAGCGCAACCTGAAGGAGTTACGTATATCACGGAATCACAATAGTAGCCGTACCGATCATAGCGAGGGCAGTCGTGGAAATTTCTCGTGGAAGAGAGAAGCACCGTGGAGTGACTCCCAGGGAGAGAGCAAGAGGCCATTCCAAACTGGGCAGCAGTACAACCCAGGAATGTCGGGACCTCGATCATGTCCAAAATGTAGGAGGTATCATCCTCAAAGTACTGACTGCGATGGGAAGCTGAAATGCTTTAAGTGTCAAAAGCCTGGACACATCAGCGTGCACTGTTCGGAGAAAGCTGCAGCGTCAAGGCCACAGAACCCAGGCCGAATGTATGCACTAACCGGTGCAGAGGACAGGGAACTTCCGGAGATGGTCCAAGGTACTATCTCTTAATAGAGAATCTTCTCTAGGTTAGATCATATGATTACTGTGACGTGTTCCATGATTCTTAGTTGTTACAATTCGACCGCGATCGTGTCATTGAGTAGGAGGTATCTTATGTTGCCATGGTGTGTTGGCGCCATGGAAACGTTTGAAGTATCTTGTGTTGCCATGGTGTGTGGGAGCCATGGAGACATTTTGGTATCTGTAGTGTTGACTGCGGTGTATGGGAGCCACGAGGAACACTATATATCAAAGTACGGTATGACAAGATCGTTGCGATCAAACCAAAGCAAATTCTCGATCACCAAGAGGAGCGGCTGGCAGACAAAGTAAAGATACGACATGTGTACTCCAAAATCTGGGTAGGACGGAGTCTAGATAGTACGGAGTTTTAGTTGGTAGAGTGCGAATTTCGAGGACGAAATTTTATTTAACGGGGGGTAAATGTAATACCCTAAAAATCCATATCATAATTTAGTAAAATATACCTATTGAAAATAGGTGAATATGAGGTTTCAAATATTAAGCTATAATTATCTTATTTTCTAAGGTAATTTCTAATGAAATTAGAGTGAATTAAGGTGCTAAAATGCCCTAAATGAGCTAAGAGCCATAAAATACTGTGGTAAATTCTAAAGGGCAGTAAAATAATTATTAAAAATTAGAAAGAATGTTGTCCTTAATTTAGACAATTTATTAAATTATTTCCTTTGGAAATAAAAGAAAGAAAAATCAAAAAGTATTGTGGGGCCATAATTGACCCCATGATTTTTAATATTTTACATGGATCATAAAATACCAATGTCAGTCCAATAGTTGTGGATAATTGATTATGGCTAGGATAAGCAAGAAAGTGTTAAGTAAACACTTAAACAAATTGATGGGGATTAGCAATAATAGATGAACAATGTAACTTGCACTAATTGAGATTAGTTGCATAGTCTTTCAAAATGAAAGAGGCAAGAAAGTGATATGAAAACACTTAATCAAGAAAAAGGAAATTAGTAAAAGGCAATTGGGTAATTAAATTGCACTAATTACTTAAGTTAGTTAAATCAACCAATTAGAAGACTTAAGCTATTGATTATGCATTGTAATTGAATTAATCAATCAATTGCCCCAAAAGTCATCAAAAAAGGACGTATAAGTTGTGAAAAGATGCAGATGGAATTGATCATTGAATAAAAGCTATTGGTTATGTAAAAACACAATGAATGGCTTAAAGAAGGGGAAGCATGTCGGTACAACAACCGTACAAGGGAAGAAGTATTTATCAATGGAGTTGAAAAGTCAAAGCTTTTAGCTATCCAATAAGGTAATAGAACTATTTGTTATTTTGATTAAATACATTCATTAAAGGGCTAAAGGGGATAGGGCATGTCGGCCAAAGCTATTAGGGCCATGCATTTCGAAAAAAAAAGTGAAGAAGGAAGGAAAGATAAATTGTGTTGAAAATATGTGTGTGAATGCATATGCAACTTGCAATTAAGAAGAAGAAAAAGGTGAAGAAGCAAATAGGATAAATGAGAACCGATAGAAATTAAATCCCATCTCAAAATCCTTAAACTAAGTAGAAAACAACTGGACATATTATGAATCAGTGTATTTTTGTCCAGAAGTTGGTTATTTCGGAAGTCATTTCCGTAACCGACGGCGTTTATCCGAAAATGTTCGGCAGGCAACGGAATACCCTGAATGGAATCAAAAATTTAGTTAACCAAGATATTTTTAAAGAGGAATATTAGACCTTCAGGGCTATGTTGCCGGTTTTCTAAGTTTCTTCAAGATTACGCGATTCGAGCACCGATCGGGAGATTTTATCGGATAAAACCCCATAAAGCAAGTGAGTCATCATTAAGATGACAACTTTTGTGGACTTTGGAGGCCAAGGGAGGTCGGCCAACACCCTTGTGTGGAGGAGAATGAAGCTAAAAAATTGCATGGCCAAAATTGAAAGAAAGGATTTGGAAAATGACCAAAATGCCCTAACAAAATCTCTATAAATAGCAAGCACCTCCAAGCATAATTCTCACACCAATTCACTCTTGTCTATTTCGAAATTCTTGGAGCAAAGGAGAAGGAAGGAGTCCGGGGAATTTGTAGCGAAGCTCGAGTAATTTTCGGTGCAGAGTCTTAAGTTCTAGTTTTCGATTCGGTAGTTATAGTAGAAATGTTGTTTTGATCTTTAATCTTCCAAGTTAGTTTAGATATCATGTTTTAAGGTTGAATATGGTATATATTTCGAAAATCATGTTGGAGTAGGAGTTATGTTGAAATTTTGGAAGATTAGAGTCAAAGTAACGAAGTGCTGGCGTAATTCGACCAATTAGGGGGTCAGGGGTAAAATGGTCATTTATGACTAAAATGTCTGTCATAATGTTTTATAATTAATAGATGCGCTATTGTCCTTATAGGATATCCCTGATTACGTTTTGACCAACCGTCGTACCGAAATTCCGTCAACGAAGGTACGTTCGCATACTATAACACTAACTCTGATGTTTATTGTATGCATATATGTATATTGTCTGTCATCCGATTGTACTATTGTCTGTCATCTGATTGTACTATTTTTTATCATCCGATTGTACCATTGTCTGTCATTCGACTATATTGCTGTCTGTCATGCCTTACATCCGACTGTATTATTGTCCGTTGTGCCTTAACTTTACATCCGACCTGTATTGTTATTGCCGTGCATATCTGATCATGTATATTTCTCATTGTGCCTTAACCTTACATCCGACTTGTATTGTTATTGCCCTACATATCTGATATGTATACCCTATGTCGGACCGTAGTAAATGTTGCCAAAAGTCTATGAATGTGCATCGTACATATATAGTGTATATAAACATGAGGTTAACCGTTACCTGGGGTTCGATGCATGGACCTCAGCTCTTAACTTAGCTTCAGGGTCAGAAGGACCAATGACCGAGGATAGAGGCAAGCAGGCCACATAAAAGACCCAGCTGAAGACTTCTTTCTGTTATATAGTACTTTTGAAACATTCTTGTACCACTGTTTAAACTGCAAGATATGCTACCATGAGTATTTTAATATATATATCAGTTACTCAATCGCTCCGGTGCTCTACTCTGATGATTTGAAATGATGTTTGATGAAAAAAAAATTTATACTACTTTTGAAAACAGTATGTTACAAAGAATTTTAGACATATCTAGAATCTGACTAACTCGCTGAAGTACCTACACAAAACCGGAGAATCAATGTGAAACCCGATTACGTTACATAGCAAATTCACGATAGAGAGAAAAAAAGATCATTCATATGGGAGAATCTTTTTAGAGGGAGGGGAGCATCACTATGTCTCCTCAATCCCACCTCCTATATATTTAGCATATGAACGGTTACATAAGAGTAAATATATATAACTCTTAATCTTATAGCTATATGGGAACATACTTAACTCTTAAACCATAAAGGAGAATATATCTTTATGAACCCATATCTCTCTATATTTTCATAACAACCCCTCTTGAATTGGACTTGGGCCCTAATCCATGAAGGGAAAAGTAAATATATTCAAACAATCATTTTAAATCTTTCTCAAGGTATCAACTTAAATTGATTTTTTCTCAAATAATATTGAATAATACAGTCATAAAATACATTAATTTGAGTTAACTTATTTAATTTCTTTGGACAAATTTAAATGAGACATTTTTTTAAGGAATAAAAATATTAAAATATCTAGTGTACTGGTCAATTTTACATTGCTACTTGGTCAACACACGCGATTGAGTTGATGGCATTTGTCACTGTCAAAATTCCTTCGATCACACTCCAAAACTCATTTAATTTGGAATAACTTTGCAATATTCATAGATGAATGTGATGACAAGTAATGATCACTTTGGAAAGGCAATAGTAACGTTGATAAGGTTTGTATAGGATCACATGATGACTTATAGGCAACTTCTCATACGGTTTGGACATAAGTCGATCACTTGCAAACTTGCAAGACTATTGTAAGTTTTCCTATTAAAATAAATTGTCAATTAATTTCTCTAAACCTAAAATCTAAACAATTTATTACTCCCTCCACTCTTTTTTAAGTGCGGTACTACCTCATATGCTTAAAATAAGAGCTAGACCTCAATCCACAAGGGTCTTTTAGGAAAGTCAACACCAATTTATTACAAATATTTAACTTAATCGATTTCTTTAATTTTCTCAAATTAGTCGTCTAGCTTAACTGGAGATAGTATTGTTTACTTATTGTAATACCCTAAAATTTGACTTAGGGAAAATATCATAAATTAAGAAATAATACCTATTAAATAGGTGAATATGTGATATCAAATTTATAGGGGAAAAATCTCTTGAAAATTAGAGTGCCAAAATGACGAAAATGCCCTTGTAGGACATAAATAACTTAGGAAAATTGTGAAAAATCCTGAAAGGTAGTAAAATAATTATTAAAATTGAGAGAATATATTGTCTCTAATTTTGGTAATTTAATAAATTATAAGCTTGGAAGAATTGTAAAATAACAACTATAAAGTATTTGGAGATTATAACTAACTCCATAATTATTGATATTTTACATGGGAGATAAAATAGCTATGTTAGTTCAGATTTTGAGAGGAAGTAATTAGTTCTAGATAAGAAAATTATCAGTAAATAAAAAGTGATTGATTAAATAATTATTGGTTAATTATTTAAGCTTGAACAATGGAATAATTGTGATAAATTATGTAGAACTCTATAATTAATGGTTTATGGCTAGAAAATTAGCATAAATATATTTACTAATTAATTGGAGATTATTGAGAAAAATAAATGAGATTAAGTATTTTTGAGCTTAAAAACAAGTATGGACCAATAGGAAAAAGTTATGAAAAATTATGTAAAAATAATTAAAATAATAATTAAATACTTAATTAAAAAATAAAATAAAAATATATAAAGAAAAAGAGTGTGAGGGCCGACATCTTTTTGTGAAAAAGAGGAAAAAAAGAAAAAAGAAAAATAGGAAGAGTATGAAATATAAACTCTTATATAAATAATAATTAAAGTAAAATAGTAAAAAGTAAATAAATACATATAGGAAACGGATCCTATCTAGAGAACCGGGAACAGGATTTCTAAAGTCAGGATATATTATTGATCAGTGGATTTTTATCCTGAATTGAGCTGTACCTAGAGTTAATTCTGAGATCGGTAGAAGAAGTTAGTAATAAGACGAAATAGGGAAAATCTGAGAAATAGGCCGATAGTCATAAAATTAGGATTTGTACAAAATAAATTATAACTCAACATTTGGAGATGAGTTTATGATTTTCTGGACATATTTGGAATCAGTGAATTTTTTCCTGAAGTTGATGATTCCGGAAGTTCGTTCCGAACCCGGCACGTTTTTCGAGAAACTTTGGCTGAACCGTTGGAACCCTGAATGGAATCAAAAATTAAGTTAACCTAGATAATTTTGAAGAGAAAGAGAAGGTCTTCAAAGTTGTGAATCCATAATTTTGAGATTTACGCGATTCGGGTACCGATCGGGGTTTTATCGGTATAAAACCTTCTTGAACAAGTTGATGACATCATCATTGATGATACAATTTTGTGCCAGCTAGGGGCTGCATGTCGACCAAGAGAGAAAGAAGAGAGAGAAAAACTTGTTTGAGAAGTTTTCAAACAAAGGGAAAAATTACAAGTTTGGAAAGGGAAAATTACCAAGTTGGACCCAAAATTTCTTCTATAAATAGGACCCTCTTCCCTTCACAAATCTCACACCATTCCTTCTTGCCTATTTCAAATTCTAGAGAGAAGTTAGAGAGAGGAGCTCTGGAGGAAAATTTGCAGCGAAGCTCTGGGTAAGTTTTTCGGTACTTAAGCGTTCGTAGTTCTTTCGGTAGTTAGAGTAGAAATGCTATATTAGTCTTTAATCTTCCAAGTATGATTAGATATCATATGATAGGGGTATTTTAGTCATTATTTCAAAAATCAAGATGGGGTCAGAGTTCTGGCAAAATTTTGGAAGATTAGAGTTAAAATAGCGAAGCTCTGGCGAAATCCGCCGATTAGGGGCATCAGGGGCAAAATGGTAATTTTTACCTAAAATGCCTGTTATGATGTAAATCATTAATTAATATGATTTATATTTTGAAAATGATGTTGGAGTAAGAGTTATGTTGAAATTTTGGAAAATCGGAGTCATAGTAACGAAGTGCTGGCGAATTTCCGCCAATTAGGGGGTCAGGGGTAAAATGGTCATTTTGAATAAAAATGTCCGTCGTAATGATAGATCCTTAACAAGTACGTTGTTATATTGATAGGATATCCCTGAATACGTTTTGACCTACTGTCGAACCTGTTAGTTCTCTATGTGTTTTGATGATTAATAACAATTGTAAACAAGTACGAATGCTTTTAAAATGACAAAAGAGTCAAAATCACTCTGTCACCTCAAAACTCGAGCCTAACGAAGCAAACTCGAGTTTTACGCAAAGAGAGCTCATCAGGATATTTACAGCATAACGAACTCGAGCCTAAACCCTCATGATATAATAATAAAGAGTTTACAAACAAGTAAACTCGAGCCTGTATAGACAAGCTCGAGTTTTCCCATGGCGGGAAGTTTTTCTAATTAAATTGTATCTCTTTAAACTCCGAGCTTATTCTTTTTTGAGTAGAGTTCACTTGTTTCTATGGCTATAATTTAATGAACACTCGAGCCCAAGTATATGGACTCAAGCCTAATGCTTTTGTGTAGAGTTTACTCTATGGTTTGACAAACGAAGAAGAGTTTACAAAATAGGTAAACTCGAGCTGTTATTACAAGCTCGAGTTTTCCCTTGGTAGAGAGCTCCCAAGTTTTTCCTTCTTTTCAAACTCCAGAGTTTAAGCTCAAACCTCCAGTTCACTTCAATAAGTCATGGAATAAATTAAGCTGAACTCGAGCCTAAGAATAATGAACTCGAGCCCTTCATCGAAGAAAGAAAAGCAAGTGTACAAACTCCAGAGTTTGTACTCGTGCTCCAGTCCACTCTAATCGAGCAACCAAAACTCTTAGGCATGAATAGTGTTAAACTCGAGCCTAATCACTAATGGACTCGAGCACGCTTATCATGTGAGATATTACTCCAGTGTTCATTCGACAAAAGCTTAGAGAGTATTCGAACTCGAGCCTACCTTCGTGAACTCGAGTTCACATGGTGAAACAAAATACAAACTCCAGAGTTTACATCAAACTCCAGAGTTTGCTCTCACAGAAGATAAACCAGATACTCTAAAAAACCTTACGAACTCGAGCCTGACTTGGAGAACTCGAGTTTACGACGGAAGCAAATATGATCGTATCGATTTCATCCCGATTCTTTTAAACTGCAAAACTTACCATGTTTATACGAATTGATTGCATTCATTTAGTATATTCAAACGTATTTAACTACTCTATATTGAGAATGTTTCAGGTATTAAATTGGATCAAACGAATCATTGAATAAACGCGAAGAATCGAAGGCGAGAATGATTTCACGCGTCCAGGAATTGAATCGGTCGAAATTCAGGACCCAACGGCTATAATCCTCATCAAACTGAATTTCAAATGAAGAACATGCTAAGTTGAGAAGTAACGGTCACATAGCAACTCACCACTATATAAGGAGCTGATTACAAACTTAGAAAGAGAACGAAAGATTAAGCGAAACGAAAAGCAAGCTCAAGAGTTCTTATACATTCAGTTTTCTTTCGTATTGTATTTTGATATACAAAGAGCCTCGGTGTTTATCATTATCTTCTCGTGAGAGAGATTTTATTCAAATTATTCATTCATTGTAAAAGATCTCAAGTCAAGGGGACTTGGAGATTGGGATTTGAGATTACAACTTGTAAGGGGAGTGTATCCTAGAGAGGATAATCCTTGAGTACAGAGTGTGTATCGAGTTAAGTGATAGTAGAAAAACCCGGAGAGTCAGGGGACTGGACGTAGGTCAAGAATTTAGACCGAACCAGGATAAACTTTCTGTGTCAAGCTCTTCTTCCCTATCTCTTTACGTTTAGCTTCAGCTTGGGTGCAAAGTTATTATAAAAGTTTTAAAATCCCCAATTCACCCCCCTCTTGGTGATTTCCTTTCGTTTTCATTTGGTATCAAAGCCTCGTTGTCAATTTGAAGGATTAACATCCTAGACACAAAGATCCAATGGAAGGAATTCTACCAGATGGAGCCTCAATCAACCGACCCCCGTGTTTCAATGGAGAACACTACTCATTCGGAAGGCTAAGTTCAGGGTCTATGTAATGGCCTCTGAGTTTGGTTTGTGGAGGGTCTTTGAAAAAGGAAACTATGTTCCTTCCTCAGTTGTAGCTGACATCAGAACTCCCAAGAAAGAAGAAGAGTACGATGACAATGATAAGAAACAAGTCACTCTCAACATGAAGGCAATTCATATGCTCCAAAGTGCTCTTGGCCAAAAAGAGTATTTCAGAATCTGCACTTTGCCATCTGCTAAGCAAATGTGGGATGCTCTTGAAATAGCTCATGAAGGAACAGTTGCGATCAAAGAAAATCGTATCAATACTCAGATTCACTCACCTGATCAATCAACTCACTGCCTTGGGAAAAGAATATGAACAACCTGCCCAAGTGAGGAAAATACTAAATATTCTCACCAAGGAATGGGAAGCCAAGGTCACCGCAATTGAAGAATCTCGAGGCGAATCAATGGCCTCCGTGACAAAGACTATTTGGCGGCCTTTACGAATATGAGGGAAGATCAAATTCAAAAAGGGACTAAATGATATCAATGTCAAGAACAAGGGAATAGCTCTTAAAACCATCAAAAAAGTTAAATCAGATGACGATGAAGAAGATGAAGATGAAGATGGTGAGCTAGGAATGATGGTCCGAAGATTCAAGAAATTCTACAAAAAGGACCAATCTCACAGAAGGTTTCACAAAGGAAATTCTAGCACAGAAACTAAGAAACCAATTATATGCTATGAATGTGAGAAACCTCACATCAAATCGAATGTCGCAAAGTGAAAAACAAAGAAAAGAAATTCAATAAGTTCAAGAAAAGAGCTTATGTATCGGCTATATGGGGCAACGGCTCATCGATGAAGATGAGGCGGAAGAGGAACAAAGTGCCAATCTCGCCTTGTGGCTCAAGAGGAATCGACAACGAAGAGGTAAGTAATTCGATTTACCTTATGATGAATTATCTTCAACATATGATTCTCTTTATACCGAATTTAAGAAAACCGCAAAAGAGCTCTTATTTTCAAAAAGAAAAATCAAACTATTAGAAGAACAAGTTCAAACGATTTCTACACCTATCTCGCTTGTGAAAAGGAAAACTCTACTTGTTCTAATCATGATGCAAAACCAACTTATAATGAATTGTCTACGAATACAAACTTGTTCAAAATGAATTTGATGAACTTGCTGAAAAATATTTTGTTTTAAAAGGAAGAATACAACACTTGAACAACAAGTAGAAAATCTTTCGGTTCACGAAAATATCATATGTGATGAATGTTCTATTCGAAAAAGAAAAATGAATACCTTACAAAGACTCTTGAAAAATTCACTAGAGGAAGTGAAATGCTTGAGGTAATTTTGAAACAGACAAAGATTTACAAATGACAAATCGGGAATTGGTTACAAGCCCGATTATGACAAAAAGAAAGGCAAAAAGAAACATGGACAAAGATCTTACATGAATTATTTTCAAAAATCTGTCCATACCTCAAATCCTTTTGCACATTGCAACTATTGTAATAGAAAAGGTCATACTACTTCTTCATGTTTTCATAAGAAAGATAGATCAATGAAACCTGTAGGAAACTATCAATGGGTGCCTAAGGGATCCTATATGATTCCTAAGACACAAACTAACCCAAAAGGACCCAAAGAATATTGGGTACCTAAAAGATGATATCTCTTCTTATGCAGATTTGTCTTAGAGCATCAAATCCCAATAAGTGGTACATTGACGGTGGATGCTCAAGACATATGACCGGAGACCAATCCAAATTTGCTTCAATCAAACATAAGGAAGGTGGCAAGGTAACATTTGGTGGAAATGAGTTCGGAAGAATTGCTGGCATTGGCAAAATTGGAAATAGCAATGGACCTCAAATCAAAGATGTTTATCTTGTGGATGGATTATGTCACAACCTCCTCAGTGTGAGTCAAAGCACGGACAAAGGAAACCTAGTCATCTTTGATTCAGAAGAATGTTTGATTGTAAGTAAGGATGCTCTCTCTTTAGATAGTATTAAATCCAAAGCATTATTCAGAGCTCCAAGAGAAGGTAATTGTCATACTCTTAATCTGTCTAAAAACAATTCGATTCGAAAAATGTTTTGTTGGTAACTTAGATGAAAGTTGGTTATGGCATAAACGTTTAGGACATGTCAATATGATTCAACTTGATAAACTACAGGTAAACAAACCAAATCTTCTTTCAAGTCGAAAACGAAATATCAACTAATAGACCTCTCCAATTACTCCATATGGATTTAGTTGGACCAACTAGAGTAAAAAGCCTTGGCGGCAATCTTTATACATTGGTTATAGTAGATGATTTCTCAAGATTTACATGGGTCATTCTTTTATCATCAAAAGATAAAACATTTGATCAATTTATTGTGTTTGCCAAGAAGGTCCAAAACGAGAAAGGATTATCTATTGCAGTATTCGTACGGATCATGGTGGAGAATTTGAGAATCATGCCTTTGGAGAATTTCGTGATAGTATGGGAATCAATCATAACTTCTCGGCTCAAGAACCCCACAACAAAATGGAGTTGTTGAAAGAAAGAATAGAGCTTGGGAAAATTTGATTCCAAAGCTGATGAAGGTATATTCTTGGGTTATTCAAGTAGAAGTAAAGCATATAGAGTTTATAACACCCGTAATCACACTGTTGAAGAATCTATGCATGTTGTTTTCTGTGAAACCAAATCTAACAAGTCCTTGGATGATGATGATTTTCCTGTAACAAACCAAACTTCTGTTTCAACAAATACTGAAAAAAGATTTGCAAGATGATTCTGAAACTGAAAAACATTGTGAAAATGCTTGTGAAAACAATGTTCAAACTCAACCAAAGTCATGGAGATACAGTAGGAGTCATCCTCTGGATCAAGTGATAGGTGATGCAAATCAAGGAGTAAGAACCAGAAAAAGCACTTTGAATGAAGTTACTTTTTCAGCTTTCATTTCGAAAATTGAACCCTCTAAAATTGATGAAGCCCTTTCAGACAATGATTGGGTTATAGCAATGCAAGAGGAGTTACATCAATTTGAAAGAAACCAAGTTTGGGACTTGGTACCCAGACCTAAAGACCATCCGGTCATTGGTACTAAATGGGTATTCAAGAATAAATGTGATGAATCCGCCATAATCATTCGTAATAAGGCAAGGCTAGTTGCAAAAGGCTATAATCAAGAAGAAGGAATTGATTATGAAGAAACTTATGCTCCAAGTAGCAAGATTGGAAGCTATAAGAGTTCTTCTAGCCTTTGCTTGTGTTAAAGGATTCAAACTTTTTCAAATGGATGTAAAATCCGCCTTTTTAAATGGTTTTATACGGGAGGAAGTTTATGTTGAACAACCTCCAGGTTTTCAAAATGAACATCATCCGGATCATGTTTATCACCTCAAGAAAGCCTTATATGGTCTTAAGCAAGCTCCTAGAGCTTGGTATGAGAGGTTAAGCACTTTCCTTCTTGATCAAGGATTTGTTAGAGGAAAACGAGATACAACTCTCTTTATAAAGAAGAATAAACTTGGTGATGTTTTAATAGCTCAAATTTATGTTGATGATATTATTTTTGGTGCTACTAATGATACTATGTGTGAAGAATTTTCCAAGACAATGCAGGGAGAATTTGAAATGTCCATGATGGGAAAACTTAATTACTTCCTTGGACTTCAAATCAAGCAACGCCATGATGGAATCTTCATTTCCCAGACCAAGTATCTAAAAGATCTATTAAAAAAATATGGTCTAGCTGATTGTAATGGAGCGAGATACTCCAATGAGTTCAACCGCAACTCGGATGCGATGAAAAGGGGACTAACTTCAACATCACTAAGTATAGAGGAATGATTGGATCATTACTCTATCTTACGGCAAGTCGTCCAGACATTCAATTCGGTGTTGGAATGTGTGCTAGATTCCAATCTGCCCCATGGAGTCCCATCTTGAACATGTTAAAAGAATTTTTAGATATCTTGTCGATACAAAGACTCTTGGATTATGGTTTCCCAAAGATCAACATGAACACTTAGTAGCCTATACCGATTCGGATCATGCGGGATACAAGCGACGACAGAAAAAGCACAAGTGGTCAATGTGAGTTCTTTGGAGGATCATTAGTGTCTTGGTTCAGCAAAAAGCAGACCACAGTGGCTGTGTCATCCACTTGAAGCCGAGTATGTTGCTGCCTCAAGTTGCTTGTGCTCAAGTTCTTTGGCTCAAACAACAATTGTGTGATCTGGGAGTTCATCTCAAAGAAATCCCAATTCTTTGTGACAACACAAGCACAATAAGTTTGGCAAAGAATCTGTTCAACACACTAGAACCAAACATATTGATGTCGAGACATCACTTCATAAGAGATCATGTTCAAAAGAAGGATGTCAAAGTCATGTTCATCCCAACTCACTTGCAACTCGCGATATCTTCACCAAGCCACTAGCAAAAGAACAATTTGTGTTCATAAGAAGAGAATTGGGAATGGTAAATCCCAATGAGTTGTAAGTAATTCAAATGTTAGTTATGTTTTTTAATGATTATTGTCCACTAACTTAAGCATCGGAGTATGTAGATATGTTTTGTGCGGGATGTATATTGAAATCAAAATCCCAAACAATCGAGTGCAAGTAAAAGCTGTCACAAACTCGAGCCTACCAAAGACAGACTCGAGCTCGAAAGAACCAGCAAGAAATGCAACTATCAGGTCGCCAAACTCGAGCCTATTAGTGAACGGACTCGAGTTCGCGAGAGACAGAGAGAAACTCATCTCAGAGATTTTGACAGACTCGAGCCTATTAGTGAACGGACTCGAGTTCGCGGGAGACAGAGAGCAACTCATCTCAGAGATCTTGACAGACTCGAGCCTATTAGTGAACGGACTCGAGTTCGCGGGTAGCAAGAAATTTCAAGGGTTCACACATACACTCTTGAATTCCAGGTAAGTAACGTTACACAAACTCGAGCCTACACTTAAGAACTCGAGTTTGCGTCGATAAAATTTCTTTAAAAACCTGTCTTTTCGTCTTCACTCTATCTCACCCTCGAGCCTAAACCTAAATTCTCCCAAAATTTCTCTCAATCTCCTCAAACGAAAACCGAGAGAACATGGCGTCCAAACGATCGCAACCCAAGATTCCAAATCCTCGATCCTCAAGAACCCCAAACCGATCATACAACAATCTCTCAACGTCCTCCCGTGGTAAAATCGTTTCCCAAACGATTCAAGCATGGAATTGACAAGCAAATTCTGGTATTCCTATTACCCAAGCCACTCCAATAACCACGGTCAAGATGAATACCTCAAAGAAAGCTTCAACCTGCCGACACACCACCTCGAAGGGCAAAGAACGAGATACACAA
Source organism: Acacia pycnantha (assembly GCA_025563575.1). Lineage (NCBI taxonomy): Eukaryota > Viridiplantae > Streptophyta > Magnoliopsida > Fabales > Fabaceae > Acacia > Acacia pycnantha. The sequence goes on from JAMWYP010000085.1 coordinate 351,482, forward strand.
GTCTCGAAAGACCACAACTAGTCAAACTAGCTCTCAAGCTCAATCATCCTCCCATCACCAACAACACTCTGTTCCTCAGGTATCTAGAGAAAACCCAGCCTTATTTGAAATTTACAATCATTCCTCCATCCCTAAAGGATTCTCTAGTGAGGATGTCACTCTATATGGTGAGGATGCCATACGATTCCAAGAAAACTATGAGGCTAAGAGTTTTTACCCTTCGTGTATGTCAATCTAGATGCTTTAAAAGAGGAATGTAACCTTGATCTTACCCACGGCTTAGACAATTTGAACCTCTCATATCCATTAGAGCCTCATATAGTCCATCCTTTGTTAAAACCTTTTACTATTGTATGCAAAGTGATAATTTATTGGATGCGGATAGAAATTTGGTTGAGGAAAGGATTACCACATCCATTAGAGGAAAACAGATAACCATCACTGCTGCATACCTTAATTCCCTCCTCCAAATCCAAAATCCTCCTCCTGTTGCTTCTCCAAATTATACAAATAGGCAAATTTTTCACTCCTCGGACCCGATGAGCCATGTACCGATGCTTTAGAGTTCGGATTTCACTCCAAGATCAATGCCTCCTAAGCAAAGAGCTGCTTGGTATATATACACTAGAAACTTAGTACAAAAGGGAGGCAATTTCACTCACTTTGCCAAAAAGGACTTCCCTATTTTTGCCTCTATCATAGATCAAGTCCCTCATAACATAGGAGATTGGATCTTTAAAGAGATGTTCAAATTTCGTTTCCATGGAAGAAAAACATCCCAGATACCCTTTGCCGCCTCATCTCGGTGATTATGTTTCATGAAAGGGTCAGTATTTACCACCAATGAGAAACTGAAAAACCGGCCAAATTTGGCCAAGATATCCTAAATTTGATGAGGATAAGCTTTGATCAAGGAAGTGATCATTCCAGAGCACCCTCAAGACCTACTAGAACCAGAGCTACTCAATCTAGAGTTCAAGAATGATGCACAAGAAGATCTCATTCTTGAACATGAGATTATCAAAGAGAAAGTGCAAGGTCTCGGGGATCAAATTGGAGATCACTCAGTAAGCATCTCCACTCTTTTGGTGTCTATGTCCAGCCTCCATGACAAAATGGACAAAATTTTAGAAAATCAGTCCATCAATTCCGCTGGACCTAGCTCTTCGGCACCTCCACCTTCTTCCGAACCAATCCCAACCTCCATAGCCCCTGAACCATCTACCCATGATCCTATTCTTCATCAACCTCTATCTCATCTCATCCTCCACTTTTCGATGATGCCAAAGGGGGAGAAGAGTTGAAGTAAAGAAGGAGACGTCAAGTTGTCAATTTGTCTTTTTTTTGAGATATATGTATGCTTGAAACTCTAAATGTCATTTTGTAAACCATTAAATGTTTTAGCTTATGCAATGACAATATGTGTTATGATTTATGTTAAACTGCTAACTCTGATAGAATCAAAGTTTAAATGTTAAAATCTAATTCTGATGCATTTACACTGAACACTTATGCTTCAATGATTTCAATGATCAAAACAATGTTCTTAAAGGAGTTAATTGTTTACAAGTGTTGTCATCATCAAAAAGGGGAGAATGTTAGTTCTCTATGTGTTTTGATGATTAATAACAATTGTAAACAAGTACGAATGCTTTTAAAATGACAAAGAGTCAAAATCACTCTGTCACCTCAAAACTCGAGCCTAACTAAGCAAACTCGAGTTTTACGCAAACAGAGAGCTCATCGGGATATTTACGGCATAACGAACTCGAGCCCGAGTAAATAGACTCGAGCCTAAACCCTCATGATATAATAATAAAGAGTTTACAAACAAGTAAACTCGAGCCTGTATAGACAAGCTCGAGTTTTCCCATGGCGGGAAGTTTTTTCTAATTAAATTGTATCTCTTTAAACTCCAGAGTTTATTTTGAGTAGAGTTCACTTGTTTCTATGGCTATAATTTAATGAACACTCGAGCCCAAGTATATGGACTCAAGCCTAATGCTTTTGTGTAGAGTTTACTCTATGGTTTGACAAACGAAGAAGAGTTTACAAAATAGGTAAACTCGAGCCTGTTATTACAAGCTCGAGTTTTCCCTTGCAGAGAGTTCCCAAGTTTTTCCTTCTTTTCAAACTCCGAGTTTAAGCTCAAACCTCCAGTTCACTTCAATAAGTCATGGAATAAATTAAGCTGAACTCGAGCCTAAGAATAATGAACTCGAGCCCTTCATCTGAAGAAAGAAAAGCAAGTGTACAAACTCCGAGTTTGTACTCGTGCTCCAGTCCACTCTAATCGAGCAACCAAAACTCTTAGGCATGAATAGTGTTAAACTCGAGCCTAATCACTAATGGACTCGAGCCTGCTTATCCTGTGAGATATTACTCCAGGTGTTCATTCGACAAAAAGCTTAGAGAGTATTCGAACTCGAGCCTACCTTCGTGAACTCGAGTTCACATGGTGAAACAAAATACAAACTCCGAGTTTACATCAAACTCCGAGTTTGCTCTCACGAAGATAAACCAGATACTCTAAAAGCCTTACGAACTCGAGCACGACTTGGAGAACTCGAGTTTACGACGGAAGCAAATATGATCGTTCACGATTTCATCCCGATTCTTTTAAACCGCAAAACTTACCATGTTTATACGAATTGATTGCATTCATTTAGTATATTCAAACGTATTTAACTACTCTATATTGAGAATGTTTCGGGTATTAAATTGGATCAAACGAATCATTGAATAAACGCGAAGAATCGAAGGCGAATGATTTCACGCGTCCGGGAATTGAATCGCCGAAATTCAGGACCCAACGGCTATAATCCTCATCAAACTGAATTTCAAATGAAGAACATGCTAAGTTGAGAAGTAACGGTCACATAGCAACTCACCACTATATAAGGAGCTGATTACAAACTTAGAAAGATAACGAAAGATTAAGCAGAAACGAAAAGCAAGCTCAAGAGTTCTTATACATTCAGTTTTCTTTTCTGTATTGTATTTTGATATACAAAGAGCCTCAGTGTTTATCATTATCTTCTCTGTGAGAGAGATTTTATTCAAATTATTCATTCATTGTAAAAGATCTCAAGTCAAGGGGACTTGGAGATTGGGATTTCAGATTACAACTTGTAAGGGGGAGTGTATCCTAGAGAGAGGATAATCCTTGAGTACAGAGTGTGTATCTGAATTAAGTGATAGTAGAAAAACCGAGAGTCTGGGACTGGACGTAGGTCAATAATTTAGACCGAACCAGGATAAACTTTCTGTGTCAAACTCTTCTTCCCTATCTCTTTACGTTTAGCTTCAGCTTGGGTGCAAAGTTATTATAAAATTTTTAAAATCCCCAATTCACCCCCCTCTTGGTGATTTCCTTTCGTTTTCAGAACCGATGTCCGACGTGCTGGTTTCCGTTTTCCGTCAGAAGTACGGTTTTCCGTAAAACGTGCTAGTATAACATCAACGAAGGTACGTTCGCGTACTGTAACACTAATCTGATGTTTATGGTATGCATGTATGTGCTAGGTGTATTGTATGTGATAGCTGATAGCTGTGCTGTATGTCTACGTACTGTTGGGTTATGTACGTTCGCGTACTGTAACACTAATATGATGTTTATGGTATGCATGTATGTGCTAGGTGTATTGTATGTGGTAGTTGATTGCTCTGTGATATGTTTATGTACTGTTGATATGTTTACGTTTGCTATGGGCGATATATCTGCATGCTATTGGGCGATATATGTATACATGCTATTGGGCGATATATGTATGCATGCTCTTAGGCGATAAGTGCACATATACTGTTGTTAAAATGATTGTCTGTAGTTCATATGTTGTGTATGTAAATATGAGGTTAACCGTTACCTGAGATCCGGTGCGGATCTCAGCCCTTAACATAGCGTCAGGTTCCGGAGGACCGAGGATCGAGGAGAGAGGCAAGCAGCCCGAGTAGAAGACCCGGCTGAAGACTTTCTTTTTGTTGTTCCAGCGGAAGCCTTTCTTTTGTTATATACTTTAGAACCACGCGGTTTCTGTACGCTGTTGTAACCAGCCAGACTTACGGCGTTTTATATATACATATCAGTTACTCAATCGCTCTGTTGCTCTACTCTGATGATTTGAAATGATGTTTTGGAAAAAAAAAATTTATACTGCTTGTGAAAAGTTGGGATGTTACACTTATCATCAACAAATATTTCACAAACTTATTTCTATGCACACCTCTTTTGTGGATAACTCCTGGTTATTGCAAAGTGTAACACCCCAAATTCTGTAGCATAAATCGTGTCGGATGACACCTGGTTTTATAAAATATGAGGTGCTACATCAGAGTTTTGCGGAAACGGAGAGCAACGTATCAACAAATGGACAATGAGAGCTGATATAAAAATACCCCGACATATGATGATCGAAGTAACTTCATTAGACCCATGCCTGACATTAGGCTCTGATGATCTTCTTTCGGCACTTACCTCAACCGGTGCATTACTACAACTCTGCCCCTTGATTTCTCTCTATGGCTCCGTCTACCGGTGCCTTCCCTTTTCCGGGCATTCGGGCTAGTCATGCTGTTCCCCCACTCTTCGATCCTTGGTCCTCTGGACCCTGAAGCTACAGCTGAGACCCAATTTACTCCATTGGATCTCAGGTAACGGTTAACCTTATGCTCAAATAAAACAGTATATAGACAACAGATATTCATGACATAACAACAATGATCAATCCAGTCACATCGTATGATCATGTGATAACAACTACATTACCATGCAAAGTTATCCCTGGTTTGCAACATCCGTGCCACGATGTACAGTCGTGTCCTCAGCGCTAGGAAAACTCAAACGGCATTATTATGGCTATAACCCGTGTAAAGCTGTATGTATACTTGGTGACCCTAACAGAGCCTTTATCCGTGAATGTATCTATGACATATATGTATATGAGCAGCACAGAGTTAGCGTTACGGTACGCGAACGTACCTCCGTTGACAATATACGGTACTCCTGGTACGTTTGACGAAAAACTGTACTTTTGACGGAAAACAGCGAACGCCCGACGCCGCACGCCGCATGCTGGAACGAGCAATGAGTGGCGGAACAAGATTAATGATATCCTATAATGATAATATCACCTTTATCAATATTTGACATCATAACAGGCATTTTAGGTATAAATTACCATTTTGCCCCTATTCCCCTAATCGGCAAAATTTCGTCAGCTCTTCGCTACTTTGACTTTAATCTTCCAAAATTTTGCCAGAACTCTGACTCCATCATGATTTTCGAAATTCACACTTAAAATACCCTTGGCATATGATATCTAGTCATACTTGGAAGATTAAAGACTATACTAGCATTACTACCCTAACCACCGAAAGAACTACGAAAACTTAAGACTAAGGACCGAAGAACTTACTCAGAGCTTCGCTGTGAATTTCCCCGGACTTCTTCCTCCATCCTTGCTCCAAAAATTTTGAACTAGAGAGGGGTGGAATGGTGTGAAATTTAAAATGGAGGCAAGGGGTATTTATAGGGAAAAATCGGTTACTATTCACACCTTTTTCATACCGGATATCAACCGTCGGATCGCACTTTTGCAAAATGGCATGATCTCAACCACACAAGGGCTGTCCGACCTGCTCCCCCCTTCCCCAAAGTCAAACAACCAATTAGAAGATGCCACCTTGCCACCTTCTAGAAGTCTTCTACCGATAAAGTCTCCGATTGGTGTCCGAATCGCGTAATTTTGGAAAATCTCAAAAATCTGGAATAGTAACTTTGAATTTCTTTTCCTACTCATTAGAAATGTCCGGGTTAATTAAATTTTTGACCCCCTTCAGGTCTTCCCCGGCCCTGCCGAAGATTTACGGAAAAACGCGTCGGTTACGTAAATAACTTCCGGAATTATCAACTTCGGGACAAAAATTCACTGATTCATAATTTGTCTAGATAATCATCAACCCATCCCCAGACGTTGAGTTATAATTTATTTTCTACAGGTTCCCATTTGGGACTATCTGCCTTTTTCACAGATTACCCTATTTCGTCTTATTACTTAAGTATTCCACCGATCACGGAAATGACTTCTGGGACAGTCTACTTCGAGATAAAAATTCACTCTGTAATAATCTTCTCTGACCTTAGAAAATTTGCTCATGGTTTTCTAGATTAGATTTAATTTCTATCGGTGGCCATTTATCCTATTTGCTTTCTCACATAAATTATATTATTATTTTATTTCAACTTGCTACCATAATATCATGATATTTTTCCAACAAATTCTTATCCATTTGAGCTCCAAAATTTCAGTCAACATCTGGTCTTTTTTTTTTTTCGTTTTTTAATTAATAATTTAATTAATTAATATTATATAAAATAATTATTTTATAGTTATTTTATATAATTTTTTACAAAATTTCCCTATTGGTCTATACTTGTTTTTAGGCTTAAAATTACTTAATCTCATATATTTTTCTTCATACTTTCCAATTAAGTAGCAAATATATTTTATGCTAATTTTAGCCATAAACCACTAATTATAGGGTTTTACATAATTATCTTTGGACTTTCCTTTGTTTAAGCCCAAATAATTAGCCAATAATTATTCAATTAATTACCCACTAATTGTCACTAATTTTCTTAATTAGAATAACTCATTTCCTCAAAACTTTCATAGTGACATTAGTATTTTATGCCTCATGCATTATATCAAAATTCACGGGGGCATTTTGGTCATTAAAATACTTTTTAACTTTTCCCCCTTTATTTCTTCAAGGTAATAATTTAATAAATTACTTAAATCAGGGACAATATTCTTCCCTATTTCAAATAAATATTTTCTTGCCTCTTTATAATTTTCACAGGGTATTTTATAACCCGGAAATGTGTTTAGGGACCTGTTTGCAAACCTTAAAACGTTTTAGGGACCTAATTGCAAATTATTCTATTTTCAGTAGTAATAACCCTAAAAATAAGATAAATTCACCACAAGGTCTTTGAGACCTCATATTCACCTATTTCCAATAGGTATTATTTACTCAATATGATACTTATCATAAATGAGATTTTCAGGGTATTACATTTCTCCCCCCGTTAAATAAAATTTCGTCCTCGAAATTTGCGCGTATCACCTCGGAGAAATAACTTAGACCTTTAGTCTAACCCTTGTCCATGCATACTTACTTAGCACGCATCCCAACATTCCAACATCAGTTTTATCCAACTGGTACTCCGGTTAAATACAGGACTCACCTGTCCATTCTCATAGTACTTGGTTACACAGGCTTCACTACCTGACTCATTCGACCTTTCGGCTTATCACACATGGGCCTTTCGGCTCAATCTATTACCTGATACAATGAATGTCACCTGACGTTTAGCAGTTCACACAATGCTAAGTATCACCGGTCTTATGGCCTAGGGACACCGTCCCGTGCATATTTACACATTAGGCCTTATTGCCTCGAGCATCTGCTCGTCTGTTTCGTTTGAGCCTTTTCCCATTAAAGCTCTTGGACTACTTTCTTAACACTATAGCTAACAGCTACTATCTGGCTTAACCAGTTCACTTTTCTATTAGTTCCTGTTCCTATATCAAAATTTCCAACTACACCGCTTTTCACACAATAGCTTTGACGAGCCTATCATTGCTACTCAAAATCATTATGTTGTCTCATTTTCAAATTTCACATAATGAAAATTTTCCGTGATCTTAGTACACTTCGCAATCCGCACTTTACCAAAAAGTAATAGTGCTTTCAAACTTAATCGCTGCCAACAAGTTCATGAAAACATATTCACTACCGGCTCAAAAACTTTTACTACCGGTACAACCCTTTGAGGGTACATTTTACTTTACAAATTGTTTTAACAATTTAAAGTTCACGCCACCACTTCAACCACTTGGTACAGCGAGCGTCTTATCCCAATCCCCATATCTGGTCTCCTGCAACTGCAGTACTGTCAAATGATGTGGGAGAATTTCCGCCCCCTCCTAGAAGGAACCCAGCGTCCGCACTGGCACATAACCCTATCTACTGGAACTTAGTCCAGACATAGTCATGTTGCTTTTTAAATAAAACATACGCTCTCGGCGAAATGTTATGGATTGGGTGCGTTTCACTGCTGGTGCGGTTTTCATTTCCCCAACACAAATCCCTCAAAACTTTTTGTTCTAAAAGAACCTTTATCAAAGGCCAGCGATTTCAAGCATTTCAAAACATCTGGCAAGACCCAGCAAACCGTGTACATCTACAACGGCTTCTGTCCTTCCAGTTCTGTACCACCTTTACCACAACATAGTTGAAAACTCAATTTCAAACTCTGGATTCTAACAAAACCCTTTTTATAAGACAACACCATTTCAAAACTTGACCATCACTGTGGTCTCAAATTCCGTTGAAACAAACATTTCATTTGAAAACTCTTTTCCAAAATTCACAAGTTCGAAAATCAATTTTCAAAGATTTCAAATATAGCGGGTGTATTGGCAAATTTAGAATTTCCATCTTTAAACGTTTTCAGGAATCAGACAACTAATCTGAGAAAGTCATTTGCCAATTAACTGCATTCGGACCTCTGTCCTTGGCTGCTTAACATTTGGCTATTACAGATATCGTCTACTATTCTCGGTTTCATAGTCTTTTCAAAATACTACTCGGCGTTCATGGTTCAACAACTGTGGGTTTCTTCCGGCCTATAGACATAATAGTCTCACAGGACTTAAGGTCTTTAATTGAATGTATACATGTCCAATGACCTATGGACTCCCCGGTCTCAAAGGTCCTACTACCCATCACAACATTTGAGAGATACATATTACCTTCTTGCCCTTACTAGAACATACCCAACCTCATGCAGCTTCAACTACAATCTTGTCATGTCGTACTTTGATATATAGTGTTTTCCGAGGCGCCCACACACCGTGGTCAACACCACAAATACCAAAATGTCTCCATGGCTCCCCTACACCATGGCAACACAAGATATCATAAATGTTTTCATGGCGCCCATACACCATGGCAACACAAGATACCTCCTACTCAATGACACGATCGCGGTCAAGTTGCATTTGAAACTAAGAGCTACGCTGAAACTAAGAGCTACGCTGGAGCACCCTATGGCAATGTACTAGATTTCATAAACCTTTTCTCTAGGGAACCTATTTGATGCGGAATTCATTATAATGTACTTACCTTGAGAATCGATACGCTGGTAGCCCTACTGTATGGTCTGTTGTCATGGCGGCTGCACTAAACGATTTGTTGTCATGGTGGCTCTACCCCACAGTACTTTACACGACGCTTCACTCAATCCCTCTGACTGGTCAGCTCCTCTGGTCAGAACCCTCCGTAGGTAGACCCCCCTTGATCAAAACTCCCCGTAGGTAGCCATCTTCGATCAAAACTTCCCATAAATAGTACTGTCTTCATCCGATCGTTTCTGTATCATTATAACGAGAACTCGAATCTTACCGGGTTCCTACCCCTTAGTGATTTCGTACTCTATTATTTCTATTTCCGCCATCTTATCTGGGTACTAATACCGGTACACATACCACTGTATACCGACAACTCTCACAGGTACAGCATATCTGCCTCCCCAGAAATGTTGGGTACTTTCCCTTATCTATTTAACAACTACCACCGTCAAGGACTTAGTCAAAGACCTCAGTCCCCGGAGCCACGCCCCGTTGCACGCATGGTGTCTGGCCTCTACAAGGCAGGGATTATCCCCTCAGGTAACTTAGCAAATTACTGTTCCTACATGGAACTGTTTCTATAGGGAGACCTAAACAGTAGGTGTACTGCCTACAGAAAAACCTAAGAAGTACCGACTTTCTCTGTACCGCTTCCCTTTGAAACACTGGGTGAGTATTTCGTTCAGACTCCTGATACCAGAAGTCCTAGACTATAGCAACAGAAGCCATATTCTGTGCTGTCTCTCCATTCTCTGGGTCCTAACTTACCCGACTTAACCCTTTTCCTTCAGGGTATACATCCTTTTTGTATCACAATACCAGTCCTATATCCATACTCCTAACCTAGTTGTCCATACAATGCTCAGAGACTAGCTATGAAGCTAGCTCTGATACCAAAGTGTAACACCCCAAATTCTGTAGCATAAATCGTGTCGGATGACACCTGGTTTTATAAAATATGAGGTGCTACATCAGAGTTTTGCGGAAACGGAGAGCAATGTATCAACAAATGGATAATGAGAGCTGATATAAAAATACCCCGACATATGATGATGTCGAGCGTATGCTGGTATATTAAAAATTTCCCGAAGGAATAATCATGTGATACAATATACAGAGCTTTGTACAATTACATTTCATAAAAAGTAACTATACAACCTAGACCAAGCCTTGACTAGACTTGGGGCAATGAACCTAACTCCGTTAACCAAACAGAATGGCCAGGTAAGTGTCTACCATGGGGGCCTCACCGAGTTCACGGTGACTGATTGGCACACCCACGTAGACTAGCCTTGCCTTCGGCACCAAACTATTCGAAGTAACTTCATTAGACCCATGCCTGACATTAGGCTCTGATGATCTTCTTTCGGCACTTACCTCAACCGGTGCATTACTACAACTCTGCCCCTTGATTTCTCTCTATGGCTCCGTCTACAGGTGCCTTCCCTTTTCCGGGCATTCGGGCTAGTCATGCTGTTTCCCCCGCTCTTCGATCCTTGGTCCTCCGGACCCTGAAGCTACAGCTGAGACCCAATTTACCCCATTGGATCTCAGGTAACGGTTAACCTTATGCTCAAATAAAACAGTATATAGACAACAGATATTCATGACATAACAGCAATGATCAATCCAGTCACATAGTATGATCATGTGATAACAGCTACATAACCATGCAAAGTTATCCCTAGTTTGCAACATCCGTTCCACGATGTACATTCGTGTCCTCAGGGCTAGGAAAACTCAAACAGCATTATTATGACTATAACCCGTGTAAAACTGTATGTATACTCGGTGACCCTAACAGAGCCTCTATCCGTGAATGTATCTATGACATATATGTATATGAGCAGCACAGAGTTAGGATTACGGTACGCGAACGTACATCCGTTGACAATATACGGTACTCCTGGTATGTTTGACGGAAAACTGTACTTTTGACGGAAAACAGCGGAACGTCTGACAGCGGCACGTCAGACAGTGGAACGACAGCGGAGTGACGGCGGAACAAGATTACTGATATCCTATAATGATAATATCACCTTTATCAATATTTGACATCATAACAGGCATTTTAGGTATAAATTACCATTTTGCCCCTATTCCCCTAATCGGCGGAATTTCGTCAGCGCTTCACTACTTTGACTTTAATCTTCCAAAATTTTACCAGAACTCCGACTCCATCATGATTTTCGAAATTCACACTTAAAATACCCTTGGCATATGATATCTAATCATACTTGGAAGATTAAAGACTATACTAGCATTACTACCCTAACCACCGAATGAACTACGGAAACTTAAGACTAAGGATCGAAGAACTTACTCAGAGCTTCGCTGCGAATTTCCCCGGACTTCTTCCTCCTTCCTTGCTCCAAAAATTTTGAACTAGAGAGGAGTGGAATGGTGTGAAATTTAAAATGGAGGAAAGGGGTATTTATAGGGAAAAATCGGTTATTATTCACACCTTTTTCATACCGGATATCAACCGTCGGATCGCACTTTTGCAAAATGGCATGATCTCAACCACACAAGGGCTGTCCGACCTGCTCCCCCTTCCCCAAAGTCAAACAACCAATTAGAAGATGCCACCTTGCCACCTTCTAGAAGTCTTCTACCGATAAAGTCTCCGATTGGTGTCCGAATCGCGTAATTTTGGAAAATCTCAAAAATCTGGAATAGTAACTTTGAAGTTCTTTTCCTACTCATTAGAAATGTCCGGGTTAATTAAATTTTTGACCCCCTTCCGGTCTTCCCCGGCCCTGCCGAAGATTTACGGAAAAACGCGTCGGTTACGAAAATAACTTCCGGAATTATCAACTTCGGGACAAAAATTCACTTATTCATAATTTGTCCAGATAATCATCAACCCATCCCCAGACGTTGAGTTATAATTTATTTTCTACAGGTTCCCATTTGGGACTATCTGCCTTTTTCACAGATTACCCTATTTCGTCTTATTACTTAAGTATTCCACCGATCACGGAAATGACTTCTGGGACAGTCTACTTCGAGATAAAAATTCACTCTGTAATAATCTTCGCTGACCTTAGAAACTTTGCTCATGGTTTTCTAGATTGGATTTAATTTCTATCGGTGGCCATTTATCCTATTTGCTTTCTCACATAAATTATATTATTATTTTATTTCAACTTGCTACCATAATATCATGATATTTTTCCAACAAATTCTTATCCATTTGAGCTCCAAAATTTCAGTCAACATCTGGTCTTTTTTTCGTTTTTTAATTAATAATTTAATTAATTAATATTATATAAAATAATTATTTTATAGTTATTTTATATAATTTTTACAAAATTTCCTATTGGTCTATACTTGTTTTTAGGCTTAAAATTACTTAATCTCATATATTTTTCTTCATACTTTCCAATTAAGTAGCAAATATATTTTATGCTAATTTTAGCCATAAACCACTAATTATAGGGTTTTACATAATTATCTTTGGACTTTCCTTTGTTTAAGCCCAAATAATTAGCCAATAATTGTTCAATTAATTACCCACTAATTGTCACTAATTTTCTTAATTAGAATAACTCATTTCCTCACAACTTTCATACTGACATTAGTATTTTATGCCTCATGCATTATATCAAAATTCACGGGGGCATTTTGGTCATTAAAATACTTTTTAACTTTTCCCACTTTATCTCTTCAAGGTAATAATTTAATAAATTACTTAAATCAGGGACAATATTCTTCCCTATTTCAAATAAATATTTTCTTGCCTCTTTATAATTTTCACAAGGTATTTTATAACCCGGAAATGTGTTTAGGGACCTGTTTGCAAAACTTCAAACGTTTTAGGGACCTAATTGCAAATTATTCTATTTTCAGGAGTAATAACCCTAAAAATAAGATAAATTCACCACAAGGTCTTTGAGACCTCATATTCACCTATTTCCAATAGGTATTATTTACTGAATATGATACTTATCATAAATGAGATTTTCAGGGTATTACACAAAGAGGTTGGCATTATAAAGAGAGGCTTATTTGAAACATAAAAAAATATCATGGTAGGCACATCAAAATATTATTTTATGTTGTTCCTTTTTTATTGATTTCGTTAGGTCCCATCTCACACCTTAAGCTTGATTAATTTGAAGCAATTAATTTAAGGGTTAAGTAGCATTTTTGCCCCAGAAGTATGCGGCCAGGAGCAATTTTTCCCTGGAAGTTTTCTTTGGAGCAATGTTGCCCCGGAAGTCTAAAATTGGAGCAATGTTGCCCCGGAAGTCTAAAATTGGAGCAATGTTGCCCCTCCGTTAACAACCCTAATGGTCAACGGTTAGTTGACCGTTAGGGTTGTTAACGGATGGGCAAAATTGCTCCTAAAAAAAACTTCCGGGGCAAAATTGCTCCCAAAAAAAACTTCCTGAGCAAAATTGCTACTTAACCCAAAAAAAATGTTAAAACTGCTATTTATGATATCATATATTTTTAATTGTTATTTATATAATATCTAGGGGTGGAAACATACCAGGTCAGCCCAGGTTTCACCCTTAACAGGCCAGGCCTGTTCGGCAACAAAGTGGCCTGAGCTTGGCCTATGGCCTGTTAGGGACCATTTTTTTAGCCTGAGCCTGACCTGTGCCCTGTTAAGGAGGCCTATATTTTAAAAAATTTTATAATTAGGCTAACAGGCCAAAGGCCTCACTGCAAAACACACTACAAAAAAAAACCTATTTTGTCGCGGTTAAATTGTCGCGGTTAAAACAAACCGTTACAAAACAACAAATTGTAACGGTTTTATCCCATAACCGCCACTAAATAGTAACGGAAGCCATGACGGTATGGACCTCGGCTACCTTTGTAGCGGTTCACTCAAAATAAACCGCAACAGATTTGGCGCCACTTTGGCGCGCAATGGCGGGAATTGTTGTCACTGTGATTTTGTAACGGTTTCTTGAGTAGAACCGCAACAGATTTGGCGCCACTTTGGCGCGCAATGGCGGGAATTGTTGTCACTGTGATTTTGTAACGGTTTCTTGAGTAGAACCGCTACAAAAGTGGCGCCAACATTGGCGCCAACTTTGTTGCGGTGATTTTATAGCGGTTCCATCAAAAAAACCGCTACAAATAAACGAAACGTCACAATTTTGTCACGGTGTCCAGGAAGAGTGACCGTGACCGCGTCAAAATCTATATTTTTGTAGCGGTTTCGAGGGGAACCGCTACAACTTTTCACACTATAAATAACGTTCATCAACTATAACTACTAAAGGAATTACTAAATCTTCGACTTGTAACTGAATGAACTATCTCGCTTGGTCGTCCAAGGAATGCAGATATCAGTAGCTCTGATCTCTTATATCAGGTGATGAGGGCTGCGGATATTTGCCTCTCTCATCCTTGCGAGGCAATTCGTTCGATCACAAGCCAAGGTTTGCTCATTTCTTTGGCGTGAATACTTCTACTCTTCGAGAAGAGTCCAACAGCGACCGGAGATTGGGTTCCATTGTAGCCACCTTTGTCTCACGAAAATATCTCGATGAAAATGACTCGGCCGGTTTTCGTGGGAGATCGAAAAAAATCATTCTGTAGCGGTTCACAACAAAAACCGCGACAAAATGTGGTCATATTGTAGCGGTTTCATAGAAACCGCTACAGAATTTCAAGGGTCAGCTATTTTGTAGCGGTTTTTGTAGCGGTTATTACACAACCGCTACAGAATTTTAACGGTCAGATATTTTGTAGCGGTTTATGTGGCGGTGATGTATGAACCGTTACAAAATTTCAAATTTTGTAACGGTTTATGAGGTTAACCGCTACAAAATGTTCGGTTTTTTAACAGTGAATCCTCATTTTCAAAGTCACACTTCCAACGGTTTGAGTTTTCACCGTTTTTACCTTTCACCCTCTTTAAACTTTTACTTTTAAACTTCTACCTTTCAACATCATGGTTTCTGGAGGAGAGAAGGGAAAGGGAAAAGCAGGTGTCCCTTTCAAAACCGGTTTAAGGGGGGTAGTAGTAGAGGCGGGGGCCAGACGAGAGGCGTGGGGCCCAACATATACCACCGCCATCTCAGGAACCGAACGAGTTTGCCAATCTCTTCGCCGATGAAGAAATTCCAAATGTGGGGACCGTAGGGGGAGATCAAGAAGCAAGTTTGTCGTTGAACGACTTAGACGACGAGAATGCGGAGATCCGGATCGACATTCCCTAGTGGAGGTGGAGCGGTTCATGGACCAGAAACCCGGCGGGACCACGGGAACCCCGGCCAGGCGTCTTCGCGTTCCAGCGGATTTACAGTGGATGTCGAAGGTATATCTAATTGGATTTTTTGGAGAAATTAATATAAATTTTGTAGGTTTAATTCAATTTTTCTAATATTGCGAGATAAACATGGGAACATCGCAGTAGGACGCTGGATGTTTCCACTCTCACTCGCACGGCGGGAGATGTCCGGGTATCGGGTCGTAGTCCGTGGAACGAGCTCACGAGACCGGGCGATCGGCACCGGTGGTCACCCGATGAACCGTTTTTGTCCGAATTTGGCGGCAATTGGGCATGGTTCCCGATTTTTTAAGGATTGGAAGAGTGTGACGAAGGACACAGAGAACAAGGCGTTTAGCGGAGTTACGCAGTAGTCAATATTGTTTCATTACATTTTACATGTTAATAGTTATCAGTTTTAGTTTATTTCTTTCATTATTTATTTCTTTATTTATTAATTTTTAATAATGAATTTATGATACAGAAAAAGTTTAAACTTCGCGAACAACACAAAAGGTACGTTATGATGAAGGTGGGGGAAGGGTGGAAGAGTCGGAGGAATCGTCTCTACAATCGATGAATGGAGATGGCACTATTCCTCTGCGCAGCTGATCGAGAGAGTCCCGGACGGCGTGGACCCGGATCGGTGGGCGGCTTTCGTCCAATATAGGAGAGGTGCGACGGGCGGGTACATTTTATTAAATTAATTATAATTTAATTACATATAGTTTAAATTAATTAATAGTTTCACTTAAGTGATAATTTAAATTTAGTTTAAATTAAGTTTTGTTTCCTCCTCCGATCAGGCTTTGTCGCGAGAGAAACACAAGAAGCAGGGCACAGCGAGAGGGTCCATCACACGGCGGGGACCAAGGCGTTTCTTTGTGACCTACGGTGAGATGGTATGTTATTATTTAACATACCGATTGTTTTGTTTTTCCAATAACAAAGTACATATTGTTTTAATTCTTTCGGAAAAGAAGGCTCGGGAGGAGAACACACAAACGAACTATGGGAAGTTGTGGACACGCACCCATAGACACCGTGATGGGACGCCGACCTCTCAGCGAGAGGAGATAATAGTAAGTTACAAAAACATTGAAAAATATAATGAATGTTGTATATTAAAATTGATCGTCAATTATTTTATTAATGATTGTTCATGAACGCGTGGGTCGGGCCGGATTGAGAAGACCGAGGCGAGCTACAAGCGTCGCAGACCCTGAGTCACAGGGTGCAGTGAATCCCACGCCCACCGAAAGCTGCAGTGGGCCCGGTCGAGCATCCTGGCCGTGTTAGGGGCATGGGCCTTGGCGCCCGGGCCTAGCATGGTGTACCGAAGCATGGCTCCTCCTGCGGGTCCACCGGACCCTCCGGCTCGAGAAGGCCACCACCGGAGGCTTTTGATGAGATCATTGCTTGAGAAGGTTGCCGAGCAGGTTGCTGCACATGAGGCTGCACGGAGGGCCGACGAGGAGGCCGAGAGATGCGCGGGAGGGCCGACGAGGAGGCCGAGGCATAGGCGCATGCAGAGAGTATCCACCGTTGGTACGATCATCATGTGGAGAGCTGGATCTGCATTCTTGGGGCCCTGGCGCGACTATTACCCGACCAGCGTTTTCCAGATCCCGAGCCTCCCCTCCGTTCATCTTTGAGGAATCCCCCACGTGTACCAACCCCCGAGACAGACCCCCTAGGACGGGACTTGATGATCATGTTCACGATAGTTAGTTTTTATTTTGAAAACTTGGTCATTCTGTACAGATTGGATATTAGTTTAATTTGGTTTAAATATTTGGTTTGTTTAAGATGTGCTTTAGTTATATATTTGTTACCGTTAAATTTGATACGTTATTTCAAAACCTATAACTCATTTAAAGAAATTTTAATCGAAAACCCTAAAACTTTTAATACAAAATTTTAATCCTTGTTTAACGTGTGCTTTAGTTATATATTTTAATTATAATCCAAAATAATTTCCTAAAATTTTATTTCAAAATACTAAAAATTAAATTAAATTTTGTAGCGGTTCTAATGAGAAACCGCAACAAATTTGAAATTTGAAAAAGGGCGCCCTATTTTGTCGCGGTTGAATAACCGCTACAAGATTCAACAGGCATCATTTTGTAGCGGTTGTGATGAATATAACCGCGACAAATTTTACTCAGTAGCGGTTGTAGTCGCGGTTCTATAACCGTTACAAAATTGTTCGTTGTAATTGCAACGGTTGTTGTAGCGGTTATGTAACCGCTACAAAACATTCGATGCATGTTTAAAGATCCCAAGTTCTGCGTTGAATGTAATTAAACATTGTATCCACATTTATCTTCTATCCTAGATTTGTTTGTTACATATGGATAAGTCATGGATCAAGCGGCCGCGTAGTTCTCTGTATATTTAGCGGGATTGAACACTTTCTTAGATTTCGCCTTCTCTCACGCATGCATTAATGGGAAGATCGTGTGTCCTTGTGTGCGATGTAAGTTTAAGAAGTGGCAAACACGAGATTCGCTTTGGAACATCTTCTTGTAAAGCCTTTCCCGAAGCATATACATTCGGGCGGTTCATGGGGAGCAACGTGGTATGGGATATGGGCTCCATCTTCCTCGAACCTCGAAGTAGGAAATCAAGTACATCAAGATGATCCGGTTAATGAAGCTGTCCGTGATGCTTTTGGTGTTCAAGACGACAACTTCACGAAGAGGTGCGGGGTCCAGGACCTGTTTTCTTCAGGAACGATGCAGCTCGGGAATTTTTCAGCCTCATGGATGAGAGCGATCGTCCTTTGTATCAAGGTTGTCAGAAATACTCAAAGTTATCTTTTCTTATCAAATTGTACCATATCAAGTGCATGTGTTTAATCACTGATAAGGCAATGTCGATGTTCCTGGAATTACTTCGAGATGCTTTCCCAGACGCGGACATTCCCTCATCCTTCTACGAGGCGAAGAAGATAATCAACAGATTAGGCTTGAACTACGAAAAAATAGATGCCTGCCCAAACGATCGTATGCTTTATTGGGGAGAGGACGATCGGAGGGAGACTTGTAAGAAGTGTCACACTTCGAGGTTCAAGACTATTCAGAAAGGGAAGAAGCAGAAGAAGAAACCTGCGAAGATTCTAAGGTACTTTCCTTTAAAACCTCGCCTGCAAAGATTGTTTATGTCGTCTAAGACAGCTCAGCATATGAGGTGGCATAAAGATGATAAGAATGAAGATGGTAAACTCGGGCATCCACGTGATCTTTGAAGCGTGGAAAGCGTTCGACTCGGTCTTTCCAGTTTCGCGGCGGACCCTAGAAATATCCGTCTTGCTTTGGCGACCGACGGTTTTAATCCATTTGGGAATGTTAGCACAAGCTACGAGTATATGGCCGATTATGTTGATACCCTACAACTTGCCCCGTGGATGTGCATGAAACAAAGCTCCTTCATTATGTCCATGATCATTCCAGGGAAAAAGGCACCGGAAATGACATCGATGTGTATCTCCGGCCGCGATCAAGGAGTTGGTGGAGTTGTGGAATGTAGGTGTGGAGACGTACGACGCGCACGAGAAGACACTTTTCAACTTGCGTGCGGCCTTGATTTGGACGATAAGCGACTTTCTGGCCTCGAGACATTATCGGGTGGAATGTGCATACCGGCCTTGCGTGCCCAAACTGCAATTTTGACTCGACTCGGTGCGCCTTCCCCACGATCGTAAGTGGTGCTTCATGGGTCATCGGAGGTTTCTCGATGGTACGCACAGTTTAGGTTGCAACGCAATCGTTTTAATGGGCAACAGGAAAAAAGAGGACCCCCTCGGAATTTATCTGGTGAAGAAATCATAGAGCAGCTTCAGGATGTTGATGTTGAGTTTGGGAAAAAGAACGATCCGGCAAGGGCCGGAACAAAGACTGCCAGGGCTTCAGGTTCTACGCCCCAACAATGGCGAAAGGTGAGCGTCTTCTTCGCTCTTCCGTATTGGAAAGATAATTTGCTCCGACACAGTCTGGATGTCATGCACATTGAAAAGAATGTGTGCGACAATGTGTTGTACACGATTCTCAACGAACTGTGCAAGTCCAAAGATCATCTGCGCAGCCGGGAAAGATCTACGGGAGATGGGCGTTCGTGGAGACGCGTGGCCGGATGAGCATGACAGATTTCAACCGGCAAGGTTCACCCTGACAAAACCGAATAAGGAAATCTGTCTCGTTACCTTGAAGAAAATAAAGGTTCTGACGGGTATTCAAGCAACATATCACGATGTATTGACTTGCAGGCTCGAAAGGTTACAGGTGAAGAGTCATGACTCACATGTGCTTATGCAACAGCTTACTCCGCCTGGCCATGAAAATACGCGCCTCTCGACGTGTCTCTCGTTTTGGTCGAGCTTTGTACTTTCTTTCGGAAGCCGTGTTCGAAGGTTTTGATAGTGGAGGAGCTCGACCAGCTACAGCAGAAAATCATTCTTACGTTGTGTCATTTGGAGATGATCTTTCCTTCGTCATTTTTTACGGTCATGGTTCACCTGACAAGACACCTTGTTCACGAAACAAAGCTTGCTGGCCCGATTCGATCGATGGATGTATCCCGTTGAGAGGTACTTGTTGAAAAATAATTACTTTACCATTACTCACTAGTCGCACGTTTAACCATTGATCCGGCTATTATTTTTATGGTTCTACTTTATAGGTTTCTTGGGAAACTTAAATCTTACGTGAGGAATAAGGCGTGGCTCGAAGGTTCAATAGCGAAGGTTATATCGGGGATGAGGTCTTGTATTTTTGTTCCAGGTACTTCGATGACATTGAAACGTCATTCAACCGACCGCCTCGTGTAGACGATTGTCCTGAGCCTGAGCCGGAGCCAGAGACAACAGAGTTGTTAATCCCTCGTGTTGGTAAACCAGTTGGCGGGAGTGAGAAATTCAAACTCACGGCACTTGAGAAGTTCCAAGCACATAGACATGTCTTGATTAATCGCACCAAAGTTGAACCGTACCTTCGGTAAGGATTTCATACAAATATATATATATCGTATCCTATATATTTCCTTACATTTTATACATACTCACATTTCATTGCATGTTCAATTGCAGGGAATTCGGGAGTTATGTGAAGCGTGAACCGAGGATTCGTACACGTACATCCTCCGAAATTGATAGAAAGGTTCACGAGAGAATTCCCGAGTTGGTTTAGGAGGAGAATAATGAACGACCACAACCCGCACTCACCGAATTCGAGCTCTCGCAGAGGCCCGCTTGACCACGCCCTAAGATTCACGGCATACAATGCCAATGGTTTTAAGTTTTGCACCGTCGCACGAGATCGGGGATTGCCGACCCAAAACTCGGTGTATATGGCACGTTTGGGACGAGGAGTTATGCGAGCAGCGGTGACGGCAACATGCGGTTCGGTGACGTCCCGTATTATGGAAAGCCGCTTGATGTGGTCGGGATAAGTTACACGTGCCTATTCACCGTGACGTTGTTCAAGTGTTTGTGGGCGAATACCACAACGTCCGTGGGACTCACGACGACGACTTAGGCATCACATCGTTGAATTTCTCCCGCCTATACACGGTGGTCATCGAAGATGACGAGCCGTATATTCTTGCCTCGAGGCCCATCGGGTTTATTATGTCGTCGATGAGAGGCACAAGGATTGGAATATGGTGGTTCACTTAAAGCCTCGGGACCTTTACGATATGGGCGATGGTGATAAGGTCGCCACGATTGTGAGCCGTTGCAGCCCGCCCGCTTCGAAGACTTCATCCTGAGACGGCGATGACAATTTACCTATAGTTCGGTACGTTTTTAAATTTACGCTTTATGAAATTGAAACATTTAACTAAAGTTTTAATTATATTGTGTTCAAACGTATTCAACTCACGCGTAACATTTTATGTAAACTTTCTTTGTAGGGATGTCGAAGAAGATTGAGAGGAAAAATTAATGCCTATGTCAGTAATATGAAATCTTTTAATATTAAGTTTTTTTAATAAAAAAACCTCGAAATTACTTTGTAGCGGTTATATAACCGCTACAAACACTTAAAAAATCCGAAATTAATTAGGAAAAAACACCTTTAAGTTTTTTTTCTAAAAAAGAACTCAGAAATTACTTTGTAGCGGTTATATAACCGCTACAAACCCTTAAAAACCGCGACAAGATCAACCGCTACAATAACCGCTACAATAACCCTCAAAACCGCTACTAAATATAAAAACCGCTACAAAAAGTGAGACACCAACCGCTACAAAATGATACGCAGACACCACCATAAATACCCCCACCCAACCTCATTTAATACGCCTCAACTTCTTTTCTACCCACGTTTTCTCTCGGTCATCTCAAATATTTTTACGTTTTGAACATTGTGAGTTTGAACGGGGTAAGTACCGTGTAACTCGATCAATTCTAATGTTTCTCATACTAATTTATAGTTCGATACTAATTAAACTTTGTTATTTTGCGGTTGAACGAGATATATCTTTCAAGTTTCCTATTCTTTCATATACATTATTCAATTGATTTGTACATATAATTTTTAAATATTCAGTATTGTTTTAACCACCTCATTTCTTAGCACTTATTCTACTTACATAATCTTATTATTTTGTTTTTATACATGCACCTTATATATTTAAATTTCATAATTTAGTCCTTTTATTTTTGTTAAAAAGATATATTAATAATAATTACTGAATTACGCCGATAAATAATAATTTTTTTAAACCGTAATGAATTTGTAGCGGTTGCAATAACCGCTACAACATTTCAAATAAAATGGCGTTATACATTTTTTTAAACCGTAATGAATTTGTAGCGGTTGTAATAACCGCTACACAATTTAAAATAAAATTGTAGCGTTTATAGTAGCGGTTTGAAACCGCTACAAATATTCAAAAGCACATGTGGCTTTTTTTAACCGTTACAAATCGGCTTGCCACAGGCGATTTTGTCGCGGTTCCTCTAACCGCTACAAATGTCGTTTGTCACGTCAAAAACCGTTACAAATAGGTCATTTTAACCGCTACTAATTGTCGTTTTTTTTGTAGTGACAAGGCTACTTCAAAGAGGCCAAAAATATGCCTATTTTAAATAGGCCGAATTACATAAATCAACGAAGATAGAGATAAAAAAAGGTTGCATTTTCATTAACGAGTCATTATTGAAAAATTAAATATTAAATATAAAAAAGGGTTAAGTAGCATTTTTGCCCCGGAAGTATACGACCAGGAGCAATTTAGCCCTGGAAGTTTTCTTTCGGAGCAATGTTGTCCAGTAAGTTTTTTTTTGGAGCAATGTTGCTCCGTAAGTTTTTTTTTTTGAGCAATTTTGCCCCTCAGTTAACAACCCTAACAGTCAACGGTCAACCCACCGTTGACCGTTAGAGTTGTTAACGGAGAGGCAATATTGCTCAAAAAAAAAAAAAAACTTCCAGGGCAACATTGCTCCAAAGAAAACTTTCAGGGCAAAATTGCTCCTGGCCGCATACTTCCGGGGCAAAAATACTACTTAACCCTTAATTTAATGAATGACACGTGATGAGGGAGAAATACAAAATATTCTATAATCAGTTCAGAAGAATTACTTCTAAGGAAATATCTTATTTATCCAAAAAATCCATACTGAATAAATCATTAGCTTCAATATTATTTATATAGATATTCCTCTAACTCGTGTTTAGATGGTAATAACTTTTATAAAATTTCGTTGGATATAAAATTGGAAAGCTACAGGATATAAAGACAAAATTTTAAAATACATAAGAGAATAAAATGATTTGATTTTAAATTATAAAAAATAAGTAAGATGCAAAAATATATTTAACTATTGTCTGCTAAAAAACGCTTTCTTTAGCTAGATTTTCTTCGCAAATGCTTCAAGGCAATTAGTGTGAAAGATAGATTAGATGACTTGGTGTGTGACCACATTGTACATTCACACAGAAGAACATATATCAAAAGTGATGTAAAATAAAAAGGGAAGACACGGGGAGAAGAGAGAAGAGAGAAGAGATGAGAAGCCAAAAGAGGTAATAATTGTAACATGTAATTCAATGATCAAGTCTGCAGTCTAACACCCTAAAACTACTTATAATAATAAAATCAATAATAATAGTCCTAATAAAATTTTGAAAATAAGAAAAATAACAATAAATACCAATATGCTAGAAATAATAGAAAAATGAAAATAATGAAATAATATATAAAGAAACCCTAATTATTTCTCATCTCATATTCCACCAAAAAGTCTTCAGACTTCATTTGTGAGTACATGGTGAGTGCCGTGCTTGACTTGTAAGTAGACCCCAAAATCACAC
The DNA here is from genome assembly GCA_025563575.1 of Acacia pycnantha. Classification (NCBI taxonomy): domain Eukaryota; kingdom Viridiplantae; phylum Streptophyta; class Magnoliopsida; order Fabales; family Fabaceae; genus Acacia; species Acacia pycnantha. The sequence goes on from JAMWYP010000085.1 coordinate 375,229, forward strand.
TTCATTTACACGAAACAGCTTCTAAATATTCCAAACCCATTCCACATAAAACACAATTTTCTTCTTGACCGACTAAGAAATCAAAATAATGCAATGATAATGGAAATGTGGTCCCTCATCGTTGTGATATAACGGAAGAAATTATACAACATAAAACGATGAGGGACCACATTTCCATTATCATTGCATTATTTTGATTTCTTTGTCGATCAAGAAGAAAATTGTGTTTTATGTGGAATGGCTATGGAATATTTGATGGATTTGAATTGTTAGAACTTATAAGTTCTCAACTATTAGGTGCTACATATTGGAGATTTTGAGAAAATCAATACAAAATTAAAGTGACAATATAAATATTCTTTTACCATATATGCAAATATTGTTAATTAAAAATATAGATAAAATCATCTTTAATTTATTCCAAAAAAATAAAAAAGTCATACATTTAAACTCTGATGAGAACACGGTCTGACCTATAAAATGAAATAAAATAAAAAATGAACAATTAATAATGAAACAAATATGTAACTATAAAAGTTATCCCTCTAAAAAAAGTGGATATAACAAAAGAGCAAAAAAATTGTGTGGTCCTTAATTTCTTTAGGTATATCTACATTATTTAATTTTTGGTCAAGTGTTGGCCTCCATTATTTCTTTAGGTATAAGTCACAATCAAATTGACTAAAATTAATGAAAGTCTCCTTAAGAATCATGGTGAAGGTGCATCGAGGGTACACATTTATACTAAAGTAAACCTTTTACCAATTCCAATTCTTTTACTGCATGCAATGGATTTATAATCCTTCTTCTTCTTCTTTTTCTTTTTTTCTTTTTGCCTGGTTTAGTATCTGGCTTATTGTATGAAATAATACCTGAATAGCAGTAATATCAGACAAGCCGATAACCATCCAGTTGATCTTTTGTTAAAACAAAGCATTAAACCCATTAACAATACATAATACATAATCTTTTGCTTCCTTGGCGGTAACTGGAGCAATTAATCCATTTATCGTTTCTATTATATCAAAGATGAATATATATTTTTTTTCAATAAATTTATACCATCAACTTTCGTTGCTTTGATCAATGTAACTAATTCTATGCTTGGAAAATTATATCATTCAAATTTATTTTAGAAAACTTAACTTTGTACCTGATGCGTGGAGTAAGAATTATGATACTAATATGCCCCATTTGGTACCATGGAAGTGAAGGCATGGAAGTGGAATTGATGATGGAACTCATATACAGATTATACGATCAATGCCTTGATTTTGGGGAGAGAGGTTGATTTTGGAGACTTGTTCAGGGTCACACACAAGCACAGCACAGCACCCCAACATCGATCTTGTAGCGGTTATGTGCAAATCGCTACAACAATGGTAGCGTTTTGACCGAATGGGTAGCAGTTTCAAATAACCGTGAGCGATAAAAACCCTTGCCACGATAAAGTTTGTAGTGGTTGCTAAAATGGCTACACATGTCGTTTGCAGTGGTTCTAACAACTATAATTGGGCCTTTTTGACAGCTACAAAAGGCTGTTTTTTTCTTTGTAGTGTTTTTATTTGTCATGTAAATGCTTTTATTTATCGTGTGAATTCTCTTATCTCAATTGTTATACATTGCCAAAATGTTCTTTTTTACTAATTTGTTTTCTTTGTGTCCCTTTATTTTTCTTATAAATAACTTTATTTGTCTTGTAAATGCCATGTCTTGCAAATGTTCTTATGAAAAAATAAACCAAGGGCATTATTATCTTTTCACGGACAAAACTTAATTTCATTTTGATCCAAGGGAGTGTAGTGAAAATTTAGAATCTTTTAGGGTTGATTGAAATAAAATTGATTCCATGGGCTAAGTGAAATTTTCCATATTTTATTTCTCACTAGACATGACTACAAATAAAAAAAAATGCAGCTAAAAATATCTTCAAAAATAGGTAAAAGCAAATATAATACGCTAAACATGCTAAGTAATTTTTTGGTTGAATTTCTTCTAATCTTATTACAAAAGTTGCCCTTTTGGACCTCCGCTTTGTTAGCACGACTTGACTTGATTTGGAATAGAAGTATAAATCAAGATGTGTGTTAATTGCTCGATGCACTTAGACTATAAATTTTGATAAGTCTGCTATGCTAGAAATGGGAAAACCTTCTTTCCTTGTTTTCTTGCTCTTACTTCATTGCTTCATGGGATCCTTAGCTTGGATTGATACAAACATCAATACTGATAGATCTGCACTTCTTTCCCTTAAATCTTATATCACTTCAGATCCATATGATTTCTTAGCTAATTGGTCTGTCTCTTCTTCTCCATGCAATTGGACTGGTGTCAAATGCGATACTCGTCATAGAAGGGTCCACTCCTTGAAGCTTGGTGGCATGGAACTTAAGGGCTCCATATCTCCACAGCTAGGAAATCTCTCGATCCTTGTTGAACTTGATCTCAGCGACAACAATTTTTATGGCCAAATACCAGAAGATTTACTTCGATTGCGGAATTTGAAACTATTCAACTTGAGCTACAATGACTTTCATGATGAGCAAGTTCCAACATGGATAGGAAATTTATCTTCACTAGTGCATCTAAATCTTCGAAATAACAATCTTAATGGATTTATTCCATTATCTCTATTCAATTTGTCATCATTGGAGATCTTAGATTGTAATCATAACTTCATTGAAGGGACAATTCCACTAGAGGTGGGCAGACTTGAGCAATTACAGATTTTAAAACTTGCGGATAACAAACTATCAGGAAACATTCCTCACACAATTTCCAACTTATCTTCCCTTGAGTTATTGAGTTTGTCTACAAATAGTTTGTCAGGTATGTTTTAGATTATTTGCAATCTTTATATCTGTCTTTATTTTAAACTGGAGTATTTGGTTAGGAGGATCTTACCCTCGAGGAAGTTTTGGTCTGTCTCAATTGTTTACCTATATAGTCACACCTTTTTTCTTTGTTTGGGGGGTGGGGGGATGATATAATATTAGTCCAAGTGATGGATCATAAGGCACATCTTCAGTCTTTGGAAGGAATGTTTGTTATTTTTCCATTAAAAAATTTTTGAAGGGTTTTTTCTAATTAGGTAAACTGTACAACAAACATATTCTAAACTATATTTTATTTTTATTATTTAATACATTATTATTTAGAAAAAATTTGTAGAGCTGACAAAAAGAATTTTTCTGGGTTCTCTCAACAACTGGTGTTTCGATAGGAATGATTAAAAGGAATAGCAAATTGGATTTTAATGTGCCTCTTAGTTTTAATTGTCATTAATCCATCCAACTTTCTCAACCAAATACATAACCAACTAATTTAATCTATGGTTATTGGCCGAACCGAATTAAAAGGGTTATACCTTTTTGAAAATAGTAGTTGTTGAGTTTTATCATTTAGAGTATATTTGTGTTATTTCTTAAAAATGTGCATGTCTTATTACATGTGTTTTTTTAGGGAAAATTACATTCAGGTCCCAATGAAGGAAAAAAATTACAAAAAAGTCCCTTGAAATCACAAAATTACCCAGAAGTCCCAAGAAAATTTTTGTTGTAAATACATACATTTCCTGTTGTAAATACATACATTTTCTGTTGTAAATGGTTTGAGACTTTTTTGATATTATTTGTACAGAATTTTTTAAATGTTGTTGTAAATACATACTTTTTCTGTTGTAAATACATACTTTTTCTCGTTGTAAATGGTCGGTGTTTAAATGTTGTTGTAAATATATACTTTTCCTGTTGTAAATGGTTTGAGACTTTTTTGATATTATTTGTACGGAATGAAAATTACTTTTCGTGTTGTTGTAAATATATACTTTTCCTGTTGTAAATATATATTTTTCCTGTTGTAAATATTTGTATGTATTTACAACACGAAATGTATGTATTTACAACAAAAATTCTCTTGGGACTTTTTTGTAATTTTATGATTTCAATGGACTTTTTTGTAATTTTTTTCCTTCCTTGGGACTTAAATGTAATTTTCCCTTTTTTTCAATAAATAAATAAATAAAGTTATCTTATATATATAATAACTTATGACACGTAAAGAATTGTTATTGACATTACCTTTTTTCTTACTCCCTCATTTTTGCAGGAGGCATACCAAATGAGATTGGCCATCTTTCACAACTAAAGATGTTGTATCTTGGTACGAATCAACTTGCTGGTTCTATACCATCATCAATATTTAACATTTCAGTGCTGCAAGAGATTGATTTTTCAACAAATCAATTATCCGGTGGTCTCCCAACAAATATGTGTTTTGGACTTCCAAAACTTAAATTATTTTATGAGTATGAAAATAATATGTCTGGCAAAATACCCTCCATTTGGCATCAATGCAAAGAATTAGTAGAGTTGGCATTGGAAGATCACAGATTCAATCAAGGAACCATACCAAGTGACATTGGAAATTTGACAAATCTCGAGTGGCTATCTCTCAGCAACAACAACTTGCAAGGTAAGAGTTTTAATTATAAGATAGACTTTGCTAGCGTAACTCTTCCTTCTATACTCAAGGTTTTCGGCTACATCGTAACTCTTCTTTTAACCTTCTCAACTAGAAAATCATAAAGCGCTTATTTGATCTACCGTGCTGCTGGGACATCCCTAAATACCTTCCCTAATCATCTACTTCCAGGAAACTATATCTCCTCACCACATCCCTGATCAACCAAGAAACATTTTTTGAATATAAAAAACATACTTCGCACTATTAACATGTTGCCCAGACTTCAAACAAAAGTTTCCAAACATTCTAGTAACACTTAGAAGCTTATGCAAAAATCAAGTAGTCGTCAGCAAATTGTTTGGGATTCTTCTACTACACATTTGGATAATTATTTGAAATATGTAATTGGGCATCCCAATTCTGTCCAAGTCCATAGTCTTTTGTGGAGGCCTTTTTTATGTAACTTTTTATCTTCATTTAGTAAAGTTGTCTTTATATAATAAAATAGTCAAAAGCAAACATTAATTCTTTCCTTAGATGAAGAGAAAAGATGGGAGGAAATACAATATAAAGAAACAAAATGATGAGAAGAGAAAATTGAAAAGACAATGTTATTTACTCTTTGTGCTTTGGATGGAAAAAAGAAATATAGAGGAAAGAAAATAAGCAAATGACATAATGACAATAACACCCTTATCTCATGTTAAGATGGTGAAGGTGGAAGAGGGGGAGCATGTGGAACAAAGTTGTCCTCTTAAAATCCCTCCATGTTTGGAGACAAATTTTGGGGAGAAAATGGGGTGGGTCTCACCCTATTTTCTGGTCTACTTTTTCTTCCTTCCTCTTTTTATCCCTCGTTCAAGTATGGGAAAACGTATCCTATCTCTCAATCCGGCAAACAAGGGGTAAGTGATTCGCCACTAGTCCTCTCCAAAAATTAATTTCTCTATAACCAATACAAACAATCAGGACAAAAGGGGTCCCCTGCCTTATACCCCGAGCAGGATAGAACATCTCATGACTATATATATATATATATATGCACACACACACACACATATATGTATAACACACACACACACACACACACACACACATATATATGTGTGTGTGTGTGTATTTTGTTTGGGATATTTTAAATGTATTTTAATTTTATTATTTATTAGTAATTATTATTTTTTTAAAAACTTTTACAAGTAAAGAGAGAATTTTCCTGGGAGCGCCCCAACAACTGGTGTTTTGATACGAATGATGAAAAGCAATGGCCTATTGGATTTCAATGCACCTCTTACTTTTAATTTAATCATCATGAATTCAAATTTTTCAACCAAACACAAAATTAATTGATTTAATCTATGGTTATTAGTCCACCCGAATTAAAAAGGGCTATACCTTATTGAAAATAATAGTTGTTGTTGTGTTTTATCATTTAGATTATATTGTTGTTATTTCTAAAAGATGTGCAAGTCTTATTGCAGGTGTTTTTAAAAAAAAGAAAAAAGAAATTGATCTAATTTGCATAATTACTTGTGATACGTAAAGAATATTGTGATTGACATTACTTTCTTTTCCACCCCTAATATTGAAGGAGGCATCCCAAAAGAGATTGGTGATCTTTCACAACTAAAGATTTTGCATCTTGGAACGAATCAACTTGCTGGTTCAATTCCATCTTCATTATTTAACAGTTCAGTACTGGAAGAGATTGATCTTTCAACAAATAATTTATCTGGTAGTCTCCCAAAAAATATGTGTTTTGGGCTCCCAAAGCTTGAATTACTTTATGTGAATGGAAATGATTTGTCTGGAAAAATACCATCCATTTGGCGTCAATGCAAAGAATTAGTACAGCTACAATTGAGTGATAACAAATTCAATGAAGGAAGTATACCAAGTGATATTGTAAATTTGACCAACCTCCAAAGGTTATATCTTAGCAACATCAACTTACAAGGTAAGAGTTTTAATTATTTGATTGTCTTAAATTCTATTACAGGATTCCACAAGACATTAGTTAATACTAATAATTTTTCAAGATTATTCTTAAATACAACGTAATGGTTTCTTTCAATCCTAAAGTGAATATGAATAAGTTGGCATAATTTTCACAATCTATGAGTTCCATGTGGCATAGTAGTCAAGTTTTTATAGTTCAAAACATCTCCAGGTGTGTGGATGGGCCACAAGTTGTTTAAAAAAATTTCAAAAGATGAAAAAACATAAGGGTTAAGGTACAAAAATACCCTTGAGCTTTTTCAAAAAGTACGTCCAACACCATATGCTTTTTACACGTATAAAAATACCCATAAATATTCAAAATTGAAGAAAAATGTCTGGACCATTAAATATATCTTAAGTCTTAACACCATTGCATATTTAAAGGCCCTGGAATTTTTTTGTTCCCATTTTGAATGTTGTTGGGTAATTTTACACTTTAGAAAGGAAAATGGTAATTGACACACTTTTGGTAAAAGCTCATGGGTTTTTTCTCACCTTAACTTAATAAAATACTGAAAAAAAAAAAAACAGGGAGCCCCTAAGGCAAAATAATCTTATAAAGATGATAAAAATGACTAGTTGGGATTTTAAATGTTTCTTTCTAGCCTTTTACTTTTCAATTTCTATTTTTAAAGGAAAACATTTTGCTGGTACTTATACGTTCCATTTAATTTTTATTACTTTTTTATTGAATTAATTCTTTAACTTTTATCTGTTAGTACCAATATAATAGCCTTTGTGACTTTGCTCTGGAAGTATTATTAGTCCCTATACAAGAGTTAATAGTACTAATAGAGCAAAGTTAAATAATTCATTATATTAAGGAGAAAAAAGGTAAAAGTATCAAGTTAAAATTAAAATCAAAGTATAGATACATGCAAAATGGTCTTTTCTTCTTTAATATAGACAATCCATCATAATTATTTGTCAACGAATTTCCCATGGATCATGAGAAAAACATACCTTACATGAAAAATAATTTATAATATCATTTAAGGATCGTAGCTTTTTTAAAAGAATTTTAATTCTACATTTTCAATTCTTTTAAATTATATTAGTGTTATTTCTCAAAATGAGCCAGTCTTAAATGATTTATAAACTAAATTATAAATTTGTATGTTTTATATATATTAACTTATGACATGTAAAGTAAATATATCATAAAAAAAGTAGAAACTATTATTTACTAGTACTATAAATTGATCATACAAACATATGTATGGTATAACAATTTTTGTTAACTTCTACATGTCACATTTGTATTTATAGGTTTTTTCTGCCAAAGAATATTTCTGAACTTCAAAAGATATAACCTACTACTAATGATATTTGGGATATATATAAGGTTTTTTTACCCCTACTAATGAAAGACTATAATATATGTTTTATATATAAATTGTAATTTTATAAAATAGAAGAAGAAGAAGGGGCTCAATATGGTTTAATAAGAGCTTTCTTGTTTCGTTCTTTTATTATATCTTTTTTTTTTTGTTCCTTTTCATAATGGATGTACCTATATTAGTTTAATATTAAAAATTGATACCAAAGCCTTTAATTATTATCTAACTTTAATAAACCTTATATTTTGTATGCTTTTAAATTGAACAGGTGAAATTCCATCATCTCTATTCAATATTTCTGCTTTAAGATTTGTAAATTTCAATCAAAACAATTTGAATGGTAGTCTTCCAATATCAATCGACAATGGAACGAAGTTGGAAGAATTATATCTGCCATACAACTCCTTTATAGGTATACTTCGTCTACCCATCTCTTAATTTTTATGCTTTCACAAACTTTTGCATTTAATATTTATGCTTCACACACACACCCACACATATAACTTTGAATTTTTCGCTAGGAAAAGTTATGTTGTGGCACTCAGGGCTTTTGCAAACATTCAGTTATTACTTATACTACTTTATCTCCAGAATGTGTAAACTGAAAATATTTTAATTCCATAAATAGAAACTAAAATTCCAGCCTTTTTTGCCTATGATAAATTTATCGTCAGAATTCAAAGTTAGATTCTTGTAAATATTACATAAATTTAATGAAAAATAAAAATAATTTAGTTGTACACTGTAATAGGTGAATTTTAATTTCCATTTCGCAATGGATATCAGAAGAGTCCCTTTTAACTTGCTTTCCAACAAAAATAATTTTTTCCCATTGATTTAAGGCCTCTAATTAACAAAATTCCATGTATTTTCATACATTTGTTTGTGAATTTAGGAAATTCATAGTCTTACTACTAACTAATTAAAAAATATTTCATATTTATTCTTAGGTGAAATTCCTTCATTTATTTGGAAGATGCCATCTTTGAGAATAGTGGACTTTGGTGTCAATCATTTAAAGGGAAATTTGCCAAATGAAATATGCCATCAACTCCCTTTACTTGAAGTCTTGGGTGTTACTGATAATCAATTAGAGGGAAGCATTCCACAATCAATAGCTAACTGCACTTCTTTGAAAGAATTATATTTGTATGGTAATTCATTTACAGGTATGCACGTATTTGTATGTTTTCTTTTCTTTTTAATATTTTTCTCTAAAATTGAAATTTTATTTTTCAACATTTTATTCATATTTTCATTCACATACAATGGAGCTTATGTATAGCTTGTGATTACAAACCTAAAATAACAAAGATAGCTCAGATTATGAACAAATGCAACCACATAATATTTGTAGAATATAATTAAAGAGCCCACATGTTTTATGACAGTACTGTTTTCTTAAGATTTTATTTGTCTCCCAAAAAATTTAATTTAATTAAAATTAAAAGTAATATTTTAAAAAGAAAATACAGCATAAGAATCAAAATTTGTATTATACCGGAATTTTTTTAATAAAAAAAATAGGTATAAAAAAATTCCTGGAGAGATAAATTGCCAAAAAAAATGTGGTTTAATGCTTTATGGAAATGATATGACCTGTTTTATTTTTTTCTTAGAAAGATCGTATCAAGAATCTTCAAGTCTATAATTAAACCTTAAATATAATGTGCATAAAAACGTGGGCCGGAAATTCCATAGAATTCACAAAAATTTACACTGTCCCACATTATTTATACTTTGATAAATAAAAAAGATCCAGATCATATATAATAATGTGTTCAAATGCATCATCATCATCATATATTTTTATAGATTTTATCCCTCTCTTATTAAGTTTAGTTTAACCCCATTTTTCCTCTCCCTTTTATTAAAGAATACATCCTTTCCCTGTTTTATTTTATTTTTTAAATTGTTTTTTTTTTTTTGCAAATTTATTAATTTCTTATTAAATAATTAGAACACAGAAAGCTTTAACTTTAAATAAATCTTCTATAACCAAGGCATTTCAAGGTTGTTTATGATTTTCCTAATTTTTCATTTTAATTATTTTAGAGACTCTAGAAGATAATAAAAATAGATTTATTTGTGTATATTCATATCTGAGCTATATAAAAGTAATGATTTCCATCATTTTATTTGTTGTCAAGGTTTTGTACCCAAAAGGCATACACAAAACTGATAAACTAAATGTGTTAGACTTGACCGTTAATCATTTGAAAGGACATATTCCTTCCAATATATACACCATTTCAACATTGACAAATATTAAATATTAGCTTATTTTAAGTGATTTTACATTCTACAAAGTAAATATGTGAGAGGAGTTTGCTATGTAAAAAGCAAGAGTGATTTTTCCATAACAGCCACTAGTAAGATACATGTAGTTTCACGTGTCATCTTCAAACACCATAATCACTTGTTTTGGTTTCTTTTTACAAGTCCATTCCATTTTTGTTGTTTCCAGGTTTCATACCAAAGGATATAGGGAATCTCGTTAAGCTTGAATACTTAGAATTGGGAGACAACAACTTGAGTGGACCTATTCCTCCCATTATATTCAACATTTCAACATTGACATTTTTGCACCTTGGTGCTAATTTCCTCTCTGGTCTCCTCCCATCATATTTAGGAATTAACCTTCCTAACTTGCAGACATTATGGCTGGAGCAGAATGAATTAACTGGACCAATTCCGAACAGCTTATCAAATGCATTTAAGCTCATTTCCTTAGACTTGTCATTGAATAAATTTAATGGAGATATACCCAATGTACTCGGAAATTTGACAAACATGATGGATTTAACTCTGGATGATAATGATTTGACTGGGTTCATTCCAAATACAGTTAACAAATTACATAGCCTTCAACGTTTAAATCTCACCAATAACAGATTGCAAGGGTCCATTATAAATGAGCTTTGCCAACTCAAAAGTCTAAGTGAGTTGGATCTTTCCAAAAACATGTTTTCAGGAATAATACCAGGATGTCTCGGGAATACTTCTCTACGGAAGTTGGATTTTAGCTCTAACAAGTTGATTTCTCATATACCCCATTCACTTTGGAGTCTCCAAGATATTTTGTATCTAGACATATCCTCCAATGCACTGAGTGGAATGATTTCACCAAAGGTATCAAACTTGAGAGCAATTACATTATTGAACTTGTCAAGAAATCAAATTTCAGGAAGCATCCCTACAACCATGGGTAACCTGCAAACTTTGCTAACTCTATCTTTAGCACAAAACAAATTACAAGGGCCTATTCCTGAATCACTTGGCAGTATGATAAGCGTGGAGTCCATGGATCTCTCCCATAATTATTTGTCTGGTATGATTCCAAAGTCCTTTGAGTCATTACTCTATCTTAAATACATTAATCTTTCTTACAATTTATTGTATGGAGAAATTCCAAATGGTGGCCCTTTTCCAAATTTTACTGCGGAATCTTTTATGATGAATAAAGATTTGTGTGGGAAATCCCAACTACAAGTCCAACCATGTGGGAAAGGAAACAAGCACATATCAAATAAAGCAATGCTAATTATAAAATTCTTATTGCCTATCACGGTTGTCATTTTGATTGTCTTAGGCATTGTCTTTCTAAAGCATAAGAGAGATGATGATAATCATTTAACCACAAGCAATTTAGTCAATTTGGATGCACCAACTAGGATATCCTATTATGAGCTTCTACATGGAACAAATGGATTTGATGAGAGTAATCTTCTTGGCTTTGGAAGTTTTGGATCAGTATACAAAGCAACTCTTTCAAATGAAGAGATAGTTGCTGTCAAAGTATTTAACTCAGACATGGAAGAAGCATCAAGAAGTTTTGATATTGAATGTGTTGCCATGCGCAATTTACGCCATCGCAATCTCATTATGATCATTAGTAGTTGCTCAAATGATCATTTCAAATCTCTAATAATGAAATTCATGGAAAATGGGAGCCTTGACAAATGGTTGTACTCTCATAACTATTATTTAGATGTATTGCAAAGGTTGAATATAATGATTGATGTGGCATTAGCTTTGGAGTATCTTCATCACGGTTCTCCTACACTAGTTGTTCACTGCGATGTCAAACCGAGCAATGTTTTGTTGGACAAAGATATGGTGGCTCATCTTAGTGATTTTGGTATTTCAAAATTGTTTGGTGAAAGGCAACTGGAAATTTATACCAAAACTTTGGCTACAATTGGCTATATGGCACCAGGTAATAATTTGATAATGATATTTTGGATTTATTTCTATATTCTTTTGTTTGCTGTGATTTATAAAATTTTACGTTATCCAATTTCTAGCAAATATTTTACATCTTCAAGTGAAAAAAATTTGAGTGATGATACAGAAGAAAAGTTTAATAACAAAACTTATGTAATGTTTTTGAGATAATGACTTTTATACTAATAATTCATATGAAATATAGAGTATGGATCGAATGGAGTTGTTTCCGCCAAAGGAGATGTGTTTAGTTATGGAATTTTGCTTATGGAAATGTTTACAAGGAAGAAGCCAACAGACGAGATGTTTGTTCAAGGACTAATATTGAAAGATTGGGTGAGCAAATCAACACCACATTCAATCATCAACATTATAGATACCAATTTGCTGCTTCATGAAATTCAAAATACTGATAATATATTACCTCATATATCATCAATTTTTGAGTTAGCATTAAATTGTTGCATTGACTTACCAGAGGCACGATGTACTATGACTGATGTTGTAGTATCATTGAAAAACATCAAGGCTTTGTTTATGAAACATGCTACTAACACCACTAGTTGAATAATTGTTAAATCAAATTTTAGCTATTATTTCTTTAACCTTATGTTGTTGTTTTGGTAACCAGTAATATTGTAATTAAATTGGAGTGATTTTGTATGCATGTTGTAATAATATATTCAATATATCAAATTTGAAATTTTTTAAGTCGATTGTATTGGTTTAGATTTCTTCATGTTTCATGTTTCTTTTTTAAATTTTAGACTTCAATTATAAGAACCCTAGAATCCACTCATTTTCTTCTGTTAACTTTATACAATTTGGAATTTGATCTTGGCTGAAAAAGAGTTTTAAATTAAGAAAAGTGAGACTTACAATTTTCTTTTTCTCCTGTATCCTATTCTTATGTTTTGGAAACGCCTTGTTTTGGAATTAATTTCTTAACAAGATCAAATTTGTAAGTGTCTTATACATTATGAATAAGTTGAATAGCAACATTGGCATCAATAATTACAATAGAATCACAACTTTAGCGTTCAAATTAATTACTAGATAATGCAGCGTAGCGACATAACTGTCACGCCCTGAAAATTAAGGGTGACTGGCATGGAATATGAGTGGACTCACATTCCTTAAGCCTTAAAACATGTAGAACTCCTAATACTTATATATAGACATATATTATAATATACATAAATAAATATCATAAATATATTTCATATAACGGAAATTATTAACTTTCTGTAAAAATTTCGATAGAGTCACCCCTGCAAGCGGGGCCTCCCAGAAAACAAATATTCTACAATAGCCAAATATTTCCAAGAAGAGCTCTGCTCCTCTATCAGTAAATGTAAAATATGAAAATCAGGTGAGGACCCTATCTATAGCATACGTGGAGCACATAAATTATGACAATAAACACATAGGTGTAAGTTTTACATTAACTAGGAATTTTTGACACGACGCTTCAACTTCAAACAACAGTATAGGCCTTCAATGATTAGCAAGAGGAGCATAGTCAGCTGCATTATCTGAGACCAAAAATAATTTTCCGGTGAATAACGTTTCATTTATGGAATTTAATGAAATACTCATGAAAATAATTTAAACAGATTTAACTTAGAATCTAACAAGATAACAATCAACTTCAATTTCTATAGAATACAATCATCAACATATGTGAAACTATATAAAATATCGTTAATCAAATAAATCAAAGTACGTAGCAAAACATTTGATTTAACATAATCAATCTAAACCATAGTTCTCAAACCTCATCTTTCCGTAGGACCTCAACAGAACGGAATAACTAGCGTGGACACATAGTCCACGAGGGAAAATAACCAAGCGTGGCATAGATGCCACAAAAATAAGTGTGGACACACAGTCCACGAGGGTAAGTAACCAAGCGCGGCATAGAAGCCACGAAAGCAATCCTAGCACGAGGCTACGAAACAAGTGCAGGTACAAGACCCACGAATAACAAGCGTGTAATACCCGGACAAATGAGATGGCTATTTTTGAATAAGTGAATATGTAGTCTCAATATCTGTGATATAGTTATTGTATTTTCTAGGGAAAATCTCTTGAAAATTCGGGAAAAAGAAAAAGGAGTAAAAAATGACCAAAATGCCCTTGTGGGCATAAATGGACTAGAAATATTATGAAAAATATTAAAAGGCGATAAAATAATTATTAAAATTAAGAGAGTATATTATCTCTAGTTTTGGTAATTTAATAAATTATAAAGCTTGGAAAAATTAAAGGAGAAAAATCATAAAGTATTCCGGGATCATGATTGATCCAATAATTATTAATATTTTACATGGGAGATCAAATAGCAATGTTAGTTCAAACTTTATGAGGAAATAATTGATTCTAAATAAGAAAATTATCAACAATTGCTAAGTGATTGGTTAAATAATTATTGGCTAATTATTTAAGCATGAACAATGGAATAATTATGATAAATTATGTAAAACCCTTTAATTAGTGGTTTATGGCTAAAAATTAGCATAAATATATTTTCTAATTAATTGGAAGAGATTGAGAAAAATAAATGAGATTAAGTAATTTTGAGCCTAAATCTAAGAATGGACCAATAGGGAAATTTTGTAAAATAATTATATAAAATAAATTATAATATATTATCTATTAAATAAATAATTAAATAAAAACAGAAAATTTAAAATAAGTGTGTGTGTGTGCCGACATGGTGGAGAAGAAATTGGTGGATATAAGAGGTTGGAAGGAAATGTGAAACTCTTAATTAATAATTAATTAAGTGTAAAAGTAAATAGGATAAATGACCACCGATAGAAATTAAATTCTATCTAGAGAACCATGAACAAGGTTTTTAAAGTCAGAGAATATTATGGACAAGTATAATTTTATCTCGGACTGGACTGTTTCAGAAGTGTAACATCCCAACTTTTAAAAGCAGTATAATTTTTTTTTCATCAAACATCATTTCGAAATGATCAGAGTAGAGCAACGGAGCAATTGAGTAACTGATATGTATACATAAAGTGCCGTAAGTCTGACTGGATACAATAGCGGTACAGAAACCGTGTGGTTCAAAAGTGTATAACAACAGAAAGAAATCTTCAGCCTGATCTTCAAGCAAGTCTCCCGTCGAGTTTCTACGCAGGCTGCTTGTCTTTCTCTGCAGTTCTCGACCCTCCCGATCCTGAAGCTATGTTAAGGGCTGAGATCCGCACCGGATCTCAGGTAACGGTTAACCTCATGTTTATGTATACACATACAAACAACATACCCCCACAATATCAACAGCACATGCATTCACTCTATCACAACCCATGCACATGTATTACCCCCAGCATGCAGACAGATTGCACCCAGCATACAGACAGATTGCACCCAGACATATCCTCTAACCACTATATGCACTCAAACAGTATAACACCTCTACACACACATACCACATATATGCATACCATAAACATCAGAGTTAGTGTTACAGTACGCGAACGTACCTTCGTTGACGGTCGTCGGTACTTCCGTCGGAAATCGTACTTTTTAGGGAAAACTGCGAAACGTCCAACAGTGGCACGTCGGGCAGCGTAACGGCGTGTTATCCTATAAGGGTAATATCACTTTCATTAGTGATTTGGCATTATAACTGGCATTTTAGGTAAAAATTACCATTTTGCCCCTATACCCCTAATTGGCGGAATTTTGCCAGCACTTCGTTACTTTGGCTCCGATTTTTCCCAAAATTTTGCCAGAACTTCGACCCAATGATAATTCTCGAAATTCTAGACTAATATAGCCCTATCATATGATATCTAATCATACTTGAAAGATTAAAGGCTACTCTAACATTACTACTCTAACTATTGAAAGAACTACGGAAGCTTAAAGCTTGGTACCGAAAAACTTACCCAGAGCTTCGCTACTGCCTTTCTCAGAGCTCCTCTCTCTAACTTCTCTCTAGGATTTCTAAACTTGCTCAAAGAAATGGTGTGAGGATTTTGCAAAGACTTGAAGGCTATTTATAGAAGAATTGTAAGGGCATTTTGGTAATCTTCCAAACTTCCTCTTTCATTGTAAACCATGGAATAAAAGCACTTTTGAAACTCATTCTACTCCATAGAATGTGTGTGCCGACATCTTTTATTCCTTTAGCCAATTAATATGTTTTATATGGCCAATTGCATTGTTCACTTTATTTAAAGCTTTCTCCTCCTTCTTTCTACTTTAATCAACCACTTGCATTTATATACACTTACTTCTCTTTCTCCAATTCGGTTATACACACCCAAAGAACTCAATTCGGCTGGCCCCTTTATTTGACTTTTCAACCTTGCTTTTTGATTCATTTATGCTTTAATACTTGGCCAATATCTAATCATCATTCACACCACATATATAAATACACTCTTATACGTTCCCTCTCCTTCCTACATCCAATTCGAAATGTTTGCTTGATTTATGACCAAGGAGGTTGATTCCCACTTGCACAAAATATCACTTTCAATTGCTAGGCTCACACTTGGCCACATCACTCTCTTTTTACTCAAGACACACATAATTTCTTTCAACAACTTTGGCTGCATACATACAACAATCCATTCGTATCCCTCCCCATTTTGTTTTCTTCAAATTGCTTTAATTATTTTATATCATGTATTAATCATCTTATGTTAATTAACAAGAATTCTCTTATTGGCTCCTTAAGTAATTAACATGGATTTAGGCTTTAGGGGTTTCATACATTTAATCTCATATAATTTTTTTCATATTTTCCAACTAATTAGCAAGTATATTTTATGCTAATTTTTAGCCATTATCCCCTACTTATAGGGTTTTACATAATTATCTTTGAATTTTCCTTCGTTTATGCTTAAGTAATTAGCCAATAATTACTTAATTAATCCCTTACTAATCTTTGATAATTTTCTCAATTATAATTACTCCTCACCTCATAACTTTTGCACTGACATTAGAATTCTATGTCCTATGCATTTTAATAACATTTACGGGGGCATTTTGGTCATTATAATACTTTTGATTCCCTTCTTATAATTTTTCCAAGGTGATATTTTATTAAATTACTAAAATTAGAGACAATATACTCTCCTAATTTTAATAATTATTTCTCTCGCCTCCTAGGATTTTTCATAATATTTTCTAGGCCACTTATGCCCACTGGGGCATTTTGGTAATTTTGGCACTTTATTCCCTTTAATTCCCATAGTATTTTCCTTAGAAAATAAGATAATTATAACTTATATTTGAAACCTCATATTCACCTCTTATTCACCCACTTTCAATAGGTATATTTTGATACGGATTTTTAGGGTATTACAAGAAGTCATTTCCGTGATCGGTAGAATACTTAAGTAATACGACGAAAAAGGGTAATCTGTGAAAAAGGCAGATAGTCACGAATTGGAGTTTGAAGAAAATAAATTGTAACTCAACATCTGGGGATGAGTTGAGAATTATCTGGACATATTTGGAGTCAGTGAATTTTTGTCCAGAGATTGATGATTCCGGAAATTTCTTCCGTAACTGGGCACGTTTTTCGAGAAACTTCAGCAGGACCGTTGAAACCCTGTATGGAATCAAAAATTAGGTTAAATTAGACATTTCTAATGAGTAAGAAAAGGTCTTCAAAGTTGTGATTCCGAATTTCTAAGATTTTACAAGATTACGCGATTCGAACACCGAAACGGGACTTTATCGGGTAGGAGCTTCTAGAAAGGGGCTAAATGGCACCATGTGATAGGTCATGGCTGCCACCTAAGGGGAGGTGGAGGTCGGCTTCCATGTGTAGGGCTGAGATGTTGCCACTCCAACGAAGTGCGATCCGGCGGTCGATATCTGGTTTGGTAAAGCATGAATAGTGACATAAAATCCCCTATAAATACCCCTTGCCCTCATTTGAAATCTTCACACAAAAATTCGCTCTAGAATTTCGAATTGGAGGAGCATCAACGAGGAGAAGAAGTCCGGGGAATATTGTAGCGAAGCTCTGAGTAAGTTTTTCGGTACTTAGTCTTAAGCTTTCTTAGTTCTTTCAGTAGTTAGAGTAAAAATGTTAGATTAGTCTTTAATCTTCCAAGTATGATTAGATATCATATAATAGGGGTATTTTAGTCATTATTTCGAAAATCATGGTAGGGTCGAAGTTCTGGCAAAATTTTGGAAAATTAGATTCAAAGTAGCGAAGCGCTGGCGAAATTCTGCCGATTAGGCAACTAGGGGCAAAATGGTAATTTGTACCTAAAATGCCTGTTATGATGTCAAATATTGATAATGGTGATATTATCATTATAGGATATCAGTAATCGTGATTTGCTGTCGTTACACTGTCCGACATGCCGCTGTCAGGACGTCTCGCTGTTTTCCGTCAAAAGTACGATTTTTCGCCTGAAGTACATACGCTCGTCAACTAAGGTATGTTCGCGTACTGTAACACTATCTCTGATGATTATTGAATGCATATATGTGATGATATGTTGTGTGAATAGTTTGGTGCCAAATGGAAGGCTAGTCTATGTGGGTGTGCCAATTAGTCTTCGTAAAGTCGGTGAGGCCCCTATGATAGACACTTACCTGGCCATTCTATTCGGTGCTATATGCACCGTGTCTATGGAATCGTACATAGATGCACTGTGTCTATGGAATCGTACATAGATGCACTGTGTCTATGGAATCGAACTTAGATGCACTGTGATTAAGGAATCGTACTTAGATCACTAATACAGTTTTTACGGGTTATAGTAATGAATATGCTGTATTGTTTTCCTATATGGATCATTGCTGTGATGCTAGAAATATTTGTTACGCTTATGTTGTTTATAAGCATGAGGTTAACCGTTACCTGAGATCCAATGTGGTAACTTGGATCTCAGCTATAGCTTCAGGGTCCGGAGGACCGGGGGCCGACAAGAGAAGCAAGCAGGCCACATAGAAGATCCGATTGAAGATTTCTTTCTGTCGTAGTATACTGTTGAACCACACGGTTTTTGTACTGCTGTTGTATCCAGCCAGACTTACGGCATTTTATATATATACATCTCAGTTACTCAATCGCTCCGATGCTGTACTCTGATTATCTTAAATGATGTTTTGATGAAAAAAAATATACTACTTTTGGAAAATGGGATGTTACATTTATGGTATCAGAGCATTCATTCTGGCATGAACCTGACTATGTTACTACGAACAGTTTGGTGCCGAAGGCAAGGCTAGTCTACGTGGGTGTGCCATTAAGTCGCCGTATAAGTCGGTGAGGCCCCCATGGTAGACACTTACCTGGCCATTTTGTTCGGATAACGGAGTTATGTTCAAAAGCCTTTTAAACTTGGAGCATATTTTGAAAACGAGTACTGATACAGCCCTGAGTCAGTGTACCACTTTCTGTGGGTGCATCACTCTAACCCAGAGTTTATGGTGGATCTGGGCCACGCCGGTTGAAACTCCGAGACCAACAAGGATAAGTACATGTAGTATTTGACTCATGTAGAGGAACTTCTGATACGAAATTCCATACCCGTTTTTGAGTAGACCAAATCAACGAAACCCTGAACGAGGGAAATAGAGTAAATACCCTTTTTGGTCCCTGGAAAACACACGAATGCCCTTTTTGGTCCCTGAAAAAAAAGAAGTCATTTTTTGGTCCCTAAAATGGAAAAATAAGGTCCATTTGAGTCCTTTTGGACATTTTTTTGGACATTTTAATCCCTCATAAATTCCCAAAAAGGTCATTTTTAGTCCCTAAAAAGGACCAAAACGACATTTCCTTTACTCAGGGACCAAAAAGGGTATCCGTGTGTTTTCCAGGGACCAAAAAGGGTATTTACTCAGGGAAATATTTCGGGTGCTATTTCGTAGTATGAATACGAAGTGTGATAAGTCTATGTGCAGTGTAGATACTAGTGCGATAAAATCCGTGATATACTAATTAAACGTTTTCCCTAATAGAGGAAAAGAACGCGACATGGCGAATCTAAGAGGAGCTGGAGCTCCCAGAGGCCGGGGCAGAGGCCGTGGCGGAGGACTAGGTAGACAACCTCGGGTGAATCCAGTACCAAACCAACCGGAGCAGAATGAGATACAGGAGATGAGGAGAACACTGCAAGAGCAGGGGGCTCTCATAGCTGAACTCCTTGGGGAAAGGTAGGAGAGATAGAGACAATTGCATGATCGACAAGCTGAGGGAGAACAACATTCTGAAGGAGAAGAAAACGAGCAAAGTGACGAGCACGATGAGGAATCAGAGGGGTCTGATAGATCCCGATCACCACCTCGACGAAGGAGAGTAGAGAAGACCACACAAAGCTGGGTCAACCAATTCTGTAAACTCAAGCCACCTGCATTCTGCGGGAAGAAAGAACTAGCTGAAGAATGGCTGATGAGCCTGGAGAAAGTCTTCAACGTGATGGAATGCTCGGAGAATCAGAAAGCTCAGCTAGCAATTTTCAAGCTTGAGGGAGACGCTGATAGATGGTGGAGGAGTGTTGCTACGACGCTGCAAAACCGATACTTCCCTGTCACCTGGGAAAAATTTATAGAGAAACTCAATGACCAGTACTTCCCTCCGTCGACTCAAGTGATAAAGGAGTCTGAGTTTTTGCACATTCAACAAGGGCAGGAGGAGTCATTTGACGATTACTTCGCTCGTTTCACCAACCTGTCCCGGTATTTGTCGTATCTGAAGCGTGAGGACGACGAGAGCTGGAAGGCTGATAGGCTGGTCTACGGGTTAAAGTACGAAATCAAGGAGAAACTAGTATCACAGTGGTTTCCTAATTTGGCTCAAGCAGTTGAATCCTACCGACTAATTGAGCGTAATCTAAAAGACCTAAGAAGATTCCGGAACTCCAACAACAGCAACAACAATGCAGGACGTGGTGGAATTAGTAGTGGAAATTCCTCACAAAAGAAGAAAGTGCCCTGGAACAACCCCAGTGATGGGAACAAGAGGCCATTTCAACCTGGCCAGCCAAACTTTCCAGAAACACAAGGACCTCGACCATGTCCAAAGTGCGGAAGGTACCATAAAGGTACTGACTGCGATGGGAAGCAAATATGCTACAAGTGTCAAAAGCCTGGACACATCAGCAGGGACTGTCCACAGAGAGCTACCGGGATGAGGCCGCAAAACCCAGGCCGGGTTTTTGCTCTAACCAATGAAGAGGCCGGAGAACCTTCAGGGGTGGTTCACGATATTAGAGCTCCGTAGAGATCTAATTCAGTTATAGTATGATCCGGGTGTTAGACCGATTAATTACTACTGATACTTGTACGGATCCTTTTGGGATGCATATATATATATATATATATTTCCTTACAATGTAATAGTAGCTACATCATTAGGTGTGAGCTTGTAGCATGTAAAGCGTGTTTTGAACCAAGTTGCAAGTATAATATAAATCTTGTTACTACTTCATAACGTCAACAACATTCTCGATTGTGTTAAAATAGTGCCATATCAAACAACGTCAAACGAAATTAGAGTGCTGAGAAGGCAACTTAAAGAAATAGCCAGAAATGGTAATATAGAGGTGTAGTTTTTGGATCTAACGGGATAGTACCGCAGATTCATGAGGAATTCTTCATAACTTAAACGAAGTTCACAAGTAGGAGACCAAATCATTAATGTTGAACAAAGACTGTGAGAGAAGATTTCATGGATTGAAAAAGAAGTTGGTCACAGCACCAAGATATTGGTTATCCCAAATCCAAGTAGATTTTATAATGGTACCAATAGGAATGGATCGGGATTTGTCTAGCTGCAGCATGACAGTGTGATGACTTACCACTCTCAAGTCTCTTAAAGTCGAACCAATCCACACATAACATAGTAATAATCATTATCATGTTTCTTAAGTAACTATAAAACAAATCACGATAGTATCATTAAGTATAAAGTATCTTATGTTGCCACGGTGTATGGGAACCATGGGAACATAATATATCGAAGTACGACATGATATCCATGAGTATGAGATATATGGTGTTGCCGCGGTGTATGGGAACCACGGGGATACTGTATATCAAAGTACGACATGATGAATGTGTAGTACGCGGTGTTATGGGCACCACGGAAACGCTAAAACACTAAAGTACGTGGTGTTATGGGCGCCACGGAAGCAATATATATAAAGTACGCGGTGTTTTGACGCCACAGAAAACACGATATATCAATTTAAAACATGATAAAAACTTTATAATCAAGCTGAAACGAATTCTCGGTCACCGAAAGAAATGATCAAAAAATGTTCTGATTGAATAAGTATCCGGAGCGTATGGTCCGGAGTCTGGTTAATGCAACGGCTAGATAGGACGAAGATTGGATAGTATAGAGCAAATTTCGAGGACAAAATTTTGTTTAACGGGGGAAGAAATGTAATACCCGGACAAATGAGATGGCCATTTTTGAATAAGTGAATATGTAGTCTCAATATCTGTGATATATTTATTGTATTTTCTAGGGAAAAATCTCTTGAAAATTCGGGAAAAAGAAAAAGGAGTAAAAATGACCAAAATGCCCTTGTGGGCATAAATGGCCTAGAAATATTATGAAAAATACTAAAAGGCAGTAAAATAATTATTAAAATTAAGAGAGTATATTATCTCTAGTTTTGGTAATTTAATAAATTATAAAGCTTGGAAAAATTAAAGGAGAAAAATCATAAAGTATTCCGGGATCATGATTGACCCCATAATTATTAATATTTTACTTGGGAGATAAAATAGCAATGTTAGTTCAAACTTTAGGAGGAAATAATTGATTCTAAATAAGAAAATTATCAACAATTGCTAAGTGATTGGTTAAATAATTATTGGCTAATTATTTAAGCATGAACAATGGGATAATTATGATAAATTATGTAAAACCCTTTAATTAGTGGTTTATGGCTAAAAAATTAGCATAAATATATTTTCTAATTAATTGGAAAAGATTGAGAAAAATAAATGAGATTAAGTAATTTTGAGCCTAAATCTAAAAATGGACCAATAGGGAAATTTTGTAAAATAATTATATAAAATAAATTATAATAAATTATCTATTAAATAAATAATTAAATAAAAACAGAAAATATAAAATAAGTGTGTGGTGTGTGCCGACATGGTGGAGAAGAAATTGGTGGATATAAGAGGTTGGAAGGAAATGTGAAACTCTTAATTAATAATTAATTAAGTGTAAAAGTAAATAGGATAAATGACCACCGATAGAAATTAAATTCTATCTAGAGAACCATGAACAAGGTTTTTAAAGTCAGAGAATATTATGGACAAGTATAATTTTATCTCGGACTGGACTGTTTTAGAAGTCATTTCCGTGATCGGTAGAATACTTAAGTAATAAGACGAAAAAGGGTAATCTGTGAAAAAGGAAGATTGTCACGAATTGGAGTTTGAAGAAAATAAATTGTAACTCAACATCTGGGGATGAGTTGAGAATTATCTGGACATATTTGGAATCAGTGAATTTTTGTCTAGAGATTGATGATTCCGGAAATTTCTTCCGTAACCGAGCACGTTTTTCGAGAAACTTCAGCAGGACCGTTGAAACCCTGTATGGAATCAAAAATTAGGTTAAATTAGACATTTCTAATGAGTAAGAAAAGGTCTTCAAAGTTGTGATTCCGAATTTCTAAGATCTTACAAGATTACGCGATTCGAACACCGAAACGAGACTTTATCGGGTAGGAGCTTCTAGAAAGGGGCTAAATGGCACCATGTGATTGGTCATGGCTGCCACCTAAGGGGAGGGGGAGGTCGACTTCCATGTGTAGGGCTGAGATGTTGCCACTCCAACGAAGTGCGATCCGGCGGTCGATATCTGGTTTGTAAAGCATGAATAGTGACACAAAATCCCCTATAAATACCCCTTGCCCTCATTTGAAATCTTCACACAAAAAATTCACTCTAGAATTTTGAATTGGAGGAGCAGCAAGGAGGAGAAGAAGTCCGGGGAATTTTGTAGTGAAGCTCTGAGTAAGTTTTTCGGTACTTAGTCTTAAGCTTTCGTAGTTCTTTCAGTAGTTAGAGTAAAAATGTTAGATTAGTCTTTAATCTTCCAAGTATGATTAGATATCATATAATAGGGGTATTTTAGTCATTATTTCAAAAATCATGGTAGGGTCAAAGTTCCGGCAAAATTTTGGAAAATTAGAGTCAAAGTAGTGAAGCGCTGGCGAAATTCCGCTGATTAGGCAACTAGGGGAAAAATGGTAATTTGTACCTAAAATGCCTGTTATGATGTCAAATATTGATAATGGTGATATTATCATTATAGGATATCAGTAATCGTGATTTGCTGTCGTTACGCTGTCCGACGTGCCGCTGTCAGGACGTCTCGCTGTTTTCCGTCAAAAGTACTATGTTCCGACAGATGTACCTACGCTTGTCAACTAAGGTACGTTTGCGTACTATAACACTAGCTCTGATGATTATTGAATGCATATATGTGATGATATGTTGTGTGAATAGTTTGGTGCCGAAGGCAAGGCTAGTCTATGTGGGTGTGCCAATTAGTCGCCGTAAAGTCGGTGAGGCCCCCATGATAGACACTTACCTGGTCATTCTATTCGGTGCTATATGCACCGTGTCTATGGAATTGTACTTAGATGCACCGTGTCTATGGAATCGTACATAGATGCACTGTGTCTATGGAACCGTACTTAGATGCACTGTGATTAAGGAATCGTACTTAGATCACTAATACAGTTTTTACGGGTTATAGTCATGAATATGCTATATTGTTTTCCTATATGGATCATTGCTGTAATGCTAGAAATATTTGTTACGCTTATGTTGTTTATAAGCATGAGGTTAACCGTTACCTGAGATCCAATGTGGTAAATTGGATCTCATCTATAGCTTCAGGGTCCGGAGGACCGGGGGCCGAGAAGAGAAGCAAGCAGGCCACGTAGAAGATCCGATTGAAGATTTCTTTCTGTCGTAGTATACTGTTGAACCACACGGTTTTTGTACTGCTGTTGTATCCAGCCAGACTTACGGCATTTTATATATATACATCTCAGTTACTCAATCGCTCCGATGCTCTACTCTGATTATCTGAAATGATGTTTTGATGAAAAAAAAATATACTACTTTTGGAAAATGGGATGTTACAAAGCGTGAGAACGAATCTCACGAATATCAAGCAAGCTCGAGGTTAACCATGGTGCACCAAGGAGTAACAGTACTGCTGTTAGTAACCAGCGTTCTATATTCAGTCCTCTCAAAATCGTTTCAAGCATGCTTGGGGCCAATTTGCCAAGCGGTGAAAAGTTCTTCTTTCAATATCATAATGGCTCGTATGAAATACAACATAATATAATACCCCAGAATGAAAGTTCACAAACAATATTTCAAGACTTTCCTTCAAATTCAATCTGTTGACAAAACCTTTCCCAAATAATAAAACTTGCGTACAAACATTCTAAATTACAAGGCTATCTTAACATGAAAATTTATGAGAGAAAATCAAAAGTTTCTTTAGCATTTTCATACATAATCATGAATTATACTATAAAGTAATAGGAGAAACATAAATAACAATAAATAAAATTATCAATCTATACTCATTTTGATACTGATGAAAACTGACATAATTCTAATCAACTTTCATTAATAAAATAGCAATATGAGAATGTGGCAACAATTTAAATTAAAATATAACAAGTAAAGATATCATTTAAAATTTGTAATGGGACGTCATTCATTCACCTGCTGTGTTCCAAAATATATCACTTTCTCCTATTGACCCGCTTTTGACTTATTCACTCCTTACTTCTCTAATGTCCTATAACAAAAACGTTAATACTCTAATTATATCTTTATATATAAAATATTCATAACATCTCATTTGTTAAGATTCTTTATTCTTGTATTATATGCCACATCTACATTTTGGTTTATCACATAGCAAAATCAATTTGTTTTATATATATAAAACTGCATCCCCTTAATGCATACCTACTACTTCATAGTCAGTATCTTAATATTCTAACTTAAACTTATGTTCTCTAAATCATCCCAACAACTCATCAAACACATCCAAACATCATAGGTATTCAAAGATTAACATGAGAACATGCACACTTAGTATTTAAATAGAAAATTGATTTCCTTCCCCTGCAACATCGTGAAACAAATCCAAATTTCAATATAGAAGCTCATATAGCTTTTTATTTCCTTCAAGTATCTTATGGTTAACCAAAGCGTAAGTCATAAACAACATTATACTCACAAATTATCAATCATAGATCTTCAAACAATAAATAAATAAATAAATAAATAAAATGATTTCTCAAAGTTTCCTCAATTCCAATTTTTGGCCTATGATACTTTAATCATATCTAACTATTCCTTGTAGCTTTAAAGTCCCCTCTCAAGCATTTTATCAAACACCCAATCCGCATTTAAATTAACAAGCTCCAATAGCACTCTTCTTCAAATCAAAATTTCAGATTTTATATCCTACAATTTGAAATCCAATCTTATCTAATTAATGCAACCCAATCCAAATAAAGAATTGAAAAAAAATAGTCACCGTTGCCTAACCAACGCAAAACACAGCAAAGGGGGGAAAAAGCCAGAACTTCCACACTAGAATAATTTGAAGCTTCATGGAAATAAGATAAAATGGAAGAAGCTAATATACTTACCCATACAACTAACGCACAAGTAGAGAAGTTAGGATGGTGCTCAATGAAACAGAGGAAGACGGAGGAAAGAAGAAGCTTTGACATAACACCTCCATACGTCTAGTAAAGAGGGGAGGAAGAACCTGAGCAAACCTATTTTCATTCCACATGAAAATCGGACCTCAAAATGAGCAAAACCTAGATTCCAAGAAGGGAAAACAGCTTCAGCGTGTCTGGGCAACACACAGAGGTGCCGGTGGACGAACGAGAGCAGAGGAACAACGACGGTGGCAGAGAAAGGTGAAGGAACAGAGTCAAGCAATGGGGTGTGGCTTCCATCCACTTCCTTTCCCATCTACTTCCCATCCTCTTCTCAATCTCAGCCGTTGGATTGAAATCTGAACGGTTCAAATTTAATCTTTTATAAAAATATTATTTTTATATTAAAAAATATTAAATTATTAAAAAAAATATAAAAATAATACTTTTATATAATATTAGATCTGAACGGTTAAGATTTCAATCCAACGGCTGAGATGAGGAAGAGGATGGGAAGGGAAGAGGACCGTAGCCAACCCCCAAGCAATGGAGCTGGGGCTTTTGGGTTCCAAAATCGCGATGCTTCTCCTACTCAAATGGAAAAGTCGTATAATGGACTATGGAATCTGATCTCACCTTTTTTTTAAATTAAAAAAAAAAACATATATAAGGGCGTTTTGGTAAATTCCGTTGAGATGTGGCAAAATAAAAATTTGAGTAAATACCCTTTTTGGTCCCTGAAAAAACACGCGCTACCCATTTTGGTTCCTGAGTAAAAAAAATGTCATTTTGGTCCTTTTTAGGGACTAAAAATGACTTTTTGGGAATTTGTGAGGAATTAAAATGCCCACAAAAAATGACTAAAAGGACTAAAAGGGACATTTTTTTTACTGTTTAAGGACTAAAATGACATTTTTTTTTTTACTCAGGGACCAAAATGGGTAGCGCGTGTTTTTTCAGGGACCAAAAAGGGTATTTACTCTAAAAATTTCAACTTGCCTTAAAGAGGATTCGAACCCAGAACCGAGTGAACCTCTGACCATTCTCATTACCATGAAGCTACAAGTTTCATTTTGGCATCTAGTTTCAGTAAATATACTAAATATATAATTAGCTTATAATAATATAATTTAATTAATTAATTAATTTTTTTTGGAGCCATTACAATAACCTAGGTTGTATTCTCTTGCACAGAGTCAATAGTAATTAATTTTTGAATTAATTAGATGTTTAAGACTCAAAAGAAATAGTGGTAATTTTTAGGTCTTTTTTAAAAAAAAAAATTGTCAGCATTTTCGGCCACCGGTTGCTGGCCAAGTGAAAGAGCTCCGACAATGAGCTCCAAAACACTGGCGGCTGAGGCTCTGATGGCCGGAAAATAAAGGTCCAGTGAAAGGTCTGGCTCCAATGGCCGAAAGATAAATGTCCAATGAAGGGGCCAAGTGGCACCCTAAGAGTGGCATTGCTAATGGCAACAAACTCCAGCAACCAGTGTAACACCCCTAATTCAATGCTACCCAATATATATATTAATGAGCAGTATATATGAATATCATCATAGTGGAGTGATTGAGCGTATAAGTTGGGTTGAGCAGTTGAGTAATTGATACGTGGCACGGGTGGAAAAAAAGCTTTTAAGACCGGACAAAACAGGTATATTAGGACCGGACCCGCGACAGGTCTTGTTCCAGGTGGTATTAAAAGTCTCCCTATTAAGACCGGACTTGTAACCGGTCTTAAAGAAATTCTTTTAGACCGAACATTTTAAACATCCGGTCTTAAAAGTGTTTAAAAAAAAAAAAGAAAAAACTCAAATGAAACAACCGGTCCCAAATCACCAGATCTGGCAACATTTTGAATGTCCTTCCGTCATCAACGACCGAGAACCAAGAGAATATTGGAAGCAACAAAAACAAGAAAAACAAAAAAGATGATTACAAAGTTCAGAAATAAGCAAAAATAACAAGAAACAGAAATCATTCACCATGAAAATCGAATTTGAAGTCCAGATCTACAAAAAAATCATAAGCTTAAAGCAACTAAATCTGAGCAGATTGGAGGCAACGACAACAAGAAAAACAAAAAAAATGATTACAAAGTCCATAAATAAGCAAAAATAACAAGAAACAAAAATCCTTCACCATGAAAATCGAATTTGAAGTCCAGATCTACAAAAAAATCACAAGCTTAAAGCAACCAAATCTGAGCAGGATCCTCTTGTCGGTGCTAGCAAAGCTTCAAGCAACCAAAATCGAAGTCCAGATCTGAGCAGGAGCGGTCAAGGTAGGAAATAAACAGACTTAAGCAAGAAGAGATCTGGGTTTGATTTCAAGCCGGATCTATGCGAAGGCGGCATTGAAAGAGCCATAGATCGAAGAGGAAGGAGCCGCCGTCGTCGAGAATCCTCAAAGTAGTACGCTTTCGCTGTTGCTGAGGATTGGAGTCGACGCCATCGCAAAACCCTCGAAACATCTCATCGCCAACGTTGCTAAGGATTTGAATGTGTGGCTCTTGGGATGACTTACAAAGATTGCGAGTAGGTTAGAGGAAGAGGATGACATTCTTGCTGAGGATTTGACCTGTGAGGCTCTTGAGACACTCGTTGAATCTATAACTAAGCAAATGTTATATCACCAAGAAGACAAAGCAGACTTACAAATTTAATAGGTTTAGCGAATTTAGTTTTTTTTTTCTTTTACACTTTTAAGACCGGTTTTTTGAAACAACCGGTCTTAAAAGTGAAAAAAAAAATTAAAAAATTGACCGGTGACAATTTCGTAAATATATAGAACACTTTTAAGGCCGGTTGTTTCAAAAAGCCGGTCTTAAAAGTGTTCTATATATTTACGAAATTGTCACAGGTCTTTTTTTTTTTTTTTTACACTTTTAAGACCTGTTGTTTCAAACAACCGGTCTTAAAATTGTTCTATTTATTTACGAAATTGCCACCGGTTATACTTTTAAGACCGGATATTTTATAATCCGGTCTTAAAAGTCTTCTATATATTTACGAAATTGCCACCGGTCATACTTTTAAGACCGAATCTTTTATAATACGGTCTTAAAAGTGTTCTATATATTTGTTCAAAGTTAAGATTTAATTAGTTAGCGTATACGATTATATTGTGCAATTATCTTAATTAAGTTATTAGAGAGATTTTAGGAATTAAGTTAGCAGATCATGGTTTTTTGAATTTCGTAATTAAATTCCTAATTGTAATCATTTTAATTAAGATGTTAGAGAGATTTTAGGAATTAAGTTAGCAGATCATGATTTTATGAATTTCGTAATTATATTCTTGATTGTAATAATCTTAATTAAGTTCTTAGAGATATTTTAGGAATTAATTTAGCAGATCATGGTTTTTTGAATTTCGTAATTATATTCCTGATTGTAATCCCTAGATTATAGGAACTGCCTAGGTCAGAAGATTATTTACTTATTAGCATTTGTATATAATTTCAATTAAGCGAATGAATAAATCATCGCATTCTCGGACTCATCTTTGATCAGCGTCTTCTCACAATATTTACGAAATTGCCAGCAGTTACACTTTTAAGACCGGATATTTAATAGCCTGGTCTTAAAAGTATTCTATATATTTACGAAATTGCCACCGGTCATACTTTTAAGACCGGATCTTTTATAGTCCAGTCTTAAAAGTGTACTATATATTTACGAAAGTGTCACTGGTCATATTTTTAAGACCGGATCCTTTATAATCCGGTCCAAAAAGTTCTTTATATTTACGAAACTGCCACTGGTCATACTTTTAAGACCTGATTCTCTATAATCCGATCTAAATGAGGCGGTCTTAAAGCTCTTTTTTACACTAGTGTGGCTATAACTTAAACCATTCGCAGTGTATCCAGTCGAGCGAATATCAATACAGTTATCCAAATATACAGATACAAAGTATCTAACAGTATAAATACGGCCCAAAATATCAAAACTCTAGATGAGTCCTTAAGCATGCTACTTACCCTTCACACAGTTCCTGATCCTTTAGATCCTGAAGCTAGGGTCAATTCTGAGATTCAATACCCATTGAATCTCAGGTAAGAGTTAACCTCATGCTTAAGTATATACAACATATATAACAGATATTCATTACATATCAGCATCAACCATGCATAACATACAACAGATGTAAGGTTACAACATTACATAGCACCCAGCACACATCAAATGTAATGTTCACAACGTTTTCACTCACCTCGTGCCACAAACCCACGTTTCCTCAGCGATAGGAAAACATACATACGACATTATCATGACTATAACCCGCAAAAACCTAAATGTATAAAAACAGGTGACCTAAGACCGAGTCTTAGCCATAGTGCATGACCCAAGACCTAGTCTTGTCCATGAATCTATGAATCAAACAATCATATATATATGCATACAAGGAACACAAGAGTTAGAGTTACAATACGTGTCCGTACCTTAGTCTGTGTAGCTAGTGATACGATTTCCTTTTGGTACTGATTCCCAAATTCTCGGATATCCTATAACATTATCACCGCATTATTTCCTTTAAAAATAATATCCTTAGAGATATATTTTCCATTATTGACATTTTTACCCTTGGTATATTTTTTATTTCAATTATACCCTTACATTTCTTTAAAAAACGGAATTTCAGTATTTCTGCCCAGATTTTTTGGTAACTTTGAAAAATCATAATTAATTTCAAAAAAATTGAAATGAGGTGCTCCAAAATTATACATAACCCTTGACATGTCTATTTTTAAGGAAAAATAACCCCTTTAACTCGAAATATATGAATCAATACCAGTTTCATATTTTCCAATCACTGTTCAGATTATCTTCCAAAACCGTGACCTAACTTCAAGAATTTGTATCTCCTAGTACAGAACTCAAAACGTTACAAATTTTATATCAATGGAAATCCTTACATGTATACTTTACCCTTGTAAAATTTCATTATTTTAGGACTTCATTTGATACATAAATTAATGACTACAAATTGACTGATTCCAGAAAAATTGAAATCTGAGATTTTTTCCCAACTTTCACCATTTGGATCTTTTGATTCCAAAAATTATTTCCCAACATGTTTTTACCTCATTCAGAATTTTAAATGCAATGGATGCCTAAAAACATGTAAAGGAATTTACTTTCTCATTTTCTAGATTAAACTACATTTATACTAAAAACTAAAGAATTCACCCTTGAAGTTCTTTCTCCTTCTCCTTGCTCTATCATTTTCTCGACTCTCACTCTCACTACTAAGGATCAGCTGCTTTGAGCTCATTTGGTGTGAAGAATGAAGAGGGTAAGCACATCTATTTATAGGGAAAATCCTAAGGTCAAAGTGGTAATTACCCAAGCATACCAAAACTTCTTTCCTTTCATCCATTTGATCCAATTTGTGTTAGTTTAAGTTCAATCCTCACCTTTAATCCATGAATTAAGTCTCGCGTTGGTTCAATTAATTACCTAAGGGTTTAGCTTATTTTCTTAATTTTCATTGGCTAATTGTTATTGTTGACTTTTGGGGCTGATTTGATTAAGCGTAATTATCCCCTTAATCATGTGCTGAATTATCCTTTTATTGCAAATGTCATAGGTTAATTGGTTTGCTACTTAATCAAGGTCACTAGAGCATTATTAGCAAACTTAATTTCATCCCTTGATATTTTCAAGATAGCAGCCCCATTTAGGATGATCTTAATTTACCTGATCATGTTGAAGAATTATGAATGTGAATTTTGAGGTATTACAACCAGCCCATGAACGGCGGTACCAACGGTTGGGGCTTCAACGACTGAAAAATAAATGTTCAGCAAAAGGGCCAAGCGGCTACTCAAACCCACCCACTCTTGGCACATAGTGACATTACCATTGGACTAGCAAAGCCCTTGATTTCACATATGCAATAAAACATATATGTAATAATTTTATATCCTTACCGTCTTTAAAACATAGTTAACCAATGTCTTACACATCATTAACAAGTATAATAGCCTTATAAAAAAGTGACATATTTTTATTAACAAGATCAAATTTGCAAGTGCCTTATACATCATGAGCAAGTCAAATAGGCCTATGAACAATATAATTAATTTCTTAACAACTACTCATTTCTAAGTGTTTAACACTTCATGAATAAATGGAATAGACCTTTGAAAAAGGTTAATAAAATTTTAAATTAATTTATCTTAATCTAAAAATTATTTTAAAATATAAAAATTCATAAAGTAGAATCAGGTAGTGGTAAAGACGGTGAAGGAAAAAGCAATATCTATAATTAATTATGTGTTAATTGATTTTGATTGAACTTTATGATGATTTCCCATGAATTAATTAATTAATATAACTTGGTAAATTGAACTGAAATTATTTTTTTCCCTAAAAAAATTTATTTATGCATAATTCCTTTATTAAACTAAGAGATAAGATTGATCTATAAAAAATTCAAAAGGTGTTTTAAAATATAAAATTAATTTCTTAATAAATAAATAATGTTATCTCTCAAATGATATTGCCATGTAATTAACGATTTGAAAAATAAATAATTATGGATATATAAGTACAAGCATACATAGGGATAAAAATATATAATATGGTTCAAATTTCTGAGGGATGATAGCTTGAGAGATAACATTATTTATTTGATAAAAAAATAATTTTATTTTTTAAAATACATTCTGAAATTTTTATAGATCAATCTTAATTCTTTATTAAATAAATAAATTATATATAAATTAATTTGTTTTATAGAAAAAAGAACAATTTCAGTTCAATTAGCCAAGTTATGTTAATTAATTTAGGGTTAAGGTGCATATTTACCAACGAACTATTACCTGAGGAGCATCTAGCACAAAAAAACAATTGAGGGTACCATAATTACCAATCAACAAGTAAAAAGTGAAAAAAAAGTACCAAATAACTATCAAAACAAACAACTATCACAATTACGTTAAAATATGAGGCACTGGCATAGGACGGTGGCAGAGACGCACTACTACAAAAATGCTAAACAACGACCTAAATAAGACCCAATTAATGACTCTTTTCTGAGGGACGTCTTGGAGGGGGTAGAGGAAAATTTCCAAAATGGCGACCTGATCCTAAATAAGGTCGCCTTATTAAGGCGACCTGATTTAAGATCAGGTCGTCTTAATAAGGCGACCTGATTTAGGATCATGTCGCCTTATATAGGTAAATAAGGCGACTTGATTTCAAATCAGGTCGCCCTTAAGAAGACCTGATTAATATAGAGTTCGCTTTAAAGGCGACCTTATATTCAATCGTGTCGCTTTAATGAGTTCATAAGGCAACCCGATCTTGGATTCAGTCGCCTTATGATAACAAAGGCGACTGATTTCAAAATCAGTCGCCTTTGTTGAAATTAAGGCGACACGATCTTCTATTCGTGTCGCCTTATTAGAAAGGCGACACGATTTCAAAATCAGTCGCCTTTGTTGAATTTTTTTTTAAAAATAAACTACAAACTATGAGATATCTACCAAGTTTTTAATTTGCATCACCTTAAACCACCAAGCAACACAAGAATCACATAACACAATACATAAACAGAATATATTCGGTGCTCCCTGGTTGTTGATGGAACTATAAATCAAAGGCAAATTGTTAAAAACGAATAAAGGCATATCTAAAGCTACTGTGTCAATGAAATAACTTGAATTGAAACTACTCACCGTCGATTTAAACCACTTCGGTCCACCCTGCTCTTTTGCATTGATAAGTCGTCTATACGTCTTGAGGCCACTATCATTAAAATGGAAATTAACAGTACATGTTAAACCATTCATTTAAAAGAAGAATCGATGATTCGAAAAAAATTTACTTACTTGGCAAACATGTTTTTGATATCCTCTGTAGGATTGCCATTTATCGAATCGAACCAATAACAGAGTTCTTGCTCTGACAAACAACACACAGCGTCCAATGACCACTACAACATATACGTATTAATATTAAATTAAGATAAGACCGCAATTTATTCACAAAAATCTTATAAGACAAAACAAAAGTACGCACCTTTCATGTATTGGCGCTAGATAACAAGACGACCCTCCGTCGCCCATTGTTAGACCAACATAAATTGACCTCCTGGGTAATGTACTGCGAGCCGAAGCCGTGCATCCAGGACATAAGTATCCATACGAACTCGCTCGCGGTGTGCCGACGCATAATTCACGGCAGAAACTATGAAATGAAATGATAAATGTTATTGAAGATCTTAAACAAAAAAAAAAAGAGTACTAACATAATTAAAGGGTTAAACAAACTTACAGGATTGCAAGTTGAAGAAACTGTATATCTAAACAATCCATCGTCAAAAACTCCATCAAATCTTTCTTGTCAAATGTCATCGGATATGTCTTTTCTGCACCGACAATGCCCGGAGGCATCTGCAAGCTTATGAGGCCGAAGATATTTTCCATCGGATATTCTCTCATCAGAATGCCATCCCAACTTCTTCGCCGTTGCTTCACTAGTAAACAGACGCTTAAACCGTGGAATTATTGGAAGATACCACAATGCCTTCAAAGGTTGCCTTTTGTTGTCCGCTCTCCGTAAACACTAACTTTCTTCACTTTGTATCGTGAAGTTTTACACTTCGGACAATGGGCAACTGTGTATCTTTTTATACTCCATACCCATCGTAGACAAGATTTTCTTGGCCTCATACATACGATTTGGAAGTACATTATCCACTGGCAACATATCATACAACAATTCAAGCAGCGACGTGAAACTGCTATCGGTCCACCCACAAGTTGCCTTTAAGTTGACCAAATGTAAGGTCGCAGTCAACCGTGTATACTTAGTACACCCAGGGAACAAAGGTGTCTGTATCACTCCGCACGCTTTCATATTCACCCGATTGTGCAAAAGATTCTGCCTCAACATCATTAATCATTTTCTCTATTCCATCATCATCATCTACCTCAACTTCATTTGCATGGGACGCACCGGTACTTACTTCCTCACCATGCCATATCCACGTTGTGTATCGAAGGTGTATTCCATCACAAAGTAGGTGGTCCCTTATATCAGCAATAACCCTTCGACTCCCATTTAAACAATTAACACATGGACAATAATACATCCCATTTTTTGTGGCCACATTCCTTCTAGCAAATTCAATAAACTCTTCCACCCCATTCTCATATTCTTCACTAGTTCTCAATGCATTCATCCAACTATGACCCATTTTATTACCACCTACGACATTTCCAACAACATTCAAGTTCATGTCAATTTCAAGAACGACATGTTTTCTTTTAAGTAAATTTCAAGATTTCCCTTAAAAGTAAGACATCCCAAAATTTCAATAACAACCGATTTCAGCTTAATTCAACAACAAAACTTACTAACTAAACCAATTTCAGCTTTCTGTTTTGAAGGACATCCCATGTCACAAGATCATCCTTAAAACATACAAAAACAAGCCAATAAATAGAAGTAAATATTGATATAGTTTATCTTCTTCATCATTTAACCATATCCTATATTTGGCATCTAGAATATCGCTTAGCTTATCCATGAGAACATAAGTAAGCTAAGATCTAATCTAAACAATTTGGAGAAGAGCTTAGAATGAATATAATCTCATTCATGAAGTGGTATTGTGAGGAAAATCTAAAAGTTGAAACAAAAATAATAGCAAAGAAGTTTAGAATCCCACTACACGTTGTGACGCTAATCATGTGTTTTTTTTTTTTGATATTAAAGGAAGGCAAAAGCCAAAATTACAACCATACCAATTACACAAAGGAGGAATTTAATCCTAGACTCTCCTGAATTACCCAAGACCTGAGATAATTCGGACAAACATCAATAATTTGTTAGAAGACAACTCTAATTGCTTTATTTCGAGCGTGTGATTGTTTTTCCGATATGGCAATTGAATTGAAGGGAAATAATTGATTGAAAGATATGGTATACAAAGTTTAGAACTTTTTGGAGAAAAACCCGTATATAATTTGAAAGTCGTTGGTAGACTCCTCGCTTTGATACCCACCAAGTTTCGATTTCTTGAGGCTATACAACCCCGGGCCTATAATCAATGACTTCCCCACTTAATACCGAAACAGACATATAACAAACTTTAGCACTTTTTGCTACAAAAATAAGGCATCAAACGTAAACAGAGCTACTTAAACATGTTCTATCCTTGATCAAACACATTCCAAAGATCAAACGTAAATGAGCTACTTAATCGATACGTATTTCTCACCAATACTATCCAGAGCAAAGTGACAATTACCAAATGTTATCAAATTTAATTCAAGGGTTTCTCACTAATAATAACAAGACGGAATAGTAGATTTAAGAGTAACGTACGAACAAGCTTACTTGGAGAAGAGCGAAACGAAGGAGACGACGGCGGAGACGAAGGAGACGCGCGGAGACGAAGGAGACGACGGCGGAGACGAAGGAGAACGACGGCAGAGACGTACGGCAAGGAAAGGGACGGCCTTGGAGAAGAGCGGAACGAGAGTAAATTGAATATAGGCGACTGAATCATATTTCAGACGCCTATATTCCATTTTTGGCGACTGAATCAATCGTCGCCAATATTTTAATAATGGCGACTGAATCAATCGCGCACTGATTCGATTCAGTCACCATTATTAAATATAGGCGACTGATTTGATTCAGTCGCCATTATTAAATATTGGCGACTGATTCGATTCAGTCGCCAATATTATTAAATTTCCTAATTTCTATTAAAAGAAAATCCTTGTCGCCAAACAAAAAATTCAGGGCGTGAAGAAATTGACACATTAAAGACGTCCTGAAATATATGTAGGTCGTCATAAATGAATTTTATTGAAAAAAAATTAAATTCCATGGCGCCAAACAAATATTTCTCATATTTTTTGTGGCGCGAAACAATTTTAGACGTCCTGCAAAAATTTCAGGACACCAATAATCAATTTAAGGAGTCCTGATTTCTTATTTAGGACGCTGAAGGCTCAACTTCCTTAAATATAATTACAAGAATGCCACCGCCTTCACTTTAGACGTCCTATTTCTAAATAAGGACGTTTTTTAGGGTAGTAATATCCAATTTTTGTAGTAGTGACGCTAGAGAAAAGAGTGGTTAAGCCTTCTTGTTGGATAAGGCAAACACCAACAGAGATGGGACCCATGCGAGCAGGCCCTGTGGCAACAACGACTGCTACTTGTGGCATCAGAGGGATGGAACCAGGGTGCAAGGTGCGTGCCGGTCGAAAGCTGTGGACTGCTAGATTTGGTTTTGTTGCGTGATTCTCACCCTGATCAGCTGCATACGGACCTTGATGAGTTCAAGAGGGTGAGTGGAACACCCAACAACAATGGAAGCTTTGGAGACGCCGACGTCGTTGACACTATGACAGTCAATGGAAGACAGAGACACCAAGATAGTGACGGGGTAATACTTCATTGTCCAATCTGCACCTTAATTGTGTTTTTTTTCACTTTTTAATTGTTGATTGGTAATTATGGTACCCTCAATTTTGTTTTTTGTGCCAGATGCTCCTCAGGTAATAGTTCGTTGGCAAATCTGCACTTTAACCCATTAATTTATAGGAAATCATCATAAAGTTCAATCAAAATCAATAATTGATTTTTAGATATTGCTTGCGCCTTCATAGTCTTTAGCACTTCTTGGTTATACTTTATGAATTTTTATATTTTAAAATTATTTTTGAATAAGATAGATTAATTTAAACTTTTATTAAACTTGTTCAAATTTCTATCTCACTTATTCATGAAGTGTAAGACACTTGCAAATGAATAGTTGTTAAGAAATTAATTTATCATGTTCATAAAGCTATTCAACTTGTTCATGAGACTATTTGACTTATTATCTCAAAGGTAATGCCACTCTTGGGGTTCCAAGAGGGTCTTGGTATGAATACCCATTTGGATCTTCTTCTCTAGACATTTATTTTCCAGCCACTAGAGCCCTTTGGAGGAGTTCCAGTGCCTATCCAACTGGTAGTGGCCGGATTATGCTGACCTTTTTTTAAGAAAATATGGACAGGGGCACTTTGCAGGAGCTCTCATGCCTGGCCAGCAGCTGGTGGCCGAATAATGCTTACTTTTTTTTTTTTGAAAAAATGGATAGGGGTGTTAGATATGATTAGTTTTGATGATGTCTTATATAGATGTCATTATTAAGAGCAAAAAGATTGTATAATATATTTATCTCCTACGTTGACTAACTACTATGTATTTAATGTAGATTAGTTCAAAAAGAATTATAGAGATTAATCAAGAAGGAGATAAGAGATTTTAGTAAGAAGAAACTGGAGAGAATGTCAAGTTCAAGAAGAAGATGAGATATTAAAGAATTAAATTATGAAAATGATCAAGAGAAGAAGAAAGAAAGAAGAACTTGTTAAATGGAATGAGAAAATCATTATACAAGTTTTTAGATTGATTCTAGAAGTCTCCACGATCAAATGGAAGTTAGAATGACTCAAATCGGGGTTAAAATAAGCTACAATTGCATTCCTGAAGTCATGCTCGAGCACACCAATTTCATGCTCGAGCAAGGTACCCTTCCAACCCTTATTTTCACAAAAATCCGCTCTTGCTCGAGCATAAAAATGTCATGCTCGAGCATGGTGCTCGAGCAGAGTAAATTCCTTGCTCGAGCAAGGTCGTGTTTCAGCTACTCTGTTCAGCTCTGTTTCAGGCGACCTCTGGTATTTTGAAGATATCTCTCAAACTAGAAGTCCAATTTAGGTGAAACCAATTTTGTTCGAAACTAGACTTCCAATGCGTCATTTATACATAATAATCAAGTCCAAAAAAGGTCATATGAGAGAGCTATGAATTTTATAAGATGACAGTGAAATCAACGTCACACAGCAGACCAAGCTTCGATAATTTGAGTGTATCTCACACATTAAAAATCCAATTGAGCTGAAATTGGTGGAATATGAAAGTATACTCAAAGGGATTTCCATCAAAAGTTGAACCAACCAAAACGGAGTTCAGACCAGGGAGATATGGCCCTCGAAAGTGGACGGTTAGTTCAGAATGTTGCAAAAAATGTTGGTCAAGAACAACCTCCAATCATCTGATGATAATAGACGAAATACAATGAGTTTGGAGCTGATTCTTCTTGCATTAGAAAGAACACTTGAAGAGATTTATGAGAATGGGTGGTTTGCCAAAATTGAAG
This sequence comes from Acacia pycnantha, assembly GCA_025563575.1. NCBI lineage: Eukaryota > Viridiplantae > Streptophyta > Magnoliopsida > Fabales > Fabaceae > Acacia > Acacia pycnantha. The sequence goes on from JAMWYP010000085.1 coordinate 415,120, forward strand.
CTATATCGAAGGCGTTACGCTCACGGGAAATTGACTATTGTGCTGTCAATATTGTTGCTTCTTGAAAGTCTCTACATTCTGGAACTTGAGCTTTAGAGAATTATTCTTGTTAACACATGATCAGAAGATTCAAGAATAGAAGTGTGCCCGAGCAGAACTTTTGGCATGCCCGAGGAGCATCGAGTCTCTTCTCATTTTCAGTCTCTAGAGAACGCTTGCCCGAGCATGAAAAAGTCATGCTCGAGCACCATGCCCGAGCAGAGGTAGTGGCTTGCTCGAGCAGCGTTGTTAAAAATGATATTCTCGCCTTTGTGCAAGGTTTTCCCAAGCATGCCCTTATTAGCTTGCTCGAGCAACAGCGATACGCTATTCTACGAATGATTAATTATCTTCGATAATTATTGGGTCACCTTACCATTATTACTAATCATATTCAAACTCGTTTAATTCATATATAATCATTTAGTTTAAATGAGTTTCAGGTAATCAACACTTGATTGACGGTGAAACAAATCAGAGCAATTAATCTCACGCGTCAAAACAGAGCAAGTTGACAAACAGATGAAGCTCTTCCATTTAGGAAACAATTGACAAAGCTATCACTCAGAGCAATTATCTGCACAAACGAAGCAAAGTCAATAAATGAGATAACAGTCATAAACTTTCAATACCGAGCAAAAATGGAAAACAGAAGAAGCAACGAGATTCAACGGCTATATTTATTCCAACGGTCATATGCTAAATGGGAAGAATTGTTCAAACGGTCGAATACTCTTCATCAACTATAAAAGCAGAAGCATTCAAGATAGAAGATGTCAGAGACACGAGCTTACATATTCAAAATGCCAATACTCTGATATACACATACACCTCTCTGTTTCTCAATGTTCATACAATTCATCATAGAGAGTGAAATAATTTGTATTGAGCTTCAGTGTTTATTCATTCACTTCTGAGAGAGAGAAGATTCATTGTAAACACCTTATTATTTTATCTGAGAGTTGCTCAAGATTGGGTGATCTTGAGTGGGAATCGATTGTATCCTTACAGTGTGTAAGGGGGAGTATCTCAGTTGAGATTTGGCTTCACAAGTGCCTGTGTGAACTTGTGGTTTGTAAAGGCTTCTCTTGTGCCCAGTTCAAACAAGAGGATAGTGGATTAAAAATCTCAAGTGGAACTTGGGGTTAGTAAGTTGCGAAAAGATTTTCAAAGTTTTATCGGACACCCAATTCACCCCCCTCTTGGGTGAAGTCAGGACTAACAAGGGGCAATTATGTCATTTCACCATAAAAATTAATTTCATTTTGCCCACCAAGGTCTTGCTGTGATGTTTCAAAATTTATTGGGGTCTATTTGACAAACGTCACTTACTGAATTTTTCCCTTTAAAAATAATGGAACTCAAGGTAATACAAAAAAACAAATGTCAATACTTCTGCAATAAACATATAAATAAATAAAAAGATATACTATTCCACTTGTACATCTGTATGTGGTAATAATATTTATTTTGATACATTAGATCATTAATTTGCATAACATAACATGCAATTGTAAACAATAATTACTCTACTCCATATGTATGATATGTCTTGAGTCATTTCTTGGGTGAAAATAAGATAATAATTTCACTAAAGCTTATCATCTTCTTTCTCTAGGCGGAGGCTTTTCACAGTTGATCACCGCATCAATATTTCTACTGCTGCTGTTATATTTAAATAAGAAGAAATATTGATTTGTTTCTCCCATCACATCTATTCTGTAATAGAAAACAAATGTCTAGCCTATGGGGCTAGTAATGATTGATATTGGATCAGAGGTAGCGTCCACTGGTATCTATCGAGGAGATAATGCTAGCCGCACGGATCACCTGTGCTACACGGGGTTGGCTTTTCGCCCGAGGGTGATGTGTGTGCACAGTGGGACTGTATTGTAAAGAATGTAATATTCTACTTGTGGCGTACCTGGGAGGCAACCTCTTATATATAGAGATTACCTAGGGTTTCTGCTCTCCTTACCATGGGTCCTTCCACTGTGATCGTGCGCGTTCCATGTCCTGCATGATTGCTGGATTATCGGCATGTCCAAAGGTGACAGGCGAGTAAACTGCAATGTGGGAGGTTTCCCGCCTAAAGCACTCTTGGTGGGCCTTCGTCTGTCAGGCCCATTATTTGAATCCATAACAGTTGCCCCCAAACTCAGGAGTTCGGGTTTCTGAGCTGCTGAGATTTTTCTATCTCGGACTCTTCTTTTCGTGTACACTTCGGTATTGACTAAGTCCCAAGAAGTTGAGATTGTCTTACCTGGCCTGCATTGGGTTTTGTTGTTTTGGAGACTTCCTATCTCCCTATTGCCCCCCAATGTTTGGTGAAATGGAGACACTTGGCATGTTGTGATTTGATAACTCTGACTGCTTTTGTATCTCGACATTTATGTCACCAGCTTCTTTCTTGGAACTCTGCGTCGCCAAACCTCATTCAATGTTACGTAGCCTTTGCCGTCTGCTCACGTCTTTTAACATCAGTTATGATTTCTTCCTTGGGAAACGGAAACGTCATTTCCCCTTAAAGTCTCTCCTATCACTGCGAGATCCTTGCAATCTCCTTGGCCTATAAATCCTCTCATCGTCCCTCATCCTTTTATATCATTGATCTGCATCCCCTTCCTTTCTTGATAGATATTTAGGAAAGTGATGAACCTCCTATTGAGAGTCTCAAACTCCTTTAGCCGGTGGCTAGCTTCCATTTTTCCAGTCATGTGGGGAAGGAGAACGCGACAACGAAAGAAGACAAGAGCTGTTAAAGGTTGCGGCCTTACATTCAGATGTATTTGCTAGTCTTCAAGCACATCTCGTGGTGGACGCCTGGGATCCCAGATGTATTTGCCAGTCTTCACATCTGGTTCAACTTCATATGGGGTCCTTGGAAGTGGTTTAAGCTTTAATCCGAGCATCTGCTAGTCTCGAATTGAGCTTCTTCCTCCACCGTGAAAGGCCCGTGACTTGTTTGGCAGTCCCCCTGGATTTGTCTAAACTTTTCTGGGGTCTGCTGCATATTCGGCGAGGATCTCCAACCGCCTGAAGGTCTGGCCGAATAACAATGCAGTCTCTGGCGCTAGCTAGTCCGATCAATGAAGGATGGATAGTTGGTGACCATCAACTATTGTAATTAATGGGTTCATAAACGTTGTTCACGAATGTCGTCCCATTTGCTGTATTTTGATCTTGTAATCATCTTTGTGAATGAGTAGGCCAGTTGATTTCTTATGAGAAAATCATGTAACCTGATCTGGTATCAATATAAAATGGTTTTTCCTTCATATGCATCTTCGACTCGCTTTATCTTGCGCGAATGTCACTTTTTAATCCCAGTTATGGCCGCTGTGACTTATACCGAGTTAACATCGCTAGTTCAATTCGGTCGAACTTGCTAAGAACGTGGATTTGACCGAATGTGAAACGACATACCCCCTTTTTTTTGATAGACTGACACGTTGTAGCGTGTAGCTGTACCTCTAGGCCTGTGCGTCCTCCAACAGGCGCTCGGACTCTGTGCACAATTAATGCTTGCGTCGCTTCAGGAGAGAACATCATTGCAACTTCAGTTTTTGGCCTCCCCTTTCTCGCGCGTGGACTTCACTGCCCATGTCGATTCGAATTCAAAAGTTTTTCATCAAACCTTTTGAATCCCATACCCTATATATTATCCTTTTCATCCTCCTGTGGTCATTTTCCACATATTCTCTGTATTGTCTGCATTTTCTGCAAGCGCTCCCGCCATTTTCTGCAAGAACTTATTTCAACCCTTACGTCTGTCGAACTCCTCTACCAGGTATGACTATGCTTTCCTGGGTTCCGTTGGTTTTCGTATCTTTTTGGTTACTCGTATAGTTTCTGGAATTTGCGTCATTACCTTGAGAGTATTCTGTTTGCGTTTCTGGCATTCTTGGTCTAAACGAATGATTCCTTCTCCAAGCCACCCTAGTAAACTTACTGTTTTCTTCTGTCTTCAGTGGATTAGGATAGATCTTCATTTGGGTTACCCCGAACCTGCTCCTTCCACATTCCAATCCCAGAAATTTTTTCATTCTTAGGTTAGGCTAATGTCGTATTCCTCACCCTATCGCAGCTTCTTTCCCAGGAAATTGAAGTATGCTGGAGCATGTTTTGAACTTTGTTGGTTCCGATATGATTGTGAATCTCCGAATGTGCCTAATTTACTAACTTTGCCCTTCTCTTGCATTTTAGGTTTAGATGGCATCCTCTTCTCAGTTACAATCTTCGCCTTCTGCGGATGATTGTAGTTCGTCCGTATCAGTTCGGAATCCAAACTCCCCAAAGAAAGATGTCCACCATAAAGTAACCGAGGTGAAGAATACCTTGACCGCCGAGGAATTTCCATCACTTGGCGTGAGAGATGGGGATGGATATTCAATAAGGCTCCCTTTGGATGAAGAATCGGTTGCCACCGTCCGATCACGTAAAAGCCGACCTCATGAACCCCATTTTTTCTTTTTTTACCGAGATGTTTTCGTTCAACTCGGTGTAACATTTCCCTCATCCGAGTTTCAAATTTGCCTTCTGAATCACCTGCATCTAGCCCCCACCCAACTTCACCCCAATGGTTGGGCCTTCGCCCTAGCTTTTGAGAGCCTCTGCCGAGAACTAGAAATCTGCTGTACTGTGCCGGTGTTCATGACATTCTACTCTCCTTTGGAGCTAGGTGGATTCCGGTCACCTCTGACGACATTTTTTGGATGGACCTCTCTTCGCAGGAGAAGCGAGCATATGCTCTTTAAACCTTTTTGTGAATCCTGGAAACACTTCAAAACCTCCTTTGTTAAGGTTATCGCCCATCCTTTTCAATGCTCGTGGTTCCTTCGGGTTGAAAAAGTGGGGGAACTAGAAGGTATTTTCCCGTTGTATTGGACGAATGCCCACCACAAGTTCAAAACCGCAGACTTCGCTCCACCAGTCTCACTGAAAATGAGGAAGCAGCCATAGTGAAGCTTACAAAGCTGTCTAGTACCCTTCAAACCCTGATGGACCCCGCTGATTATATTCCCACTGCCTTAGTTCGTCGACGTAGACCAAGAAGTATGGGATTACCAGTTGGAATTTTCATATATCCAGACTTCATATCCTTTTTCAATGCCGATATCCTTTTTTAATTTAATGCAGGACGACAAATGGGAAAGCCTAAATTTCTTCAAGCCTTCAAAACGCTTCCCGCAAACCCTGAGAATACTCCTGCGGATGAACCTATTGCAAGTGGTGGAGTTCCTATCTCAGAGGAGGCGATTATTTCAAAGGTTCCCCGAAAGCGCCCTGCGCCCAAAGGCGGACTAAAGCGTGGTGAGAAAAGGGCGCGGTCCTCCAAAGGTAAGAACATTGCTGGAGAGGAAACCATTGTGGTTCATACGCCAAACCCGTCTACAACAAAAGAGGCCTCTATACCAACTCTTGTGCCGACTTCACCCGTGAGAGAGGCTCCTACCTCCACCCCTGTGCTGGCATCTCCTTTGAGAGGGGCTCCATCGTCAACCCCTGCACCTGTTTCACCTGCCACTTCGGTTCCATCCTCATTTTCTACCCCTCATAGCCATGCCACTATGAATGGAGGGGTTCTTTGGTCAGATGGGGTCAACGAAGCTATCCAAGATCTTATGCGTCCGCCTGCTCAACTGTACTCCCCCACAATGCCTTCCAAAGAGGAGAAGCTGCAGCTGATCAATATGGAGCGAGAGGCTTATAGGGTGGCTTCCCTAATACGGCCTTATGCTGCCCTAAGAATTCAGAATGCTGTTCGGCTGAAATCTGTGAATGATTTGAATAAACAAGTAGCCACGCTAACCAGCATTCTGGAAACTGAGAGGGAGGAGAAGAACGAACTTCTTTCCGAGATTCGTTTGCTGAAATGCAACCCCGATCTGGCAAAAGTTACTGCGGAGAGGGATCTGGCCCAAGGAGAGATGGCGGTATCTCGGGCAGAACAAGATAGATTGCACCGAGAGCTGGTTTCCCTTAACCAAAGGTTTGTTACCGCGGTGGAGGAAATTGCTGAGGCTGAAACAAAGTTGTCTATGACGCAAAGTGATTTGAATGCGGCACGACTCGATTTTGCTGCCAAGCAGTCTGAATTGGCCGATGCCCAAGCCGAAATGTATCGCCTTGAAGGTCTTTGTCGGGAGAATGCCTCTCTGAAAGAAAAAATGATTTCGGACACCGATCATTTAACCGGCATCCTGAAGGAAAAAGATGCGGAGCTCGCCCACGCCAAATCGCAAATTGCGCCACTCCTCTAAATGTTCCAGCAAACAGACGAGGTACAACGTCCCCATTTATCCCCTTGACCATGATCTCCATTTTGAAGTTGTTTAGATGTATCAAAGGGTCCTGGGTTCCATCATATTTTGGTAACTCCCTTGAATTCAACCCCTTGGGGTACACCGCCGTCATAACTTTATCTGTGAATTGACCTAGTACTCTGTCTTCATCCGTCCCTCCTGCCTGTCCTGATGCTTTATTGAAAGGCGGGGGAACAGTATGCCCTTCTTTACCGATCTGTTCCTTGGATGTCCGCTTGTCCTCCTGATCTTTTACCTCGGCTCGGGATGTCTCTGGAATGTTCGCCTTTCTAGCCATTGTGTCCGCACTCCTTGTTTCGTGCTGGACCTTATGACTGGCCTCCCTGTCTTGGTTTCCCTCCTCGCCTATAATGAGCGATTTTATTCTCTGCTGTTCATCCTGGTTGACACGTGCAAAGTCCGAGCCGATGATCCGGTTTGAACCCTCATTATTCTGCCCTTCTATCAGGATCTGTTTTCCCTTTAAACTTTGCTCCATCTTTTTCGCTCTTCCTGCCTCCATATTGCGTTCTGACGCTCCAATTCTTCCCGAATAATCCGGGTATTCTCCTCTTTTTGCAGCTCGTGCCGGTATTCCATTCCGTCCATACGTCGGATCAACGATCCTATAGTATTATGCAGCAAGCGTATGTCGGGATGTTCCATCTGAAACTCACGGGAAGGATGAGGGATACCCTCCACCTGAATTCCCTGGCGTTTGAGTCGCAACTCCCGATTAGGATGAGGAGAATGGGCGGTGTCCTCGGTATCGATTTCAACCGGTTTTTTCCCGAGATCCTGTTCCGGGGCAACCGAATTCGAGCGCTGGGACAACTGTCCCGGGTTTGAATGTTGCTAAGGCTCGTCTAGCGACGGTAGCGGCGGTCGTTGCGCAGTAGTGCGACTCCTAGTGCTCGCAGCCATACTCAGTGGTAACGAATAACTTTTGTGATTTTGGGAATCGATTTGTTCGGCGATCCCCACGGTCGGCGCCAATGTTCTGTAATAGAACACAGATGTCTAGCCTGTGGGGCTAGTAATGATTGATATTGGATCAGAGGTAGCGTCCACTGGTGTAACATCCCAACTTTTAAAAGCAGTATAAATTTTTTTTTATCAAACATCATTTCAAAATGATCAGAGTAGAGCACCGGAGCGATTGAGTAACTGATATGTGTATATAAAACGCCGTAAGTCTGGCTAATTACAACGGCGGTACAAAACCGCGTGGTTCAAAAGTATATAACAAAAGAAAGGCTTCCATTGGAACAACAAAAGAAGTCTTCAGCGGGCTTCTACTCGGCCGCTTGCCTCTCTCCTCGGTCCTCGATCCTCCGAACCGACGCTAGGTTAAGAGCTGAGATCCGATGCATCCGGACCTCAGGTAACGGTTAATCTCATATTTACATACACAACATATGCATTACATACATTCACATCACTAACAACATAAGCCCCCAGGCAGATGTGTGGCCCTTAGCAAGTATTCTAACAGCACATAAAATGTGTGGCCTTTAGCAACGTATGGCCCTTAGCAACGTTTGGCCCATAGCAGTCGAATCCCAATAGCACATATAATGTGTGGCCCTTAGCAAACGTGAACATATCAACAGTACATAACATATCACAGAGCAATCAACTACCACATACACTACCCATAGCACATACATGCATACCATAAATATCAGAGTTAGTGTTACAGTACGCGGACGTACCTTTGTTGACGGTAAATAGTACGTCTAACAGAAATTAGTATTTCTGACGGAAAACAACGGTTCGTCCGACAATGCAAGCACGTTGGACAACAGAAACGGCAGCAAACTAGGATTTCTGACGTCCTATAAGAGTAATATCACTTCCATTAGTGATTTGACACAATAACTGGCATTTTTGGTAAAAATTACCATTTTGCCCCTATACCCCTAATTGGCGGAATTTCGCCAGCACTTCGTTACTCTGACAAATTTTCTTCCCGAAATTTTGTCAGAACTTCGACGCCATTTTGATTTTCGAAAATAAAGACTGAAATAGCCCTCCCATATGATACCCAATCATACTTGAAAATTTAAAGGCTATTCTAGCATTATAACACCTAGAGTAAATACCCTTTTTGGTCCCTGGAAAAAACACGGATGCCTTTTTTGGTCCCTGAAAAAAAATAAGTCACTTTTCGTCCCTAAAATGGAAAAATAAGGTCCCTTTTAGTCCTTTTGATAATCTTTTTTGCACATTTTAATCCCTCAGAAATTCACAAAAAGGTCCTTTTTAGTCCCTAAAAAGGACCAAAATGACATTTCTTTTATTCAGGGACGAAAAAGGGTCAAATGTGTTTTTCCAGGGACCAAAAAGGGTATTTACTCTAACACCTAACTATTGAAAGAACTACGAAGACTTCACTTTCGGGGACTTAATCCCTACTATGTTTTTACCTCTTCAGGCATATTTTTCAATGCAATGAGGCCTAAAACAATAGTAGGAATCTCACTCCCTACTTGCTAAATCTACCTAACAATTCTACTAACTACCGAACTAAAAACTAAAGACCGAAGGACTTACCCGTTGAAGACTTCTGCAGAATTTTCCCCAGAGCTTCTCTCTCTTGTTTCTCACTCAAGGATTTCGGCCAAGAGAGTAAGAGGAAGGTGTGAAGAATTCTCAAGGGCTATGCCTCCTATTTATAGACTTTTCAAGGGACAAGTTTGGCATTTTCCAAGTTGTTTCAACTCTTGGATTTAGACTTGTTCAAGAAGGCAATTCATGGACCATGGGATCAGTTTGGTCGACATATAAGGGTGATTTGGCAGCAAGGAATTGGTCCAATGTGATGACTCACTCTTGCTTTATGCCCGGTTTAGCAAAATTTCCCCGATCGGTACCCGATTCGCGTGATTTCGGAGAAATCTCAAAATTCTGGATTTACAACTTTGAAAACATGTTCTCACTTAGTAGAAATGTCCAAGTTAACCTAAATTTTGGTTCCATATAGGGCTCCAACAGTCCAGTTGAAGTTTTCTCGAAAAACGTGTCCGAACGTGTCCGGTGTCGAAACTCGTTTTCGGATCATCAATCTCTTGGAAATAATTCACTGATTCCAAATATGTCAAGATAAATTCAAACTCATTCCTAGATGTTGAGTTAGAATTTATTTTCTTTATATCCAAAAATATGCCTATATGCATTTTTCCCTATTTTGTCTTATTAGGAAAATGTGCTAACGGCCTCGGAATTAACTTCCGGAAGAGGTCACTTGAAGGTAAAAACTCACTGATCAATATTTTACCTTGACTTTGGAGTTCCCATTCCTAGACCTCTAGATAGCATCCGTTTCCTAATTTTTAAATTACTATTTATCCTTTTTAACTTTAATTAATTATATTATTATAATAAGTGCAAGTTGCATAAAATTTATCCTTTCATTTTTTTTTCTCTTGGGCAATTCGGCTGGCCCTACTTTATTTTTGATAAATATTTATTTTTTAATTAATTAATTATTTATTTATTTATTTATTTAATTTTTTTACAAAAATTCCACAAAATTACCTTATTGGCTCAATCTTGTATTTAGGCTTAAAAATACCTAAACTCAACTATTTTTTTTCAAAATTTACAATTAATTAGTAAACATGTTTTTACTAATTTTAAAACAAAAACCACTAATTTTAGGGTTTTACATAATTACCTGTGAATTTCCTTTGCTTATGCTTAAGTAATTAGCCCAATATTACTTAATTATTTAATTATCACAAGTTGATAATTTTCTTACTTAGAACACCTCATTACCTTCATACTCTTGCATTAACATTAGCATTTCCATGCCTCCTACATTATTCGATAATTTACAAGGGTATTATGGTCTTTTATTACTTTCTGGACATTCTTATACAGTTTCTCCAAGTTTGTAATTTAATAAATTACCTAAATTAGGGACACTATCATTCCCTATTTTAAATATATTTTTACTTGCCTCTTTTATAGCTTTCACGGGGTATTTATCACCCATAATGTTTTTAGGGACCTACTTGCAAATTTTCAATTGTTTCAGGGACCTATTTGCAATTTATCTAATTTCAAGAGAAATTACCCTGACAACAAGGTAAACTCAATACAAGGTGTTCGAGACCTCATATTCACCTATTTTCAATAGGTATATTTACTCATTTATGATATTTTCCATAAGTCAGATTTTAGGGTATTACAACTGGTATCTATCGAGGAGATAACAGCAGTCGCTAATGGATCACTGTGCTACACGGGGTTGGCTTTTCGCCTGAGGGTGATGTGTGTGCACAGTGGGACTGTATTGTAAAGAATGTAATATTCTACTTGTGGCGTACCTGGGAGGCAACCTCTTATATATAGAGATTACCTAGGGTTTCTGCTCTCCTTACCATGGGTTCTTCCACTGTGATCGTGCGCGTTCCATGTCCTGATCGTGCGCACTCTGTATCCTGCATGATTGCTGGATTATCGGCATGTCCAAAGGTGACAGGCGAGTAAACTGCAGTGTGGGAGGTTTCCCGCCTAAAGCACTCTTGGTGGGCCTTCGTCTGTCAGGCCCATTATTTGAATCCATAACAACATCTTTCTTCATATTATATCATAAAATAACTTATCATGGTAATTATAGTTATAATTAAAAGAATATGCTTACTCTTAATTAAAATCTCACTTATATACCTTGTAATAGAGGTACCATATGATGATATACTACTCACTTCCCAAATGCTTGCTATCAAAAACATATTTCTCAGATATCAGTATATATCATTACCTTTGAAAAATCCTGAATAATCGACGGGGGTAATGTTTAGAATGTGAGTAAATGAGATGGAATTGAATAAATATGGTAGGTTTAGTTTTTGGTGGATGATATGTGCCTTTGCTTTTCCAGTGCCACTGCAGATATTTGAATCCATTCTGCACCAAAAAAATTGGTTTACAAATATGATTATAAATATTTGACATAAAAAATAATTGAAGTTGCTAAAAAAAATTACATAGATTTGTTATGATGAAGAATTGGAGCTTGGTGTGAACTAAGAAGCTTGGACGCTCGTAATCAGACTGATTAAACAAGAAGGGACTCATTTAAAACAAACTAGTAATAATTGTGAGAAATGTAACTATTAGAAAAAGATTTTGAATGATTGGTCTATGAAGAAATATGAGAAGGAATGGATATTTATAGAGCCTAAAAAGGAAGTATGCGAGGTACACACACAAAGACGGACCCAAGGGGGGCTAGGGGTGGCCCCCCCCCCCCTAATTTTTTTTTAAAAAAAATTTATATATGTGTGTGTTTGATTGCATATTAGATGAGAGTCGTGAATGCGAAGTCTCTAAATAATTTTAAGTTTGAGATGGAAAAAACTCTCAATTCATACATTTTTCACATACTTATTAAGCTTCCTTAATCTCTCCAAAAAAAGTCAAATATCTTATAATTAGGACCGGAGGGAGTAATTAATTAAGTAAAGTCATGCGTATCGCATTTACAGATACATGCATGCTCTATGGTTACTTATACCCCACTTCCTTTTTTAGCTCTATAAACCAATCATTCAAAATCTGCTTCTAATAGTTCCATTTCTCACTGCTGTTACCGGTTTGTTCTAAATGAGTCCTATCCCTTCTTGTTTAATCAGTCTGATGAGTAGTTCTAGCTTCATAGTGTAGATCAAGCTCCAATTCTTGATGGTAACAAATCTCTTTATTAATTTTCTTTTAGCAACTAAATTTTTTAATTTTTTTTATGTAAAATATTTCTGATCATATGTTTGCAAGCCATTTTTTGATGCAGGATGGATTCAAATATATGCTGTGGAATTGGGAAAGCAGAGAGATATATCATCCACCGAAAATCAAACACACAAATCTAAGGATATATTGAATAGTCATCTTTTACTCAAACAAACACGAACTCCCCCTGCGCATTGCACGGATGTATGAATTACATAACATAAAAGTAAATCCTCACCTTCCCCTCATCTAAATTATTAAGAAATTGAAAAAAAAAAAACAAAGAAACATAAAGAAAAGAATTGGATTTCAAATAAACCAAACAAAAATAGTTGTATCACTACCCAAAAACACAACATGAATCACAACTACATAAGTAGTTGTACTCCTATATGTCTAACAACTTCTGCTACTCTTACATGTTTAGCAACTTCTGCTAAAGCTCAAAAGCAAAAGAAAATTAGAGCAAAATGCTTGCCATAATAGTACATAAACATTCCTATATATAATTAATAATTGTCATTAAGTACATCTGTCACCCATAGATATGCAGCTCTCCATCTGAAACGTTTGTTTTCTAATTTTAGTCTTTAGAAAATATTGTCATTACGTACTATAATACTCATTATTCACCTTTTTTTTTTGTCATGGCCTTTCTTGTAATATTTAGAGAAAATTTCAATTAAGTACCACATTCTATTATCTACCACTCTGCATCATTTTCTTCCATCCTTTAGTTCTTCCTTATTAAACAAATCAGTTTCAATGGTGATGTAAATATAAAGAAATTGAAGAGAATGTTATTCCAACATATTATGATTTTTGTTAAATTTATAATTTTTCCATATATGAAATAATTGTATATATAAATTTTATAAAAAGTTTAATGTTGAATATGATAAACTATAAAATTTGATATATTTTTAATAGCTATTTAAATATTCATTTCAGCAACACTCTTCTCTAAAAACTCAGAAGCATGCTTGACAAAAAATAAAATTGAGGCAGTTTCAGACTGATCACCAATAAGGTAATTGAACATGAACCTATTTGAAAAGACATTTAGGTCAACTATACCTTATACAAAACATTAATCATAAATGGTCACAACTAAACCCATTCTTATCACCATAATTTGATTAGATTGAAATTGGTTTGCCCTTACAATAATTGTTGTTACATGAAACCATGCCTTCCTCAATTTTTTGTTTAGTTACACACCTTGAACACCCCTCATAAACCCGGACCTGGCTTCTCTCCTCTACCCTTCCCATCATTTTCCCTCTTTTTCCTTTTTTTGCCGTTGGATTAAAATCTCAACGTTTCATATTTATCATATGAGAAAAATATTATTATAATGATAAAGGATGGTAAAAAAGATGATAAATCTGGACCGTTGAGATCTTAATCCAACGGCAAAAAAAGAAAAATGAGGGAAAAGGATGGGAAGGGGTAAAGGAGAGAAGCCAGATCCCATAAACCCACGCAAACCTTGTTTCCTTGTTACTTAGTCCACAGTATCAAAACCAACGCCTATTTCCTACTACATAGAGATGGGGCAAGTTCACATTTCATACTTCTTCCTTACATGCTTCTTAGGTGCTTGTTCCTCTAATTAGAGGGTTGAAAGCATTTTTCTAATAAATAAAACTTTCAACTCTCTAATTAGAGGGACAAGCACCTAAGAAGTATGTAAGGGAGAATCATGTAATGTGAATTCGAAATGGGCCTGCATTTAAAACGAGAAATTAGGAAAAAAAAAACTTTGCTCCACTAGATGGGGCTGCATTTAATTTATGTTTAGAGATATGAGGAAAAAGTACCTATTCCACCAAATTTTAAGGATTTGGCACATAAAGCTGTAATGATGAAGGAAAGAACTTTGCTCCAACATGCCCAGATTTTAATTAATTAAAATTGAAAAAGGGAAAAGAAAAAAACAACAAAAGAGTTATTGTAACTTATTATAGGAAGTACAAATAGCTTAAAAGTCTCCCTTCATTTTTCCAAATACACACACCATTCACAAAAGTATGCTTAGTGAATTAGGGAAGAAAAAGTTTGGACCAAAAAAAATTAGCGAAGATAAAGTGACAGACATAGAGATACTATAGGAAGGTGACTACATTTGCAAATTGATGAGACAACGGTAAAAATTAAGTTTACTCATGTGTAAATATAATTTAAATAACCCCATTAATGTATAATAATAAAATAAAATAAAATATTCCCCCGTATCTACACACCAATCCTATAAATTAGGATATATTGTTATTAGTTCCTATAATTTAAGTATGCGTAACATATAATAATCAAATTAATTTAAATAGAAGACAAAAATTAGAGAATATATGAGTAATATATAGCAATCAAATTAATTTAAATAATACCACAATCTCTGCTCCCATATCTACACCCAATTCCTATAATTTATTTTAAAACACTTATCATCTAAAAAGCAGGACAAATTCCAAGAAAAATGTTCTTTTTCATTTGACTAAGGGTATAACCAAAATTCTGTTGAATTATAGTAATATTGTTATGGCCGATTAATTAGTTACTCATATGTAACAAAAAAAATTGCTCACTCATAAAATTAGTCAGCAGTTCACTACCTCTAGAATAGAAGTAAAAACATGGTTCAAATTTGGAACTTGGAATATACATAATTCTTCAAAATAAGGTCATGGAAGCCCATGTATGTACTACGGAAGAATAGGTACAAAATTTTATCCAACACAAAACCCTCCCAAACTGCCAGTTCATGCATTTCCCTTCCCCATCTTTTGTTTCGAGGGAACAATCTACAAAATACCGTTCCTAACTTTGAAACAGATTAATCACTGGAAATCAAATAAAAAAATGAAAAAAAAAAAAATCTTACAACTAAAAACATAGGGAGCCAATAAAAATATTTTCCAGTCATATGAACTTCAACTACTCCCAATGCAATAGAAAAGATTGCCAAGGCTGAATTCTGTTCCCAAAGCTGCTCCAGCCTCCACTATTAAGAAGGACAACATCTAAATGCATAATCCAAGTGTTCAACAACTCAAGATTGTATTTATAGTAGTTCCTAAATAAATGAATAAATCTATAGATATCGCAGTAGGTGAAAAAAGCTATACAAAACCTATAAATCCTTGTCAACTTCACTGGGAAAAAAGCAACACAATCTAGGATATGAAATAACTTATCTTCTAACATTGTGAAAGCATTTCATTAACGTGACAACATAATTACTCCCTCTGATCATTATTATAAGGCACCAACCACCAACATTTTTTGGTCCTTATTATAAGGCACCAACTTACTTTAACCAACTCATTTATTACTATTTTTCCATTATACCCTCATTTTTAACTAACTCATTTAAACCTATATCATTAAAGTAGGGGTAAAGTTGGAAACATTTATTACTTTTAGACCTCATTAATGACTTAACCTCCATTCCTTGGTCCGCGAGAAATGGGTAGTTGGTGCCTTATAATAAGGACCAGAGGGAGTACTAAACAAAAGTGAGGCAAAAAAAATCACATGGTGTTCAATGAATCATTTTTTTTAATAGGTCTATAAAAGATAATTGATCTACATAAATTATGCAGACACTTAAAAAAACTCTTCTAAAGATCCTGTCCCTACTTCCTTAAATGTCCAGGGTATACGCAAGGACAAACATAATTGACCAATGCTTTTAGCCTTCAATCCATTCCTCAAATCAAGAAATAGAATTGCATTGGCATAAAAGTCCACGAGTGTGTTCTGAAAATATCATTTAATATATTATACATTATACAATGAACATAATAGCAGGGGAAAAACTTTTCATATATAAAGAAAGAAATCCTCCCCTTTGTTTCCTAATCAAATCAGAAAAATGAACTTAATCCACAGATTCAATATGAAGACGGAAAACAATCAAAATAACAAAAAACATAGTTTCGGCATTATACTACATATATAGGCGATTTGACTTACCAAAGCTGAAGAAGTACCTATGGAAGTAGCTATGTGATGCCTATGGACATGGTAATCCATGCTACGACTAAGCAACATAGGCAAACTTAATCCACAGAATTAGGTTTTGAAGGAAATTGCTATAGCCTCTTCACTGCTTGAGTGATAGGACAACAACCTCCATGCTTCAAATACTTCCTACAATCATCTACCAACCAAATGAACAGTGTAACTCCATGCTAAGAGGTACTGCTACATGAAAAAGCATAATGCCAAATTATGAACACCTTAGAGAATCAGTTGTACCTTTTATGCCTTTGCTTAAAGTAGATTGGTCAGAGCAAAGGCACATGGAAGAAAAAATCTCTAAGGCACCATTAAAACTCCAGATATTAATTAACAAATTAAATTGCATATACTATTCGCATATTTGTTAAGGGAGACAATATGCATGGAAAATATATCATATAAGTCAGGCAACAACACCCATTAGCATGAAATAGACATTTTCTTCCCTCTAGAGTATGGAGGAAATATAGAGTAAAAGAAAGAAGAAGCACGAAGGAGAAATCCAGAGCCAGGAAGAGGGAATTCTTATTTCTGTATATCACTGCTTTCAGGTTACAATAGGAATATATATAACATATTGAGAAATAGGAGGTTTGGTGTAATTTCCACTTCTGGGTCCTCGGATGTAATTTCCTCCTGACCAAACTCTCAACCCTTCACGTGATGGTGGGCGGCTGAAGCAGGGAAAATAATGTGTGCGTGGGACCCAATACAATATAATATTCTGGGGACATAATATGGAAGATTAAGAGTCAATGGACATCCACATAATTAATATATTCATAACACTCCCCCTTGGATGTCCATTTATGAATGTGCCTCGTTAAAAACTTTAACTAGGAAAACCCAATGGGATAAAAACTTAGCCAAAGAAAAGAGTACATCATTCACTGATACACTTTCCAATGCTGCCTCATTAAAAACCTTTATAGGAAAACCCAGTGGGACAAAACCTAGATAAGGGAAAAAGAGTACAGCGTGTATCGACTCCCCCTTTTGGTAATATCAGTATTACTCTCCCTGATGATAACATTGCTTCCAATGTCTTTGTGTTGGTGAAGAACTATAAGTATAATGCATTAGTACTCCAATAGCACTAAGATATGGTACTTCTGGACCAAGTAGTTCTTCTTCAACTTCTTTCATTTCAAATTCTTTCTTCAAACAATTAATTGCTTTTTGAAGCTCTTCAGGAGTTCGAATGATGTTGATATCATAAACAACAATTATAGCAAATTCATTGCTAGATCTTTTCATATAAAAAAAATGCATGGGCATATTGGGACATTTTTGTACCCATATTTCTACAGATATTTCTTGAGAAGATTATACCACATGCGTCCTAATAGCTTCAAGCCATATAGGGACTTACTTAACTTAATTAAGTATTGTTCTTAAGAGCTTTAATTAGATGCTTTTAACATCTTGAGTCCTTCAGAGACTTATGTTTCTGGCACATTAAGTCCTTCAGGAACATATGCTTCTGGCACCTTAAGTCCTTCGGGGACATGTGCTTCTGGTACCTTGAGTCCTTCGGGGACACGTGCTTCTGGCACCTTTAGTCTTTCAAGGATTTTCATATAAATATCACTATTAGTGTGCCACACAAATAGGCAGTTACAATATCAATTAGATGCAAATCAAGCCTTTCATTTAGGCTAATCAAATAATGAAAAGTAGTTGCATTCACTTCTGGTGAATATGTTTCTTCAAAATCAATGTTAAGCCTTTGTGTAAAAATTTGGACTACAAGGCTTGCCTTATATCTTATTATTTCAGCATTTTCATTTCTTCTTTCATACAAATATTTATTTGTATGCAACTGACTTTACATCTTCTGATGTATGGACTACAGGTCCAAATATCTTTCATTTTGCGAGTGACTTTAATTTTACATTAATAGCATATTTCCATAGGGGCCAATTCTTTCACTGTTGGCACTTGCTAATGGATTTTGGCTCATGATCCTCATCATTATTCATTACATTATATGCTATATTATAAGCAAAGATGTCGTCAACGTTGACTTTATTTCGGTCCCATCGGATACCATTCATGACATAATTTATCGAGATCTCAGTATTTTCACATATTTCAGGTACCTGGGTCTCTTCTGGGACCACAACATTTTCATCTGGAGATTTCTCTACTGGAGATAATATCTCTTCAGGAGATGCTCTTCTGGAGCTACTAAATTTTTTAATTATCCTCGACTTGATCATCTATATTCTTAGCTCCTTTTCTCTTTCGATGATTTTTATCTTTGGAACCGATGGACCTTTCACGCTTCAAGCGTGCTTTAAATTTATTTCTAATAGGTTGTCCTTCAGGGACATCAATTCTGATAGGAGCAGTAGCAGCTGAGACATGTGATTTTGTCACTTTGGGTCAGTAAATGCTTCTGGCATTCGATTAGCTAAATCCTGTAAATGAATTATCTTTTGAACTTCCAGTTCACATAATTTTCTACGAGAATCAAAATGAGCTATTGCTAATTCATTCCAGTTAATCTCTTTACCCAACTGCTTATTTTTTCTCCCCCTCATGTTGGGAAAACAATATCAAATCACAATTAACTAATCAAGTAAATACAACATATATCCCAACTTTCTTTCTATATCCATCTTATGTGAATTATGGTGAATTTATAAGCATTGCACATTTAAATCTTTTCAGATGGAATTAATCTGGCTTTTGACCACAAGCCAATTTTTACAGGGAGAATTTTGTTGGCTTATATAAATGCTGCAAATATACCAACATAGAAATTTTGTTCTCATGAGTATTCAATACATGATTTATGGATCATATAATCTGGAAATAGCGCGCTTAAACATAATTGCAAACTTCAAGTTGCAATCTTACAAACTTCTGGTTGTAAGCTAATAATTTCACATGTAACCATCTTATAGATGCATCTCTCAAATTTGTATGGTTTACATGTCGTTTTAATGGGCCCATATAATTCTGTTTGATATATTTCCAGAGATCCATTACCAATCATGACCTATGATATTCTCATAGTCATTTCTATTTGAGAACAAGCAGCACATAATCTTATTTGCATTATACATATATATGACTCGGGTGATCAAACAAGTCATGCCAATAACAACTTTATTTGGATCAGTAAACTTCTGGTTTACTGTAACATATATCTTAACCAATAATAAACATTTCAATGTTCAGACATTCATTTTCAGATATCAATAAACTTCCATTGAGAAGTATATAACTTTTCAAAAATCAGCTCACACTTGTAAACTCACACTTGTTTTCTAACAATCTCCCCCTCAAGTGTGAGTTATAAACATACTTTCATTATATCTGTGTTTCAAAAACACTTTCAAATTCTTTGAATTTTGATAAGAAAAACTATGTTGATTCTTCAAGATCAAACATATATTACATCACTAGATAATCTTATTACTCATTATAGTTCAATTTATATATATGTGCAAAATATATATACAGTCCGTCACATATAAAGATATTCATAATCAAAATAACTTAAATTCACACAGATATAAAATAACACATATAGAAATTTTCTAGTATGAATTATAAAAATTATTACCTTCTGGGCTTATTCTTTGTTTCTCTTGGCTCCAAAATAAATCTGGACATTTCTCTGCAACTCATTGCCTCTTTAATATCTCATTGGTTGCATTAGCAAATATTTAATTTTCTATATTTGTAAACTTCTGGTTTACAATTACAATCCCTTGTATTATTATTTGTAAACTTCCGGTTTACAATAGCATGTGTTTACTATAATATCTATTTCTGCAGATATTTTTGAAACTCAGTAAATTCATTTTACACTGGATAGAATAACCAATGAATATTTTTGTTCGTTCGAGCAACAAAATATTAGCTCTTCCGGAGCCTTCTGTCAAATTTATACTGCCATATACAGTCTGAACATCAGTCTCTAAAATATGCTAATTAGTCTGTAGGACTATTAGCCTTTAAATTTATTATGACATAATCTCAACAAGTTATTGTCTTCTGGACAATATTTTTCAAGACTTTTAAAATCTTATTATATCATACAATATTTGAAACACAAGCTTTCAGGACTTTGATATTAATAACAAACAAATTTTACTTCCTTGTCCACCCTTTTTTTTTCTCTCTCTCTCACTTTTGTGGTTCTTATCAATAATATTTCTCCACTTCAGGTGGGAATTTGAACCAATATGATTACATCAATAACTACACACAAAACAGTATTGTGTTCATGGCTATAATTAAATTCATTTACTTCATTCACTTCTAGGAATGGAGTCGAGCCTGTTAAATAAAATCTTTCACAATATTGCTACTGCAGGAGCAAATTAAATACATCCATTTATAACAAACTTTTAGAGGAACAATCATCTTCTGGTGGTTATACAATCCCTTTAATTTGTTCTAAAAGAACAAGGAGGTTTTTCGATGCACCTTCTTACAAATATTGGTGGTGGCATATAAAAATCATGTTAAACTAATGAATGTAACTCTTATTCATTACTCAATCAAGTGTACAATCAATGCCTTATATAGGTACACACACAAATCATGAATCAGACTTCATTCTAATTTATCTCATGGCTTCAAGCCAAATTATTTCTTCATGGTTTCATGCCAATCTGTGATTCCTCATGGCTTCAGGCCAATCTATGCCTCACTTTTTGATTGTTTATCTTCAAGACAAACAAAAATTATATAGCTTCTAGCTATGTAATTGCAGGATATGATCAGAATAAAATAAAGTAAAATAAAGGGATCGAAACTTACATTATAAGGGCATATATTGCGGGATGGGTATATCCAACCAATGCATATATCTACTCTTATTACTGCCCCATATATATATTTTTAATAAAAATAGATCCATCACACAAACAGAGACCAACAATCTCCTATTACCCAACATTAACTATTAATATATATATATATATATATATATATATGCACCCATATCAACATCTCAATTCAATCAATATGTCTACCATCTTTTCGGCCACAACAAAATATAATTAACATTAGCATATGGCCGCACCTACTCCAGGCAAATAATGGAGAAAACATATGAAGAATAATTAAACATGAGACCTACACTTGTTATGCATTTCTCCCGTGACTTCTTGTACAATAAAATGGATCCTATCATATAAACATGTGGGCCCATATATGTATCTATCATTTAAAAATTCTAAAACTGGTACGAAACCCAAAAATTGCCCCAGCACAAAAGCAAATAAAAAAAATACTATACATGATATTTAATTAATTCAAGGTAGTATGCATGTTTGCCACGTATCATACAACTAGACATATACTTTTACAGATGCCACATTGCCATTCATCATGTACATCATGTGCCAACCACTATCATTACTTTTATCATGGTAAGTCAAATATGTTGGCTACTTTTTGAATATGAACAAAATAATAAAATTGTCGGGAGAGAGTGATAATTAAGCATGGGCTCTACATAATTATTTATTTCAACTCTCCCGTACCTACTACCGCATTTTCTTTGGACTTGGCTTTCGTCCGATTTATTATTCCTCCGCTGCGCTCCTTTACAGTCAAAACGGCATCGTTTCTGGCAAAATCACATTGTTCCTTCTTCTTCTTTTTTTTTTTGAAAAATAGTATTTACATTCCTGTGGCATTTTTTAAATACCGGACATTATCCTGAAATATTTTTTCGGTACCATTCAATATCCTGTTGCATATTCCTTTGCAGTCAAAACGGCATCGTTTCTGGCAAAATCACATTATTCCTTCTTCTTCTTCTTTTTTTTGAAAAATAGTATTTACATTCCTGTGGTATTTTTTAAGTACCATTTGTATCCTGGAATATTTTCAAGATCCTAAAATACTTCAGGATACTTGAAAAAATATTTCAAGGTACTGATTGTACTAAAAAGATATTTCAAGATATTGACTGGCACTGAAAAAATATTTTAAGGTACTGACTAGTACTTCAAAATACTTCATGATTTTTAAAAATTATCTTAGGATCTTGAAAAAAAAGCATTCACCATCCTATATAGTATTTTTTAAGTACCAGTCAATATCTTGAAATGTTTTTTCGGTGTCATTCAATATCATGTAGTATCTTCTTAGTACCAGTTAGTATCCTAAAATATATTTTCAAGATTTGAAAAAATATTTTATGGTACTGAATGGTACTAAGAATATACAACAGGATATTGAATGGTACCGAAAAAATATTTCAGGATAATGACCGGTATTTAAAAAATACCACAGGAATGTAAATACTATTTTTCAAAAAAAGAAGAAGAAGAAGGAACAATGTGATTTTGCCAGAAACGATGCCGTTTTGACTGCAAAGGAGCGCAGCGGAGGAATAATAAATCGGACGAAAGCCAAGTCCATTTTCTTTCTCTTCGATCATTCCACTTTTTCTCTTTCTTTCTTTCCTCTTTTTTTTTTTTTAAATCATTCACAGATTATATTTGAAATTAATGAGACCACTTCGTCGACCACACAAAAAGGGAAAGAGAATACCTGCAACTTCACCACTCTCGCCCTCATCACCTTCTCCTTCGCCGGTTATGGAGCTACAAGTCGTCACCACCACGTGACGACGGAGCCGGTCATCCTTACCAAGTTCTGACCGAACCTCTGCGCCAAGAAACACAGACCCAACGGCGATCTGCGATTTCTCGTCACTAAGATTTGAGAATTTCTGGACCGAGACACAAGAAGAAGAAGTGGGTAGAAATATTCCGAGATCAAGCACCATCCATTACGGTGGGATCAAGAAAAGTCCAATTCCGGTAAGGAAATCCAGAACTGGAGCAGCGCCGATTCAGGACAGGAAGCTGAGATCTGATGTATCGAAAAACGCGGGTGAATCTGCCAGATCTGATGAAAATCGCAGGTAGAGCCGTGATGTCGGTTGCGGTAAAGTCTGAAGATGGGTTGTGCTTGACGCCGGTGGATGCAAGTCACCAGTGTAAAGAGAAGCTTGGCTCAGGTGAACAAATCGTGCTGATAACGTGTTATGAAAATGGAGGAAATATAGAGTAAAAGAGAAAGAAGAAGCACGAAGGAGAAATCCAGAGCCAGGAAGAGGGAATTCTTATTTCTGTATATCACTGCTTTCAGGTTACAATAGGAATATATATAACATATTGAGAAATAGGAGGTTTGGTGTAATTTCCACTTCTGGGTCCTCGGATGTAATTTCCTCCTGACCAAACTCTCAACCCTTCACGTGATGGTGGGCGGCTGAAGCAGGGAAAATAATGTGTGCGTGGGACCCAATACAATATAATATTTTGGGGACATAATATGGAAGATTAAGAGTCAATGGATATCCACATAATTAATATATTCATAACAGTTTCGGCATTATACTACATATATAGGCGATTTGACTTACCAAAGCTTAAGAAGTACCTATGGAAGTAGCTATGTGATGCCTATGGACATGGTAATCCATGCTACGACTAAGCAACATAGGCAAACTTAATCCACAGAATTAGGTTTTGAAGGAAATTGCTATAGCCTCTTCACTGCTTGAGTCTTCACTGCTTGAGTGATAGGACAACAACCTCCATGCTTCAAATACTTCCTACAATCATCTACCAACCAAATGAACAGTGTAACTCCATGCTAAGAGGTACTGCTACATGAAAAAGCATAATGCCAAATTATGAACACCTTAGAGAATCAGTTGTACCTTTTATGCCTTTGCTTAAAGTAGATTGGTCAGAGCAAAGGCACATGGAAGAAAAAATCTCTAAGGCACCATTAAAACTCCAGATATTAACAAATTAAATTGCATATACTATTCGCATATTTGTTAAGGGAGACAATATGCATGGAAAATATATCATATAAGTCAGGCAACAACACCCATTAGCATGAAATAGACATTTTCTTTCCTCTAGATTTATCCTCCTAAACAAAACTGATAACTCATAATATATATATATATATATATATATTTATTGAAATATAGTATATTCAAGTATTAAATGAATTAAATTCCAGCATTAACTAACAATGGTAGTTGACCAAAGGGGCAATGGCCGCAAGAAAAGCCGTAACATCTGAAAAAGAATAAACACACAGTTAAATGACATTGAGCATCACGATGGCAAATAAAAAACTTCCAAAGAAGCTTTCACCTCTGACGCAGAAAGTGAGTACTAAACCTCTGACCTGAGTTGAATGATGTAACTCCCGACTTTTCACAAGCAGTATAAATTTTTTTTTAAAAAAACATCATTTCAAAATGATCAGAGTAGTGCACCGGAGCGATTGAGTAACTGATATATATATTAAAATACCCATGGTAGCATGTCTTGCTGTTTAAACAGCGGTACAAGAGTGTTTCAAAAGTATAACAGAAAGAGGTCCTCAGTCGCTACTCCTAAGCATGCTGCTTGTCCTTCTCCTCGATCCTCGGTCCTCCAGAACTCCGACGCTATGTTAAGAGCCTGAGATCCAATTTACCACATTGGATCTCGGAGTAACAGTTAACCTCATGTTTATATACAACATATATGTACGATGACATTCAAATATCTTGGCAACATTTACTATGATCGGACATAGGAATACATAATCGATATGTATGGCAATAACAATACAATCGGATGTAGGGTTAAAGCACAATGAGGAATGTACATAATCGATATGCACGGCCGGAACAATACGGTCGGATGTAAGGTTAAGGCATAATGGATAGTGATACGATCGGATGTATGACATGACAGAGAATAATACAGTCGGATGTATAACGCATAACAAGATAAACAAGTGAAGTACGAACAAGAGCAATCAGAGTATGCATAAAAGTACAATCGTAGTACACACATGACAGAGGAAACACACATATTCATACAATAACCATCGAGTTAGTGTTACGAGACGCGAACGTACCTTCGTTGATTGACATTTATATTTCTAGCACGTTTACGGAAAATCGTGAAATCTCCAACAACGGCTCGTCGGCAACAGTAATTGGCTGACAAATTAGGATTTACGACGTCCTATAAGAGTAATATCACTTCCATTAGTGATTTGATACAATAAGCGGCATTTTAGGTCCGTCGGATCGCACACAGATTAGGTGCCACAATCTTGGCCATCCAACCCTTTCTCTTTCCTCCATATGACATCATCCCCATGATGTCATCCATGTACTTTGATGATGTCACTTACTTCTTCAAGAAGTTTTATACCGATAATGTAACACCCCAAGTTTGAAATGCGGAAAATTTTTTTTTTCAAACAAGCAATCAGAGTGGAGAAATAGAGCGAAAGAGCATTTGGATTCTTAGCCAAAACAGCAACCATTGTGTAACATTGTATAGATTACAGTAGTCCTAATGTTTAAAAAGAAACAACAGATAGAAACAGAAAGCGGAAAGGAATGCGTAAAGCGATAAAGATAGAAACAGTCTTCAGCTGCATGCCTACTCCGGGTACTTGCCTCGATCCACGATCCGTGGTCCTCCTGACCCTGAAGCTACAGCTGAGATTCAATTCAACGTATTGAATCTCAGGTAACGGTTAACCTCATACCCAAACAATACAGTATACAGACAACAGATATTTCTAGAGCTAATACAACAGTATATCATCACAAAAGCATATAGCGGATGCATGATCATTATGCCGACAAACATAAGCAATAAGCAATATGAAAGCCCCACAATGTAAAACAACAATAACGGCTGCACTATTCACCAGTGCCACGATAATTAGTCGTGTCCTCAGCGCTAGGAAAACAAAACGGTGTTATCAAAACTATAACCCGTATAACTGTTTGTATAACGGTCTACGAACATATCATTGACATATATGCATTTAAGAAGCACAAGATTAGTGTTACAGTACGCGTCCGTACCTTCGTTGGCAACGTTAGGTACCACCGGCGAAACGTACTTTTTACGGAGAAACGTGCAAGAATCCTACACGGCACGTCGGCGGCGTAACGGCAGCAGAATCAACGTTTCAGATATCCTATGAGAATAATGTCACTTCCATTAGTAATTTGACATTATAAGCGGCATTTTAGGTAAAAATTACCATTTTGCCCCTATACCCTACTTGGCGGAATTTCGCGGCGCCGCTACATAGGCTATTTTCTTCCCAAAATTTCGCGTAACTTCGACGCATTTATGATTTTGAAAATAAAGACTAAAATAGCCCTCCCATATGATACCCAATCATACTCAAAATTTAAAGGCTATTACTACCCCTAACCTTTAAAAGAGCTATAAAAACTACAACTTTTCAATGACTCGATCCCTACTATGTTTACACCTCTCGCATATTTTTTCAACGCAAACAAGGCTCTAAAACATTTGTAGGAATCTTGTCACCTACTTTCTAAATCTAACTAACAATTCTACTAACTACTAAACTAAAAACTAAAGACTAAAGAAAACTAAAGCCTGAAAGACTTACCCGTTGAAGACTTCGCAGAACTTCCCCATAGCTTCTCTCTCTAGTTTCTCCCTCTAGATTTCGGCTAGAAGAAGCAAGGAATGGTGTGAGAAATTTTCAAAGGCAAAGCTCCCTATTTATAGACTTTTTGGAAGGACACATAGGGAATTTTCCAAGTTGTCTTACACTATTCATGTCCAAAGATCACACATGGATTTTGCCCTTGCTTTTCATGCCTTGGCCGACCTCCATGATGATGTGGCAGCCCTTGGTTGGTCCAAAATGATGACTAGGCTTGCTTTATGCTCTAGTCTAACCGTTTTCCCCGATCGGTACCCGATTCGCGTGATTTCGAGAATTCTCAAAATTATGGATTTACAACTTTGAAGACAAGTTCTCACTTAGTAGAAATGTCCAAGTTAACCTAAATTTTGATTCCATATAGGTCTCCAATAGTCCAGTTGAAGTTTTTCGAACAACGTGTCCGAACGCGTCCGGTGTCGGAATTCGTTTTCGGAGATATCAATCTCTTCGAAATAATTCACTGATTCCAAATATGTCTAAACAAATTCAAACCCTTTCCTAAATATTGAGTTAGAATTTATTTTCCTCTTTTCCAAAAATATGCCTATATGCATTTTTCCCTATTTTGTTTTATTAGGAAATGCACAAACGACTTCAGAATTTACTTCCGTAAGAGAGTTTAACGGAAGACAAAATTCCACTGATCATTAATCTCTCTTGACTTTGAAATTCCTATTCCTAGATCTCTAGATAGGGTCCGTTTCCTAATTTATATATTACTATTCATGCACTTTAATTATATTATTAAATAATAAAACACATGTGCTAAAATTTGAAAAATATCATGATATTAATACTTTGATCTCATCTTCAAATTTT
The DNA here is from genome assembly GCA_025563575.1 of Acacia pycnantha. Classification (NCBI taxonomy): domain Eukaryota; kingdom Viridiplantae; phylum Streptophyta; class Magnoliopsida; order Fabales; family Fabaceae; genus Acacia; species Acacia pycnantha. Next base: position 442,560 of record JAMWYP010000085.1, read on the forward strand.
TGGGCAAATTTTCGGCTGGGCATTTTTTTTTAATTTGTAAATCTTTTTCATGAATTATCTAATTTTTTAATTAATTACTTAATTCAATTTTTATTAAAATTCCCCAAAATTCTCTAATTGGTCCATTCTTGTATTTAGGCTTAAAAATACCTAAACTCAACTATTTTTCATAAAAATTTCCAATTAATTAGTAAACATGTTTTTACTAATTTTAAAACAAAAACCACCAATTTTAGGGTTTCATATAATTACTTGTGAATTTCCTTCACTTATGCTTAAGTAATTAGCCCAATATTACTTAATTACTTTATTATCAATTGTTGATAATTTTCTTAATTACAAAGCCTCATTATCTTCATACTCTTGTGTTCACATTAGTATTTTCATACCTCTAACATTATTCTATAATTACAAGGGTATTTTGGTCTTTTCATTACTTTTTGAACACTCTTATACAATTTTCCCAAGTTCATAATTTATTAAATTATCATAATTAGGGATAATATACTCTCCTTACTCACTTGGTCATTTAACTACCTTTTAGGATTTTTCCACAAATTTTCTAAGTTAATTACCCTTTCAGGGGCATTTTGGTCATTTTGGCACTTTGGCCCTTAAATTCCCTAATTTCTTGTAGAAATTCTACCTAGAAAATATGCTATAATTATACAAGACTGGAGATTGAATTTTCACTTATCGAATTATCCAACTTTTATTTATAATATGCCGATAAATATCCGGTATTACATTTCTCCCCCTTACACAAAATTTCGCCTCGAAATTTAATCTATACTAACTAAACTTCGGGACATGAACTCGGGTACTTCTCCTTCATGTCACTCTCAGTTTCCCATGTTGCCTCTTCGGGTGTTAAACCCTTCCAGACCACCTTCACTATCAGAATAGTCTTATTTTTGAGCCGCTTCTCCTTATGATCAATGATCTGTTCTGGCTCAACGATGAAGGTATTATCATGCCGTACTTCGACATCCTCGTACTCGATGACATGATCACTGTCTCGGTTGGTACTTCTTCAATTGCGACACGTGGAAAACGCGTGGAGATTACTCAGTTCGGGGTAAAGCTAATTGATAAGCTACTTCTCCGCGCTTAGCCAAAATTTCGAATGGTCCAACGTACCGTGGACTGAGTTTCTTCCTCTTGAGCGCCCCGCCGACACCCGATTCACGGAGATAACTTTAGAAATACATGGTCGCCGACATAAAACGTTAGAGGTCTCCTCCTTTTGTCAAGATAGCTCTTCTGTCTACTATGTGCCGCTAGGAGTCTCTTCTTGATCAATGCGATCTGCGTTCGAGGTCTCGCTCAAGCATATCCGGCCCAAGTAATCGCTCGGACGAATCTGTCCAGCATAATGGTGATTGACACTTCCGCCCATACAATGCCTCGAACGGGGCCATTTGTATACTAGCATGATAACTGTTGTTATAATGCAAACTCGCTAGCGAAAGATGTTGATCCCAACTTCCTTTGAAATCTGTGGCACATGCTCGCAAAGATATCCTCCGGCGTCGTATGGTTCTCTCGGATTGACCAGTCGGTCTGTGGGTGATAAGCCGAACGAACCTTAGCTTAGTCCCCATACCTTCATGTAATGCTTGCCAGAAACGGGATTTGAATCGTGTATCACGATCAGAGACAATGCTCTTAGGAACACCATGTAATCTCACTATCTCTTTGATATAAATCTCCGCCAATCGTTCCGGAGAATAGTGAATACTGATGGGAATAAAGTGTGCTGACTTGGTTAATCTGTCAACAACTACCCAAATTGTGTCATGATTTCTGATTTTGGGCAGACCTACCACAAAATCCATGGTTATGTTCTCCCATTTCCATTCCGGCAGCTCTAGTCCTTGCAAAAGACCAGGGGTCGACGGTGCTCAATCTTCACTTTCTCGACGTGTCAAGCACTTGGCCACGTAATCGCTACGTCTTTCTTCATTCCGGCCACCACAGTTCAGATTTCATACTCGTACATCTTGACCATGCCCGGATGTAGAGTGTACTTACTCTTATGAGCCTCATCCATTATCGTCCGCCTTAACTCATCAATCGGCGGTATGTAAACTCGTTGTTTATACTCGACCAAACCACTAAGTGATAGGTCATAGTCTTGGGTCTCACTCGAGAAATCTTCTCACGAGTCTCGATAGCCCAATCATCTTGCTTCTGAGCTTTTTCCACTTCATCTCTCAGATCATACTCCCCTTGACTTGCAAGAAGTGTAGCAAGATAGGCATCAGCTGGTGCATGCTGACCCATGCAGATTTGGTTGGATAGATTCAGTCTCGAAATCTTCCAAGAAGCCGCTCTTGTATCATCATATATGATACCGCACTGTCTTTCTACTAAGAGCATCAAGAATAACGTTTGCTTTACCCGGATGATACTTGATTTCCGTGGTATAATCTTTAATCGCTCCATCCAACGACGTTGTCTCATGTTGAGTTCTCGTTGATCGAACAAGTATTTCGAGACTCTTGTGGTCACAATACACTTCTACGGTTACACCGTACAAGTAATGCCTCCATATCTTCAAAGCGAACACGATAGCCGCCACTCTAGATCGTGTGTAGGATAGTTTAACTCGTGAGGTTTCGGTGACGAGAGGCATAGGCCACCACCGCCCTCGCCGCATTAGGACACATCCCAATCCTTGCCCACCGGCATCAGTAGACAACATAGGTCTCATCTCGGATCGGGATAATCAATACCGGTGCCGTAGTCAACCTCTCCTCGTACTACGAAAGCTCTCCTCACAATCATCTCCCCATATAAAGGGTTGATTCTTCCTCGTAAGCTTTGTCAATGGTAGGGCAAGACGCGAGAAATCCGTATAAATCTGCGGTAGTATCCCGCTGCACCAAGAAAACTACGGATCTCCGCACACTCTCGGCCGTTTCCACCCGTAATCGCTTCCACTTTGCTAGGATCAACTGCAACTCCGCCGCTAGATATAACATGGCCCAGAAATTTCACTTCCGGCAACCAAAATTCGCATTTGCTCAGCTTAGCATATAGTTGCTTTTCCCTGAGTATGCTCAACACCCTTCGCAGATGTTCTTCGTGCTCTTCTTTGCTCTTAGAATATATCAAGATGTCGTCGATGAACACCACCACAAATTGGTCTAGGTGTTGTCGGAAGATACGGTTCATGTAATCCATGAATACCGCAGGTACATTTGTTAATCCGAAGGGCATCACAAGGAATTCATAATGCCCATATCCGGCCTCAAAGCCGTCTTGGGAACATCGCCATCCTTAACTCGCAACCGATGGTATCCGAACGCAAATCAATCTTTGAAAAGACTGTGGAACTGCATAACCGATCCAAAAGATCATCAATCCGGGAAGTGGGTACTTGTTTTTAACAATACCTTGTTGAGTTCGCGGTAGTCGATGCAGAGTCGAAAACTTCCATCTTTCTTTTTTACAAAAAGCACCGGGGCTCCCACGGTGAAACGCTAGGTCGAATGAACCCCTTCTTCAAAAGCTCTTCCAACCGCTTCTTCAACCTCGCATCTCGTTAGGAGCCATACGATACGGCGCTTTGATATTGATCCCGTGCTGCATCAAGTCAATGTTGAACTCCACTTCTCGGATAGGAGGTAACTCGGTAAGATCCTCCGAAATACATCAGAAAATCATTCACCACAGAATGTCCTCAAGTGAAAGGTCAACTTCGGCTTTGATCGAAAAGAATACCATGAAAGCATGACATCCTTGCTTCACGCACCGATCACCTTCGTAGCGGAGAGAAAGTTCAGGCTCACTTCAACCTTGTCTCCGCAAATGATATCTCCTTTTGCCACGCCGATCATCGCACCGCTTGCCGTTAACCAATTCAGATCGAATATGACGTCGATGCCGTGAAGAGGTAGACGGATAAGATCCACTTTAGAAACTCGTCCATCCACGATAGCAGCACAATTCATACATGCATCGGTTAAAGACTTTACACCCAACGGTGTAGATACAACAAGATCAAATGGCAATCTACGTGCATGCAATCCTAAACGACTTGCACAATCATAGGAAATAAACGAGTGACTAGCACCGAGTCATACAATGCTTCAAGTAGATTTCCATTGAGATAGATGGTACCTTGAACCATCTTCTGGGACTTTTGGCCTCTGTGTTTGTCAATGCAAAGATTCGGCCGTTGTTCGAGGTCTCGCCTCAGCCTTCTCGGGGCAATCCCGCTAATGTGTCCAAAGCTTCGACACTTGAAACAGACTTGTTTCCCATCGCAGCTTGGCTCTGGATGGTACTTCTTGCATTTAGGACACGTCCTGGGATCCCTACTGCCTGGGTAATTTTGTTGCCCCGGTTGGTAGGGTCTCTTGTTTCCACCCCGGTTGTTGTTCCAAGGTGCCTTCCTCTTCTCGTGAGGAACCTCCGCTGTTGGAACCACCGCGACTTGCATTATTTCCGTCCTCGGCTGGATTTGCGCATTCCTTCAAGTTGCGCTCGTCATCCTCGCAGATTCCACCGCTTTGGCCATCTTCGAAATTGCCGAGACACTAACCTTGCCCTTATATCATATTTCAGCCCTAAGCTACACTGTTAGCCTTCCACTTTCTCATTCTTGTAGATTTTCGTGTATGATGAATACCGCGACAAAGTTGGTAAACGGGCGAAGTAGTCGCCGAAAGACTCCTCGGCTCCTTGCTTGATCTGCAGGAATTCTTCTTCTTTAATTACTCGTGTTGATGGAGGAAAGTACTCGTTCATTGAACTGCTCAAGGAACATCTCCCACGTAATGTGATTTGCGAGTTGTGGAAACGCTTTTCCACCATCTCGTGAGCATCTCCTCAAGCTTGTAAATTGCTAGCCGGGCCATCCGATTTCCAGGCATTCCATGACTTCAAAAATCTTCTCAAGACTCGGAAGCCAATCCTCGCCTAGTTCACTCCTCCTGAAACCAGGTGGTTTCAACTTGCGTAACCGGTTTACCCTGGTTTTCCGTAGTCCTTTCTCTTTGTCCGTGCCTCGGTGGTGATTGGGATCCGCGGACCCTTCGTGCTCTTCATCATTGTCATTGTCATCATTGTCATCATATTCTTCTTCATCATTGTGGTTATTTTCTTCTTCATTTCCTCGCTCTTCTTCATGTTGTCGTGCTTCCAGCTTGCCTTTGTGCCTCCCGGTCCCGTTGGTTCTGTCTTGCCAGAGAGTATCAATCGAACTCTTTGTTCCCTGTAGAGTTCTACGCATTTCTTCAATTTCATCACGTCCGGTTGATTCGGTTCATTGTTTCTTTCATCCCGAGGGCCGTCCGCCTCCTCCTCTACCTCGGCCTCGACCACGGCCTCGCCTCTTGGTGCACCGGCACCTCTTAGTATCGCCATGTGTTATTCTTTTTCCTTTAAATAATTATGACAAAATATGTAAACATTAGAAATGGCACAACAATTTGCACACCAAACATATATTCACATATATTCATTTCATAAGGTTTATACATATCAGTCGTTCTAATCCTAATACAAGTCTTACTGTACAATCTCCTTATTCAAACGTATTTACAATATTCCAAAGTACTTGGAGATACAACCCAAACTTCCTAGTTTCTACAATCCACAGCTTCCTTGTACTGATGCTTTTCCTTTCACATGTACGATCTAACCAAGCACTTCAAATAGCGTAGGTGAATTCTAACTCCAAGAATGGGTCCGTCGTCCAAGAGTTCGTTGATAATCCTTGCCCAAAAGCGGGTACAAGGAAAGAAGTACAAAGTGGAACGAATCCAAGCCGCTGGTGCATGTTGGTCACAATTGGCTTGATAATTTCCAATCGTGCTTAGAAACATCGATATTTGCTTTGAGTATCGTGGGGCGTAGTTCTCTACTTCAAGAAGGTAGTGTTCTAAACGAATGATTAATGGTGTATCATCGTCTAGGACGTAATGATAGTCGCTGTTCGGCTACCTCATCGTCAAGAAGTTGGATCTCGGGGTAGTTAAAGTTATCACCAACTGAGGTGTGAGTTGAAGTAGGGCTTCCTGGATCAATTTGGTCCTCTATCACTAAGTCATACAGGTTGGGATCGGGTTCAGAGTTCCCTGAAGCTGGGTGATAAAAGGGTTCTGATTCACTGTAGTAGTGACTGGGAGTAGTGGGGTCAGTATTCTCATAGTTTGATCATAAGGGAACAGTTCACCGTGGTCCGACTCCAAAGTGGAACATGTTCAGAATGGTTTGTGGATTCGTGCTCATTCGGTTGGGCGTTGCAGAATCCGACTCTTCCTCGACAGATCTTCTTCTTCCGTGGTCGGTGAGGATGGGTTATTCGGGGTGCGAGTGCAACGGAGGAATGGATCTCCGAGCAGGACGTCTCCACATCCCGTAATAGTTGTAGAATGGGTCTAGGACGGGCTCTTCGTCCCTGTTCATCTCTACACATTACACCAATGGCCTTATCAAGTGACTTATGGCACACCCACGTAGACTAGCCTTGCCTTCGGCACCAAACCGTCCGTGGTAACATAGTTAAATACTTGCCGAAAGTTTTGCTCGATACCATAAAATGTAACACCCCAAGTTTGAAATGCGGAAAATTTTTTTTTTCAAACAAGCAATCGAGTGAGAAATAGAGCGAAAGAGCATTTGGATTCTTAGCCAAAACAAAGCAACCATTGTGTAACATTGTATAGATTACGTAGTCCTAATGTTTAAAAAGAAACAACGAGATAGAAACAAAGCGGAAAGGAATGCGAAAGCGATAAAGATAGAAACAGCCTTCACCGCATGCCTACTCCGGTACTTGCCTCGATCCACGATCCGTGGTCCTCCCGACTCTGAAGCTACAATGAGATTCAATTCAACGTATTGAATCTCGTGTAACTGCTAACCTCATACCCAAACAATACAAGATACTGACAATGATATTTCTAGAGCTAATACAACAAGATATCACTACAAAAGCATATAGCAGATGCATGATCATTATGCCGACAAACATAAGCAATAAGCAATATGAAAGCCCCACAATGTAAAACAACAATAACAGCCGCACTATTCACCAAAGTGCCACGATAATTAGTCGTGTCCTCGCCGCTAGGAAAACAAAACGGTGTTATCAAAACTATAACCCGTATAACTGCTCGTATAACGGTCTACGAACATATCATTGACATATATGCATTTAAGAAGCACAAGATTAGTGTTACAAGACGCGTCCGTACCTTCGTTGGCAACGTTAGGTACTACCGCGAAAACGTACTTTTTACGGAGAAACGTGCAAGAATCCTACAGCCGCACGTCGGCAACAGTAAAGGCAAAGAATCAACGTTTCTGATATCCTATAGAATAATGTCACTTTTATTAGTGATTTGACATTATAAGCTCGGCATTTTAGGTAAAAATTACCATTTTGCCCCTATACCCCTACTTGGCGGAATTTCGCCATTGCCGCTACATAGGCTATTTTCTTCCCAAAATTTCGCGTAACTTCGACGCATTTATGATTTTGAAAATAAAGACTAAAATAGCCCTCCCATATGATACCCAATCATACTTGAAATTTAAAGGCTATTACTACCCCTAACCTTTAAAAGAGCTATAAAAACTACAACTTTTCAAATGACTCGATCCCTACTATGTTTACACCTCTCGCATATTTTTTCAACGCAAACAAGGCTCTAAAACATTTGTAGGAATCTTGTCACCTACTTTCTAAATCTAACTAACAATTCTACTAACTACTAAACTAAAAACTAAAGACTAAAGAAAACTAAAGCCCGAAAGACTTACCCATTGAAGACTTCTGCAGAACTTCCCCCAGAGCTTCTCTCTCTAGTTTCTCCCTCTAGATTTCGGCTAGAAGAAGCAAGGAATGGTGTGAGAAATTTTCAAAGGCAAAGCTCCCTATTTATAGACTTTTGGAAGGACACATAGGGAATTTTCCAAGTTGTCTTACACTATTCATGTCCAAAGATCACACATGGATTTTGCCCTTGCTTTTCATGCCTTGGCCGACCTCCATGATGATGTGGCAGCCCTTGGTTGGTCCAAAATGATGACTAGGCTTGCTTTATGCTCTAGTCTAACCGTTTTCCCCGATCGGTACCCGATTCGCGTGATTTCTGAGAATTCTCAAAATTATGGATTTACAACTTTGAAGACAAGTTCTCACTTAGTAGAAATGTCCAAGTTAACCTAAATTTTGATTCCATATAGGTCTCCAATAGTCCAGCTTGAAGTTTTCTCGAACAACGTGTCCGAACGCGTCCGGCTGTTTAATTCGCGGAGATATCAATCTCTTCGAAATAATTCACTGATTCCAAATATGTCTAAACAAATTCAAACCCTTTCCTAAATATTGAGTTAGAATTTATTTTCCTCTTTTCCAAAAATATGCCTATATGCATTTTTCCCTATTTTGTTTTATTAGGAAATGCACAAACGACTTCAGAATTTACTTCCGTAAGAGTTTAACTAAGACAAAATTCCACCGATCATTAATCTCTCTTGACTTTGAAATTCCTATTCCTAGATCTCTAGATAGGGTCCGTTTCCTAATTTATATATTACTATTCATGCACTTTAATTATATTATTAAATAATAAAACACATGTGCTAAAATTTGAAAAATATCATGATATTAATACTTTGATCTCATCTTCAAATTTTTGGGCAAATTTTCGGCTGGGCATTTTTTTTTAATTTGTAAATCTTTTTCATGAATTATCTAATTATTTAATTAATTACTTAATTCAATTTTTATTAAAAATTCCCCAAAATTCTCTAATTGGTCCATTCTTGTATTTAGGCTTAAAAATACCTAAACTCAACTATTTTTCATAAAAATTTCCAATTAATTAGTAAACATGTTTTTACTAATTTTAAAACAAAAACCACCAATTTTAGGGTTTCATATAATTACTTGTGAATTTCCTTCACTTATGCTTAAGTAATTAGCCCAATATTACTTAATTACTTTATTATCAATTGTTGATAATTTTCTTAATTACAAAGCCTCATTATCTTCATACTCTTGTGTTCACATTAGTATTTTCATACCTCTAACATTATTCTATAATTACAAGGGTATTTTGGTCTTTTCATTACTTTTGAACACTCTTATACAATTTTCCCAAGTTCATAATTTATTAAATTATCATAATTAGGGATAATATACTCTCCTTACTCACTTGGTCATTTAACTACCTTTTAGGATTTTTCCACAAATTTTCTAAGTTAATTACCCTTTCAGGGGCATTTTGGTCATTTTGGCACTTTGGCCCTTAAATTCCCTAATTTCCTGTAGAAATTCTACCTAGAAAATATGCTATAATTATACAAGACTGGAGATTGAATTTTCACTTATCAGAATTATCCAACTTTTATTTATAATATGCCAGATAAATATCCGGGTATTACAGATAAAGTCTCCGATCGGTGTCCGAAACGCGTAATCTCGGGAAATCTCAAAATTCTGGTTAACTAGCTTTGAAGACCTTCTCTTCCATACTAGAAATGTCTATTCCAACTAATTTTCTGACTCTGCCTAGGCCATTTCCGGATTGACGGAAGTTTTCTAAAAACGTGTCCGAACGTGTCCTAAGTTTGAAACGAAAATCCGAAGTTCCAAATTATAGACATAGATGCACTGATTTCAAATATGTCCATAAAAATTCCCAATTCTTTTCAGTTGTCACAACTCTAATTTTGAAGTCTTTACTTCCAACCCGCTATCTCGCTTTTCTCGTAATTTCCTATTTCGTCTTATTAGGAAAAAGTCCTATTGACTTCAGAATTAACTTCCGGGAGAGTTTAACGGAAGATAAAATTCTACTGATCAATATTTTATCCTGACTTTGGAAATCTCATTCCTAGATCTCTAGATAGGATCTGTTTCCTAATTCCCATTTTACTATTCACCCTTTTTCACTTTAATTAATTATATTATATTTTAATTGCAAGTTGCAAACTTATATACATATATATATATTTTGTTTTTCTCTTTTTTCCTTTTCATTATTTTTTTTTCCTCTGCCCTTGATTTTCGTTTTTTTTTATTAATTAATTATTTAATTAATTATTTAATTAATTAAATAATTATTTTCACATAATTTTTACAAAATTTTCCTATTGGTCCATTCTTGCATTTAGGCTTAAAAATACCTAAACTCATCTATTTTTCTTCAAAATTTCCAATTAATTAGTAAATATACTTTTACTAATTTTCAACCACTTTCCACTAATTTTTGAGCTTCCCATAATTATTACTGAATTTTCCTTCGTTTATGCTTAAGTAATTAGCCAATAATTACCTAATTACTTTCTTATCAATAGTTGATAATTTTCTTAATTAGCATGCCTCATTACCTCATAACTTTTGTATTGACATCTTTGTTTTCATATCTCCCGCATTATCTTAGCATTTACGGGGTATTACGGTCATTTCAATACTTTTTGGGTATTCTTATACAATTTCTCCAAGTTTACAATTCAAATTACCTCAATTAGAGATAATCTACTCTCTCAATTTAAATAATTATTTCTCTGCCTTTTAAGATTTTTCACCATTTTCCTAAGTCATTTACCCTTCCCAGGGGTATTTTGGTCATTTTGGCACTTTGGCCCTTAAATTCCCTAATTCAAATTTCGGGGTATTACAAATGACTTATGGGAGCAAAATATGTTGTTATATTAATCCAACCTGCTCTCATATTTTATTAAGTCATCATAAGTTGCATGTGGGTTTTCAGTGTTTAATTTGCTCAACTTTCTTAGAAGATTGGTGATAATTATCTTGATGGCCCAGCCATAGGCACTGCTTTGTAAAAACAGAAAAGCTTAGAAAAGCTTTTATCGAAATAAATTTTCCAACATTTCTTCATATTTCACATATTGCAGTTTGGTACGGTGACTAAAGGAAACACAACCCAAGCATGACATGACCATGAAACATACACTTCATGCATTTGGGTTTGAGAATAATGAATATAACATTAAATGGTTCACTTTCTGGATTTGACTTGCATTGTAGAGCTTATCAAGAGTAAATCCATCTACAGTGCACATGGACAGCAACATCAAAATTCAGATGGTTTGAAAGTTGGTCAGCCGAATGAGCCTCATGCAATGATCCTTCCTTATTCTCGTATTCCTTGAGAAAAATAAATTTTAAAAAGATGATGACATGTTTCATATGTGAAGACCTACAAATTAACCTTCTGAAAAGCATCTTAAGCCTGTAAATATATTTCCAACCAACTATAGCTTAAATTTGTTACAAACCTTCTGAAAAACATCTTCATCAAACCAATCATATCCAACATATATAGGCAACACATCATCACAGTTGCTAAGCCTGTAAATATATTTCCAATGTCACTTGCTGCAATACAAAGATAATTATAATATTCCATAAAGTTTTGGTTAGTAAATAAATAACAATTAATCCTTTATCTTGAGCAGACATTGCGACGGCTTGAATATCTAAGAGTTTCACACCAATAAACTTACCAACAACTTGAAGCAACTCTGTATCATCCTCACATTCTGATGAGAAATTGAAACTCAGCGCCATGTAATGCACTACAAAAAATACCTTTAGGTACAACTAACCAAAACATACTACTCATTCAAATACCTCATAATAAACTCTGAGGGATAAACCAAGAAACTGAAGCAAAATTGTTGAACAATACACTGCCACATGTAGGTTTTAGAATCAGCTGCAACAACAAGAAGAATATACTACAGGGAAACCGACTAGAGAGACCAAGACTTTACTTCCGTTACTTTCAGCAATTAATTTAGCATTTTTCTTTCTTTATATACGATTTATAGCATTAATTATCAATAGAAAGGTACAGTTATATAAACAGATCCAAAAACTCCCATTGGCACAAAAGGATTGGCTCCAAATGCAAGATGACCGTAGACTTCATCAGCAATCAAGTAAATGTTTTAAACCAAGACTAAGAAACAACTACAAAATGCAAGGATGAAGCTTTTATTCAATCATGTCATGTGAGATACCCAATTCACATTCTCATACATCTTTCTTAGTTATTCCAAACTCTGATAGGGATAAACCAAGAAACTGAAGCAAAATTGTTGAACAATACACTGCCACATGTAGGTTTTAGAATCAGCTGCAACAAGGAGAAGAATATACTACAAAAAGTCTCTAATAAAAATGTGTTATATTAAACAAAATCTCTAATAAATGCATAAAGGACATCAAGTAGATGGTAAATAATATACTCACCCTTCCATTGGCAAGTGTTATCACCATTATAGCAGCTACATCCATGACCCAAGACAGAGGGTTCCACATAAATCCCAAGAACTTCAAATAATAAGTGTACTGAAAAATTCTCAGAAAAAACAAATAAAAACACACACAAACACACACTCACTCAACATTCTAAATGAAATAGCTTGGAGAAGGCAATGAGCTAAGTAATATCACAAAATACTTAGTAGACATTCATTTCAGAAAAAAAAAAAAAAAATTTGAGGCAGACAAAACAAGACTGACTAAAACTTATTGACCTTCTTGTCTGATTGGATCCTCAAGAATAAGAACTAACTCCTTGTAAACACCAAGAATCATTATAGCCATGCCCACAATTCCCCCGGGGTAAAACAATCTTTTGAGCATGACTTAAGATGACATAATACTTTTCTCATTGAAATCAGTGACAATGATGACTAAACTCAGAGAATGAATAATAATAAAAAATGTACGAATCAACAAGATTTCAAATTAGAAACATAGTCTAGTATCATGTAAAATGCCATAACATAAACTCATTGCAATATTGGGTTAAGGGTACCACACCATGCACCTCTGATTAAAAATACAGCATGATATTCAGAGACTCATTATAAATGCCATCAAATAATTCATTTGTTATGTCAGAAAAGTAAATTATATGTTAGGTATATTGATGAAGCATAACAGGAATGAAGAAAAATAAGGGAATATACACAATGTGTTGCAAAGCAAGATGTCTAAGGGAAAAAGGAACTTACTGGAGTTATTACGGTGCTGTAACGTGACCAGCTAGGCCCAATATCTCAGGTGGTTTTGATAAATCAGCAACAGTAAGAGCCCAGAAGTGAACTACACCAAAAAAAATAGTTGACACGGCATTAGTATTGAAACATAAAAATGATGGTAATGTTGGGATCCGTACACGCAGCGAAGTAAAAATTTTTACGAATCCCATCGGAGGATCGTTAAACAGCGTTTAAATCAATGTTTAGGGTTCGAATCATACCTATGCCGAACTATTTGAACTGGTGGGCTACCTTCTCGATCAGCAGAAGCCGACTCTTTAGAATCGCCTTCCTCTACCGGTATCCACACGAACAGCCTTCAGAAACACGAACGGAAGCGAGCTAGCGCCTCTGAACTGTGCGTCTCTCTATTCGCTCTCTAGGGTTTTTCGCGGCTTTCCTAATACGCTTGACAAAATGTCCTGTAGGTTTTCTAAATATATTCAAAATTAAACCTCATTAATTTGAAATTCAAATTTTGTATCTGGATTAAAATATATTAATTAAATCTATCTGATAGATCTAATCTAATCTATTCATTTAATCCAAATTAAAAGCCTTCTGATTTAATTTATCTCTATAAATTAAATCCGAGAAATGATATCTATCTATTTAATTAAATCTGAGATACTATATCTCAATTTAAATTAAATAAAATATATGATATCTTTATTCAAAAATTAAATCTGAGAAACAATATCTCTATTTGTTTTAGATATTTAATTTATCAAATAAATTAAATACAAACAAATATTATATATAATAATATTATAATCTTTATTAAATAATATTATTGGGTTAAGGTGCAAAAATATACATGTACTTTTCTCTGAGGAGCACCTAGTAGCAAGTGCTTTTTTTAGGTGCGAAAGTACACACGTGGTTACAAATTAAGTGTAAAAATATCGTTTGACCGTTAAGTTTGACTTTTTTTGCTGACTGGACGATGACGTGGCATTTCAAAAGTGCAAAAATACACATGTGATTTGTCAACAAGAGCGTCGAACACCAAATTATTATTTTTTAATTTAATAATTTTATTTTTAGTATCTGAAAGAACTTTTTACCAATCAGTACCCTGAAATATTTTTTCACAATCAGTCAGTATCCTTTTAGTACCGGTCAATTCCTGAAATATTTTTTCAAGATCCTAAAATAACTTTTCAGATTATGAAGTATTTTTTCTGTACCAGTCAGTATCTTGAAGTACTTTTTAGTACCAGTCTGTACCCTGAAATATTTTTTTTAGTATCAGTCAGTATCCTTTTAGTACCGGTCAATATCTGAAATATTTTTTCAAGATCCTAAAATAACTTTTCAAGATTATGAAGTATTTTTTCTGTACCAGTCAGTATCCTGAAAGTACTTTTTAGTACTAGTCAGTACCCTGAAATATTTTTTTCAGTATCAGTCAGTATCCTTTTAGTACCGGTCAATACCTGAAATATTTTTTCAAGATCCTAAAATAACTTTTCAAGATTATGAAGTATTTTTTCTGTACTAGTTAGTATCCTGAAAGTACTTTTTAGACTCGAAATATTTTTTTAGTATCGGCTCAAGATCCTTTAGTACCGGTCAATATCCGAAATATTTTTTCAAGATCATAAAATAACTTTTCAAGATTATGAAGTATTTTTTTGTACCGGTCAAGATCCCGAAAGTACTTTTAGTACCGATAACACTCGAAATATTTTTTTTCAGTATCAATCAATATCCTTTTAGCACTGGTCAATACCTGAAATATTTTTTCAAGGTCCTAAAATACATTTTCAGGATTATGAAGTATTTTTTCTGTACCAGTCAGTATCCTGATATTACTTTTTAGTACTAGTCAGTACCCTGAAATATTTTTTTAGTATCAGTCAGTATCCTTTTAATATCGGTCAATACGTGAAATATTTTTTCAGTATGAGTCAGTATCCTTTTAGTACTAGTCAATACGTGAAATATATTGACTGATACTGAAAAAAATATTTTAGGTATTGACCGGTACTAAAAGATACTGACTGATACTAAAAAAATATTTCAGGGTACTAACTGGTACTAAAAAGTACTTTCAGGATACTGACTGGTACAAAAAAATACTTCATAATCTTGAAAAGTTATTTTAGGATCTTGAAAAAATATTTCAGGTATTGACCGGTACTAAAAGGATACTGACTGATACTGAAAAAAATATTTCAGGGTACTGACTGGTAAAAAGTACTTTTGGGATACTAAAAATAAAATTATTAAATTTAAAAAAAAATTGGTGTTGGGCGCTCTTCTTGACAAACTGCATGTGTATTTTTGCACCTTTGAAATGCAACGTCATCGTCCAGTCAGTAAAAAAAGTCAAACTTAACGGTCAAAGTCAAACTTAACAGTCAAACGGTAATTTTGCACCTAATTTGTAACCACGTGTGTACTTTTGCACCTAAAAAAACACTTGCTACTGGGTGCTCCTCAGAGAAAAGCACATGTGTATTTTTGCACCTTAACCCTAATATTATTATATTAATTTTGAATTAAATAATATATATATCCTAGATTAAATAAAGTATTCATTAAATCTTAGACACATATAAGATTCAATGAATATGGATACTTTTGCTCGTGTTGGGCTATTCTTGTGTGCGACCCTGTAGGCCCACATGAGATTGACAGCGGGCCAATACTGTACCAGCCCACAAGTCGCAAGTGGCATCTAGCAAGACATTGCGACTACCCAATTCATATGGGGATCGATGATACGAAACAACCTATCGTATAACCATGTCACGTCCGTTTTGTCACGCGATAATTTGGTCAAGGATGAGGCATGGAGAATGTCAACTTCCTGTTCTTGACCATTACTTTCTCCATTCTTGAGTAGTCTAATTGAAATGGAAACTCCATCCATCGTAGTATGGCCATACATTTCTCAGACTGACTCATCGAGGGGCCCAGTATTATCTATCTAGAAATGTGAGGGACAAATTCCATCTTAACCATTCACATTTCTCTGCATGAAAACCACTGATCCTGATCATAGCCTTTATCATCACCCGGTCAAAGGTGACTTTTGACTAAGTCAAAGATCAGGGACTCATCATGTAGGAATCCATGATGATCTCAGGTCGACGGGCGTTGTGACGCGATTATACATAAGAAAAACTTATGACTTATTCCATGCAGCTTTCTCATAGTGGGTTGGTCCAGCACCTTGTACTCTTACAAGTGCCTCTGAATTTGACTCGTATCTCCATACTCATCAAAGTCATACTGGTCTTATTTCATCTTCACTCCCGCGGAGATGACCGACTAGGGACATTTAGGATAATCTATAAGATATATCCAAGGATCAGTTATCACTATAAACATGCATAGTAAATGATAGCAAAAGGAGAATACTTTAAATAATACAATCGTCTAAAGTACAATGACTTGCCTCTAGGGCATAATTTCCAACAGTCTCCCACTTGCACTAGGTGCAATCATTAATTACCCTGATTCCCATTGCCCTAACATGACGCTCATGTTTTACTTGTGCAAGAGGCTTAGTAAGAGTATCAGCGACATTGTTTTCTCCTGATACTTTGCATAATTTATTGTATCACCTCTATCATTGATTTCTCTGATAAGATGAAATCGTGTGAGTATATACTTGGTCTTTTGATGTGACCTAGGCTCCTTGGTCTGCGCAATAGCTCTGCTATTGTCACAGAA
The DNA here is from genome assembly GCA_025563575.1 of Acacia pycnantha. Classification (NCBI taxonomy): domain Eukaryota; kingdom Viridiplantae; phylum Streptophyta; class Magnoliopsida; order Fabales; family Fabaceae; genus Acacia; species Acacia pycnantha. The sequence continues at coordinate 459,294 of JAMWYP010000085.1, forward strand.
CAAGTCTACTGGATTTGAGATGGTAGGAACCACCCTAGTTCATTAATGAACTTACTAATCCAAAAGGCGTCCTTAGCTGCATTCGATGCTGCTATATACTCAGCTTCTGTTGCAGAATCAGCTACAGTGCTCTGCTTAGAGCTCTTCCAGCTTACCGCACCACCATTCAAAATGAATACATATCCAGATTGCGGTCTCTGATCATCTTGGTCAGTTTGGAAACTCGCATCTCTGTAGCCTGTCACACAGAGCTCATCTTCCAATCGACCATATACCAAGAATAAGTCCTTAGTCCTTCTTAAGTACTTAAGGATATTCTTGACAGGATCTTGTTGATATCTGCTGGTCATACTCAAGGCAAATGACACATCTGGTCAAGTACATAACATGGCATACATGATAGATCCAATGGCGGAGGCATATGGAATCTTACTCATGCGGTCTCTTTGATCTTGTGTACTAGGACACAGATTTTTACCGAGATGGATGCCATGAGACATGAGCATATTACCCCTTTTTGAATCTTGCATACTGAATCTATGTAGTATCTTGTCTATGTATGTGCTCTGACTTAAACCTATCAGCCTCTTAGTTCTATCTCTATAGATCCTAATCCCAAGGATGTAAGTGGCTTCGCCTAAATCTTTCATTGAGAAAGACTTTCCTAACCAAGACTGGACACTCTGCAAGGTAGGAATGTCATTCCCAATAAGTAGGATGTCATCAACATAAAGCACTAGAAATACAACTGTGCTCCCACTAACCTTCTTGTAAACACAAGGTTCATCTATGTTTTGAATGAATCCAAACTCTTTGACTACTTCATCAAAATGAGGATTCCAGCACCGAGATGATTGCTTCAATCCATAAATGGATCTTTGAAGCTTGCAAACTTTACCAGAGTCGTCTGGACGCACAAAACCCTCAGGTTGTGTCATATACACATCCTCAAGGAGCTTTCCGTTAAGGAAGGCTGTTTTGACGTCCATCTGCCATATTTCATAGTCATAATATGATGCAATGGCAATAAGGATTCTGATTGATTTGGCCATTGCAACTAGGGAAAAGGTTTCATCATAGTCCACACCATGAGTTTGAGTGAATCCTTTTGCAACCAGTCGTGCCTTGAAGATATTTACTTTGTCATCCATGTCAATTTTCTCTTTGAACACCCACTTGCACCCAACGGTTTTTACACCTTCAGGTGGATCAACTAAGGTCCATACCTCATTGTTGTACATGGATTGCATTTTAGACTTCATGGCATTAAGGCATCTTTCAGAGTTTGGTTCCACCACGGCTTCTCGATAGGTAGTTGGCTCATTCTGCTCAATGAGCAAAACATCACGGCTTCCAGTAATCAGAAATCCATATCTCAGAGGCTGTAGCCGTGTTCTATCGGACCTTCGTGGGCCTTGTGTTACTTGAGTAGGCTCAACAACTTGTTGTGAGTCTTCTCCATTTTTCCATCTGTGTTTTTATGTCGTCTTGTAGCTCTCGAACTTGTTCGAGGCACACCTTACTCCCACTGGTTCTTTTAGAGATGAACTCTTTCTCCAAAAGGACACCATTCCGGATAACAAACACTTTGTGATCGGTAGGATTGTAGACATATTATCCTTTAGTTTCCTTAGGATGACCCATAAAAAGGCATTTTGAGGATCTGGATGATAATTTATCAGTGGCTTAGTGTTTAAAGTAAACCTTACATCCCCAAATTTCAAGAAAGGACAAACTGGGTTTCTTCCCAGTCCATATCTCATATGGTGTCTTTTCAACTGCCTTTGACGGAACACGATTTAGTGTGAGCGCAGCCGTTTCTAGGGTATGGCCCCAAAAGGAAGGAGGAAGATCTGTTTAAATAATCATAGATCGAACCATATTTAATAGATTTCGATTCCTCCGCTCAGAAACACCATTCCATTGAGGTGTTCCTGGAGGAGTAAGTTGTGAGATGATCCCACAACACCTAAGATGGTCAATGAACTCTTAGCTCAAATATTCGCCACCCGATCAGATCGAAGTACTTTAATCATTTTGCCAAGTTGGTTTTGCACTTCATTTTGGAATATTTTGAACATTTCAAAAGATTCAGACTTATATTTTATTAGATAGGTATACCCATATCTATTAAAATCGACTATGAATGTAATAAAGTACAAATGACCCCTTCTGGCAGATGTATTCATTGGTCTACATGTTGGGATCCGTACACGCAGCGGAATTAAAACTTTTACGAATCCCATTCAAGGATCGCTCTATGGCGTTTAAATCAAGGTTTAGGGTTTCCGAATCGTACCTATGCAAAACAATTGGACTGGTGGGCTACCTTCTCGATCTGCAGAAGTCGACTCTTAGAATCGCCTTCCTCTACCGGTATCCACACGAATAGCCTTCAGAAACACGAACGGAAGCGTGCTAGCGCCTCTGAACTGTGCGTCTCTCTATTATTTTTACTCTCTAGGGTTTCTCGCGGCTTTCTAATACGCTCGACAAAAAGTCCCGTAGGTTTTTCTAACCCTAGTAGGCGTATTATATTCAAAACAAATTTTGAATCTGGATTAAAAATATATTAATTAAATCTATCTGATAGATCTAATCTAATCTATTTATTTAATCTGAATTAAAAGCCTTCTGATTTAATTTATCTCTATAAATTAAATCCAAGAAATGATATCTATCTATTTAATTAAATCTGAGATACTATATCTCAATTTAAATTAAATAAAATATCTGATATCTTTATTCGAAAATTAAATCTGAGATACAATATCTCTATTTGTTTGAGATATTTAATTTATCAAATAAATTAAATACAAACAAATATTTATATAATAATATTGTAATCTTTATTAAATATTATTATTATATTAATTTCGAATTTAATATATATATATATATATATATACACACACATACATACACATCCTAGATTAAATACAGTATTCATTAAATCTTAGACATATCTAAGATTCAATGAATCTGGACACTTTTGTTCGTGTTGCGCTATTCTTGTGGGCGACCCTGCAGCCCCACATGAGATTGGCAGTGGGCCAATGTAGTATACTAGCCCACAAGTCGCAAGCGCCCTCTAGCAAGACATTGCGACTACCCAATTCATATGGGGATCGATGATACGATACAACCTATCGTACAACAATGTCACGTCCCTTTTGTCACGTGATAATTTGGTCAAGGATGAGGCATGGAGAATGTCAACTTCCTGTTCTTGACCATTACTTTCTCGATTCTTGAGTAGTCTAACAATTGAAATGGAAACTCATTTCCATCGTAGTATGGCCATACATTTCTTAGACTCACTCATCGAGGGGCTCAGTATTATCTCTCTAGAAATGTGAGGGACAAATTCCATCTTGACCATTCACATTCCACTCCATGAAAATCACTGATCCCGATCATAGCCTTTATCATCACCCGGTAAAAGGTGACTTTTAACTAGGTCAAAGACCAGCAACTCATCATGTAGGAATCCATGATGATCTCAGGTCAAAGGGCGTTGTGACGCGGTTATACATGAGAAAACCTTATGACTTATTTCATGCAGCTTTCTCATAGTGGGTCGGTCCAGCACCTTGTACTCTTACAAGTGCCTATGACTTTGACTCGTATCTCCATACTCATCAAAGTCATACAGGTCTTATTTCATCTTCGCTCCCGCAGAGATGACCGACCAGGGATATTTAGGATAAGCTATAAGATATATCTGAAAGTCGGAATATTACCAAGAGGGGGGTGAATTGGTATTATAGAATTTTCTTGCGAGTTTAAAACAAAAGAAACAAAGGAAGAAGAAGGAGTTGAACACAAAGCAATTTATACTGGTTCGGTCCTAATCCTTGACCTACATCCAGTCCCCAGATACACTCCAGGATTTCACTAACTTGCGATCAAATGATTACATACTCTGTAACACTTGGAGCAATTCTCTCTCTCTCGAATTACACTCCCCCTTACAAGATGTAATCAAAGACCCAATCCCAAAGTCCCAAAACTATGAGACTCTCACAAGGAAATGATAATAGAATACAAACTCTCTAGAAAGAGCAGATGGAAATGAACACTGAAGATCAGAGTATTACAGAATAGCTATCAGAAAAGAAACAAGCTATTGTCTGTCTTTGCGTTTTGTGTATTGCGATTCTGTGTATTTTTTTGTGCAGCTGGAAGTCCATGTATTTATAACCCTTTGAAGTTTCTGACCGTTGTAGGTGCACTCTGAACTTTGAACTTGGAGGAAATTCATAGCTGATTGGAGCATATCTGTATAATTCCCATTTCTGCATAATCCACATTAAATGGAGATATATATTTCCGTTGAAGCTTTCAGAGTGTTTGCCCATGATGTTGTTTTTCTTAAAATGCTTTCAACCAATCGTTTCCTATTGTTCTCTGACCGTTTGAGAATGATTGGCCACCTTTCAAGCATGTTTCCTTTTCTGCTGCGTTTTTGAATTGATATTGCGTGACTTTCGAAACTGATCTGCAATATTCCTTTATCATCTGAAAACTGTGAGTAAACATATTAGGAATAAACTAATTTCGATCACAATCAATAATAAGAAGTACCCAATATATGATCTGATCTTTAGATATAATCAGAAGGCTGTGTATCAGCGATTCCCTAGAAAGCCAGCGAACATGACTCGAGTCATTTGTGTATGACTAGAGTCATCTTAGTGAGTTTATCAGACAGAGAGGAAGTTCACAAAAGTTGACTCGAGTCATATTACTTGACTGGAGTCATTGTCTTGAAATTCAACTGAGACGACTCGAGTTATCCTTGATGACTGGAGTCATAATTGTGTTTTTTGCAAACAGAGAAGAACTTTAAAAGTTGACTGAGTCATCTACCTTGACTCGAGTCATAAATACGATTTTCGCAAAGCAGAGAAGAACTTCGATAACTTGACTCGGAGTCATCTACCTTGACTCGAGTCATTATTAAAATGCAATCAGACAGAGACGAAAAGCTTATAAGATGACTGGAGTCATACATGTTGACTCGAGTCATATCAGTAAAAATTATATCAGAGGTTTCTGTCGACACATATATGATTGGAGTCATCTACCTTGACTCGAGTTATACCAATTAAAAAAGTTTGATCATGAACAACTTTTTGATTTACAATTTTTCAGTTATCATCAAAACTTATGGAGAACTAACATTCTCCTCCTTTTTGATGATGACAACACTTGTGAATCAAAATTTTTTTCAGTCTTGGAAATTTGAGACACATATAAAGATAAGCATTTAATTTTCATTCATTGCAGATAACATATAGAAAACATGTAGAAAATGTTCCTTTGCATACAACCATAGTTAGAACAGACATGCCCTTTATACAAAAAGTTCCTTAGTATCTAAACATAGTTAGAACATATAATGTACTACAAAATGTGCTGCGCAACTACTATATATATATCTTCATCTGTTGTTCATACTGCAATGACTACTTGGCTTTCTCTCCCCCTTTGTCATCAGGCAAAAAGGAGGGATCAGAGGTGAGGGAAGCATGTAAGGCTTGGAGAATAGGAATGGGGGAGTAGATGGTGGGTGAGAGTGATGAAGGATCGAGAGGAGAGGTGGCAGGTAGTGGAGCGTGTGGTCTGGAAGAGGTGAGTAAGGGATGAGTGGAGGAGTTGGAATGCTCATCAAAAAGGTCTGCAGTATTGCCAGAAGCAGAGGGTAAAATAGGAGGCACAGAAGAGTTAGGAGGAGTCTGACCAGTTGCTTGTGGTTTAGGAGAGGGTGGAGGTGAAGGGATTACTTTTGAGGGACCAGCACCATCTGATCCTTTTAAACTCCTTTCCATCTTGGAGTCCACCATATGAAAGATTGTGTGAATTTGTTCAATTTTGAATCCAAGATCATCAAAATGGCCTTCAAGATTTCCCACTCTGCCATCCAATGATTCCATGATTTCTGCTTGAGCATCTTGCTTGGAAGTGACTTCCTCAATCAATTTCCCAACTTCAGATTCTAGCTTACTTGACAACTCATAGTGTTGAGCTGTGAGAGTTGTCTGAAGGGTGCCAAATGTCTCTTGCATAGCCTTTTCCACAATATGTTGGATATGAGAATGTAGATTTGATGAGTGTGGAGCAGGTTGAGACTGAGAGGGGGAAGATTGATCCTCAACTGGTCTAGACACAGAGGCTCTTGATCTAGAAGGTGCTCTGGACTGTCCTGATCCTTCTTTGAAGGAGATTTTCATGAAGTTCAGGTGGACTTGACCAAACCTTAAGGGCTTGACTGGTTTTCAGAGTTATCAAGATACCATATTTTGTGAAGATAGAGAATATGGGAAACAAGGTTTGGATAGGGAATGGTGGCAGATGAAGATGATTCAAACCTAAAACGCTTCATTTCTTGATAGACCCAGTGGCCTATATTGAAAGGTACTTTGTCTATCAGAGAGGCAAACAACATATAGTCTGTGGAATTAAAATGAGTAAAGTTCTTCCCCTTTTGTACAAGATTTCGGAGTATATATACCACGAGCCCCGTACACCGGGGCATTACCACAGGAGAAAATTTCAGAGGCCCTAATGGTTCGCCTGGTCTAAGAATTTCGAAAAACTTTCTAGAATGATAACCAATATCAGGCACAGGTGGAGGATTATCAATTAAAAGAAGGGAATTGATAATCTCTGCAGACAAAGTGATGGGGACACCTCTAACTGATGTAATAACTTTATCTTCAACAATTTTACCACGTTTATCCAATTTATTGGCCATAGACATATTGAAGTAAAATTGCCTAACAATGTTGGGACTATAAGGAGTATATATGGCAAGCAAATTTTTGAATTGCTCTAGCCAAGGAGAAAGGTCAAGATGACACTCTTCCTTTAGCTTAGCCAAATCCACATACACTGTGGGACAAAAGCCACGAGAACCAAATTTCTCTTTGAACTCTTTTAATTGAGCATCAGTAAAAACAGTGGGTCTACATGTAAATTCAGATGAATGGGGTGGTTTAAGTAATGAAGAAGGGTCAAAGGAGGGTTTTTGCAATTCAGGTACCTTCTTAGAACCAGAAGCAATTGGTGGAGAACCAATGTGGGCAGTTGAGGTTGAAAATGCTTTGGACCCCTGATTTCCAGAGATGGTGACAGTCCTCTTCATATTTTTCGGCAGAACCACCACTGGTTCCTTATCTTTTCGAGTAGCAGTGGATGCATCAATCTTCTTTGGAGCAGGAGAATCAGAAGGTTCGTTGATTTGCAGCTTTCTAGATTTCTTGGAAGAAGAATCAGTAGGAATAGCCGATCGTTTTCTCGAGCTTCTAGGTTTAGTGGATACTGGAGGAGTTGTGGAGGCTGTTGGTTCATATTCGGATGATGATTCCTTCTGAGATTTGGAGATTTTGGGAGCCATTTCAAAGGATTTTAAGCAGAGAGGAGAGAGTGAAAATCGCGACTCGGGTTAGGGTTTCAAAAGTCACGAGTTATGAACGACAGGTGCAGCCATAGATATATATATAACGCGCATGACTCGAATCGTTTAATGATGACTCGAGTCAGACATGAAAGAAAGGCTGTTGGCTCATTCTGCTCAATGAGCAAAACATCACGGCTTCCAGTAATCAGAAATCCATATCTCAGAGGCTGTAGCCGTGTTCTATCGGACCTTCGTGGGCCTTGTGTTACTTGAGTAGGCTCAACAACTTGTTGTGAGTCTTCTCCGTTTTCCATCTGTAGTTCTATGTCGTCTTGTAGCTCTCGAACTTCTTCGAGGCACATCTTACTCCCACTGGTTCTTTTAGAGATGAACTCTTTCTCCAAAAGGACACAATTCCAGATAACAAACACTTTGTGATCGGTAGGATTGTAGACATAGTATCCTTTAGTTTCCTTAGGATGCCCCATAAAAAGGCATTTTGAGGATCTGGATGATAATTTATCAGAGGCTTAGTGTTTAACGTAAACCTCACATCCCCAAATTTCAAGAAAGGAAAAACTGGGTTTCTTCCCAGTCCATATCTCAGATGGTGTCTTTTCAACTGCCTTTGATGGAACACGATTTAGTGTGAGCGCAGCCGTTTCTAGGGCATAGCCCCAAAAGGAAGGAGGAAGATCTGTTTGACTCATCATAGATCGAACCATATCTAATACAGTTTGATTCCTCCGCTCAGAAACACCATTCCATTGAGGTGTTCCTGGAGGAGTAAGTTGTGAGATGATCCCACAACTCCTAATATGGTCAATGAACTCTTAGCTCAAATATTTGCCACCCCGATGAGATCGAAGTGCTTTAATCATTTTGACAAGTTGGTTTTGCACTTCATTTTGGAATATTTTGAACGTTTCAAAAGTTTCGGACTTATATTTTATTAGATAGGTATACACATATCTACTAAAATCGACTATGAATGTAATAAAGTACAAATGACCCCTTCTGGCAGATGTATTGATTGGTCTATATGTTGGGATCCGTACACGCAGCGAAATTAAAACTTTTACGAATCCCATTCAAGGATCGCTCAATGGCGTTTAAATCATGGTTTAGGGTTTCTGAATCGTACCTATGCAAAACAATTGGATTGGTGGGCTACCTTCTCGATCAGCAGAAGTCGACTCTTAGAATCGCCGTCCTCTACCGGTATCCACACGAACAGCCTTCAGAAAAACAAACGGAAGCGTGCTAGCGCCTCTGAACTATGCATCTCTCTATTTTTTTCTCTCTAGGGTTTCTCGCAGCTTTCTAATACGCTCGACAAAAAGTCCTGTAGGTTTTTCTAAACCTAGTAGGCGTATTATATTCAAAACAAATTTTGAATCTGGATTAAAAATATATTAATTAAATCTATCTGATAGATCTAATCTAATCTATTTATTTAATCTGAATTAAAAGCCTTCTGATTTAATTTATCTCTATAAATTAAATCCGAGAAATGATATCTATCTATTTAATTAAATCTGAGATACTATATCTCAATTTAAATTAAATAAAATATCTGATATCTTTATTCAAAAATTAAATCTGAGATACAATATCTCTATTTGTTTTAGATATTTAATTTATCAAATAAATTAAATACAAACAAATATTTATATAATAATATTGTAATCTTTATTAAATATTAATATTATATTAATTTCGAATTTAATTTATATATATATATATATACACACACACACACATCCTAGATTAGATACAGTATTCTTTAAATCTTAGACATATCTAAGATTCAATGAATCTGGACACTTTTGTTCGTGTTGGGCTATTCTTGTGTGCGACCCTGCAGGCCCACATGAGATTGGCAGTGGGCAAATGTAGTATACTAGCCCACAAGTCACAAGCGGCCTCTAGCAAGACATTGCGACTACCCAATTCATATGGGGATCGATGATACGATACAACCTATCGTACAACAATGTCACGTCCCTTTTGTCACGCGATAATTTGGTCAAGGATGAGGCATGGAGAATGTCAACTTCCTGTTCTTGACCATTACTTTCTCGATTCTTGAGTAGTCTAACAATTGAAATGGAAACTCCTTTCCATCGTAGTATGTCCATACATTTCTTAGACTCACTCATTGAAGGGCCCAGTATTATCTCTTTACAAATGTGAGGGACAAATTCCATCTTGACCATTCACATTCCTCTCCATGAAAATCACTGATCCCGATCATAGCCTTTATCATCACCCGGTCAATGGTGACTTTTGACTAGGTCAAAGACCAGCGACTCGTCATGTAGGAATCCATGATGATCTCAGGTCAAAGGGCGTTGTGACGCGGTTATACATGAGAAAAGCTTATGACTTATTCCATGCAGCTTTCTCATAGTGGGTCGGTCCAAAGACCTTGTACTCTTAGAAGTGCCTATGACTTTGACTCGTATCTCCATACTCATCAAAGCGGAGATGACCGACCAGGGATATTTAGGATAATCTATAAGATATATCCAAGGATCAGTTATCACTATAAACATGCAAATGAAATGATAACTAAAGGAGAATACATTAAATAGCATTAACGTTTAAAATATAATGACTTGCCCCTAGGTTATAATTTCCAACACTACACACATCAGTATGTATAAGTCCCAATAAATCAGTGGCTCTCTCACTGTGCCCAATAAAGGGCGCCTTGTCATCTTTCCCAATAAACAAGACTCACATGTATCAAATGATTCAAAATCAAATGAGTTAAGAAATTCATCTGTGATGGAGTTTCGAAATGTGTTTCTCATTTATCTGGCCTAGACGACAATGCTATAGGTAGGTCGAATTCAAATCATTTGACTTGAACCTTTTAGTAGTTATGTCATAGATTCGTCCATTCAGTTTTCTACTATCCTTGAGACCCTATATTTATTCAAATGTGAGATCCATATGTAGTATCTAATACCCATGTTGAGGAAGTAGAAAAGCGAATATCTATGACATAGATACTTGAAGCGATAGCCCCGCTATCCTTCTTGTTCTTCTCCAGATCTTCGAGGTAGAGTTTTCAATTCCTTTTTCAAATGACCAAGTTCATTGTAAAAGAAGCAGACTCTATCCTTTAGAGGTTTTGCCTTATTGGCTTTCCGTTTCATACCCCTTCCTTTCTGAACGGACAAAACAGTATTGTGCCTCTTCTTAAGGCTCAGATCAGCAGTTTTGAGCATCCCATGCAGTTCAGAAGTTTATTCCTCCATGTTGTTCATGTTGTAATCCATGACAAAGTTATCATAATTTCCTGGGAGTGAGTTCAAGATCACATCTGTAGCTAACTCCTGGGACATGGGGAATCCAAGCCTCTCAAGGTGATCAATGTAGCCCTTCATCTTCAAAACATGAGGACTAACTCTCGGCCATCTTGCGGGAATGAAAGGCCTTTGTGGTCTCATACCTCTCTTGTCTTGCTCATTCATGGAACATTTCCGCAGGATGAACAATCATCTCGTAGGCCTCCACATGTTCTAGATCTCTATTGAGGTCTAGAAGCATAGTGGCAAGCATCGAACATCTTGTATCCACGAGTCATCCTTATGCTTCGTATAAGGATTAGTCTCGAGCTCTTGAATCAGCAATGCAGCTCGTCAGGAATGAGTTGATTGATGAGATACTCTTTTCTTTCGTGTTTAGGATCAACGCTTAAGTTCCCAAACATGTCAAGAAAGTTTGTCTCATCGAGTTCATCCTTCTCAAGGACTGATCGCATTGATGGTGTTGAAGTATTACTAGACTACATGATTCTACAACTAAAGATATGCAAAGTTTAGTTAATAATCTCCCACTGAATTAACAACCCTCATTATAATTAGTGGGCTAAGATCCATATTTTGCTTAAATTTAAGTTCGCTTTGGCAAGACGCTTAAAATTAAATTATTTAGGTAGGCAACCGCTTTGCCAATTACATCACATGTAACTTAGATCTTTATGGGATTCGATCATCATATGACGTGGCATGTTTAATCCCATCTAATGCCTTGAGATCCAAAACCGTTTTGATAATCTCAATTAAGTCCGGACAATAATGAATATTGAGTATCACCATTACTCACTCTTGTCTCACCAAGATAACTCAAATGCATCCACTTTGGTGGAACATACAAATGGGCGATCAAGGTTTTAACAAGTATTCATTTATTGGTGGCATTATGACTTAAGATTTTATTTAGAGGGTATAATTGATATAATGTAATTAATCCTATTAATTCTACTTATATCAATGCAATCACTATTGTATCTCATATAATATTTAAATTAATTATAAGTGATCTAATCAAATCATAATTAAAATTCTAAATTAAGTATGAGTGATCTAATCAAATCATAATTAAAATTCTAAATTAAGTATGAGTGATCTAATCAAATCATAATTAAAAATTCTAAATTAATTATGAGTGATCTAATCAAATCATAATTAAAATTATAAATTTAGTATGAGTGATCTAATCAAATATAAGGATATCATATCTTGATTTAATTTATAAATATAAATTAAATCTGAAGGCCTATTAATTCGGATCAAATAGTTAGATTAGATCTGTTGGACAGATTTAATTAATATTATTTAATCCAAATTCAAAATTAATTAGATTAATTCTGAATATTTTAATACGACACATTAGGGTTTCTATAAGAGATTCTGATCTGGTCGTATTAAACAAACGAATGAATTAGACGGCCGCGAAAAAACAAAAACCCTAAATCTTGATTTAAACGCTGTTGAGCGATCCGCCCAAGGGATTCGTTAAAAGTTTAATTTTTCCGCTGCGTGTACAGATCCCAACAGGTAATTGCTAACAGCAATACTGGTCTTCCCAAGATGACAATGTAGCGAAAATCACCTGATGGAAAAGGCTTAGGATCAGGGACCAGTTGACCCTACAGAACCAAACAAAACAAAGTAAGAAGTATATAAATACATACTGAGATAGTTCTATAAAGCCTGACTACTTCTCTGTAAGACAAGGATATATGTAAGTGGGCACCACAGGTTGTGCCTCTTATGAGAACACCATAGGGGGAATCAGGATTTCAATTGATACACAGAATACAAGAGACCACTTTCTGCAAAATGTTGGAACTAAAGCCTGACTGCTTCTCTGTACGACTATAATACCCTAAAAATTGAATTAGGGAAAATATCATAACGACCTTATTTCCTAAGGGAAAATCTCTTGGAAATTTGGAGAAAAATAATAAAGTGCCAAAATGACAAAAAAAAGCCCTTACAGAGCATAAAATGACTTAGGAAAATTATGAAAAATCCTAAATGACAATAAAATAATTGTTAAAAATTAGAGAGAATGTTGTCTCTAATTTAGACAATTTTTGGGATTTATTTCCTTGGAGAATAGTGAAGGATTAATTAAATAATTGTTGGTTAATTATTTAAGCATAAACAAGAGAATATTCAAAGATAATTATGTAAAACTCCATAATTAATGGTTTATGGCTAGAAAATTAGCATAAATATGTTTTCTAATTAATTGGAGAATATTGAGAAAAAAATAGTGAGATTAAGTAATTTTAAGCCTAAATACAAAGTATGGACCAATGAGGAATTTTGTAAGATAATTATATAAAGTAATTATAATATAATAAATGAAATAAATGGAAAAAGAAAATGAAAAAATGGATAAAGGACCAGCTGTGTATTGCCGACATAGTGGATAATGAAAGGGTTGAAAATGAGGTTGGATGAAGAAGTGGAACTCTTAATTAAAATTGATTCAAGTGTGAATGCAAGTAAAGTAAATAAACTCCGATGGAGATCGGATCCTCTCTAGAGAACCAGGAACAGGATTTCTAAAGTCAAGATATAATAATGATAAGTGGATTTTTATCTCAAATTGAGCTGTTCCCGGGGTCATTTCCGAGATTGGTAGAAGAAGTTAGTAATAAGACGAAATAGGGAAAATCTGAGAAAAAGGCAGATAGTCATAAAATTAGGATTTGAACAAAATAAATTATAACTCAACATCTGGGAATGAGTTTATGATTATCTGGACATATTTGGAATCAGTGAATTTTTGTCCAGAAGTTGATGATTCCAGAATTTAATTCGGTCACCGAGCACGTTTTTTGAGAAACTTCGGCTAGACCGTTGGAACCCTAAATGGAATCAAAAATTAAGTTAACCTAGATTTTTTTGAAGAAAAAGAGAAGATCTTCAAAGTTGTGAATCCAAAATTTTTAGATTACGCGATTCGAACACCGATCGGGATTTTATCGGTGCAAAACCTTCTAGATGAAGGCAAGGTGGCATCTTATAATTGAATTTTCTTGACTTTTGGGACATGGGGAGGACGGCCTAGACACAAGGAAGAAGAAGAAAACTTGTTGGTTAAGTTTAACTCATGGAAGGCTAGGATTTCATTTCATAAAGTTGATCCAAGGGTTGAAATTCATGGAATTTCTCTATAAATAGCAAGCTCTTCCTCTTGAAATTTCACACCAAAAACCACTCTTAGAAATCCTAGAGAGAAGTTAGAGAGAGGAGCTCTGGAGGAGGAAGGAGTCCGGGGAATTTTGCAGTGAAGCTCTGGGTAAATTTTTCAGTACCGAGCTTTAAGCTTTCGTAGTTCTTTCGATAGTTAGAGTAGTAATGTTAGAGTAGTATTTAATCATCCAAGTATGATTAGATATCATATGCTAGGGGTATTTTAGTCAAGAATTTCGAAAATCAAGGTGGGGTCAGAGTTCTGGCAAAATTTTGGAAAGTCGGAGTCAAAGTAACGAAGTGCTGGCGAAATTCCGCCGATTAGGGGGTCAGGGGTAAAATAGTCATTTTGTCTAAAAATGTCCTTCGTAATGATAGATCCTTAACAAGTACGTTGTTATATTGATAGGATATCTCTGATAAGTTTCTGACCAACTGTTGTACCGTTTTCCGTCAAAGTACCGAATTTCGTCAACGAAGGTGGGGCAATCTGTCGGTATGCTAGGGGCAATAGGTCTACATGCTGGGGGCAATACATATGCATGGGTTGTGATAGAGTGATGGTATGTGCTGATGATGTTGTGGATGTCTGTCGTTTGTATGTGTATACATAAACATGAGGTTAACCGTTACCTGAGATCCGGTGCGCTGGATCTCAGCCTTAACATAGCGTCAGTTCAAGAGGACCGAGGACCGAGGAGAGAGAAGCAGCCCGCGTAGAAGTTACGGTGAAGAATTTTTTTTTTCCGTCTCAAGCCTTCCTTTGATGTTGTTATCTACTTTTGAACCACACGGTTTTGTACCGCTTCTGTAAATTGGCCAGACTTACGGCATTTTATATATACATATCAGTTACTCAATCGCTCCGGTGCTCTACTCTGTTGGGGAAAAAAATTATACTGCTTTTGGAAAATGGGATGTTACAACGACAATGATATATGTAAGTGGGCACCACACGTTGTGCCTCTTATGAGAACACCATAGGGGAATCAGGATTTCAATAAAGACACTAAGGCTATCCTAGCTCCCACCAATGAAGCAACATAATGGTACTTTACATTTGAAACAAAATGAAGTTACTAAAGTATTAGCATGCCGTTTAAAATATGAACATAAGCACCAACCATTTGAAAGAAAAGAAGTTGGTAGGTTATACTCAAGTACACTTAAGCACCCAATGGCGGGACAATGTGTCTGATAAGACCTTAAAACATGGACCAATGCAAAATATAAACTTGCTTATATATCACATGATAAGACAATAAATATTGGGAATCCAATGGCGGGAATATACGAGTACATATTATCTGGTTAGTCAAGGATGATGTAACAATACTCTAGTTTGAAGATGCTTAAACTTTACCCTTTCAGAAAAATTTAAGAAGTCAAATATGAACTATTATTACATTTCTTATTAAGTTCATTTCAATATCTAATGGACACTCTACAAATTTTGCTACCATAAATGAAGCTTCCAATTAAACTCATATACACAAAGATTTAAGTTCACTTCGCAATATCATTATGTCCATCAATGCTCTACAATGTAGTATACAATGAGGCAACATAACCGAGGGAAATCTTTCATTCAAAACACTGAGTCTGGAGATCAAAAAGATTTTGGGAGCAGGAAGATATCCCCTAGATACTACATGCTGAAAAGAGCATTGCATTACTCCTAAGTATACCTATATCAAAGAACCTACCTAATTCGTACCAAATGCACAGGAAAAAAATAGAAAAGCACCAACTGCCACACACACGTCACTTCTCAATTAAAAAAAGGTTTTGTAAGTGTATGTTGAACTCAATTTGTGGAAGATCAAAACTCACCTTGTCAAGAACCTTCTTTTTTCATGGGAAATGCAGAAGTAATGACTTCAGAGAGTCCTTGTCTGACATGTTACCATGATGAACTGGTCAACATAGCATGTTAATTTTCCTTGGTTAAGTCTGAGAAAACAGATAAAAACATGTGAGAAACATGGAGTGAGATAACTGTGAGGTTAACCCAATATCTTGCACTATGACATGTTACCATGATGAACTTAATAAATACTTACATGATAACCCATTCAAGCGAAATTTAATATTAGTAAACCTTATATTTACTAATTGCCAATACGTAAAGATAGTATTTACTGCTCCTTATACTCATCAAATAATTCAATTAATAACCATGCAATTAGTGCAGTACAACCTTTGGTCATGTGTAACATCTCAATTTTAAAAGCGGAATTTTTTTTTTTCCAATCAAAGTAGAGTATGGGAGCGAAAGAGTAACTGATCATAACAAAATATGAACCATAGTGTGATATAGTACTGACATTACACCGATCCTACTTGTTCAAAAGGTAAGTACAGAAAGCGATAAGATAAATCCTACCGAAGCCTACTCCTGCTGCTTTCCCCTATCACCGATCCGTGGTCCTCCGGATCCTGAAGCTACAGCTGAGATTCAATTCACCGCATTGAATCTCAGGTAACGGTTAACCTTACGCTCAAATAAAACAGTATATAGACAATAGATATTCATGACATAACAGCAACATCTCATCAGAAGTGTGACACAGACAGAACATAAGCATGAAGCAATTATGTAAGGTCCTACACAACAACATTGTGACACAGACAGGACATAAGCAATAAGCAGTATGTAAAGTCCTACACAAATAAAGCCTGCACATTACCCTGTGCCACGAACACGTGTCCTCAGCGCTAGGAAAACTCAAAGCGGTATTATCATGTCTTATAACCCGTACAAGGCTGTATGTATAACGACGACCCTAAGCAGAGCCCGGTATATGAACGTATCTATGACATATATGTATATGAGAACTATAGGATTAGTGTTACAGTACGCGTCCGTACCTTCGTTGATGTACGTAGATGTTTCTGGCGGAAACTGTACTTTCTGACGGAAAACAGCGGTTTGTCCGACAGCGGCACGTTGGACAGCGTAACGGCAACAAATTAGGATTCCTGACGTCCTATAAGAGTAATATCACTTCCATTAGTGATTTGACACTGTAACTGGTATTTTAGGTAAAAATTACCATTTTGCCCTTCTACCCCTAATTGGAATCTTGTCACCTACTTCCTAAACCTAACTAACAATTCTACTAACTACTAAACTAAAAACTAAAGACCGAAAGACTTACCCGTTGAAGACTTTCCGGACAATTCTACAGGGCTTCGCTGCACAATTCCCCCAGAGCTCCTTTCTCTTCTTTCTCAACCAAAAATTTCGGCCAAGAGAGGGAAGAAAAGGTGTGAAATTTCTCAAGGGAAGGCATCTATTTATAGGCAAAAACAAGGGCCTTGTTTGGCAAATTTAAGGCTTTGTTTGGAAAATCAAAGTTGTAATAACCCATTAATTGCAACTTGTTCAACCATTTTCCCGATCGGCATCCGATTCGCGTGATTTCGGAGAAATCTCAAAATTCTGGATTTACAACTTTGAAACCATTTCCTCACTTATTAGAAATGTCCAAATTAACCTAAATTTTGATCCCATACAGGCTCCAAAAGTCAGCTTGAAGTTTTCTCGAAAACGTGTCCGATCGTGTCCTGTGTCTAATTCGCTGGACTACCAATCTCTTGGAAATAATTCATCGACTCCAATATGTCAAAATAAATTCAAACCCATTCCTAAATGTTGAGTTAGAATTTATTTTCCCTATTTCCAAAAATATGCCTATATGCATTTTTCCCTATTTTGTTTTATTAGGAAATGCACAAACGACTTCAGAATTTACTTCCGTAAGAGTCTAACGGAAGACAAAATTCCACTGATCATTATTTTTCCCTGACTTTGGGAATCACATTCCTAGATCTCTAGATAGGATCCGTTTCCTAATTTTTAAATTACTATTCACAATTTTTGCTTTAATTAAATTATAATAATATTATAATGGCAACTTGCACCACTTGCTTCCTATTTCTTTTTTCTTTTTTTTTTCTGCCCATTTTTTTATTTCGTTTTTTATTTATTTTTTTGATTAATTATTTAATTAATTAAATAATTCTTTTTACATAATTCTTTTTTACAAAATTTCCCTATTGGTCTATTCTTGCATTTAGGCCTAAAAATACCTAAACTCAACTATTTCTCTCCAAAACTTCCAATTAATTAGTAAACATGTTTTCACTAATTTTAAAACAAAACCACTAATTTTAGGGTTTTACATAATTATCTGTGAATTTTCTTTGCTTATGCTTAAGTAATTAGCTCAAAATTACCTAATTACTCTTTTATCACTTGTTGATAATTTCCTTCATTACAATACCTTATTACCTTCATATTCACGCATTAACCTTAGTATTTCCATGCCTCTTACATTATTCTACAATTTGTAAGGGTATTTTGGTCCTTTATTACCTTTTGCACATTCTTGTACAATTCCTCTAAGTTCATAATTTATTAAATTATCATAATTAGAGATATTATATTCTCTTAATTCACTTGGGCATTTTACTGCCTTTTAGGATTTTTCATAAATTTTCTAAGGTAATTACCCTTTTGCAGGGGCGTTTTGGTCAATTTGGCACTTTGGCCCTTAAACTCCCTAATTTCACGCAGAAATCCTACTTAGAAAATATACTATGATCACACAAGTTTAGGGATCAAGACTTTGCTTATCAGAAATATCCAATTTATTCATAATATTCCGTATAATAAAATCCGGTATTACATTTCTCCCCCTTAAACAAAATTTCGCCTCGAAATTTAATCTATCCTAACTAAACTTCGGGCCATGAACTCGGGTACTTCTCTTCCATGTCTTTCTCGGTCTCCCAAGTCGCTTCTTCGGGTGACAAACCCTTCCGCACCACCTTCACAATCAAAATAGTCTTGTTTCAAGCCGTTTCTCTTGTGATCGATGATCCGCTCCGCTCGACTATGAAGGTATTATCATGCCGTACTTCAACGTCCTCGTATTCGATGACATGATCACTGGCCTGTTGATATTTCTTCAATTGCGACACGTGGAAAACGTCATGGAGATTACTCAGTTCGGGGTAAAGCTATCTCGATAAGCTACTTCTCGCGCTTTGCCAAAATCTCAAAGGGTCCTACGTATCGTGGACTCGCTTCCTCTTAAGCGTTCGCCGACACCCGCCATCGGAGATAACTTTAGGAATACATGGTCGCCGACATAGAACGCCAAGGGTCTCCTCCTTTTGTCCGCATAGCTCTCTTCGTCTACTATGTGCGGCTAGGAGTCTCTTCTTGATCAATGCGATCTCGCTCGAGGTTTGTTCAAGCATATCCGCCCAAGTAATTGCTTTTCGATGAATCTGTCCAAAGATAATGGTGATTGACACTTCCGCCCATACAATGCCTCGAACGGGCCATTTGTATACTAGCATGATAACCGTTGTTATATGCAAACTCGCCTAGCGAAAGATGTCGATCCCAACTTCCTTTGAAATCAAGGGCACATGCTCGCAAAGATATCCTCCAACGTCTCGAATCGTCCTTTCGTATTGACTGCCGCTTGAGGGTGATAAGCCGAACCGAACCTCGCCTTAGTCCCCATACCTTCGTGTAACACTTGCCAGAAACGAGATTTGAAACGCGTATCCCGATCAGAGACAATGCTCTTAGGGACACCGTGTAACCTTACTATCTCCTTGATGTAAATATCTGCCAATCGTTCCGGAGAATAGTGGATACTGATGGGAATAAAGTGTGCTGACTTGGTTAATCCACAACAACTACCCAAATTGTATCATGATTCCCGATTTTGGGCAGACCTACCACAAAATCCATGGTTATGTTCTCCCATTTCCATTCCGGCGACTCTAGTCCTTGCAAAAGACCAGGGGTCGACGGTGTTCAATCTTCACTTTCTCGATGTGTCAAGCACTTGGCCACGTACTCGTAACGTCTTTCTTCATTCCGGCCACCAAAGTTCGGACTTCATACTGTACATCTTGACCATGCCTGGATGCAGAGTGTATTTACTCTTGTGAGCCTCATCCATTATCTTCCGCCTTAATTCATCAACTGGCGGTACATAGATTCGCTTCTTGTACCTGACCAAACCACTAAGTGATAGGTCATGGTCTTGGGTCTCACCTCGAGAGATCTTCTCACGAATCTCGATAGCCCAATCATCCTGCTTCTGAGCTTCACAACTTCGTCTCTCGCATCATACTCCCTTGACTAACAAGAAGAGTTGCAAGATAGGCATCACCGGTGCATGAAGACCCATGCGACTTGATTGGATAGATTCGTATCTCTCGAAATCTTCCAGTAATTTCGCTCTTGTATCATCATATATGCCACTCCGCACCGTCTTCGCTAAGAGCATCAAGAACGACGTTTGCTTTTCCCGGATGATACTTGATCTCCGTGGTATAGTCTTTCAGCAACTCTATCCATCGACGTTGTCTCATGTTGAGTTCTCGTTGATCGAACAAGTATTTCAAACTTTTGTGATCACAATACACTTCTACGGTTACACCGTACAAGTAATGCCTCCATATCTTCAAAGCGAACACGATAGCCGCCACTCTAGATCGTGTGTAGGATAGTTTAACTCGTGAGGCTTCACTGACGAGAGGCATAAGCCACCACTCGCCTCGTTGCATCGTGACACATCCCAACCCTTGCCCACCGGCATCACCGTAAACAACATACTTCTCATCGGATTCGGGATGATTAACACCGGTGCCGTAGTCAATCTCTCTTCGCTCAAAGCTCTCCTCGCGCCATCTCCCCATACAAAGGGTTGATTCTTCCTCGTAAGCTTTGTCAATGGAAGGGCTAGACGCGAGAAATCCCGTATGAATCTGCGGTAGTATCCCGCCGACCAAGAAAACTACGGATCTCCGTCACGCTCTCGGCCGTTTCCAGCCCGTAACCGCATCTACCTTGCTTGGATCAACCGCAACTCGTCGCTAGATATAACATGGCCTTAAATTTCACTTTGGCAGCCAAAATTCGCATTTGCTCGCCTTTAGCATAGAGTTGCTTCTCCCCGAGTATGCTCAACACCTTCGCAGATGTTCTTCGTGCTCTTCTTTGCTCTTGGAATAGATGAGAATGTCATCAATAAACACCACCACAAACCGGTCTAGGTGTTGTCGAAGATACGGCTCATGTAATCCATGAATACCGCAGTGCATTTGTCAATCCGAAGGGCATCACAAGGAATTCATAATGCCCGTACTGGTCCCGAAAGTTGTCTTGGAAATATCACCATCTTTAACTCGCAACCGATGATATCCCGAACGCAGATCAATTTTTGAGAAGACAAGTGGAACCAGATAACCGATCCAAAAGATCATCAATCCGGGAAGTGGGTACTTGTTTTTGACCGTTACTTTGTTCAATTCACGGTAGTCAATGCAGTAGTCGGAAGCTTCCATCTTTCTTCTTTACAAAAAGCACTGGGGCTCCCACGGTGATACACTCTGGTCGAATGAACCCTTCTTCAAAAGCTCTTCTAGCTGCTTCTTCAACTCCCGCATCTCGTTAGGAGCCATACGATACGGCGCCTTTGATATTGACCCCGTACTGCATCAAATCAATATTGAACTCCACTTCTGATAGAGGTAATTCTCGTGAGATCCTCCGAATACATCGGGAAAATCATTCACCACATGGATATCTGGAGTGAAAGATCGCTTCGTTTTGACTGAAAAGAATACCATGTAGGCATGGCATCCTTGCTTCACGCACCGATCATCGCCGTAGCGGAGAGAAAGTTCGTGCTCACTTCAACTTTTTCTCCGGAAATGATATCTTCTTCTTGCCACAATCGATCATCGCACCGCTGGTCGTCACCAATTTAGACCGAGTATGACGTCGATGTCGTGAAGAGGTAGACGGATAAGGTCCACTTTAGAAACTCGTCCATCCACGTTAGCAGTGTTCGTTAGTGCAAAGATGCGGCCTGTGCTCGAGGTCTCGCCTCCACCTTCTCGCACACTCTCTCGCTATAGTGTCCCGCTTATGACATCTCAAGCATATCTCGCTTCCCTTCACGCTTCACGCCTGGGTGATGCTTCTTGCATTTGGGGCACGTTTGAGATCCCTACTGCTGCCGGGATAGTTCGTTGCCCAGCTTGGTATGGCCTTTTATTTCCACCACGGGGTTACTCCAGGTGCCTTCCTCTTTGTGAAGAGTTATCGCGGTTGGATCCACCTCGACCAAGATTGTTGTTGTTGAAGTTCCTTGATCTCCGGAAGCCTCTCGAGATTGCGCCGCCATCCGACAAGTTTCCACGCGCTTGTCAAGTTCTCGGAATCGCTGGGACATGAGCCTTTCACCAATTTCATATTTTAACCCGTGAATCAAGTATATTCACCATACCGCTTTCATCGTTGCCCTTCGAAGATGTGCCGAGTATCGGACAAGGTTGGTGAACCGGCGTAGTAATTGTCGAAAGATTCCTCCTGTCCTTGTCGGATATGGAGAAATTCCGACTCCTTGTTCATTTTCATGAAGGAGGAAAATATCGTTCATGAAATTTCTCCGAAATTTCTCCCATGTTACGGGACAAGAATCGGCCCGTAGGGTTTCGCCGTGACTTCCCACCAACGGCCGGCATCTCCTTCGAGTTGGTAAATCGCCGATTGGGCTTTGCGATTCTCAGGCGGTCAATCACCCCGAATACCTTCTCTAGTCTCTTCACCAATCCTCCGCCAAGTCCAAACTTTCCTCGAAAAGTTGGCGGCTTCACCATGTAATCGATTAACCCAATACTGGGTATTCTTTTCCCTTCTTCCTCGTCGTGGAGGTGATTGTGATCTATCGGATTCCTCAGCGTTTTCCTCATGGTTTTCCTCACTTTGATTGTCATTGTCCTCCTCCTCTTCTTCTTCTTCTTCTTCGTCATTCTCCTCGTTTTCTTCATTGTTGCGCTCTTCCTCCTCGTGTTGTCGTGCTTCCAATTGTCTTTGGGCTTCTTCATCCTGTTGATTTTGTCTTGCCAACAGAGCATCTATGAGAACCCTCTGCTCTTGGAGTGTTCTCCTCAGTTCTTGTACTTCGCCTGCTCCGGTTGGTTGGGTATAATATTTTGTTCGGTATTGCGTCCATTTGAGGCTGCGCCTCCTCGTCCGCCTCGACCTCGGCCTCGCCTCGGCCCCTACCTCTCGGTGCACCGGCACCTCTTATGATGGCCATGTTTTAACTTTTCCTTTATATCAAATAACGGCGAAGTGTCGAAAAATAACACAACACATGGCATCAAGACATATATATTTTCATATTAGATGTAATGTACATGCTAACGTATATTACATCATCCAGCTGGTTTATGACCAGTGGTTACATCGTATATCCCACGCTGTTGTCATCAGATGAATGATCTGAGCCAACAGGTTTCTCCGGCTCTAAAGGTATTCTAGCCATTGACTCTACCCTGAGTCAGGGTCATATTTCGATTTGGGTCATTAGAAATATCAGGGTTTCGTCTTCGTCCCGCCGTCTCTAGAACTACGGATCTACGAGCGTAACGCCCCATTCTTCCGGAATAGAATGTATATGAATTTTCGTTTCTGTCCATCACTACATATTATACCAGGGTCATATCAGTACTCATTTTCAAAATGTGCTCAAATGTTAAAGGCTTTTGAACATAACTCCGTTATCTGAACAGAATGGCCAGGTAAGTGTCTACCATGGGGGCCTCACCGACTTATACGGCGACTCAATGGCTTACCCACGTAGACTAGCCTTGCCTTAGGCACCAAACTGTCCGTAGTAACATAGTTAAATTCATGCCAGAATGTCATGCTCTGATACCATAAAGTGTAACATCCCAATTTTAAAAGCGGATTTTTTTTTCCAATCAAAGTAGAGTATGGGAGCGAAAGAGTAACTGATCATAACAAAATATGAACCATAGTGTGATATAGTACTGAGATTACAGCGATCCTACTTGTTCAAAAGGTAAGTACAGAAAGCGATAAGATAAATCCTACGGAAGCCTACTCCGTTGCTTTCCCTATCACCGATCCGTGGTCCTTCGGATCCGAAAGCTACGGTGAGATTCAATTCACCGCATTGAATCTCGTAACTGTTAACCTTACGCTCAAATAAAACAGTATATAGACAATAGATATTCATGACATAACAAAGAACATCTCATCGAAGTGTGACATGCATGCAACATAAGCATGAAGCAATTATGTAAGGTCCTACACAACAACATTGTGACACGACAGACATAAGCAATAAGCGTATGTAAAGTCCTACACAAATAAAGCTCGCACATTACCCCGTGCCACGAACACGTGTCCTCGCCGCTAGGAAAACTCAAAGCGGTATTATCATGTCTTATAACCCGTACAAGGTCAGTATGTATAACGACGACCCTAAGCGAGCCCGGTATATGAACGTATCTATGACATATATGTATATGAGAGCTATAGGATTAGTGTTACAGTACGCGTCCGTACCTTCGTTGATGTACGTAGATGTTTATGGCGGAAACTGTACTTTCTGACGGAAAACAATGGTTTGTCCGACAAATGCACGTTGGACAACAGAATTGCAACAAATTTGGATTTCTGACGTCCTATAAGAGTAATATCACTTCCATTAGTGATTTGACACTGTAACTGGTATTTTAGGTAAAAATTACCATTTTGCCCTTCTACCCCTAATTGGCGGAATTTCGCCAGCACTTCGTTACTCTGACAAATTTTCTTCCCGAAATTTCGCTAGAACTTCGACGCAATTATGATCTTCGAAAATAATGACTAAAATAGCCCTCCCATATGATACCCAATCATACTTGAAATTTAAAGGCTATTCTAACAAATTCTACCCTTACTTTTAAAAAACTGCGAAAGCTTCAACTTTTCAGCGACTCGATCCCTACTATGTTTACACCTCTGCATATTTTTTCAACGCAAACAAGGCTCTAAAACATTTGTAGGAATCTTGTCACCTACTTCCTAAACCTAACTAACAATTCTACTAACTACTAAACTAAAAACTAAAGATTAAAAACTAAAGCCCGAAAGACTTACCCGTTGAAGACTTTCCGGACAATTCTACAGGGCTTCGCTGCACAATTCCCCCAGAGCTCCTTTCTCTTCTTTCTCAACCAAAAATTTCGGCCAAGAGAAGGAAGAAAAGGTGTGAAATTTCTCAAGGGGAAGGCATCTATTTATAGGCAAAAACAAGGGCCTTGTTTGGAAAATTTAAGGCTTTGTTTGGAAAATCAAAGTTGTAATAACCCATTAATTGCAACTTGTTCAACCATTTTCCCGATCGGTACTCCGATTCGCGTGATTTCGGAGAAATCTCAAAATTCTGGATTTACAACTTTGAAACCATTTCCTCACTTATTAGAAATGTCCAAATTAACCTAAATTTTGATCCCATACAGGCTCCAACAAATTCAGTTGAAGTTTTCTAAAACGTGTCCGATCGTGTCCTGTGTCGAATTCGTTTTCAGGACTACCAATCTCTGGAAATAATTCACTGACTCCAAATATGTCAAAATAAATTCAAACTCATTCCTAAATGTTGAGTTAGAATTTATTTTCCCTATTTCCAAAAATATGCCTATATGCATTTTTCCCTATTTTGTTTTATTAGGAAATGCACAAACGACTTCAGAATTTACTTCTGTAAGAGTCTAACGGAAGACAAAATTCCACTGATCATTATTTTTCCCTGACTTTGGGAATCCCATTGCTAGATCTCTAGATAGGATCCGTTTCCTAATTTTTAAATTACTATTCACAATTTTTGCTTTAATTAAATTATAATAATATTATAATGGCAACTTGCACCACTTGCTTCCTATTTCTTTTTTCTTTTTTCTTTTTTTTTCTTTTTCTCTTTTTTTTCTGCCCCTTTTTTTATTTCGTTTTTTATTTATTTTTTTTGATTAATTATTTAATTAATTATTTAATTAATTAAATAATTCTTTTTACATAATTCTTTTTTACAAAATTTCCCTATTGGTCTATTCTTGCATTTAGGCCTAAAAATACCTAAACTCAACTATTTCTCTCCAAAACTTCCAATTAATTAGTAAACATGTTTTCACTAATTTTAA
The DNA here is from genome assembly GCA_025563575.1 of Acacia pycnantha. NCBI lineage: Eukaryota > Viridiplantae > Streptophyta > Magnoliopsida > Fabales > Fabaceae > Acacia > Acacia pycnantha. Next base: position 485,241 of record JAMWYP010000085.1, read on the forward strand.
AACAAAAACCACTAATTTTAGGGTTTTACATAATTATCTGTGAATTTTCTTTGCTTATGCTTAAGTAATTAGCTCAAAATTACCTAATTACTCTTTTATCACTTGTTGATAATTTCCTTCATTACAATACCTTATTACCTTCATATTCACGCATTAACCTTAGTATTTCCATGCCTCTTACATTATTCTACAATTCGTAAGGGTATTTTGGTCCTTTATTACCTTTTGCACATTCTTGTACAATTCCTCTAAGTTCATAATTTATTAAATTATCATAATTAGAGATATTATATTCTCTTAATTCACTTGGGCATTTTACTGCCTTTTAGGATTTTTCATAAATTTTCTAAGCTAATTACCCTTTTGCAGGGGCGTTTTGGTCATTTTGGCACTTTGGCCCTTAAACTCCCTAATTTCACGCAGAAATCCTACTTGGAAAATATACTATGATCACACAAGTTTAGGGATCAAGACTTTGCTTATCAGAAATATCCAATTTATTCATAATATTCCAGATAATAAAATCCGGGTATTACATCATGAATGCAAAGTAAAGCCAAAACCAAAAAAAAAAAAAAAAAAAAAAAAAAAAGCCAAAGGCAAAACAAAAGCCAATTACTGTCCCAAATAGTATTTCCTGACTGTAAACAAACCTTATTCCAACATGAATGCAATATGAAATGACAATTAATCATTCTCTCATAAACATATATCACTTGTGCTTAACCTCTTTGATTTTTATTGAACATGGGAATAAACAAAAGCCAAAACCAAAAAGTAATATCAAAACTATTAATTTGGTACTCAGCAGTTGTCCACTCAACATCCAGAATACATAAAAGAAGCATGATTTAGAAATGAAACTGGGAATATACATAATTCTTCATGCAAAACCATATATCTAGTTTTAAAAAAGGACCTTCTCCCCTACACATCTAGCTTCTATGCTTTCTTGGTCCTCCTCTTTGACAGGAAATATGCCCCCAATAGAAGCATCTCATTGAATCTAGGATGCCTAAAAACCCTCTTGGCAGAATAATAGAGACTTTGGTAGCTTTGCCTGGAAAGCCAAAGTATCATCAAATGTAAGAGACCTTTTCGATGAAAGAGAGGACAACGAAATAAGCTATAGTAATTTATCCTCGATAAGATCAATGCACTTTCAGTTATGATACAAACTAAACCAACCACTAAGCCAAAAGAGCAAGCCACATATACAGATGCACAACAAAGGTATTGAAAGAGAGACATAACTCTCAGTGAAGAGTATGAGTTAGCTTTGGCAAAAATTGCTGTAAGTAGGTGATATTAAACATAGAATGGAAGGAAAAAAATCCTTCCATATGTGCATTTGGTAAAAATCCTGAAATGAGAAAAACTCATCAATAATAGGAATAAAAATTACAAAAAGGAGAGGATTCAGGATTTTCAGCCCTGTCCATGTAGCATTGTAGCTTGTGCTGCAATTAAAAAAGATCAAGTATATCTTGAGATGATTAAACATTGAATATGAGGTGAGACCTTCCCTGCTATAATATTAAATTTAACACTGAAACCTTTGTAAATAATATACTTACCCCTCCATTGGCAAACGTTATGGCTATTATAGCAGCTGCGACCATGACCTAAGACAGAGGGTTCCACATAAATCAAAAGAACTTCAAAAAGTTGTTGTCTTGAAAATTTCCCAGAAATAAACAAATAAAAAAGCGAGTAAATACCCTTTTTGGTCCCTGAAATAACACGCGCTACTCATTTTGGTCCCTGAGTAAAAAAAATGACATTTTTAGTCCTTAAACAGTAAAAAAAGGGTCCCTTTTAGTCATTTTTTGTGGGCATTTTAATCCCTCACAAATTCCAAAAAAAATCCTTTTTAGTCCCTAAAAATGACCAAAAATGACTTTTTTTTTACTCAGTGACCAAAATGGGCAGCGCGTGTTTTCCCAGGGACCCAAAAGGGTATTTACTCTAAAAAAGCACACAAACACACACTCACTCAACATTGTAAATGAAATACCGACCAAAGATAGCCAATCTCTGTTCAACAACATTAGAGGTGAGACCTTCCCTGCTACAAGTCAGATTCTCAAACACCTCCTCAATGGGTATGTTCTCCTGCGTTGAAGAAAAAAAAAATCAAAATACCGACCAAGCGGAAAAGAAAAAAAAAAAACCAAGAAGAGGGAATACAAAAATTAGAAGAGCAATTTAACCAGCACTATGGAATATTGAAAGAGCTCCATTTCACTCTGGACGCAAAAGCAGGGACCATGTTTCCTTTTGCCATCTTGTGGAAGTAGACAAAAAGATGGAAATATTGAAAGACACCAGCACTATGTGCTAGGAAATCTCACTTTCTGCTTTAGGCAAAAGTCAAAACACTCACTTTTCCCGGAAAATTCCTTCACGAAATCATGCCAAATACCAAAACAGTTATCGACAAGAAGAAAATTTACATCAAACACCTCGAGAGCATTCAAGTTACAAATGACGCCATGAAGAAGAGGATTGTGACAGTGAAAAATCGCAGGGAGAGAAATGAAATCCACAGGAAATGGATGACCTACTTTTGCCTGGAAAAATGAAGAATCTTTGACAAATCCATGTTCAGTGATTGTCCTGCGTACATATATGCGTTGAATTTTTTGAGAAAGTTCAAACCAAACAGCACGGAGCTAGAGGAGGTTAACACAGCTTACCAATTGAGATGATACTGTTGAAAAGAACAATATACTGTGAGTAAAGAAACAGTCACCGGCTTATATTGCTATTAAGTTTATATTGATTCTAAATACTATAGTCATCTTTTACTCACATCCTAAACATTACGTCCATCGATGTTCAGGATTTTTCAAAGGTAATTTTTTCTTGAAAAGTAATACGGAAGTAAAAGATCTAATGTTTCTGATTATAATTAATAGTAGATTAGTTATTGAGACAAAATAATATCTGGGGAGACGTAATGCTAGGGATCGAGTATTGTGTCATCCGGTACCTCTGTTAAAAAAGGTATATGTGATTTTAATTATTAGTTTCAGCAACAGCTTTATGTGTGTGTGTGTTTGTGTGTATATATATATATTGTATAGTACATATGGTAATTTTTTTTTTGTTTTTTTGCTTAGGATACATATGATAATTTTACTCTTATGTATTAATGTTTAATTTCTTGACGTAGTGTAACAACCCAAATTCCATACTACTTACTGTGTCCGATGACACATAGTATCAGGAATATCAACAGAGTTGACAGTGTTACAAGTCAGAGTAAAGCGGAACGGAGAGCAAGCATTATCATTTGGACTAATTAACCTCTCACTCAAGTGTTTAATTGCCCTTTAATTACAAATGTCCTTATACACTACTACAAAAAAACGAAAAAACGACCTAAATAAGGCCCAATTAACGTCCTTTTTCAGAGGGACGTCTCGGGCTGGGTAGTCGTTTTTTTTGAAGTTTGGCGACCTGAATTTATTTCAGGACTGATAAGCGACTGAATAAATTTCGGGACGCTAATATGAGGCGTCCCGAAATAAATTCAGACGCCTAATATCAGCGTCCCGAAATTTATTCAGTCGCCTCACATGACGCCTTTAAAAAAAAAAAAAAATCCCCAAACCTCAATTTCGGGAGCTAGATAGTGATGAGCCAAGCGGATCGAAGATAGCAAGCCACGATTTGGGCAGAGGAAGAGCAGATCTGAAATTCAAGAAACATGCTAAGGAGCAAATCTAGAATAATAATAAATGCCATGGAGCAAATCCAGAAAACATCAAAAATAAGAAGCAAGCGATAAGGTTATCTTAAAAAAAAAACTAGAACAAACCCACTCGAACAAATGCAACGAAATCAACTGTGGCTTTCATCCGCGGTGGCGTCGGTGTCGCTCGGCTTCGGATCTCGGTGGCGGGGAAACTTAGATCTGTTTTCCTCCGAACTTCTCATGGCGGGAAGAGGCGACGAAACTAACGACGGCTGAATCGGAGGAGGAGCAGAGGATCGAGGGAGGGAAGATGGAGGGAGGACGAGGCACGAGACGAGTGGAAAAGGAGAGGAGTTTTAGCGCGTGTGAGGGAGATCAATTGTGTAGCGCGCCGTGACGGATCGAATAGCTAATAAATACATTTATCCTTTTGGAGACACGAAATTTGTTTCAAGACGCCAAAAATACTATTTATCCTTTTTGGCAACTTTGAAATTTGTTTAAGGTCGCCAAAAATAGTACTTTTGGCCCAAATTTTTTAAAAAATTACCCAGTGCGCCGAAAATTTTTATCCTTTTGGCGACACTGAAATTTGTTTCGGTCGCCAAAATACTATTTTTGGCGTCCTGAAACAAATTCAGGGCGCCAAAAATTACCCTAGCGCCAAATTTTTTAAAAATTACCTGGCGCCAAAATATTTCCCTTTTAAGCGTCTTAAAATATATTTTAGGATGCTAAAATGTTTTTAAATATATATTTTTGATTTCTTTGATTTGATTAGTAAAAGTTTCTATATCTTTGATTTGATTTGATTAGTATTATTTTTATTTCTTTGATTTGATTAGTAAAAGTTTGGATTTGATTAGATTTGATTAGTATTATTTTCGATTTTTTAATTTGATTTGATTATTTTTCGATTTCTTTGATTTGATTAGTAAAAGTTTCTATATCTTTGATTTGATTTGATTAGTATTATTTTTATTTCTTTGATTTGATTAGTAAAAGTTTGGATTTGATTAGATTTGTTTAGTATTATTTTCGATTTCTTTGATTTGATTTGATTAGTATTATTTTTATTTCTTTGATTTGATTAGTAAAAGTTTGGATTTGATTAGATTTGATTAGTATTATTTTCGATTTTTTTGATTTGATTATTTTTCGATTTCTTTGATTTGATTAGTAAAATTTAATTTTGGCGTCTGATTTAAATTTTAGGACGCCAAAGAAATTTTCCGGCGCCAAAAATTCTTAAAAATGCGCTAAAAAATTAATTTTAGGCGTCCTGATTTAAATTTTAGGACGCCAACAAATTTCCTGGCGCCAAAAATTCTCCAAAATGCGCCAAAAGATCGATTTTAGACGTCCTAAATATATTTTAGAACGCCTAAAATTGATTTTAGGCGTCCTAAATGTATTTTAGGATGCCTAACAAATTTCCTGGCGCCAAAAAAATCTTCAAAATGCGCCAAAAAATTGATTTTAGGCGTCCTAAATATATTTTAGGACGCCTAAAATTGATTTTAGACGTCCTTATTATATTTTAGGACGCCTAAAATCGATTTTGGGCGCCTTAAAATTATATTTAGGACGCCTAAGTCTCAAAATTCAGCTAAATAATTATGAAAATGCCACCGCCTATACGTTTTACTTCCTTTTTTTAAAATAAGGACGTCTTTTAGGGAAGTAATATCTACTTTTTGTAGTAGTGATAGGATTGGTTTGTTAGCTAATCAAGGTGATTAGTGCTTTATTAGACAAGCTTAATTTCATCATTTTAGGCCCTTAATTTTTTTATTTCAATCAGCCCCTTTTGATGCTTTTAATTTTCTTATAATCAAATTGAAGAATTATGCCACTAATCTCAATTAGTGCAAGCTTATTTAACAAAGGATAATTGTTAATAGACTCATCTGTCCGAGTCGTAGCCCATAGTCTTGCGCCGATTTCTACATCAATCAAAATGCAGAAATTGAACGTGGAACACCTAGGCTTGTTATCAACTACAAACCTTTAAATGAAGCTTTGCAATGGATTCGATATCCAATTCCAAACAAGGATGATTTACTAAAGCATTTGCATTACGCAAAGATCTTTTCAAAGTTTGATATGAAATCTAGATTTTGCGATCCAAATTTCGAAAAGGATAGGTATAAAACTGCTTTTCTTGTTCCATTTGGTCAGTATGAGTGGAATGTTATGCCTTTTGGCTTAAAAAATGCCCCTTCTGAATTTCAAAGGATTATGAACGAGATCTTTAATGATCAAGGTCAATATATCATTGTTTATATTGATGACGTCTTAATCTTTTCAAATTCCCTGGAAGATCATTTTAAACATGTTTCAAAATTTATTCGAACTGCAGAAACAAATGGTTTAGTGGTTTCCAAACCAAAAATTAGTCTTTTTCAAACCAAGATTCATTTTCTTGGACATTGGATTTGTCAGGGAACCATAACTCCCATTGAAAGAGCAATTCAATTTGCGGATAAATTTCCTAATCAAATTCTTGATAAAACCCAACTTCAAAGGTTTTTGGGATGTTTAAACTATGTTGCTGAATTTATCCCTCAACTTAGCAATTTTGTTAAACCTCTTCATCAACGTCTAAACAAAAATGCTTCTCCTTGGACCAGTGTTCATACTGAACTTGTCAAACAAATCAAACGACAGGTTAAGGAACTTTCGTGTCTTAACCTTCCAATTCCATCTGCCTTCAAAATAGTCGAAACAAATGCTTATGAATTAGGCTATGGAGGTATTCTTAAACAACGTTTTGACGGAAAAGAACAAATCATTTCTTATACGTCTAAACATTGGAATCCTGCTCAGTAGAATTATTCTACGATCAAAAAAGAAATTTTGGCCATTGTTTTATGTGTTTCAAAATTTCAAGCTGATCTTCTAAACCAAAGATTTTTAGTCAGCATTGATTGTAAGTCTGCAAAAGATGTTTTACAAAAGGATGTTAAAAATCTTGTATCAAAACAAATTTTTGCCCGTTGGCAAGCTATTTTGAGTGTTTTTGATTTTGATATTGAATTTATCAAAGGCACTTCTAATTCTCTTCCTGATTTCCTTACCCGTGACTTTTTACAGGGTAGTTCTTAGGATTGAGAGTAAAACTAACCCACAAACCATTTCCCTCTCTCCAGAAAATGCCAAGAAAGAAAAAACCTGGCGAAGAGCCAAAAGACAAGCAACCCCTCCATGAGGAGGAAGAAGATAAACAGGGCTACCCCAAGATGCTCAAAACCAATCTCCGTGAAGAATTACAGAGATTATCAAACAATTGCTTCAACATCAAACTCCTTCACCTGAGGGATCAACCAGTCAGACAGTTCCCCAAACACAGGGATCCAGACTGCAAACAAGATCTCAAACCAAATCAGGGTCATCCACCCCCAAACCGGAGTCATCCACTCCAAAAACTGAGTCTCAAACCCAAAGGCTCATTTCCTCCAAACCTGGCAGAAAAACCACTGATTCCTAGGCTAAGAAACCTCCAACCCAAACTTGGGAGGAATTATTGGCCAAAAAGGATAATAAAACCCAAGCCCTCGAATATGATAGAGCACTTGCTTTGTCATTAATTGCCTCTTCTTCACAGGTAATCAATAAACAAGAGTATGATTCAACCAATGCTAAATTTTCTCTTGAACTAGCCCATAAAAAGCCTCCTCAGGTTACAACCCAATTATTGGCTACTTCAACCATTAACCCAATGGATACTCCTTACACTGCAAAATTTGCACAAGTAAAGCCTATCCTGCAACTTGAACCTGAGTTTTTCTTTGAAACACCCAACGAGGTAGCATTGAAATTTTTCCCTTCAGGATTTCATTTCATTCCTACCAATTTGCAAAAAACCAGAGAATACTATGAGCTAATATTGGTTCATTCTCGATCTATCGAGTTAACTCGATATACATCAAAAGAGGATGAAACTCTAATAACTCATTCTACTCTCCAAATTTTAAAAGTCCTCACACCTTCCCAGTGGGGGCAAGATTTAGCTAAACCGAAATTTTTTGACATTAAATATGAACCTAAAGGATATAATTACGTGGACTATAATAATGCCTGGTATAATGTCTTTTGGGATCAGAATAGGATTTTCAAACATACTTGGTTTATTTACTTTAAACAAAAAACCAAGTATACTTTTCCTCAATGGTTTCAACATTAGTGGACCTTCACGGGCCAATTCCTGAAATTCTTCCACCAACTGTTCAAACAGCATTGAGTCTTTTTAAGAAAAAAATCAATCATAGTGGTGATCCATTTCCAATTAATCTTCACTATTTTTTCAAATTATCTGTATCCTGGATTTTCTCTTGGCAATATAGGTTTTCACATAATGACAGAAGTTCTCCAAATTTTCTGATCCTACAAAGATTAATCCCTTTGTGCGTTAGGGCAAAATTCAACCACCCAAGGTCGGCTCCAAAGCGAGAGCGGTGGTTCAAAGACAACCCAAGTTTTCTTTTGCTTTGAAGAGAGAAGGTTTTTAAACTAGAAGAGCCATGCTCAAACCACCCTTGCTTCTATCTCAAATAAACAGGATTACATCCAACAACTCAGTATCATGCTTAAGCAACTCTAGCAAAACGAAACTGAAAATTAAGCTAGTTCTTCGAAAGAGGAAGATTCAGGCCAAAGCGATGATGAAGATTTCGTCGTCAATTTGGGTGAAGACTAAATTTACAGTTTTTGATGGAGGCACCAAACAAAGTAGCTTCCATGTATAAGACTGTATAAATTGTTCTAATCTACGCTATAGTAGTGCTAGGTATTTTCACTATAGCACCAAACACTGTAGTGCGTAGGTCACGAATTAGTTACCGTAGTGTCGGAAGACACTGTAGCTAATCATTAAAATTTTTACCGAACAGTACCAGTCACCCTGAATGGAACTATGCAAACAAAGCTTCACTCCTGCCTTTAAAAGAGCTGAAGCCCCATTCAGTTGAGGCAGGTTCTGAACCACTCCCTCTCTCTCTACCTTATCTTTTCTCTTTATGCTGCCTTTCCCCTTTTATTTTCCAAGCTTTCGTTTGTAAGTTTTTTACATTCCAATAAACCTATGTTTCCTTTTATTATGTTCTGCATTTACATTTCATCTCTTCCCTCTCTAATGAGATAAGTCTAGCTGCGTGCCTATACCCATTCTTATCTCATCTTCTTTTTATTTCCTCTGCACGTTTATTTCCAGTTTTTACTTTATGCTTTAAATTTCCAGTTATTCTCTCTACTTCTCAGTTCACGATTCTCCCTCTCCCCTTTGCGATCCTTTTGGGGTCACTCCCGTAGATTGGTGTATATATATATATATATATATATATATATATATATATATATATAAGGAACTTGCTCATTATTTTTGATCAAAACAGTGTTGTTTTATGTATTGGATCGTAGCGGATGGAACCGTGCAACGGACCAAAGTTGCATCCCATCTTCACCATCGCCTCACCTTCCTCCACTTTTAGGACCCATTTGGTAGAAAGAAGATTAGAGAAGGAAAGGGAAGATCCCAATCTTCCCATGGATTTTAGGTGTTTGGTAGACAGAAAGTCCAGTCAGCATCTTCCAGTGAGTACTCATCTTCCCTTATTTGAGGGAAGATGCTTTCCATCCGAAAATGGAGGGAAAGCTGCAATCTTCCCAGGAAAGTGTTTTTTTGACAGATTTACCCCTGAAATTCAAACTTGGCGGAAAGTTTGAATTTAGCGATTTTTTTTTTTCAAGAGTTCGAACTTAACAAGAATATATATTTTTAAAATATATTTTAGCAAAAAAAATATTTTCTTTTTTATTTTGAATTAATTTCTTTTAAGGGTAAAAAAGACATTTCCTAATTCTTTACCAACTACCACCTCTTCATTTTCTTCCTACCAAACAACTCAAGCCATCTTCCCTCATCTTTCAAATCTTCCTTTATGTGCTTGTTTCTGTTGAACGTTTTGCTATCACATTGTAAGAGTAATGCTGCGATTTTGTTTCTGGTTTGGCTACGTGTCTGATTCCAGTAGGGTAATAGTTTTGTTGATGTTATGCCGTTTTCCCTTTATCCCTCAGGTGGTGCGTGTAACATCCCAACTTTTGGACTTAGAAATTAGAAATAATATATGGAATTAAATTGGGAAAATTGGCCAAATGATTAAAATTAATTATTTGGAAAAAAATTAGAAATTGTTTTCCTTGTAATAGTTAAAAAAAAAAGAATAGGAAAAAACAAAACAAAAACAAAGCCCATGCTCTCTTGCACTCACGGCACATGAATAAAACCAATCCAATATCTTCATTTGTTCATTTTCAACCCGTTAATTCATTAGTTATTTGGCCCAACACTCATGCTCCTCACGCGCCCATACTCCTCGCTTCCTTATATTCTCACCCATTATACAAACATTAATACCCAAACCAATCTCATTTCTCTATTCATTCTCACAACCCATGAATGATATACAACCCAACCCATTACCTTCATGTAAACCAACTCATTGTTTCTATTCATCAGTATCCTTCTCACGTCACACGTCCAGAAACACGCTGAGATAGAAAATAATGATAGCAAATCCATCGGCCCATACTCCTCCAATAGCTGTTATCATTAAGCCTATACACACTTTAATCACCCTTCAATTAATGAATTAGCTCAGACACGAAAGCCCAAGCGGAAGAGTTGTGAGTGATCGATCATGATCATACCTATTTAAGCGTTTTCGAGCAAAGACACCAACTCCATACTGTCATTTTCTGCATTCTCAACGACAACACCATCCTCCGGAAGTCGGCGGCTCGGCGCACACGACACCCATGCTCCTCCATTCCTCTCGAGCCCATCAAAGATCACGTTGTATACCCCGTATATTTCCTTCTCGGACCATACCCTTAGAGTATTATATAATCCCAACTCCTTGACTTCCCACATCCCCATCACCTTAACGTAACTAAAGTGGGTTGAGAGTGAAAGAGAGAGAGACGAGGAAGGAGATAGTGAGAGAGTTTTAGCCCTTGTGTTGCTCTCGCGTTTTTGTGCCGAAAGCAGGCGTTGTGTTTCGATGGAGCACACGGCCGCACAACCTGAGGTGAGTCTTCGGGTCCCTCTTCCTTCGATTCTCAAAGATATGTTGTTGAGTTTAAAGCCTTGAAATTTGGTTTTTGACGCAATATGCATGCTCTGTGTGTGAGTCTCAACGACAGAGACGTGGTCAATATATTATATATATATATATATATATATATATATATATATATATATATATATATATATATATATATATATATATATATATATATATATATATATATATATATATATATAATGCAACGATGTATGTGGAATGAAGGAGGGGAAATTCGCTGTCATATCAGAGTGGATGTATATATATAACTTTATATATATAGGTTAGTGTAAACATTCAAATGATAAGAATAGTGATAAAGAAGACAAAGTGAAAATGATGCATGAAGCATGAGATAGTGTTTATCAAGAAACTCACTAAAAATATATATATTAACACTGCACATATATTAACGCTACATAATTTGTTGAAATATATATAAATATGTACGTTGCTGCATGTGGAAGATAATGAAATCTTAATATACTATTTATGTCAAGAAAAATAAAAGTAAGTCTTGTGGTTTATATATATATATATATATATATATATATATATCACTACACACATGAAAATGAGGGGAAAAAGTTGCACTGTGTGTTGAGTGTATATATATACATCACATGCAGTGTACATATAATTGAAAATATAAAAGCAAAAGTCAACGGTTTGTGCCACATGTGAATTAGTCATTCCTAAAGTTACCTCGGCATGATAAATGGTTGAAAACATATATGCCTTTTTAAACATTAGTCCAGAATTGAATAAAAATTTACTTTGAGAAATATATTAATTATTAATATTAATTATGCACTAAAATATATAAGTCATAGTTTACTTGGTATTAGTATTTATTAAAATCAAGATTTCATTGTAATTTGGCAAAAATTAGACCTAAGAGTAAAAATGAAAATAAGGCCCAAAATATATTATTTTGGCTTTTCAAAAATTGAAATGGATCTTGGAGAGTTAATATAGGCCCAATAGGCCTTACATTAAGCCTAGTCCCATGACATTGGAGATTAAGAAGAGCTTGAACAAATAATAACCCGCCGTCTGTAAATGTATACTTATAGGACGCGATAGTTGCCAAGATAATTACACGGACGTGAAGCCAGCACTTGCTGTGTGCATGATACTGAATGAGATGTGGTTTGAATTTTTATTCGTGGTTGCTTACATGCTTTGTTATACATTTTATATGAAATTAACGGTTACTCTGGGATTCAATTTTGAATCCCAGCCCCTTTTAAGCCCTCTGGCAGTTTATCTAGATCGGAGCAGGGAGACAGAGGTAAGGCTCCGGAGCTGGAGTAGTTTAGTGGTGGACGTTGGTGATTGTTATTTTGGGATATTTATTTTGGTTACCGGATGACTGTAGTATATTATCTTGGCCTGTTCGGGCACTATTATCCGGATGACTGTATGTTAAACCCTTTAGGGTAAATTTATCTTTCTGTATCTTTATTTTATCAGTATATTATTGTCCAAACCGATGAATGCTCTGCTGCTAATACTCTGATGTGTGACGTTAAATTAACCTGGGATAAATAGTTTAAAAATTGAATATAAGTAAAGGATCACACTACCCGCCACCCGAAAGGGCGAGGCCGGTAGGGGTGTTACATTTGTGGTATCAGAGCATGGTTTGGACGATACTGGTAAAAATTGGTTATTAGATAAGGAATTGATCTATGTTTGGTTGATGTTTATTTTCTTTTGTTGAGGTGTAGCTAAAAACCTTAACAATGGCAAGAGGAAAAGGACCGGGTAGACCTAGGCGAGAGCCGGAGACACAAATTCCTAATCCTCAAGATAATAATCTGATACGAGAGATGATGGGATTGATTCGAGAGCAGGGGAATATGATACAAGGAATGCGAGCGGAAATAAATGAAATCAGGGCTCGTCAAGACCAAAGGTCCGAGGATCATGAGACTGAGGAGAATAATGGCAACAACGATGATAGTAATCATAATGAACAGGAAGAGTCGCAGATAGACCACCCTAATAACAGGGCAGCAGAAACATCAATCTACTGGGTATCTAAATTCTGTAAAAAGCAGCCGCCAGTTTTCCGTGGTAGATTTGAGGCAGCGCAAGATTGGATTCTCCGTCTCGAGAAAATCTTTCAGGTCCTAGAGTGCCCGGAAGAGAGGAAGGCCCAGTTGGCCATTTATAAGCTAGAGGGAGACGCCGACCGCTGGTGGCATAATACGTAATTGACTCTACGTGCTCGTAATGTTCCTATCACTTGGGAGGTGTTCCGGGAGAAGTTCAACGAACAGCACCATCCTCCTTCCATCCGTATCGCTAAGGAGTCGAGTTCCCGAGTATCAAGCAGGAGATAGCGAGTCTTTTGAAGATTATTATGCCAGGTTTACTCGACTGTCCCGCTACTCCACCTATCATAGAAATCCCAATGCTGAGAGTAGCTTAGCAAATGTCCTGCTTCGCGGCTTAAAGTTTGAGATCAAGGAAAAGCTTATAGCTAGACAGTTTCATGTGTTAAGCCAGGCTGTAGAAGAGTGCAGAATTGTTGAACGGAACTTGAAGGAATTATATGCTTCCAGGAGACCATTTCCCCGTAGTGACTCTAATCGTGGAAGCTCCTCTCAAAAAAGAAAAGGGCCATGGAATAAGAATCATGGTAGTTCTAAAAAGCCTTTTCAATCTGGATCTGGTCAGTCAAATTTCGGGAGGCTGTAGAGCCTCGGACATGCAATAAATGTGGGAAATCACACCTGGATCTAATTGCGATGGGCGTATTATCTGTTATGTTTGTCGCAAGCTGTGGCATATCGGCCGCGATTGTCCACAACAAATCGCCGAGAGGCGACCCAGCAGTCGTGGCGAGTGTTTGCTATGACTCGGGAGGATGCATGTAGATCTCCTGAATTGCTACAAGGTACGATTTCTTTTCATGGTTGTTTATTACATGCCTTGTTTGATTCTGGAGCCAGTCACTCTTTCATAGCATATGATTGTGTTAGACGTATGAATTTGAATGTTCATGAATTGCCTTATGATATGATTGTGTCTACTCCATTGGGAGTCAAATCCAAAACTGTTGATGTTTGTCTAAACTGTATTGTGATTGTGGATGGATATGAGTCCACTGTGGATCTGATTTGCTTACCGTTGCATGAAATCGACATTATTTTGGGATTAAACTGGTTGACAACCAATAATGTTGTACTAGACTTTGGCAATAGAAAGGTCATTTGTCCTGATCAACACCAAAATCTTTATACCAAAGCAAGCCTTGGTTTTCTTACTGCTACTGAGGTAGAACAGTGTATTACGCAAGGGTGCCAGGGATACGTGGTTTTCTTTTCGTACAAAGTGAGTCACAACCTTCTCTGGATGAAATACTCGTGGTAAGGGAATTTCCCGACGTTTTTCCTGACGATATCAGTGGGTTACCACCCGAGAGAGAGGTGGAGTTTGCTATTGACCTTGTACCTGGTACTGGACCGATTTCCAAAGCGCCCTACCACATGGCACCAAATGAAATGGTTGAGTTAAAGAAGCAGATAGAAGAATTACTTGAAAAGGGGTTTATTCGCCTAGTGTTTCGCCTTGGGAGCCCCGGTCTTATTCGTGAAAAGAAAGACGGTAGTTTAAGACTCGTATTGACTACAAAGGAACCGAACAAGGTGACCGTGAAAAATAAATATCCTCTTCCTGCACTGATGACTTGCTAGATCAATTATCCGGTTCTGTATATTCTCAAAGATTGATTTACGTTCGGGGTACCATCAGCTTCAAGTTAGAGCTGAGGATATTCCGAAGACTGCTTTCAGGACCAGGTATGGACACTATGAATTTCTTGTGATGCCATTCGGCTTAACGAATGCTCCTGCTATCTTCATGGACTATATGAACAGAATCTTCCGACCGTACCTAGATCAGTTCGTAGTAGTATTTATCGATGATATTCTGATCTATTCAAAGAGTCGGGAGGAACATGAGGATCATCTACGGCTTGTATTAAATATTCTGAGGGAGAAGCAACTCTATGCCAAACTTAGTAAATGTGAGTTTTGGCTTTTTGAGGTTAAATTTTTGGGCCACGTAGTTTCTGAAAATGGTGTTTCTGTGGACCCTAGTAAAGTGGAAGCAGTATTGAACTAGAAAAGGCCTGAGACTGTTACAGAAATACGCAGTTTTCTCGGTCTAGCGGGATATTACCGCCGATTCATACAGAATTTTTCTCGGATAGCATCGCCATTGACGAAGCTCCTGAGGAAGAAACAGTCTTTTGTGTGGGACGATCGTTGTGAAGAGAGCTTCCAGATGCTGAAGGAGAGGTTGACGACCGCGCCTGTATTGATTATCCCATATCCGAATCAGACTTATGTGGTGTACAGTGATGCGAGTTTACAGGGATTGGGATGTGTCCTGATGCAGCAGGGCAGAGTTGTAGCGTATGCCTCTCGTCAGTTGAAGCCTCACGAGCAGAACTATCCTACACATGATCTGGAGCTTGCTGCGATTGTATTTGCTTTGAAGATATGGTGACACTATCTATATGGCACCACTGTTGAGCTGTACTGCGACCACAAGAGCCTCAAGTATCTGTTTGACCAGAAGGAGCTTAATATGAGGCAACGTAGATGGATGGAGTTGCTGAAAGATTATAACCTGGAGATCAAATACCATCCAGGTAAAGCTAATGTTGTCGCAGATGCTTTAAGCAGGAAAACTGTGCAAGTAGCATATATGATGATGAAAGAGCAGAAGCTTCTAGAAGACTTTAGAGATCTAAATGTGTCAGGCCGCACCTTTGTGGCTAATCTCCTTGTCAGTCAAGAGGAGAATAATCTGAGCGCAGAAATAGAAGAAGCTCAGGGGCAGGATGATCTAGCAAGATCCGTTCGAGAGAAAATTGCTCGAGGTGAAGCAACGGATTATGATATCTCATCGAATGGCTTAATCCGATTCCGGAAACGAATTTATGTTCCGTCTAGAGATGATTTGAGACAGAAGATTCTAGACGAGGCTCACAAGAGCAGATACACGATTCATCCAGGTGCAGTCAAAATGTATCGAAATTTGATATCACAATTCTGGTGGCCTGGGATGAAGAAGGAAATATCAGAGTATGTGGCTAGATGTTTGACTTGCCAGAAGGTAAAGATTGAACATCAGCGACCAGGAGGACTCTTGCAGGGACTGGAGATTCCCGAGTGGAAATGGGAGAATGTGACCATGGATCTGGTAGTGGGTCTACCCAAGATCAGGCATTTGGATGCAATCTGGGTAATTGTTGATCGACTCACTAAGTCTGCACATTTTCTCCCTGTCAGTGTCAATTATTCACCTGAAAAGCTAGTAGAGATTTATATTAAGGAAATCGTCCGACTCCATGGCACACCGAAGAGTATCATCTCTGATAGAGATTCTCGGTTTACTTCTCGATTAAGCAAGCTTTACATCAAGCACTAGGGACGAGACTAAGATTTAGTACCGCCTATCATCCCCAGACAGATGGGCAATCAGAGAGGACAATCCAGACACTGGAAGATATGTTGCGTGCTTGTGTCTTGGATTTCAAAGGAAATTGGGATCAATACTTACCTCTCGCTGAATTTGCCTACAACAACAGCTATCATGCTAGCATTCAGATGGCTCCTTATGAAGCCTTGTATGGGCGGAAATGTCGATCACCCCTCTGTTGGACAGAATTATCTGAGAGAGACTTAATTGGACCGGATATAGTGGATAAAACTTCCGAGAAAATCAGTTTGATCAAGAAAAGGCTCCTTGCAGCTCAAAGCAGACAGAAGAGTTATGCAGATAAACGAAGGAGATCTCTAGAATTTAATGAGGGTGACCATGTGTTCCTGAAAATATCTCCTGTCACGGGAGTGGGTAGAACCATTAAACGAAAGAAATTAAGCCCTCGGTACATTGGTCCTTTTGAAATATTGGTGAAACGGGGACCAGTGGCTTATCAGCTAGCTTTGCCACCGAATCTGAGTAGATTGCATGATGTTTTTCATGTTTCTCAATTGAAGAAATATCAACCAGACCCAAGGCATGTTCTTGAATATGAGGATGTGGATGTACAGGAGAATCATACTTTTGTGGTTGAACCTGATCATATTATTGATTATCAAGAGAAGCAGCTCAGGCATAAGAGCATCCCTTCTGTGAAGGTGGTCTGGAAAGGGTTATCTCCCAGGGAAGCGACGTGGGAGACAGTTGAGGAGATGAAAAAGAAATATCCAGAATTTATGTCAAAGAGCATGATAAATGTATAGACAAATTTTGAGGACGAAATTTATTTTTACGGGGGAAGAAATGTAACATCCCAACTTTTGGACTTAGAAATTAGAAATAATATATGGAATTAAATTGGGAAAATTGGCCAAATGATTAAAATTAATTATTTGGAAAAAAAATTAGAAATTGTTTTCCTTGTAATATTAAAAAACAAAAAGAATAGGAAAAAACAAAACAAAAACAAAGCCCATGCTCTCTTGCACTCACGGCACATGAATAAAACCAATCCAATATCTTCATTTGTTCATTTTCAACCCGTTAATTCATTAGTTATTTGGCCCAACACTCATGCTCCTCACGTCGACCATACTCCCCGGTTTCCTTATATTCTCACCCATTATACAAACATTAATACCCAAACCAATCTCATTTCTCTATTCATTCTCACAACCCATGAATGATATACAACCCAACCCATTACCTTCATGTAAACCAACTCATTGTTTCTATTCATCAGTATCCTTCTCACGTCACACGTCCAGAAACACGCTGAGATAGAAAATAATGATAGCAAATCCATCGGCCCATACTCCTCCAATAGCTGTTATCATTAAGCCTATACACACTTTAATCACCCTTCAATTAATGAATTAGCTCAGACACGAAAGCCCAGCGGAAGAGTTGTGAGTGACTGATCATGATCATACCTATTTAAGCGTTTTCGAGCAGCACACCAACTCCATACTCTGTCATTTTCTGCATTCTCGGCTGACAACACCATCCCTCTGGAAGTCAGCGGCTCAGGCGCACACGACACCCATGCTCCTCCATTCCTCTCGAGCCCATCAAAGATCACGTTGTATACCCCTGTATATTTCCTTCTCGGACCATACCCTTAGAGTATTATATAATCCCAACTCCTTGACTTCCCCACATCCCCATTAGTCTTAACAGAACTTGTAACATCCCAATTTTTAAAGCGGAATTTTTTTTTTTTCAATCAGAGTAGAGCATGGGAGCGAAAGAGTAACTGATCATAACAAAATATGAACCATAGTGTAATAGAGTATTGACATTACAGTGATCCTACTTGTTCAAAAGGTAAGTCTGAAGCGATAACGTGTCTTCGGTAGGTAGCCTACTCCTGCTTGCTTATCCCTAGCACCGATCCGTGGTCCTCCGGATCACGAAGCTATAGCCGAGATTCAATTTACCGCATTGAATCTCGGAGTAGCAGTTAACCTTATGCTCAAATAAAACGGTATATAGACAACAGATATTCATGACATAACGGCAACATCTCATCGAGAAGTGTGACACGAGATGTAACATAAGCACAAAGCAAATATGTAAGGTCCTACACAACAACATTGTGACACGAGACAGGACATAAGCATAAAGTAGTATGTAAAGTCCTACACATATATAGCCTGCACATTACTCTGTGCCACGAACACGTGTCCTCAGCGCTAGGAAAACTCAAAGCGGTATTATCATGTCTATAACCGTACAAGGTCAGTATGTAAGCGGCGACCCTAAGCAGAGCCCCGGTATATGAACGTATCTATGACATATCTGTATATGAGAACTATAGGATTAGTGTTACAGTACGCGTCCGTACCTTCGTTGATGTACGTAAATGTTTCTGGCGGAAACTTGTACTTTCTGACGGAAAACAGCGGTTCGTCCGACAATGCACGTTGGACAACAGAACGGCAACAAACTAGGATTTCGACGTCCTATAAGAGTAATATCACTTTCATTAGTGATTTGATACAATAACAGGCATTTTAGGTAAAAATTACCATTTTGCCCTTCTACCCCTAATTGGAGGAATTTCGCCAGCACTTCGTTACTCTGACAAATTTTCTTCCCGAAATTTCGCCAGAACTTCGACGCAACTATGATTTTCGAAAATAATGACTAAAATAGCCCTCCCATATGATACCCAATCATACTTGAAATTTAAAGGCTATTCTAACAAATTCTACCCTTACTTTTAAAAGAACTGCGAAGCTTCAACTTTTCGGCGACTCGATCCCTACTATGTTTACACCTCTGCATATTTTTCAACGCAAACAAGGCTCTAAAACATTTGTAGGAATCTTGTCACCTACTTCCTAAACCTAACTAACAATTCTACTAACTGCTAAACTAAAACTAAAGACTAAAAACTAAAGACCGAAAGACTTACCCGTTGAAGACTTTCCGGACAATTCTACAGGGCCATTTGCACAATTCCCCAGAGCTCCTTTCTCTTCTTTCTCAACCAAAAATTTGGCCAAGAGAAGGAAGAAAAGGTGTGAAATTTCTCAAGGAAGGCATCTATTTATAGGCAAAAACAAGGGCCTTGTTTGGCAAATTTAAGGCTTTGTTTGGAAAATCAAAGTTGTAATAACCCATTAATTGCAACTTGTTCAACCATTTTCCCCGATCGGTACCCGATTCGCGTGATTTCGGAGAAATCTCAAAATTCTGGATTTACAACTTTGAAAGCATTTCCTCACTTATTAGAAATGTCCAAATTAACCTAAATTTTGATCCCATACGAGGCTCCAACAGTCAGTTGAAGTTTTCTCGAAAACGTGTCGAACGTGTCCGTGTCTAATTCGTTGCGGGACTACCAATCTCTTGGAAATAATTCACTGATTCCAAATATGTCAAAATAAATTCAAACCCATTCCTAAATGTTGAGTTAGAATTTATTTTCCTTATTTCAAAAATATGCCTATATGCATTTTTCCCTATTTTGCTTTATTAGGAAAATGCACAAAACCTCGGAATTAACTTAGGAAGAGGTCACTGAAGGTAAAAACTCACTGATCAATATTTTACCTTGACCTTGGGATTCCTATTCCTAGATCTCTAGATAGGATCCGTTTCCTAATTTTTAATTTACTATTCACAATTTTTACTTTAATTAATTATAATATTAAAATAATGTTGCAACTTGCATAAATATTTTCTCATCTCATTTTTCATTTATTTTTTCTCTTTTTCTTGGGTCCATTTTCGGCTGGCCCATTTTTTTTTTATTTAATAAATATTAATTTTTTAATTAATTAATTAATTAATTATTTATTTATTTAATTTTCCCAAAAATTCCACAAAATTACCTAATTGGTCCATTCTTGTTTTTAGGTCTAAAAATACCTAAACTCAACTATTTTTCACAAAAATTTCCAATTAATTAGTAAATTCATTTTTACTAATATTCCACTAATTTCACTAATTTTTGAGTTTCACATAATTATTCTTGAATTTCCTTCACTTATGCTTAAGTAATTAGCCATTAATTGCTTAATCACTCTTTTAACCATAGTTCTGTCTTTCAGGATTTTTCATGAATTTTCTAAGTTAATTACCCTTTTGCAGGGGCGTTTTGGTCATTTTGGCACTTTGGCCCTTAAACTCCCTAATTTCACGCAGAAATCCTACTTAGAAAATAGACTATAATTATACAAGACCGGAGATTGAAATTTTCTCCTTATGATCAATGATCTGTTCTGGCTCAACTATGAAGGTATTATCATGCCGTACTTCAACGTCTTCGTACTCAATGACATGACCTCGGTCTGGCTGGTATTTCTTCAGTTGTGACACGTGGAAAACGTCGTGAAGATTACTCAGGTTCGGGGGTAAAGCTATCTGATAAGCTACTTCTCCGCGCTTTGCCAAAATCTCAAAGGGTCCTACGTATCGTGGACTCAGTTTCTTCCTCTTAAGCGTTCTGCCGACACCAGTTACCGGAGATAACTTTAGGAATACATGGTCGCCGACATAAAACGTCAGAGGTCTCCTCCTTTTGTCCGCATAGCTCTTCTGTCTACTATGTGCGGCTAGGAGTCTCTTCTTGATCAACGCGATCTGCTCGGAGGTTTGTTCAAGCATATCCGGCCCAAGTAATTGCTTTTCAGATGAATCTGTCCAGCATAATGGTGATTGACACTTCCGCCCATACAATGCCTCGAACGGGGCCATTTGTATACTAGCATGATAACTGTTGTTATATGCAAACTCTGCTAGCGAAAGATGTTGATCCCAACTTCCTTTGAAATCAAGGGCACATGCTCGCAGCATATCCTCCAGCGTCTGAATCGTCCTTTCAGATTGAGTAGAGTGTATTTACTCTTGTGAGCCTCATCCATTATCTTCCGCCTTAATTCATCAACTGGCGGTACATAGATTCGCTTCTTGTACCTGACCAATCCACTAAGTGATAGGTCATGGTCTTGGGTCTCACCTCGAGAGATCTTCTCACGAATCTCGATAGCCCAATCATCCTGCTTCTGAGCTTCGTCAACTTCGTCTCTCAGATCATACTCCCCTTGACTAACAAGAAGAGTTGCAAGATAGGCATCAGCTGGTGCATGAAGACCCATGCGGACTTGATTGGATAGATTCGGATCTCGAAATCTTCCCAATTTCTGCTCTTGTATCATCATATATGCCACTTGCACCGTCTTCACCGCTAAGAGCATCGCAACGACGTTTGCTTTACCCGATGATACTTGATCTCCGTGGTGTAGTCTTTAATCAGCTCCATCCAACGACGTTGTCTCATGTTGAGTTCTCGTTGATCGAACAAGTATTTCAAACTTTTGTGATCACAATACACTTCTACGATTACACCGTACAAGTAATGCCTCCATATCTTCAAAGCGAACACGATAGTCGCCAGCTCTAGATCGTGTGTAGGATAGTTCAACTCGTGAGGCTTCAGCTGACGAGAGGCATAAGCCACCACTCGCCCTCGTTGCATCGGGACACATCCCAACCCTTGCCCACCGGCATCGAACTGCATCTACCTTGCTTGGATCAACTACAACTCCGTCGCTAGATATAACATGGCCCAGAAATTTCACTTCCGGCAGCCAAAATGCGCATTTGCTCGCCTTAGCATAGAGTTGCTTCTCCCTGAGTATGCTCAACACCTTTCGCAGATGTTCTTCGTGCTCTTCTTTGCTCTTGGAATAGATGAGAATGTCATCAATAAACACCACCACAAACTGGTCTAGGTGTTGTCGGAAGATACGGTTCATGTAATCCATGAATACCGCAGTGCATTTGTCAATCCGAAGGGCATCACAAGAAATTCATAATGCCCGTACACGGTCCCGAAAGCTGTCTTGGAAATATCACCATCTTTAACTCGCAACTGATGATATCCCGAACGCAGATCAATTTTGGAGAAGACGGTGGAACCAGATAACTGATCCAAAAGATCATCAATCCGGGGAAGTGGGTACTTGTTTTTGACCGTTACTTTGTTCAATTCACGATAGTCAATGCAGAGTCGGAAGCTTCCATCCTTCTTCTTTACAAACAACACTGGGGCTCCCCACGGTGATACACTGGGTCGAATGAACCCTTTCTTCAAAAGCTCTTCCATTTGCTTCTTCAACTCCTGCATCTCGTTAGGAGCCATACGATACGGCGCCTTTGATATTGACCCTGTACCAGGCATCAAATCAATGTTGAACTCCACTTCTCGGATAGGAGGTAACTCTGTGAGATCCTCCGGAAATACATCGGGAAAATCATTCACCACAGGGATATCCTGGAGTGAAAGATCAGCTTCTGCTTTGACTGAAAAGAATACCATGCAGGCATGGCATCCTTGCTTCACGCACCGATCAGCTTCTGTAGCGGAGAGAAAGTTCAGGCTCACTTCAACTTTTCTCCGGGAATGATATCTTCTTCTTGCCACAGTCGATCATCGCACCGTTGGCCGTCAGCCAATTTAGACCGAGTATGACGTCGATGCCGTGAAGAGGTAGACGGATAAGGTCCACTTTAGAAACTCGTCCATCCACGTTAGCAATACAATTCATACATGCATCAGAAGCTAAAGATTTTACACCAAGCGGTGTAGACACTACCAAATCATAAGGTAAACTACAGGCATTCATTCCTAGGCGACTTGCACAATTATAAGAAATGAAAGAATGACTGGCTCCTGAATCATACAATGCCTCAAGTAGATTTCCGTTCAGGTAAATAGTACCTTGGACCATCTCCGGGGACTGTCTGGCCTCTGTGTTCGTTAGTGCAAAGATTCGGCTAGTGCTCGAGGTCTCGCCTCTCCAATCTTCTCGCACACACTCTCGCTATAGTGTCCCGGCTTATGACATCTCGAAGCATATCTGCTTCCCTTCACGGTTCACGCCCGGGTGATGCTTCTTGCATTTGGGGCATGTTTGTGATCCCTACGCTGGGATAGTTCTGTTGCCCAGCTTGGTACGGCCTTTTGTTTCCACCACGGGGGTTACTCCAGGGCGCCTTCCTCTTTGGTGAAGAGTTCTCGCGGTTGAATCCACCTCGACCAGCATTGTTGTTGTTGAAGTTCCTTGATCTCTGGAATCCTCTGAGGTTGCGCTCAGTCATCCGACAAGTTTCTACTGCGTTCGTCAAATTCTGGAATCGCTGGGACATGAGCCTTTCACCAATTTCATATTTTAACCCGTGAATCAGTATATTCACCATACTGCTTTCATCGTTGCCCCTTCGAAGATGTGCTGAGTATCGGGACAGGTTGGTGAACCGGGCGTAGTAATCGTCGAAAGATTCCTCCTGTCCTTGTCGGATATGGAGAAATTCCGATTCCTTGTTCATTTTCACTGAAGGAGGGAAATATTGTTCTTGAAATTTCTCCAGAAATTTCTCCCATGTCACGGGACAGTCATTGGTCTCGTAGGGTTTCTGCCGTGACTTCCCACCAACGGTCGACATCTCCTTCAAGTTGGTAAATCGCTAGTTGGGCTTTACGATTCTCAGGGCAGTCAATCACCCTGAATACTTTCTCTAGTCTCTTCAGCCAATCCTCCGCCAAATCCGGCTTTCCTCGAAAAGTTGGCGGCTTCACTTACAAAACCGATTAACCCAATACCGGGTATTCTTCTCCTTTCTTCCTCGTCGTGGAGGTGATTGTGATCTATCGGATTCCTCGGCATTTTCCTCATGGTCTTCCTCACTTTGATTGTCATTGTCCTCCTCTTCTTCTTCTTCTTCATTCCCTCGTTTTCCTCATTGTTATGCTCTTCCTCTTCGTGTTGACGTGCGTCCAATTGTCTTTGGGCTTCTTCATCCTGTTGATGTTGTCTTGCTAACAGAACATCAATGAGAGCCCTCTGCTCTAGGAGAGTTCTCCTTAGTTCTTGTACTTCGTTCTGTTCCGGCTGGTTTGGTATAGCATTTTGCTCGGGTATTACGTCCCTTTGAGGCTGCCTGCCTCTGCCTCGACCTCGGCCTCTGCCTCGGCCCCTACCTCTTGGTGCACCGGCACCTCTTATGATGGCCATGTTTTAACTTTTCCTTTATATCAAATAACGGATAAGTGTTAGAACAATAACACAACACATGGCATCAAGTCATATATATTTTCATATTAGATGTGATGTACATGCTAACGTATACTACATCATCCAACTGGTTTATGACCAGTGGTTACATTGTATGTCCCCTGATCTGAGCCAACAGGTTTCTCTGGTTCTACGGGCATACTAGCCATTGACTTAGGGTAGCACACCGGGTCAAAATCATATTTCGGTTTGGGGTCATCAGAAATATCAGGGTTTTCGTCTTCGTCCCGCCGTCTCTGGAACTACGGATCTACGAGCGTTACGTCCTATTATTACGGGATAGAAGATCTACGAATTTTTGTTTCTGTCCATCACTACCTATTACACCAGGGTCATATCAGTACTCTTTTTCAAAACGTGCTCAAAGTTTAAAAGGCTTAAGAACCTAACTCCGTTATCCGAACAGAATGGCCAGGTAAGTGTCTACCATGGGGGCCTCACCGACTTATACGGCGACTGATTGGCACACCCACGTAAACTAGCCTTGCCTTTGGCACCAAACCGTTCGTGGTAACATAGTTAAATACTTGCCAGAAAGATTTGCTCTGATACCATAAAGTGTAACATCCCAATTTTTAAAGCGGAATTTTTTTTTTCAATCAGAGTAGAGCATGGGAGCGAAAGAGTAACTGATCATAACAAAATATGAACCATAGTGTAATAGAGTATTGACATTACAGTGATCCTACTTGTTCAAAAGGTAAGTACAGAAAGCGATAACGTGTCTTCGGCCGGTAGCCTACTCCTGCTGCTGCTTATCCCTAGCACCGATCCGTGGTCCTCCGGATCCGAAGCTATAGGCGAGATTCAATTTACCGCATTGAATCTCAGGTAACGGTTAACCTTATGCTCAAATGAAACAGTATATAGACAACAGATATTCATGACATAACAGCAACATCTCATCAGAAGTGTGACACAGACAGAACATAAGCACAAAGCAAATATGTAAGGTCCTACACAACAACATTGTGACACAGACAGGACATAAGCATAAAGCAGTATGTAAAGTCCTACACATATATAGCCTGCACATTACTCTGTGCCACGAACACGTGTCCTCAGCGCTAGGAAAACTCAAAGCGGTATTATCATGTCTATAACCCGTACAAGGCTGTATGTAAAACGGCGACCCTAAGCAGAGCCCCGGTATATGAACGTATCTATGACATATCTGTATATGAGAACTATAGGATTAGTGTTACAGTACGCGTCCGTACCTTCGTTGATGTACGTAAATGTTTCTGGCGGAAACTTGTACTTTCTGACGGAAACCAGCGGTTCGTCCGACAGCGGCACGTTGGACAGCGTAACGGCAGTAAACTAGGATTTCTGACGTCCTATAAGAGTAATATCACTTTCATTAGTGATTTGATACAATAACAGGCATTTTAGGTAAAAATTACCATTTTGCCCTTCTACCCCTAATTGGCGGAATTTCGCCAGCACTTCGTTACTCTGACAAATTTTCTTCCCGAAATTTTGCCAGAACTTCGACGCAACTATGATTTTCGAAAATAATGACTAAAATAGCCCTCCCATATGATACCCAATCATACTTGAAATTTAAAGGCTATTCTAACAAATTCTACCCTTACTTTTAAAAGAAGCTGAAAGCATCAACTTTTCGGCGACTCGATCCCTACTATGTTTACACCTCTCGCATATTTTTCAACGCAAACAAGGCTCTAAAACATTTGTAGGAATCTTGTCACCTACTTCCTAAACCTAACTAACAATTCTACTAACTACTAAACTAAAAACTAAAGACTAAAAACTAAAGGCCGAAAGACTTACCCGTTGAAGACTTTCCGGACAATTCTACAGAGGGCTTCATTGCACAATTCCCCGAGCTCCTTTCTCTTCTTTCTCAACCAAAAATTTCGCCAAGAGAAGGAAGAAAAGGTGTGAAATTTCTCAAGGAAGGCATCTATTTATAGGCAAAAACAAGGGCCTTGTTTGGCAAATTTAAGGCTTTGTTTGGAAAATCAAAGTTGTAATAACCCATTAATTGCAACTTGTTCAACCATTTTCCCGATCGTGCACGATTCGCGTGATTTCGGAGAAATCTCAAAATTCTGGATTTACAACTTTGAAAGCGGGACTACCAATCTCTTGGAAATAATTCACTGATTCCAAATATGTCAAAATAAATTCAAACCCATTCCTAAATGTTGAGTTAGAATTTATTTTCCTTATTTCCAAAAATATGCCTATATGCATTTTTCCCTATTTTGCTTTATTAGGAAAATGCACAAACGGCCTCGGAATTAACTTCCGGAAGAGGTCATTTGAAGGTAAAAACTCACTGATCAATATTTTACATTGACCTTGAGATTCCTATTCCTAGATCTCTAGATAGGATCCATTTCCTAATTTTTAATTTACTATTCACAATTTTTACTTTAATTAATTATAATATTAAAATAATGTTGCAACTTGCATAAATATTTTCTCATCTCATTTTTCATTTATTTTTTCTCTTTTTCTTGGGTCCATTTTCGGCTGGCCCATTTTTTTTTTATTTAATAAATATTAATTTTTTAATTAATTATTTATTTATTTATTTATTTATTTAATTTTTCCAAAAATTCCACAAAATTACCTAATTGGTCCATTCTTGTTTTTAGGTCTAAAAATACCTAAACTCAACTATTTTTCACAAAAATTTCCAATTAATTAGTAAATTCATTTTTACTAATATTCCACTAATTTCCACTGATTTTTGAGTTTCACATAATTATTACTGAATTTCTTTTACTTATGCTTAAGTAATTAGCCATTAATTGCTTAATCACTCTTTTAACCATAGTTGGTATTTTTCTTAATTAAGATGCCTTATTACCTTCATATTCTTGCATTAACCTTAGTATTTCCATGCCTCTTACATTATTCTATAATTTGTAAGGGTATTTTGGTCTTTTATTACTTTTGGCACATTCTTGTACAATTTCTCCAATTTCATAATTTATCAAATTACCATAATTAGAGATATTATACTCTCCTAATTCAACTGATCATTATACTGTCTTTCAGGATTTTTCATGAATTTTCTAAGTTAATTACCCTTTTGCAGGGGCGTTTTGGTCATTTTGGCACTTTGGCCCTTAAACTCCCTAATTTCACGCAGAAATCCTACTTAGAAAATAGACTATAGTTATACAAGACCGGAGATTGAAATTTCACTTATCAGAAATATCCAACTTTTATTTATAATATTCCAGAAAAATATCCGGGTATTACAGAACTAAAGCTGGGTTGAGAGTGAAAGAGAGAGAGACGAGGAAGGAGATAGTGAGAGAGTTTTAGCCCTTGTGTTGCTCTGCGTTTTTGTGTTGAAAGCAGAGGCGTTGTGTTTCGATGGAGCACACAGCGTACAACCGAAGGTGAGTCTTCGGGTCCCTCTTCCTTCTGATTCTCAGCATATGTTGTTGAGTTTAAAGCCTTGAAATTTGGTTTTTGACGCAATATATATGCATGCTCTGTGTGTGAGTCTCTGAACAGAGACGTGGTCAACATATATTATATATATATATATATATAAAATGCAACGATGTATGTGGAATGAAGGAGGGGAAATTCGTTGTCATACTGTAGTGGATGTATATATATAACTTTATATATATAGGTTAGTGTAAACATTCAAATGATAAGAATAGTGATAAAGAAGACAAAGTGAAAATGATGCATGAAGCACAGATAGTGTTTATCAGTAAACTCACTAAAAATATATATATTAACACTGCACATATATTAACGCTACATAATTTGTTGAAATATATATAAATATGTATGTTCTTTGCATGTGGAAGATAATGAAATCTTAATATACTATTTATGTCAAGAAAAATAAAAGTAAGTCTTGTGGTTTATATATATATATATTTATATATATATATATATATATATATATATATATATATATATATATATATATCACTACACACATGAAAATGAGGGGAAAACGTTGCACTGTGTGTTGAGTGTATATATATACATCACATGCAGTGTACATATAATTGAAAATATAAAAGCAAAAGTCAACGGTTTGTGCCACATGTGAATTAGTCATTCCTAAAGTTACCTCGGCATGATAAATGGTTGAAAACATATATACCTTTTTAAACATTAGTCCAGAATTGAATAAAAATTTACTTTGAGAAATATATTAATTATTAATATTAATTATGCACTAAAATATATAAGCCATAGTTTACTTGGTATTAGTATTTATTAAAATCAAGATTTCATTGTAATTTGGCAAAAATTAGACCTAAGAGTAAAAATGAAAAATAAGGCCCAAAATATATTATTTTGGCTTTTCAAAAATTGAAATGGATCTTGGAGAGTTAATATAGGCCCAATAGGCCTTACATTAAGCCTAGTCCCATGACATTGGAGATTAAGAAGAGCTTGAACAAATAATAACCCGCCGTCTGTAAATGTATACTTATAGGACGCGATAGTTGCCAAGATAATTACACGGACGCGAAGCCAGCAGAAGATTTTTGAAGCAGTCAGGTAGTAACATTAATCTTCATATACTCTGTGTGACTTGCGTATGTATGTTTTACCATGTATATTGCATACATTCGGGTATCATCCATTTTTCTTCCAAGCGCTATGGAACCGGAACATGCTGTGTGCATTAAGGGCTTTGCTGTGTGATGTGCCCGGTGGTCTGTGCTGTGTGCTATTAGGACCACTGCAGTCTGTGTTGTGTGCTATTAGGACTGCTCGTTCCGGATTGGCTGTGTGCCTTGCTGTGTGCATGATACTGAATGAGATGTGGTTTGAATTTTTATTCGTGGTTGCTTACATGCTTTGTTATACATTTTATATGAAATTAACGGTTACTCTGGGATTCAATTTTGAATCCCAGCCCCTTTTAAGCCCTCTGGCAGTTTATCTAGATCGGAGCAGGGAGACAGAGGTAAGGCTCCGGAGCTGGAGTAGTTTAGTGGTGGACGTTGGTGATTGTTATTTTGGGATATTTATTTTGGTTACCGGATGACTGTAGTATATTATCTTGGCCTGTTCGGGCACTATTATCCGGATGACTGTATGTTAAACCCTTTAGGGTAAATTTATCTTTCTGTATCTTTATTTTATCAGTATATTATTGTCCAAACCGATGAATGCTCTGCTGCTAATACTCTGATGTGTGACGTTAAATTAACCTGGGATAAATAGTTTAAAAATTGAATATAAGTAAAGGATCACACTACCCGCCACCCGAAAGGGCGAGGCCGGTAGGGGTGTTACAGTGCGCAAGTCTCAAGCCTCTCAACTTCCTCTTTTCTGTCAAAGATTATTTTGGAATTTTGGATCTGTAATTTTTAGAGTTCGATTTTTAGACCTGGAATTTTGGATTTGGAATTTTTAGAGTCCGATTTTTAAATCTGGAATTTTTAGAGTTTGATTTTGGATCTGAAGCGACCACCAATACTTTCATGATTTTAGATCTTGAAGTTTGGACCTTTGTGACCTCATTCTTCGACCTCCTTGTTCAAGTAAAGTTTCTGCTCCTCAACCTGTGAATAAGAATTTTAAAGCCGAAAGCAACCGAGAGACCACAAATCTCTGCTTTATGCGTCCGACGAGTTTTCTGCCTGGATTGCGACCTGCTTCTCGTCGACGACATTACGAAACTTTCTGTGCAGAGTACTCTGTTCTGTGCAAGCCACCGCGTAGGGTGCTATGTATTTGTTTTTTAAAAAGGCCTCCAGAGGGACACCGTAAATAAGACTTGAAGCTTCCCTTTTAATTGGGAACGCCGAAAGTCTAACTTACTACGTCTCATATAGGCATCTTCTATCTAAAGGGATATGTAAAGTGTAAAAAAACCGATTAAAGAGGTATTTTGTAGTAGTGGGATTATGTTCTTGGTGTTTCTTGCTGCATATTAAATTATTAATTTGAGTAAAGAAATTATTGTAGAAAGCTTAGTAAGTGATCATAATTCCAAACATTATTGGAGCGCCGCTTTTTATCATGGATACCAATCAATCAATCAAATATAATTCATTAAAAGTCAAACAATTAAAATTTTCACAATCCCGGCAAACTACCAACTTATGGGTTGAAATTGAAAGAAATAAAATCAACAGACAAAAGTAAGAAATTAATGTAAAATTAAGTAATGCAATTGAAAACAAATAAAGTTCAGGGACTTTGTAAGTAAACTGAAACTAGGAATAAAAAATGAAACTGGAAATAAAAAAGTTAGAGATGCACATCAGTATCAGTTAAAATATTTGGATGACAGCCTGTCACTAGGACGATCTTTAGCTATGTGTACGCATCTAATTAGTTGGGAATTCATTTCAAAGAAGTTAAATCACCCTGGTTTGTTTTTTCCTGATATAAGTTAAATCAACCAGTTTTGGATCAAATAAAGTGTATCTAATCACTTCAATTTTAATCAGCAATGGACAATAATAGATTTATTTGGATTAATTATGTAAGAGTTAGTATCTTAAAGAGAATTAGGATTAATTACGTAATTATATATAATAAGTTATTTTGTAATATAATATCAAGGTGGAGAAGCATATCAATATTACATATGCTTAATTAGTGAAGTCGATAAGGCCATGAACTGTGAAGAGGGGCTTCAACTAGAGAAAGACGATATGCTTAGTGAAAATTTTCCTCTTCAAAATTACTATGAAGAAAAGACTCAAGACTCCATATGTATGAGATGTCTTGAGTCATCTCCTGGGTGAAAAACTGAATAAGATCATAATTTTCTCCAAGCGCATCATCTTCTTTCTCTAGCACAAGGCTCTTCACTGTTCACCATATCAATACTTCTGCTGATACTGTTATATTTAAATAATAGAAAAAATTGATGTGTTTCTCCAATCCTTCATATTACATCATAAATTAACTTATCATGATAATTATAATTATAATTAAGAGAATATGCTTACTCTTAAAATCTCACACACATATACCTTGTTACAGAGGTACCACATGACGATATACTACTCACTTCCCCAGCATTACACTTCCTGTAAAAAACAATTCTCAGATATTAGTATATATGTACTTAAGCAGAAATTTTTTTTGTCAAAGGATATATTTATTAATACTGCAAACCGGTACAATACGAATACATAAAGACAAATACAAACACAACTAAAACAAATACAACAAAATAAACTGGATACAATACTAACCGAACATCGTACATTAAATATATAAGAATAGAAGTAGAATCATGGACAAAATCGGCCTACTCAATATCCAAGGTTAGAAGTGACGAGCAAGAAAGTGTTGGTTGGGAAACCCACCCCAAAGGGCACACAATCTTATAAGCAATAGTTGCAATTAAGTCAGCTAAATAAGTACCCCATCCTGGGGTAAAGACCACAGAAAACCCAACCTCAAAAGAAAGAAGACCCTTGATGTCCTGAAGAACACTTCTACTCCTCGATCTAACATATCCGGTGTCTTCAACCACACACCAAACAACACCTCTGTAGATCTTCCCCCAAGAACGCAGATCTGAGCTACCAAATGATAGTCGGATCTCATGACGTTCAAACAGCCAACCAACCAAGAGAATTTGAACGCAGATCTGACAGATATGTTTATTTCCTGAGTCAAAAACACCTCCACAAAACCCAGTAACACAAAAAAAAAGAAACACAAAACAGATAAATCTCACCTCTACAGATCAGATCTGAAGAAGGAGAGGAGAGGGCTCGCCACAAGGACGAGGGAGAGGACCATAACTCAAAGATCTGGACTCCAAAACACCAGAACCGCAGATCCAAGATCTGGACACCAAACTACTACTCGCACTTGCCTGTGGCCCAAAAAACCGGTGCTCGTCGGCGGCTTGTGTATAAGGCACAAACCGCCGGCGGGGGAGCATAAAATGTGAAACTGGAAGTGCAGAGAGGAGAGAGTACTTAAGCAGATATTAACTACATATATATCAGAATGATCATTTTCTAATTCCATGTCACTTTTCACGAAAATATAATTACCTTCGAAAAATCCTGAATCATCGAGGGGCGTAATGTTTAGGATGTGAGTAAAAAATGGGTATAATTTTTAGAATGCATGTAAATGAGATGGTATTGAAAAAACATTAAAGCCTGGTTTTTTCGTAGGTTTAATTTTTGGTAGATGATATAATATGCATTTGCTTTTCTAGTGCCATAGCTGATATTTGAATCCATCCTGCACCAAAAAAATTGGTTTACAAATATGATTATAAATATTTTAAATAAAAAAGAATTTAAGGTGCATAAAAAATTACATAGATTTGTTACCATGAAGAATTCGAGCTTGGTGTGATCTAAGAAGCTAGAACTCATGCTCAGGCTTAGGACTCATTTAGAACAAACAAGTGATAATGGTGAGAAAGGGAACTATTAGAAGAAGATTTTGAATGATTGATTTATGAAGAAATAAGAGAAGGAATGGATATTTATAGAGCTAAAGAAGGAAGTAAGTGGGTTATGAGTAAGTATAGATGATGTATGTGAAAAATGTGATACGCGTGACTATTGTACTTAATTAATTATTAGATTATGGAGTGACAAGCTCGGTATGATTGTCAAGGGTCATACATGTAATATAACAGATATGGCATGACTGCCAGGTGTCAAATTTTGCAGTTCTAATAAAAAATAGGAAGCCAAGCTTTTGTACTTTTATTAGTTCTTAAAAATTGACGTGGAAATGTAATTTGCTTTTAGATATTCAAGGAGTTTTTCACATGATCATAATATAGAATATATATGAAGTGTGACTGTCAAATGCTAGATGTATGCAATGACAATCTCGGCATGATTGTCAGTTGTCAAACATTGCAGTTTCAATAATAACGCTTAATACTAATTAAAAAGACATAGCAAGCAAAGTTTTTATACTTGGACTTTGTTTTTAAAAATTGATGTATAAACATAAATTGTTTATGGAACTTCAAGCAAGAGTGTTATAGATATTTTCATAAATAAGAAGAAAACATAAAGTATATAAATTTGACCGACTAGAAATATCAATTGGAACTTCAAGTTCTGTCAAAGATGGTGACATCGGGTCACAATGAAATGTATAACAATATTGATTAGAATTTGTAGTTCTGTCGAAGATAGTGACATCAGGTCATCATAAGAGAAAGGAAAAAAAGTCGTGGAGAAGCAGAAAATAAAAACCCAAACAATTAAAGAGGTATTAAAATATCATACCCTGACTAAAGCGGAGTCATGCTTACGTGTTATAAAATAAAAGAAAGATGAGCCGTACAAAAAGAAACAATTGTAATATCCCTAAAAGTATGTATAGACTATTAAGATAATAGATTATTAGGAAAAAAATTACTTATGTTATTTTAAAATTTTCTATTTTTTATAAAAAAAAAAAAAAATTGTGATTTGTTGAGTGTTCTTTAAGTTGAAGGTGAGTAAATTTGGATAGTAGTAAAAGTAAATTAGTATTTATTGTAGTATGACAATAAGGAAAACCTTGGGTCTGTTGTATTGGAGGCCTTAGAGGGTGTTTAAAATTAAGAGTTGAATTCCGACTCAGTAAACTAATATTTAATTTAAGTATATACAGTATATAAAATAATTAAATAATTTTTTTATTTTTTTATTTTTTTATAAAAATCAACTAGCTATAATTAAACCGAGGTAATACCACAATGTGAAGGAAAAAAAAAAAAAAAGAGCGAGAGAGCATCAGTATTTTTCTTTTGTTTTTTAATCGCACGAATGTTGAAACAGAGTGAGAGAAGAGAGAGCAGAGAGTACTACGCGTCTTCTGCTTCGCCTTGACATCACAGAAGATAGTTTTGAGCGCCGCGCATTAAAAAACCAAAAAGCAAAGCAAAGCTTTGGGACTGAATCAGACGTTCATCACCTCTCTACCTTCTCCAATCTCCATCCTTCCTCTCCATAACACGACCACCAAAAAGCCAACACAGACCCAAGGAACAGAGAGAGAAGCGCCGCGGAGACCAGATCGAGCAAAGAGGGTTGCGGAAGACCAGAGGCGACCTTCTTCAACCCAAGCCCAAGCCTTGACGAGTCTGTATCGAAAAGCAGCAGTGGGAGAACGAGAGCTTCATCAGTCTGTCATCTTCCTCTTCGCCAGCGTTCTTTACTCCATTGTTCACCATTATCGCCAGTGAGCTTCATTTCCTTCTACCCAGACCAAACTAATTCATGGCTGTGACTCCTCTATTTCTGAACTCATCACAGCCGCGGATTCTCTGATTTTGGGTTCATATCCAGCCATAAATCTTCTTCAAATCAATGTTAATTGAATACTTAATTGGTGTTCTTCAACGTCTGGAATCTTGAACTTGTTTGGTGAAGTTTTGATGGTTGGCAGTGTCTAATTCCCTTGCTTTTTGGTGATGAGGACTTGTTCTTGAGTTGGATGGAGTACATAGGGAATTTTTCTATCATTCCATATTAGTGTAGAGTTATATATTTAAATTGCCTAGTTTTATGAATTATTGTATATAATTCTGTAATAGAGATTGGTTTAATATTTGTAGTTGAGATTGACTTGTAGTGTGAAAAATAATATATGTTTGAATTTCTTTGTGGTTATAATGAAATTATAGTAATTAGCATGTTATTGCTTAGTTAATATGGTTGATTTGTGCCATTGAGGGACTATTTAGTATTCAATTTCAAGAAGATTCATATTGTATTGTTATAATTTTATTTGCTAAGTAAGTGGTTTCAAACAATATCTCAAGAGATAGTAGTTAACTATGTTTGTAGAAGCTACTATTAATTAGGAATATTGGTCTCAAGTGTTATTTTGAGGTTTTTATTAAGACTTCATGAATTTTAATTCTCATATTTTTCAAGTAAGGATAGTCATTTCTTCATTATCAAGAACATTCATCTTTGGTATTTTCAAATTCCATACCATTTCATTCACTCATTCACATTTTTATGAAAATACCGAAAACAACAGTTAGCATTTAATTAAATTGTATTCTTATTTTAGTTTATTAATTTGAAAAGCTTAAACCAATTTTTCCCTTATCATTGCATGTTATGACATTTGATTACCTAGGAATCAATAAAAGGTTCATCGAGAAGAGAAAACGATTCTAGGTTTGCCTATACGTAATCCTTAGTTAATTTTTGATTGTGGATCCTAAGGCTAACGATAAAAGGCCCTCATCAAATGGCGCCGTTGCCAGGGAGCTAAGTAATTGGCTCCCTAGGTAATCTAATTGTCAAATTCACTTTTGACATGGGGTTTCTCTTGTGAAGCTTGTTAGTTTTGCATTTTTTATTGCATACAATTTTGGGTTTTTGCATTTGGCTAGCTTACATAGCATTCATTGCATTACACTTTTGACTTGGATACATCTTTGCTGTCATTGGAAGGAAAATTATTGGCACACCATTGGAATTTTGCCTTGTATCATACTTACTATCTCATCTTTTTAGATAATCCAGTTGCTCTAGTCACATGTTGTGATTGTTTGCAGGGAACTATGTAAAAAGTTTCATCTGATATAGCTGTTGGAATTTCTGATGAATTGTTATTACTATGCAACAGTCATAATGATTGGGTCCTTGGATTAGATTTGTGTGTGTTTGAACCTCATTTGCTGTCATTAATCTTCTGCTCTAAATTAAGCTTCCTGATAGTTTTTGCTGTCTAAATAATGTGTATGTGCTGGCATAGTTTAGAATACATTGATGTTGTTCCTGCTTTTGCAAACCACAAATAATTTCCTGAAGTTGAATTTTGAGCTGATCCTAATTTTTAAAGTTGATACTGTGAAATCTGATTCAGAACTTTGTTAACTAGAATACATTGATGTTGTTCCTCCTTCTGCAAACCACAAATAATTTCCTGAAGTTGAACTTTGAGCTGCACATAATTTTTAAAGTTGATACTGTGAAATCTGATTCAAAACTTTGTTAACTACTGTTTTGCTTGAGACATTTTTGCTTGCCACAATTTTGGTTCTGTTTTTGGAATTTGCATTTTCAATTTCAGGAAGCACATTGATGTATTCCAGAAAATTCTGATAAACACTTTTGCTACTACACTATACAACAAAATTTTAACTGCTGACTTTTTGGAGGTCTGACCTTAAGGGATAGACGAAGTTGCATTTTTTCATTGTCTCTAGGCTTTGTACTGCTGTAAACACCCAATTGCCTAACCATTGAGTATCTTGCATAGCCTTTCTTAGTGGAATTTCTTGTAGTTGGTTGTGAAACACCCTGAAATTTCTGAAAATTTGAAAATTCCCCAGGCTAAGTTTGTTCACTATTTTTGCTTGAGGACAGTTACGGTTAGTACATTCACTGGGATTCCAGTTTCTAAGCATAATTTTTTGGTTAGATACCTTGCTGAGCTTTCTTTTCTTAACTTAACATTGCTAAAACTCATGTTGCTTTTCTGGAAGTGCCAAGAATTTTGGACAAATATGAATGAGACTTGATATATTTGGTTGCAAATGAGGGAACTCTTGGACTAAACCTTGTTGATCAGCTGCACTATAAGTTCTTTGGCAACTTCTTGTTACTATCCTAAATTTCTGTTGTTACCTCTGATTAAGCTGTCAAAGAGTGGTTATATCACGTTTTGCTGTAGCAGCTTGCTTCTTTCTGAATCTCTTTGAGTTGGATTTATTCTGTTGTTGAGATTGCAAGCAGGACATTACTTGCTGTTGGAATTGTCTTTGCATTTTGTAAATTGAATTTCCAAATGAGCTACTTGCTTTTAACATGCCGAAATTAAGCATTGCATTTTTTCCTGCATATTCACGTTTTCCTTTCCAAATTAGATTTTGAATTGAAATGTTTTTTTTTTTTCCAAATTTGTTTGTGCATCTCATTGTTATTAGCTTGCTGGAATGTAAATCCTAATCTGCAAAATTGTGAGAACTATATGAAGTATAGCTGCTGAAATGAGACTCTAATATGCTGCAAACTCTCACATTTCTTCATTGCATTGCTGACTTAGTGCTTGCTGGAATTTTTCTCAAAATCTTCCCGATTTCAAGTCAACCTTGATATCTTGCAAGATGTCTCCATTTTTTAACATTTGCTTGCTGTAACCTCTTGAAGTAGAATCAATTTTCCATTTCTCAACTTTATTGTTTTCATCAAAATTCCTTATTTAACTTACTTGATTTTAAATGATTTCATTCAACCTAGTTAAGAACATAATTATACTAATTGGCCCACTTTCGCATAGCCCTTGTATAACGACACTCTTTTTATTAGTACTATTACTTACAACCCATGCATTTGCGGTAAGCTAAATGGCGAACATTGCTAAAATCAAAATTGTAGTGCTGCAGA
Organism: Acacia pycnantha; assembly: GCA_025563575.1. Lineage (NCBI taxonomy): Eukaryota > Viridiplantae > Streptophyta > Magnoliopsida > Fabales > Fabaceae > Acacia > Acacia pycnantha. The sequence continues at coordinate 522,979 of JAMWYP010000085.1, forward strand.
GAGATGAATTAATATAGATCTAATATACAAAAAATTGAAATAAATCTATTACAAAAATTAAGATAACATCACTTGAGTCTTACTCTACGTGTTTTCATATTGTTAAATTCATCTATAATTGAATCTGTGCTAAAAGTTTAAAAAAATGTCAATGAATGATAGCACTCTTCACCAAAATAATCACCTACAAAGAGTACAAATTAATTCACAAAATTTCATATCACACATCCTATTTCACATATATAGAGATATAATTCATAAAATTCCATATCAGAAATTCCATTTTGTAAATTTCATATCACAAACTCCATATCATAAATGATAAATTACAGATTTTCTAACAAACTCTAACTTTATTTTCCTGAAATCAACCACTCAAGTAAAAATATAAACCATATAACTTTTACTCAAGCCTCATTAATTCCATTAAGAGCAAAATGATCATATAGAAGCCTCAAAATTTCAAAATCTAACAAATCCCTAACTTTTTTATTAAACAAATTTCATCCAACTAAAAGATAAGAGCCTAGAAAGATAAACTATATCACTTACCTAAACCCTAATCTTCTGTGCAAGTGCGACTATTGAATTGCTTCTTCTAATCTTCAATGACTGTGCCCGTGTGCCGACTGTGTGAGGATTTGTAGAATGAATTAAAAAACGGAAGGCTTACTGGGGTTTTAACTTTTAGTGTAGTGTGTGTGCTGAACTGTGCAACTTTTTCTTTTTTTTTTTTTGTGTGAAAAGGAATTCCATTGAAAAATCATACAGATACAAAGGAATAGGAAACCAAGCCCAAAGCAGAAAAAAACAAAGAAAGCAAAAAATGAATCTGGAAGCTTACAATAAGAGATTAAACTTTGAAAAGCAAGCCTGAGTGTGCATTACAAGGGATTTGACCATAACTAAAGTCTCCTCAAGAGAAAAAGAAGCACCAGTGAAGATCCTTTTGTTGCGAATTCCCCAAGCTTCCAAAGAAGTAATACATATACCAATCTTCCAGAAGAGTCTAAAGATGGGAGACAGATTAAGTGAGTTAGCCACTTCACCGTGTCCATTCGAAGAAATCCGCACTCATATCTAGAGGAAGGACTTTCCTCCGACCGAGGAGGCTATCTTTGCATTCTTTGAAAATGTGGTTAATCCCTTCATCACCGGTCGACATAGGGAGCATCGCGGATCATCGGTCATACCACGTCTAAGGCGTTCCATATTAGTCGGCAGCTTCCCTTTTAGAAGAAGCCGATAAAGGTTTTGATTCTCGGGCCATTGGGAGCTTCCACACATGGGACCAAACATTGTTATATTCGTTCCAGTTTGGAGATTCCAGCGCTTTATACGCCGACTTGGTAGTAAACAACCATTCTTGGATAAACTCCAATAACAAAACGAAGCTGAGGCAATATAGAAGGATGAGAAACAGAGATTTCCTGTAATAAATCGATTGGCAAAAGATGCTGAAAAGCGGCCAATGCCAAGAGCCGTCACAGACTCAAGTCCAGGATAGTCTTGGCGAGATCCTGATCAGAGAGAGGGGAGAAGGAGAGGTTTTTGAGAGGACCCAAATCCCCTACCCAAAAGTCATCCCAGAACTTGACTTGGCTACCATCCCCTGTGCAACTTTTTCTTTCGATATATGACTGTGCGCCTTTAGTGCATGAATTAATGATAATTGGTGGGCTCTTGGCTTGGTGTTGGTGGTTTGAAAATAAAGTTGGGCCTTTAATGCATGAATTAACGATAAAGCCTCATTTCTTTCGAACTCTAGGCTTGCTGTTGATAGTTTGAAAATAAAGTTGGGCCCATTACTCATATATGCTATCAGCTTATTCCCATATTTGGTTCTTTTTTTTTAGGGCCCCTAGCCCCCTGTATCAGCCCCTGCACTCAAGTCATCTTCTTTAATTTGCAAGGGATTAGACACTCTCATTAAAGAGAGGGGGTTTGATCCTGAAGTTGGTCAAGGCACCGGAGGAGACATCTTAGCTCCTAGGTGCCTAGGTAAATGCTTGAACGTAATAGACGGCTCGTCCTGCCCAACTTCGATATGACCTAGGAGGAAGGGAGATTTCGCCCTGCCATTCGATCGTGGGTGAACCCAACCCTTTTTCTAAAATTTTCATATCAAAGGGGGAAAAAATTGCTTGTTGTTTCTCCTTCTTGATTATAGTGAAGAAAATATCAATAGGAGTGAATTATCAGGAAAAACTGTTAAATATAAAAATTATTATATCTTATATTTATGATCAAAATCAATTTCTTAAATATGTCTTATATTAAAGATAGGTTAGATTTCACTTTGCATGAAAATTCTTGGAAAGTGAGGAACACATGAAACATCCTCTAGGAAGAAAGGAGGAAGGGGGCAGATAAATCAATGGAAACATAAAAGAAGACGTCATGAAATTTCAAGCCCATTAAAAACAATTAAAGTGAAAGTGGCCCTCACGGTACGAAACATATATTGCTATTTGCTAATAAATTAGGTTGCTGTGAATGTTTGATTTTATATCCAGTGAATCTAATTTATTACTAACTCTGCGAAACACTTTTGTAGTACAATTTATACTATAAAAGTGTTCCTATAATTAGGAATGAAAGGAGTATTAAGCTATATTATAACACTTAAAAGAAGGGAAAGCTCCCTTGTTGAACTCTACAATAGGAAAAACAGCGGAATGACGGCGGAACAAGATTATTGATATCCTATAATGATAATATCGTATTTATCAATATTTGACATCATAACGGGCATTTTAGGTACAAATTACCATTTTGCCCCTAGTTGCCTAATCGGCGGAATTTCGCCAGCACTTCGTTACTTTGACTCTAATCTTCCAAAATTTTGCCAGAACTTCGACCCAATCATGATTTTCGAAATTCACACTTAAAATACCATTGGCATATGATATCTAATCATACTTGGAAGATTAAAGACTAAACTAACATTACTACCCTAACTACCGAAAGAATTACGGAAACTTAAGACGAAGTACCGAAAAACTTACTCAGAGCTTCGCTACAGAATTCCCCGGACTTCTTCCCTCTTCCTTGCTGCTCCCAATTTCGAAAAACGTGCCCGTTTACAGAATTCACTTCTGGAATTGTCACTTTCTGGACAAAAATTCACTGACTCCAAATATGTCCAGATAATCATAAACTCATCCCCAGATGTTGAGTTACAATTTATTTTGTTCAAAATTCTAATTTTATGACTATCTGCCTTTTTATCAGATTTTCCCTATTTCGTCTTATTACTAACTTCCTCTACCGATCTCAGAATTAACTTCTGGAAAAGACCACTTCAAGATAAAAATCCACTGATCAATAATATATTTTGACTTTAGAAATTCTGTTCCTGGTTTTCTAGATAGGATCCAATCCCTATCGGTGTTTATTTATTTCTTAACCTTTTAATTAAATCAATATTTAAATAAGAGTTTCAACTTAACACTCTTTCTATTTCTTTTTCCTTCTTATTCCCTAATTCATGTCGGTACACACACATTTTCTGTTTTTAATTTTCTTTATTTATTTAATTATTATATAAAATAATTATTTCATAATTATTTTATATAATTTTATACAAAATTTTCCTATTGGCCCATACTTGTATTTAGGCTTAAAATTACTTATTCTCACCAATTTTTCTCCATATTTTCCAATTAATTAGAAAATATATATATGCTAATTTTTAGCCATTACCCACTAATTATAGGGTTTTACATAATTATTTATGGATTTTCCTTTGTTCATGCTTAAGTAATTAGCCAATAATTACTTAATCAACTCCTTATTACTTGTTGCTAATTTTCTTATTTAGCATATCTCATTACCTCACAACCTTTACACTCACATTAGTGTTTTATGCCTCATGCCCTATATTTTAATTTACGGGGGCATTTTGGTCATTATAATACTTTTTAACTTTTTCCCCCTTTATTTTTCCAAGGTAATAATTTAATAAATTACCTAAATTAGGGACAATATTCTTCCCTATTTCAAATAAATATTTTCTTGCCTCCTTATAATTTTCACAGGATATCTTATAACCCGTAAATGCATTTAGGGACCTATTTGCAAACTTCCAAACATTTTAGGGACCTATTTGCAAATTACTCTATTTTCAGGAGGACTTACCCTAAAAATAAGATAAATTCACCACAAGGTCTTTGAGACCATATATTCACCTATTTCCAATAGGTATTATTTACTCAATATGATACCTATCATAAGTGAGATTTGCAGGGTATTACACTTTTTAACTTATTTTTACAATAAGTGTAAATATATATAAACATTAATATATAATAAAATAAATTATGATTAACTGATCAAAGAAATTTTATAATTTGTGGAAGAATGATTTGGAATAATACAAAACAAAGTATCAACCCCAATATTAATTAAATGATTTCTAATTGAACATTGAGAATAAAAAATTTATTTTTTACTTGATTTTTTGTTTATTGAGAAAAAAATGTTAATATAAAAAATAACTTGTTTGATATAGCAAACTGCATATCAAATATTTTAATTAATAATTTTTTAAAAGAAAATATATTTATTAACGTAAAAAAAACCTACATATCACATAAGTAAAATTACGTGATTAATGAAGATTGATTTTTTTTTTTAATTGACAAAAAAATAATTTGAGTTCTTTCAAAAATAAAATTTTATTCAAAATATTTAATAAAACATTTAATTGATAATGGTGTTATGCGTTTTTTTTTTACTCAAAACATTCTTAATCATTATTTCTGAACACAAAAACTCCTTTGATTTAAATGAATCATATTTTATTTTATTATATATTAATGTTAATATATTTGCAAACTTATTAAAAAGTTAAAGCCCAATTAAATTCTTTCAAGAGGAAAGATGATAGAGAAGATTAGGAGGGTGTAATAAAGTTAATCTACCTATATTTTAAAATTCTAAATTGAGTCTCTAACTTAATTAGAGATTTGTTTTGTTTTTTTTTTGAACACTCAATTAGAGATTTGTTGGATTTAACAACTTGACTTAGAATTTCTCTATTTTAAGCAACTTTATATGAGATTTTCCCTCCCTTCTATCAATATTATAATAAGAGACTTTTCTTAAAAGAAATAAACACTTAATTTTTTTCAAGATTATCTCTTTGTAACTTGTGTAATTTTTTTTAATTAAATCTAACTAATAATTTTAAATATCGACACATTTTAAGAAATATTTTCAAGAAAATTTAATGACTCAATTACATTTTTTTTAGTTTGCGTGATATATAGGAATGGATGTGTCTTATAATAATAATTCGGGGAAATATGTTTCTTTTGTTTTTTGGGGAATCCTCATTAAATCTTTTTTATATACCTAACTTACATTTGGGCTTGCAATTCTAACAAATTTCTAACAAGGTCCAGAATTAGAAATTGGGAAAATTATGTTCAGGTCCCAAGGAAGGAAAAAAATATAAAAAAAGTCCCTTGAAATCACAAAATTACCCAGAAGTCCCAAGAGAATTTTTGTTGTAAATGGTTTGAGACTTTTTTGATATTATTTGTATGAAATTAAAATCCAGGTTTTTAAATGTTGTTGTAAATACATGCATTTGTTGTTGTAAATACATACATTTCCGGTTGTAAATCGAAGTCCCAAGGGACTTTTTGATATTATTTGTATTAATAACAGGAAATACATGTATTTACAACAAGAAATGCATATATTTACAACAACATTTAAACACCTGACCATTTACAACAAGAAATGTATATATTTACAACAGGAAATGCATGTATTTATAACAACATTTAAAAACCTGGATTTTAATTCCATACGAATAATATCAAAAAAGTCCTAAACCATTTACAATAGGAAATGTATATATTTACAATAACATTTAAACACCTGACCATTTATAACAAGAAATGTATGTATTTACAACAACATTTAAAAACCTGGATTTTAATTCCATACAAATAATATCAAAAAAGTCTCAAACCATTTACAACAGGAAATGCATGTATTTACAACAGGGAATGCATGTATTTACAACAAAAAATCACTTGGGACTTTTCTGTAATTTTGTGATTTTTATGGACTTTTTTATAATTTTTTCCTTCCTTGGGACCTGAGTGTAATTTTCCCTTAGAAATTTATAAATATTGTTTAAAGATCATAATGTTCTTGAAATGAGATTTAAAACAAATATGATTTATTAAAACTCGGCTGCCTCCCCTTCCCCTTTCCTAGCTCTCTTCAATTTTCGCCAAACCGGATCAATTTTATGAGGTAATGAGGCATCCTAAGTAAGAAAATTATCAACTATTGATAAGAAAGTAATTAGGAAATTATTGGCTAATTACTTAAGCCTGAGCAAAGTAAATTATGAAATAAATATGTAAAGCTCAAAAATTAGTGGTTTTTGTTTTAAAATTAGTAAAAATATATTTACTAATTAATTGGAGAATATTGTGAAAAATAAATGAGGTTAGGTATTTTTGAGCTTAAAAACGAGTTTGGACCAATAGGAAAATTATGTAAGAAATTATATAAAATAATTATTAAATAATTATTTTATATTAATTAAAATGTAAAACGAAAAAGAAAAAAAAAAGATCAGATTTTGACCGAAAATTCAAAGGAAGAATTGAAGATAAGAATTAAAGAAAATATCAATATATTTTGTTACAACTTGCAATATTATATAATATAATTAAATTGAGTGAATAGTAATTTAATAAATAGGAAACGGATCCTATCTAGAGATCCAGGAATGAGATTTCCAAAGTCAAGGTAAAATATTGATCAGTGAGTTATTACCTTTCGTTAGACTCTTCCGGAAGTTAATTCCGACGTCGATTGAGCTTTTTCCTAATAAGACGAAATAGGGGAAAATGCAAATAGGCATATTTTTGGATATGAAGAAAATAAATTCTAACTCAAAATCTAGGAATGAGTTTGAATTTATCTGAACATAGTTGGAATCAGTGAATTTTTCTGAAGAAGTTGGTGATTTCAGAAATGCGTTCTGAAACCGGACGTGTTCGGACACGTTTTTCGAGAGAACTGCAACTGGACTGTTGGAACCCTGTAAGGGACTGAAATCTAAGTTAAATTAGATATTATTGATGAGGAAGAGAAGATATTCAAAGTTATGAATCCAGAAGTTTGAGTTTTCTCTGAGATTTCGCGAAACGGACACCGATCGGGGAACTTTATCGGTCTAAAGCTTCTAGAATATGCAAGTTGTCACAAGTTGGTGACTCATGGAGGGAGCTGAACGAAAATGGTGTGTTCCATGGTTGCAAATCATCCACCAAAACCCCTAATTTCCATGGTTTAAAATGAAGGTTGAAATATGGAAAAAGACTATTATGCCCTTACAACTTCTTCTATAAATAGCAAGCAACTCCTTTGAAATTCTTCACACCAAAATCCTCTTGTGGATTTCGAAATTAGAGAGGATTTTAGAGAGAGAAGCTCTGGGGGAAAATTGCGGCGAAGCTCTGGGTAAGTTTTTCTGCACGAGCTTTAAGCTTTCGTAGTTCTTTCAATAGTTAGAGTAGTACTGCTAGTATAGCCTTTAATTTTCAAGCATGATAGGATATCATATGATAGGGCTATATTAGTCTAGAATTTCGAAAATTATCATTGGGTCGAAGTTCTGGCAAAATTTTGGGAAAATCGGAGCCAAAGTAACGAAGTGCTGGCGAAATTCCGCTAATTAGGGGTATAGGGGCAAAATGGTAATTTTTACCTAAAATGCCGGTCGTAATGTCAAATCACTAATGAAAGTGATATTACCCTTATAGGATATCAGAAACTACGATCTCCGCCGCCGTGCCATTGTTGGACGTTTATTGTTTTCCGTAAAACGTGTCGTTTCCATAAAAAAGTACGATTTTCGACGGAAGTACCGTCTACCGTCAACGAATGTACGTTCGCGTACTGTAACACTAACTCTGATGTTTATGGTATGCATGTATGTGGTATGTGTGTAGGGGTATTATACTGTTTGAGTGCATATAGTGGTTAGAGGATATGTTTGTATCTTTGGGTGCAATCTGCTCGTATCTTTGGGTGCAATCTGTCTATATGCTGGGTGCAATCTGTCTACATGCTGGGTGCAATATGTCTGCATGCTGGGTGCAATATGTCTGTATGCTGGGGGCAATACATATGCATGGGTTGTGATTGCGATAGAGCGATGTTAGTATTGTTGATGTCTGTTGTCTGTATACATAAACATTAGGTTAACCGTTACCTGAGATCCGGTGCGGGTCTCAACCCTTAACATAGCTTCAGGATCGGGAGGGCCGAGAGCTGCAGAGAAAGACAAGCAGCCTGCGTAGAAACTCGGCGGGAGACTTGCTTAGAGTTACGGCACTTTATATATACATATCAGTTACTCAATTGCTCCGTTGCTCTACTCTGATCATTTTGAAATGATGTTTGATAAAAAAAAAATTTATACTGCTTTTAAAAGTTGGGATGTTACAGAGACAAATCAATGGCGGGAGGTATTTGTGATCTCTTACTTCAGTTTTCCGCATTGATCTATATGTTAATCTGTGTTTAACATGTTTAGATCGTTAAGTAATCTAACATTTGGTATCAGAGCCATGATTCCTCTGCCTTGATTTTTGTTCGATGAAATTGTATGCATATATTAAAATCAGGTTTTTGCTTTTCTGGATTTTTGATCTCGTATATATGTTTATTTCATCAAGAAATCGATGTATGGCTTTTCGAATAAACATATGGTTTTTCAGATATATGTATCTTTTTTTCTCATATGCTCATAATGTTTATTCATGGATGATTTTGGAGAGCCTTACGAAACCATTTATCAGAGATTTCTTTTGGGTTTTGTGTTTGCTTCTTTAAATCGGTTTTTTCTGTTATTTTTACGGTAAAAACGCCTTTTCCTGATCATTCTGTGCGCCTGAAATTTCTGGGAATTTTTCGGGTTGATGTGTCGGGTCCTGAACCGGGTAAGGAAGATGATCTACAGTGTTTTTTTTTTTATTTTTTATTTATGATTTGAATAGAAAAAAAAAACGCTGGAATGGTCCTGGGAGGATTCGAATAGCGGACCATGCGTGTTGAGTGCACAGGTCTTTGCCGGTATGTCACGCCTTCATATTTGGTTAAATATGAATTGTTAATAAATATACCGATTTATTATTCAGTTAGAAAATTTTGTAAATGTCATAATTGGGCTTGAACCTAAGATGTGTGGGTGCGTGGTTACGCACACATATATGGCAGGAGATGAATCATTATTGGTTTAAATGATTTATTAATTGATAAGCAAAATTTTCGAATGTCAAAAGTGATATTCAAGGCAATGCCCTTCCGATTAATATCTTAATTTGGAATCTTAAACCATTGGGCCAATTGTTCAAATGTGGAGAGCAATTATTCTGGGCATTTAAATCTTTTATTTCCTTCTAGGAAAATTTCTTAATGGGGAATATATTTTCTTGGCAATCTGTTTTATGTGGAATATATTTTCTTATATCAAGCTGAATTGTTTAAATTGAGAAAAGTTAATTTTGGCAACTTTCACATTTTGGAAACTTTTGAAAAAGTATTACTATTATTCTTGAGTTATTTAATTGTCTAAATATTTAGAAAAATTAACTTTAGACAATTATATATCTTTTTTAAATTGTTGAAGCCAAATTTGAGTTGAATTATGCCAAAATTAATTCTTTAAACAATATTTGGATACATAAAACAGTGGGAGGATTTTTGTTTTAATTTGATTATTTAGTTAATCAATTAATCCCTCCATCTCGCAAAATGAATCATTATTACGTTTAAATGATTTATTAATATCAAATGGCATTTGAATATTTTTTGGGTGGGGCCAACCACATTGGACTCCATAATGTGTATGCTTTAATGGTTGGCATTTTCGTCAGGCCAAAAATTTCAGAGTTGCAAAATCATTATTTCTATCATTCATTAAGCATTTGGATGAAAACCTTGTGATTTAATATTTTGGATTGATTTTATCATGTTTTGGGCTCTGAAATGATTGAAAGAAATTTGTGATTTGCGCTTTGAAATAATAATCTACAGAATTGAATTGTGGGTTAAATAATTTGCAAATTGTTTGCTAAATAAAGATTATAATCTTCATAAACTTCTGTTTTATGTATAATTCGATTATATCACATTTAATTGTTTAAATTGAGAAAAGTTAATTTTGGCAACTTTTACAATTGTTCGAGTTATTTAATTGTCTAAATATTTCAGAAAATTACCTTTAGACAATTAAATATCTTTTTCAAATTGTTGAAGCCAACTTTGAGTTGAATTTTGTCAAAATTAATTCTTTAAACAATATTTGGATACATAAAACAGTGGGAGGATTTTTCCTTTCAATTTGATTATAATCCCTCCATTAAGATGTGCATATATTGGATTTATTTTGAATTTTAAATGCACAAAATAGTGGGAGAATTTGTCTAAGATGATTATTCAATCACATTTATTTGATTAAATTGATCAATTAAATTCTCATTAAAGATTTGTGCATATTTGGAATCTAAATGCACAAGATTAATTTTGGTGATTAATATTGGTAACATTAATTTCATCAAAGTGGGAGGATTTTATTTAGTCACTTATGTTGATTAAATTAATCAAATAAATTCTCATTAAAGATTTGTGCATGTTTCAAATCCAAATGCACAATTTTGGTGATTAATATTGGCAATATTAATTTAATCAAAGTGGGAGGATTGTAAAATTAATTGGTTAAATCCTCCATGAAGCTGTGCATATATAGAATTTGAGTGCACATTATTGTTATTGTGATTAACTCGCATGTTAGAGTGGTAGTTTCAGTGCCCTCTTATAACATGCATAAATAATCACATAGAAGGTGAGTAAATATTTTTATTCACATTAATGATTTAGTTGATTAAATTCAATTAAATTAATATTCCTACCGACATTGTGGTGTGTGTATGGTATTTACATTGTACATATTTGATATTAGTGATTAGCATACATATTTGTTTAAAGGAATAGTTACAACATCTTTATGCACAAATTGTATGCATATTTAAATCACTTAAGCTTATTCCATATCAAAATTATGATTATATGTGCAATTAGTATACACAATGGTGTGATGTCTTTGTGATGAGTATGTAGAATTGAGGAGTAACCAAAACATTCTCACTAGACACATACATTCTATTTTTGTTATGTTTAAACAAAATACATCACATAAAGTTTTAAAGATATCAATTGTAATTAAAAATGTGGTTATAATTAATCTTTGCCCGCAGTAGATAATTATAATCATAGTTTTAATTAGAGTGGAATAGAATGGCATTATATTTTCTAATTTGCCCACGGTATTAGAAGATATAACGCATTCTAGTTTCATCAATTCGAGATAAACTCATGCTATGCTAATGTCTTTGCCCACGAGATAGACTTTAGTGATATGAATTTATAATGTAAAATTTATTTAAATTTGATTTTCATGTGATTATTATACATATTTTGTTATTTGCATGAATTGATTATGCATGCAATATTGAGTTGAATAATATGCATAACATGAAAATCCAATTTTATTTTAGTATTGCTTATAGTTTATTGCAATATTAAATATTAATGTTGAGTGATCTATATATTTTAATTAATTAGAGAATAGCCACAACATCTTTAATTAGTCAAAATTATATATTGAATTGCATAATCACATAATGACATTAGTTGTAATTAATCATATGTAATATAATAAATCTTATCCCACAGAATTTTTATTATATGATTTATATGATTAATTAGGGTGGAATATCAAATTAAATTCTTAACTTACCCACAGGAATTAAGAATAAAGAAATAATTTGGTAGTTCTATCATAGAGTTGTGAATCCAATTGAATTAGAACTTTAGCCCACAGGCAAGTTGTATGTCAGTAGATTCACTATTTTCAGCATGATTTACATTGGTGAAACATGATATGGTTTATTAGTCTCAAATCTTAATTTTTTTTAAGCATGTATTTTTCCTTAATTATGCAGCACAACAACCTGCGATTTTCTCTGATATGAAAAATGAAATTCCCGAACTAAGGGGTGATAACTATAAGGTATGGAGAGAGAGTTTTTCTCCAATTAGGGTGGATGGAAATAGATTATGCTATTAGGAAAGACGAACCACCCTCCATTACAAAGAACCACTCTCCGGATCAAGTTGATCTTTATGAAAAATGGGAGCGATCTAATCGTCTCTCGTAATGTTCATAAAGACTCATATCTCTCGCTTGGTATTCGTGGTTACGTCGAACAACATGACAAAACAAGGCCACTTCTGAAGGCGATTGATGATCAATTTCAGACTTCAGGTAAGGCACTTGCTAGCACCCTAATTATGAAGTTTTCATCCCAAAGACTTACTACAGTGAAAGGTGTGCGTGAGCACATCATGCAAATGAGGGACGTTGATCATTTAGATAGCCAACCTTCTACTTGGGTCTTAGATTACAAGATCCACAACCGGTGATGTTGATCCAAGTAGATCAAGTTGTTAATGAGGAACAACCCGAAATTGAGGAACAACCACAAATTGAACAAGAAGTTCCTCAAGAAGGTGATGAAACAACATTGAGAAGATCTACTAGACCAAGGAGATCGCGATACCTAGTGAATATGTTGTGTATCTGCAAGAATCTGACTATAATGTAGGAGCTGAAAATGATCCTGGAACGTTTTCACAAGCCATGAACAGTAGAGATCTTTGTATCATGGCATGATGCTATGGAAGATGAGATGAATTCTATGGCATCCAATAGAGTCGTGATCTTGTTGAGTTGCCTAATGGGGCGAAGGCCATTGGTTGTAAATGGGTCTTCAAAACCAAAAGAGATTCATTAGGCAACCTTGACAGATATAAAGCAAGACTCGTAGCCAAAGGATTCACTCGAGAGAAGGAATCGATTACAAGGAGACATTTTCTCCGTATCTAAGAAAGATTCTCTTCGCATCGTTCTAGCATTGGTTGCACATTTTGATTTCGAGTTGCAACAAATGGATGTGAAAACGGCCTTTCTCAATGGAGAACTAGAGGAAGAGGTTTACATGAAACAACCAGAAGGATTTTCCTCTAGTGATGGTGAGCATTTGGTATGCAAGCTTAGAAAATCTATATATGGATTGAAACAAGCTTCCGGCAATGGTATTTAAAATTTCATGACGTTATCTCTTCTTTCGGTTTTGTGGAGAACGCCATGGATGAATGTATATACCGAAGGTTAGTGGGAGCAAGATTTGTTTTTCGATTACGTATGTGGATGATATTACGCTTGCAACCAATGACAAAGGCTTATTGCATGAAGTGAAACAATTCCTCTCCAAAAGCTTTGAAATGAAGGATATGGGAGTTGCATCTTATGTCATTGGCATTAAGATACAAAGAGATAGACATAGAGGTGTTCTGGTGCTGTCTCAAGAGACCTATATCAATAAAGTTTTGGAAAGATTTCGGATGAGGCATTGTGCACAAAGCGTAGCTCCCATTGTGAAAGGTGACAGGTTCAATTTGAACCAGTGCCCAAAGAATGATTTGGAAAGGGAACAAATGAAAAACATCCCTTATGCTTCAGCTGTAGGAAGCCTTATGTATGCTCAGGTCTGCACCAGACCTGATATTGCATTTGCTGTTGGAATGTTAGGAAGATATCAGAATAATCCAGGTATGGACCACTTTGGAAAGCCGTGAAGAAGGTGTTGAGATACCTTCAAGGAACTAAGGATTACGTGCTTAAATACGAACGGACAGACAATCTAGGAGTGATTGGTTACTCGATTCGACTTTCTTGGTTGCATTGACTCAAGAAAATCCACTTGGATACATTTTTATGCTAGTCATGAGCTGTGTCTTGGAGTAGCAAGAAGCAATCTTTGATTGCTACTTCTACGATGGAAGTTGAGTTCGTGTCATGTTTTGAGGCTACTTCACATGGTGTATGGATGAAGGGGTTCATCCGTGGGCTTAGAATCATGGATTCAATTGCTAGGCCAATGAAGATATATTGCGACAATTAATTTGCTTGTGTTTATGGCTAAGAACAACAAAAGTGGTAGTCGAAGCAAACACATCGACATTAAGTATCTAGCCATAAGAGAACGTGTTAAACATCAAGTAGTGGTTGTTGAACACATTAGCACCGAGTTGATGATTGCAGATCCTTTAACTAAAGGCATGCCACCTATGAGGTTTATGGATCATGTAGAAAGAATGGGAATTAGTGCCCATCTTTGAATTTCATTTTGAATGATTTTCTTTTCGTTGTAAGAACGTTGTTATTTTATGGAACCCCATTTGTGATGTTTTTCTCATTTCGATTGCGCGCGCATTTATTTGTTTAATTTGAGGAACATCATTGAGTTTGGACTGGAATAAACGTAGGGTTTATTCATTAAGTTACTTGGGCATGGGAAACATAATGCCTTTGTGATACATGGAAGATATTACTCGCTTTAAGATGACCTATCGCTATGATCCATGCATTTTGTTTCTCGAGGTATATCTTGAAGTATGTGGACCAAGTGGGAGAATGTTGGAATTTAATATTGTAACCGTCCATATTAATGTTCCAATTAATTCTATTTATGTCCCACATTATTACCGGTTTTGTAACCGTCCATTAATACCGTAACGGCCTAATTAATACGCAATAAGTGCGTATTGAATTCGTTTCCTTTTTTAGCTCGCGATGGTCGAGGGAAACGAACGTGTGAAATTTGTCCAGTCCCCGAACTCGCTCTCGATTTTGAGGAAGCACACCATCTGCAGTTTCAGAGAGAAGGATCGAAGGATTTGTGACTCGGAGTCCATTCTCGCTTGCCGGCTCGGAGTTTGTCCTGTTTGCTTCGGAGACAAATCAATGGCGGGAGGTATTTGTGATCTCTTACTTGATTTTCCGCATTGATCTATATGTTAATCTGTGTTTAACATGTTTAGATCGTTAAGTAATCTAATAATATATATATATATATATATATATATATATATATATATATATATATATATATATATATATATATATATATATATATATATAGTTTGTATACATGTATATGTTTAGATATATGTTTATCACTTTCAAGTTTCAACTACTCCCTCTTTCTTTTCCTCCTTTCTTAATTTTATTCTTTCTCTCTCTCCCACGCCCTCCATCTCTTTCCTTTACTTATTTTCTTGTCCTTTTCATTCTTTTCTCTTGCCTATAAAGTATGACTCGATTGAATCGCTTCATCTTGCAAGTGCAATTATTTTGGAGAAAACAAGGCAATTTAACAAAAGGGCCGTCTTCATCGTAATAACGCAAACTTCTATGGATTAAAGTCAACAAACAAAAAATAATGCAATCATAATATGACAGAGTATTTTTTATTTTTTTTAAATTTATAGATGATCTTATAATTATCGTATCTTATAAATAAATTTATTGGTTAAAAATTCTAAATTCTAGATTAAACTATTCATATTAAATTTAAACAGTTGAGATATTGCTCATCATTGTGACAAAGAATTAACGTGGAACTTGGTAAAGCTGGAAAAAGGGGGAAGCAGACTCTTTTATGATCTATTTTTCTCGTTATCTCTCATGAGTTTATATGAGCCGTTGATTGGGAAGATGAGAAGAAAATTAAAGTAGTATTTTGAATTTTCGGATTGATTGGACGAATATGATGTAGAGATTATAAGGAATGATGATAAAATGATGATGAAAGAAACCTAACCCCATCTGATGCCTAGCCTCATACGAAGCTAATGGGTAGAATCTTGTTTTAGGACCAGCTCCAAAACAAAAAGGAAAAATTTAAGCAAAAATACATATTTAATCCTCTAAATAATAAGACTTCACTATGGTCTCTTAATTTTAAACAGTATATTTTTAGTTTTCTAAATCCAACACCGTCTGCCTTAAATAATGATATTTTTTGTTAACAATTATTTTCTTAAAAGTAAATTTAACATCCCAGCATTTATTAATGATTTTTTAATCAAACTGCTAACAATATTAGGATTAGAAGGATTGAAAAAACAATTTATATACTTAAAATATCAAAATAAAACCTTAAATAAATTTGAAGGATCAAATATCCACACACACAATTTTGCCTAGAATTTAATGTCTAAATGGTAGTTCTGAACGTGAAATCTGATCCACGGTTTGTGTAAAGAAAAGAGAATAGGATTTTTTTAGGATGACTCATGATAAATCTTCTAACAATTTATTTATTTTTTGGATATCTCACTCTATAAGAGAGAGGTGATGGGTGCTGATGTTATGTAAAACGTTATAATATTGTGCAAAAAAATTCATATTCTTCACTCTGTTGAATTGTTCCCATTAATTTGTTTTTGACTTTAAGATTAGCCAGCCAATATAGCTTCATTCTACCCTCATCTTTTCCAGATGATCGAGATGAAGGAAAGCAATTGCAGCCTCCAACTTTCTTCTTGTTAGTTTTCCTATTGCTCTGTTATTGTGCTTCACAGCTGCTGCTTCGTTTTCAGCTAGCAACTTCAGTTTTTACAGTAAGTAAACTCATTCGATTTCGAAGAGACCGAGTTAAAAAAAATCTTTCAGATTCTTTTCATTAATTTCTTTCTTCCAGAGGGTTTAATTTGCCTTCTCACTTTTACAGGACAAGCTATCATGATGACATACCTGTGTGTCAATATATATTCATATGTGTGTGTGTCAACTAAAAATTAAAAAAATTAGTGAGTTGTTAGAAAGAACTAGAAAGTATATCATTTACCCTCTTATTGATAGAGTGATTAGATTTGTACTCACTCTTCCAGTTTCTACAGTAACTACTAAAAGATCTTTCTCTGCTATGAAGATAATCAAGAACCGACTTTGAAATAGAACGAAAGACCAATTTCTTGATGATTATTTGATTACCTACATTGAAATAGAAATTGTTTTGAGTTTTTGCACGAATTCAATTATAGATGAGTTTAACAATATGAAAACACGGAAAGTAAGAGTCAAGTGAAGTTATTTTAATTTATATAATAAATTTCTTTCAATTTTTTTTTTATATTAGGTCTATATTATATTTTAAATACTTTTAATTATGATATAATATTTGTTCCCCTTGCCATTAAAATTCTTGGGTCCGTCACTGGGTAAGACAAAGATATATATAGCATGTGTCATCTAACTCATTATTTTACTTATGCGCAGGTTATTCCCTTATCTCCGGAAGATAAAGGCTTCAACTTGTGTGGTAGGACAATAAAAGAATGGGACTCCTGAATAAATTTGTAAAAACTTCCCAATGACGAAAGAATTCGATCATTGGAAGTGAGTTTTGACGGCTTTTAACAAGATGAAAATTAAGTCTTCCTTGACATTGTTCCTTTACCGAAGGAAGAGAATATGACTATGTAAGAAAATTGGAAGCATGTTTGTGGGAAGTTTGGATCCAAATCATAAACATGCCTCCAATTTTCTTACATGGTCCTATTCTCTTCCTTCGGTAAAGGAACAATGTCAAGGAAGACTTCATTTTCATCTTGCTAAAAGCCATCAAAACTCACTTCCAATATCTGTTGATCGAATTCTTTCATTGGGAAGTTTTTATACAAATTCATTGAGGAGTCCCATTCCTTTATTGTCCTACCACACCAGTTGAAGCCTATATCTCCTAGAGATAAGGGAATAACCTACGCATAAGTAAGATCTCTAAAGCACAGACACGCTAATTTTGTAAAAATATGTGTGGCGGACGAGTTTTGGACTCCGACACGGTCCGACATGCGTGCCAGATGTGGTCAACATGCTCCGACATGTTGATCGATTTGACATGCATTTTTCACCGTGTCGGACACGATCAAGGGGCAAACTGGACCAGAACTCAAAAGGAGAACGAGGAGGGAAGAGCCTCGGCATTGTGATCTGGGTTCGTTGAAGGTCGAAGATAGGCAACCAAATCCTCCATCTTTGGCGAAGGTCCTCCACTATGACAATAGCGACAGACCTCCTACAGCGACGACAGTGACAAAGGGATTCTAAAGGGGGTATATAGTGAGCCTTTGCCTTCCGTCTTTCCTGGATCCTGCTCAGCCATGAGAAAATGAAGGGCTCTTCTGATCGGAATCTGCAAGAAAATGATAGTGGTCGGAGTAACAGAGTGTAGGCGAAATGAAAGACTTGACTATCACCCAAGATGGGGGGTGAATTGGGTGTCTAATTAAAAACTTAGAACTTTAAAAATCTTTTCGCAACTTACTGAAAGTAGTTTGAATGAAAATAATTATTTATAAAGTGATAAACAATCATTCAAACATATATGCTGGGAATGTAAGAGATAAGGGAAGAGAATATGCAAACTATGCTTTATACTGGTTCGGCCCAATCCTTGACCTACGTCCAGTCCTCAAGCTTCACTTGAGATTTTCAATCCACTATCTTTTTTCAATTTGATTACACGTTCTGTACTTGAAGTAATCCTCTCACTAGGATTCACTCCCCCTTACAAACTGTAATCAAAACATCCACTTGATTACACATTCTGTACTCGAAGTAATTCTCTCACTAGAACTTACTCCCCTTACAAGCTGTATTCAATACAATGGGTTTCCCACTCAATATCACCCAGTCTTGAGTAACTCTCAAATAGAATGATAAGATGATTACAATAAATATTCTCTCTTAGAAGTGAATGGATAAACACTGAAGAACAATACAAATCATTTCACTCTCTATGATAAACTATGTAAACATTGAAAACAGAGAGTAAATAATCTGAATATCGTAGTATGAGCATTTAGAAGATGTAGGCTTGTGTCTCTTCTTCGTCTTGAATCTGTCTTCTTTTATAGGTAGAGATCAATATATGACCGTTTTAAGATTCAATGACTGTTGGATAAAGAAATATAGCCGTTAGACTCAGATGGAACTAGCCGTTAGAACTTCGTTTTCTGAACCAGCTATGACATCAGCATTTACTTTACTCTTGATCTTCAGTTTCACATCCTTTGATCATCTGAAACATGTACACAAATTATATAAATAATATTAAGAATTATTATAAATCATTTGGGTATTCATCTGGATATTCTTGATGAAAAATGAGATTTTCGACATGGTGATTTTCTGAAGCAGAGGTGCAAACTGTGCAACATCTTGAACAGACAGTCAACTTTCGAAGGCCATATATCCATGGTCTGAACTCCGTTTTCGTCCTTTTAAATCTTGATAGAAAGCCCTTTGAGTCTACATTCATATGTCACCGATTTCAGCTCAATCAGATTTTTACTTTGTGAGATATACTCAAAACATTGAAGGTTGATCTGCTGAGTGACATGAATTTCACTGTCAACTTCATAAATTCATAACTCCTTAATATGAACTCTTTTTAGCTTTAATTTTATATCAAAATGACTTATTGAGTGTCTAGTTTCATAAAAAATTGGTTTAACCTCAATCGGACTTCTGGTTTGGGAGATATCATCAAATTACCAGAGGTCGCCAGCTGAAACGAGAAACAGAGGTGAGCAGAGTTGCCGAAATACACCTTGACTCGAGTCATTTAGTGACTGACTCGAGTCAAACCTGTCCAGAGATGCCAAGAACACTTCCTGACTCGAGTTAATGATATATTGGCTCGAGTCAAATCATTCCATACCACCAAAACACGGTAGCGAAGTGGTTAACTCGAGTTGCAACTTCATAACTCGAGTTGGATCGTTCTGAACCTTATATTTGCTTGTTTTTAGCTCTGAATTGAGTCATTCCAACTTCCATTTGATCGTGGAGACTTCTAGAATCAATCTAAGAAATTGAATTCTCATTCCATTCATCAAGTTCTTCCATCTTCCATCACCCATCATGATCATTCTATATAATCAAACTCTTTCTTTCTTCTATTGATCATTCTCCATCATTCAACTTGGAATTCTTGAACTTGATGACATTCTCTCCAATTTCTTGTTTCTAAAATTTCTTATCTCCTTCTTGATTTATAATTCAACTCGGACTAATCTACATTAAATATAGTAGTTAGTCAATGAAGGAGATAAATATATCATACAAGCTTTTTGCTTTTAATAATGACATCTATATAAGACATCATCAAAACTAATCATATTCAACACAAGCTTTTTCCTTCCTATCTCCTTAAATAGCCTTATATTGACAACACTTTCTTTTTCTTCTTCACTAAAGTTTACTATACTGGTTGTAATGTGAGTTCAAACTTGATTGTTTGGTTCGAACTTGAATGTGTTATTTTGTGAGTTTGAACTTGATTGTTTGGTTCGAACTTGAATGTGTTATTTTGCAACTTCAGTATATAAGACATCATCAAAACTAATTATATCCAACGCGAAAGCGTTGTGCCATGAGAAGGATTCTGAAGGGAGCAGTGAGAATTCGCCTTCCATTTTTCCAGGATCCTTCTCAGCCATGAGAAAAGGACTCTTTTGATTGAAATCTGCAAGAAAATGATAGTGGTCGGAGTTACAAAGTATAGGCGAAAGCGTTATGCCATGAAAGCACTGTGTGAAGGTCCTCCACCGTGACAACTGTTGGGATCTGTACACGCAGCGGAGTAAAAAAAATTTACGGATCCCTTAGGCGGATCGCTCAACGGCGTTTAAATCAAGGTTTAGGGTTTACGAATCGGACCTTTGCAGAACTGTTTGAACTGGTGGGCTACCTTCTCGATCAGCAGAAGCCGACTCTTTAGAATCGCCTTCCTCTACCGGTATCCACACGAACAGCCTTCAGAAACACGAACGGAAGCATGCTAGCGCCTCTGAACTTTGCTTCTCTCTATTTTCTGTCTAGGGTTTCTCGCGGCTTTCTAATACGCTCGACAAAATGTCCCGTCAGTTTTCTAAACCTGGCAGGCGTATTATATTCAAAACAAATTTTGAATCTGGATTAAAAAATATATTAATTAAATCTATCTGATAGATCTAATCAAATCTATTTATTTAATCCCAATTAAAAGCCTACGATTTAATTTATATTTATAAATTAAATCATGATATGATATCGTTATATTTAATTTCAAATGAGATCCGATATCTCGGTTCAAATTAAATCGATATGCAATATCTTTATTCGAAAATTAAATCTGAGATACAATATCTCAATTTATTATAGTTATTTAATTTATCAAATAAATTAAATACTATATAAAATAATATTATTGTCAATAAATAATATCATTATTATTTTCGAATTTAATATATTTATATATGCATATATATATATACACACACATCCTAGATTAAATAAGTATTCATTAAATCTTAAACACATTTAAGATTCAATGAATCTGGACACTCTTGCTCGTGTTGGGCCATTCTTGTGTGCGACCCTGCAGGCCCACATGAGATTGGCAGCGGGCCAATACTGTACCAGCCCACAAGTCGCAAGCGGCCTCTAGCAAGACATTGCGACTACCCAATTCATATGGGGATCGTTGATAAGTACAATGACTTGCCCCTAGGGCATAATTTCCAACAGACTCCCACTTGCACTAGGTGCAATCATTAATTACCTTAATTCCCATTGCCCTAACATGACGCTCATGTTTTACTTGTGCAAGCGGCTTAGTAAGAGGATCAACGTCATTGTTTATGCGATATAACCTATCGTACAACCATGTCACGTCCCTTTTGTCACGCGATAATTTGGTCAAGGATGAGGCATGGAAAATGTCAACTTCTGTTCTTGACCATTACTTTCGATTCTTGAGTAGTCTAACAATTGAGATGGAAACTCCTTTCCATCGTAGTATGGCCATACATTTCTCGGACTCACTCATCGAGGGGGCCAGTATTATCTCTCTACAAATGTGAGGACAAATCCCATCTTGACCACTCACATTCCTCCGCATGAGAACCACCGATCCCGATCCTAGCCTTTATCATCACCCGGTCAAAGGTGACTTTTGACTAGGTCAAAGACCAGCGACTCATCATGTAGGAATCCATGATGATCTCAGGAAAAGCTTATGACTTATTCCATGCGGCTTTCTCATAGTGGGTCGGTCCAAGCACCTTGTACTCTTACAAGTGCCTATGACTTTGACTCGTATCCCATACTCATCAAAGTCACACTGGTCTTATTTCATCTTTGCTCCATGGAGATGACCGACAGAGGACATTTAGGATAATCTATTAGATATATCCAGGGATACAGTTATCACTATAAACATGCAAATGAAATGATAACTAAAGGAGAATTCTTTAAATAACATTAACGTTTAAAGTATAATGACTTGCTTTCTCCTGGTACTTTGCATAATATTTCTTTTTTTTTTTGTATCACCTCTATCATTGATTTCTCTGATAAGATGAAATCGCTTGAGTATATGGTTGGTCCTTTGATGTGACCTAGGCTCCTTGGTCTGCGGAATAGCACCGCTATTGTCACAGAACAAGTCTATTGGATTTGAGATGGTAGGAACCACCCCTAGTTCATTAATGAACTTACTAATCCAAAAGGCCTCCTCGGTTGCATCCGATCTTTGCTATATACTCGGCTTCTATTGCGAGAATCAACTACGGTGCTCGCTAAGAGCTCTTCCACTCACCGCACCACCATTCAACGGGAATACATATCCCGATTGCGATCTTGAATGATCTTGGTCAGTTTGGAAATTCGCATCCGTGTAACCGGTCACACGAGCTCATCCTCCAAGCCACCATATACCAAGAATAAGTCCTTAGCCCTTCTTAAGTACTTAAGGATATTCTTGACGGCGATCCAGTGATCCTCACCGGGATCTTGTTGATATCTGTTGGTCATACTCAAGGCACATGAGACATTCGATCGAGTACATAACATGGCATACATGATAGATCCAATGGCGGAGGCATATGGAATCTTACTCATGCGGTCTCTTTGATCTTGTGTAGTAGGACACAAATCCTTACTTGTCTATGTATGTGCTCGACTTAGGCCTATCAGCCTCTTAGATCTATCTCTATAGATCCTAATCCCAAGGATGTAAGTGGCTTCGCCTAAATCTTTCATTGAGAAAGACTTTCCTAACCAAGACTTGACACTCTGCAAGGTAGGAATGTCATTCCCAATGAGTAGGATGTCATCAACATAAAGCACTAGAAATACAACTGTGCTCCCACTAACCTTCTTGTAAACACAAGGTTCATCTATGTTTTGAATGAATCCAAACTCTTTGACTACTTCATCAAAATGATGATTCCAGCTCCGAGATGCTTGCTTCAAACCATAAATGGATCTTTGAAGCTTGCAAACTTTACAGAGTCCTCTGGACGCACAAAACCCTCAGGCTGTGTCATGTACACATCCTCAAGGAGCTTTCCGTTAAGGAATGTTGTTTTGACGTCCATCTGCCATATTTCATAGTCATAATATGATGCAATGGTAAGAAGGATTCTGATTGATTTGGCCATTGCAATTGGGGAAAAGGTTTCATCATAGTCCACACCATGAGTTTGAGTGAATCCTTTTGCAACCGATCGTGCCTTGAAGATATTTACTTTGCTATCCATGTCAGTTTTCTCTTTGAAAACCCACTTGCACCCAATGGTTTTTACACCTTCAGGTGGATCGACTAAGGCCCATACCTCATTGTCAAACATGGATTGCATTTCAGACTTCATGGCACTAAGCCATCTTTCGGAGTTGGGTCCCACCATGGCCTCGCGATAGGTAGTTGGCTCATTGTGCTCAATGAGCAAAACATCAAGGCTTCTAGTAGTCAGAAATCCATATCTCTGAGGTGTAGCCGTGTTCAATCGGACCTTCGTGGGCCTTGTGTTACTAGCGTAGGCTCGACAACTTGTTGTGAGTCTTCTCCGGTTTCCATTTGTGGTTCTACATTGTCCGGTGACTCTCGAACTTCTTCGAGGTTTCACCTTACTCCCACTGGCTCTTTTAGAGATGAACTCTTTCTCGAAAAGGACACCATTCCGAATAACAAACACTTTGTGATCGGTAGGATTGTAGACATAGTATCCTTTAGTTTTCTTAGGATACCCCACAAATAGGCATTTTGAGGATCTGGATGATAATTTATCAGAGGCTTAGTGTTTAACGTAAACCTCATCCCCAAATTTCAAGAAATGACAAACTGGGTTTCTTCCCAGTCCATATCTCATATGGTGTCTTTTCAATTGCCTTTGACGGAACACGATTCAGTGTGAACGCAGCTGTTTCTAGGGCATTGCCCCAAAAGGAAGGTGGAAGATCTGTTTGACTCATCATAGATCGAACCATATCTAATAGAGTTCGATTCTCCGCTCGAAACACCATTCCATTGAGGTGTTCTGGAGGAGTAAGTTGCGAGACGATCCCACAACTCCTAAGATGGTCAATGAACTCTTGGCTCAAATATTCACCACCCCGATCAGATCGAAGTGTCTTAATTGTTTTGCCAAGTTGATTTTGCACTTCATTTTGGAATATGTTGAACATTTCAAAAGATTCCGACTTATGTTTCATTAAATAGATATATCTATATCTCGAAATCGTCTATAAATGTAATGAAGTACAAATGACCTCCTCTCGAGATGTATTCATTGATCCACACACATCGGTATGTATGAGGCCCAATAAATTGGTGGCTCTCTCACTTTGTGTCCAGTAAAGGTGCCTTTGTCATCTTTCCCAATAAACATGACTCGCATGTATCAATTGATTCAAAATCAAATGAGTTAAGAAATCCATCTTTATGGAGTTTGAAATGCGTTGCTCATTTATATGGCCTAGACGACAATGCCATAGATAGGTTGGATTCAAATCATTTGACTTGAACCTTTTACTAGTTATGTCATAGATATGTCCATTCAATTTTCTTGTCCTTGAGACCCTACATTTATTCAAATGTGAGATCCACATGTAGTATCTAATACCCATGTTGAGGAAGTAGAAAAGCGAATATCTATGACATAGATACTTGAAGCGATAGCCCCGCTATCATTCTTGTTCTTCTCCAGATCTTCGAGGTAGAGTTTGCAATTTCTTTTCAAATGACCAAGTTCATTGTAAAAGAAACAGACTCTATCCTTCGGAGGTTTTTCCTTCTTGGCTTTCCGTTTCATTCCCCTTCCTTTCTGAACGGTCAAAACAGTATTGGGCCTCTTCGTAAGGCTTAGCTCAGCAGTTTTGAGCATTTCATGCAGTTCGAAATTGATTCCTCCATGTTGTTCATGTTGTAATCCATGACAAAGTTATCATAACTTCACGGGAGTGAGTTGAAGATCACATCGTAGCTAACTCCTGGGACATGGGAATTCAAGCCTCTCAAACCTTGCTCATTCTTGGAACATTTCCGTAGGATAAACAATCATCTCAAAAGACTCCACATGTTCTAGATCTTTATTGAGGTCTAGAAGCATAGTGGCAAGCATCGAGCATCCTGCATCCACAGAGTCATCTTTATGCTTCCTATAAGCATCGGTCGAGCTCTTGGATCGGTAGTTGAAGGCTCGTCAAGAATGGGTTGATTGATGAGATACTCTTTTCTTTCGTGTTTAGGATCAACGCTTAAGTCCCAAACATGTCAAGAGAGTTTGTCTCATCGAGTTCGTCCTTCTCAGGGTGATCGCATTGATGGTGTTGAAGTATTACTAGACTACATGATTCTACAACTAAAGGTATGCAAAGTTTAAGTAGTAACCTCCCACTGAATTAACAACCCTCATTATACCCTCATTATAATTAGTGGGCTAAGATCCATATTTGGCTTAAATTTAAGTCCGCTTTGGCAGGACGCTTAAATTAAGTTATTTAGGTAGGCAAACCCCTTGCCAATTACATCATATGTAACTCTTAGATCTTTATGGGATTTAATCATCATATGACGTGGCATGTTTAATCCCATCTAATGCCTTGAGATCCAAAACCGTTTTGATAATCTCAATTAAGTCGGGACAATAATGAATATTGAGTATCACCATTACTCACTCTTGTCTCACCAAGATAACTCGGATGCATCCACTTTGGTGGAACATACAAATAGGCGATCTAGGTTTTGACAAGTATTCATTTATTGGTGGCATTATGACTTAAGATTTTATTTAGAGGGTATAATTAGATTAATCCTATTAATTATACTTATATGAATGCAATCACTATTGTATCTCATATAATATCTAAATTAATTATGAGTGATCTAGTCAAAATATAATTAAAACTCTAAATTGATTATGAGTGATCTAATCAAATCATAATTAAAATTCTAAATTAATTATGATTGATCTAATCAAAAATAATTAAAATTCTAAATTAATTATGAGTGATCTAATCAAACCATAATTAAAATTCTAAATTAATTATGAGTGATCTAATCAAAATATAATTAAAATTCTAAATTAATTATGAGTGATCTAATCAAACCATAATTAAAAATTCTAAATTAATTATGAGTGATCTAATCAAAACATAATTAAAATTCTAAATTAATTATGAGTGATCTAATCAAAACATAATTAAAATTCTAAATTAATTATGAGTGATCTAATCAAAACATAATTAAAATTCTAAATTAATTATGCAATGATCAAATCAAGACATAATTAAAATTGTGACACAACATGGCTCAACCTTAACCTAAAATCCTCTCAAGCCAATGAGAGGACTTCTCTAAAACAAAAAGAAGTACATCAAGAGTATTAGAGAGAGAGAGGCATGACTCACAGGCCATATTTAAAATTTACAACAATTGTAAAACTCTAGAGCCATGTTGTTCACCATACCCAAACAACATTTGAAAGGTAAATCACAACATATATTAAGTCATACAATTATGAAATAAAATATTATGATTAATCTTATCATGATTTAAATTTTCTAATTTATATTATATTATAAATATAATATAATATCATGATTTAAATTCTCTAATTTAAATTATATTATATACTATATATAATATAATATCATGATTTAATTCTCTAATTTATATTATATTATATACTATATATAATATAATATCATGATTTAAATTCTGTAATTTACATTATATTATATACAATATATAATATAATATCATGATTTAAATTTTCTAATTTATATTATATTATAAATATAATATAATATCATGATTTAAATTCTCTAATTTAAATTATATTATATACTATATATAATATAATATCATGATTTAATTCTCTAATTTATATTATATTATAAATACAATATAATATCATGATTTAAATTCTCATGCTACGACAATCAGCCGGGATCCTTGCGGCAGTCTCGTTAGAAATTTCAAAATAAAATATTATTTTCGAAAATAATTCCCCAAAAAACGTGATTTTTGAAAATAATTTCCCAAAAAAAAAAAACGTGATTTTTTTCGAAAATTTCAAACCCTAACGAAGCGATCGACATCGGATCGAGCGTTTCGAGATCCACGCGAATCGGCTACACGATCCGATATGAACAATTCGAGAAGGCGCGCAATATCCAGGCTAGTTATCAGTAGAAACCCTACGCGAGTTTTGTAATTCAAACGCATACAAAGATCGGTTTTAGCATATATATCATATATATATATAAACACGCGTAAAACCTAATTTAAACACACGGTTGAGTTGGCTCGATACCTTTGTTGGGATCCGTACACGCGCGGAGTAAAAAAATTCTGGATCCCTTAGGCGGATCGCTCAACGGCGTTTAAATCAAGGTTTAGGGTTTACGAATCGTACCTTTGCGAAGCTGTTTGAGCCGGTGGGCTACCTTCTCGATCAGTGGCCAGACTCTTTAGAATCGCCTTCCTCTACCAGGTATCCACACGAACGGCCTTGAAACACGAACGGAAGCATGCTAGCGCCTCAGGCTGTGTGTCTCTATTTTCTGTCTAGGGTTTCTCGCGGCTTTCTAATACGCTCGACAAAATGTCCGTCGAGTTTTCTAAACTTTGGCGGGCGTATTATATTCAAAACAAATTTTGAATCTGGATTAAAAATATATTAATTAAATCTATCGATAGATCTAATCAAATCTATTTATTTAATCCGAATTAAAAACCCTACGATTTAATTTATATTTATAAATTAAATCAAGATATGATATCGTTATATTTAATTTCAAATGAGATCCGATATCTCGGTTCAAATTAAATCGATATGCAATATCTTTATTCGAAAATTAAATCTGAGATACAATATCTCAATTTATTATAGTTATTTAATTTATCAAATAAATTAAATACTATATAAAATAATATTATTGTCAATAAATAATATCATTATTATTTTGAATTTAATATATTTATATATGCATATATATATATACACACTAGGCCCATATGAGATTGGCAGCGGGCCAATACTGTACCAGCCCACAAGTCGCAAGCGGCCTCTAGCAAGACATTGCGACTACCCAATTCATATGGGGATCGTTGATAAGTACAATGACTTGCCCCTAGGGCATAATTTCCAACAACAACAAAGATGGACCTCCTCCAACGATGGAAGGGAGCAGTGAGCCTTTGCCTTCCGTCTTTCCAGGATCCTGCTTTGCCATGTGAAAATGTAGAACTCTTTTGATCGGAATCTGCAAGAAAACGATGATGGTCAAAGTAACAGAGTGTAGGTGAAAGCGCTGTGCCACGAGTTGGATCTTTTTGGTTTGTGCATTTTTTGAACTCGATGAATGAGTCGACGATGTGGAAGAACTTGAAAACTCGTTGTTCTGTTATAAGAACACAAAATTCTAGCCCTAGGTGGACTAATATGTTGATATTGGATCTAATAGCTCTCTCCTAGGTATCCATGGATGAGATACCTATCAGAATAGAGGATCACTGTGCACAAACATGAAGGCTTTTGCCTAAGGGAGTGGGGTGTGTGCACAGTGTAGACTGAATAGTAAATTAGAGAGAGGCTAGAATCTGTGTACCTTAGGGTTTACCCTCTATTTATAGAGTGTATCTTAGGGTTAGGGCCTGGACCGTTAGACCTCTTGTGCCTTTAAGCCGAAGTGTTGTGCCATCACATCTATGCCATATTGGTTGTCTCCCATTGGGCCACACCTTGAATGGGCCTCATATTTGAGTCCATAACACCCGTAATCAGTCTTCACGTGGTATCTGCTGTAGAGAAAACACGAGGCCAGGCAAGATTGCTTTTCTTGGTCAGCAACCATGTGATTTTTGCTGTATAGAAGGCGATGTAAGACGCTATGAAGCTCTCGTAAGGGTTTGTTTGGTATACAGATTTGGTGGGAAGGGAAAGGAAAATTAGTAAGTTCCTTTGTTTGGTACACATTTTGGACAAATCTTCCCGAAAATCCAAGTTCCTTGGCCCACCAATCTTCCCTTATATGTGGGAAGATTAGATCCCACAAAAAATGGTGGGATCTCAAGTTTCCACGTGTCTGTTCACATTTTGACAAATTTACCCCTCAAATTCAAACTTGGCGAGAAATGTTTTTATACAAGTTCGAAATTAATAAGAGCATATTTTTTAAAAATATATTTCAGCAAAAAAATTATTTTTCTTTTTTATTTTGAATTAATTACTTTTGAGGGTAAAATAAACATTTCTTGATTTTTTACTAACTACTACTCCGTCATTTTCTTCTTACCAAACAACTCATCTTTCAAAATCTTCCTTTCCTTCCTCTAAATTCCTTTCTTTCCTTAAATTTTCCCCATACCACACGGCCAAAGTCTCCCAAGCAAGACGTCTTTTCTTGGTCAAAAATCACGTGATCTCTGATCTGCCCTAAAGAAGTGACAATGCAAAGCTATATTTCTGGACAATAACCATGGGATATCTTTTGCCCAATGAAAGAATGACAAGTCGTGATCTTTGCTCTAAAGAAGTGACAATGCAAAACTTGATTTCTGGACAGTAACCATAGGATTTCTTTTGCCCAATGAAAGAATGACAAGTCCCACCTTCGCTTGATTTCTAGTCTTCACATGATATCTTTGATATTCGCATGATATCTTTGATCTTCGCGTATTAGGGGGTTGGAGACCTAATTGTCTCGGTTTAACTCCCACACGTTTTGTATTAAATGTAAATTAAATTATATATATTAAAAATATATATTTGATATCAAAATGTGTCCTAACATATCAAAATTTAGATTTTTTAGGATTATTATGTTGAAGTGTCGAGTCGTGTCATATCTCGTGCCTTGAGTCGGTGTCGGTGCGACATAGATTGATGGAGGATGCCCATGGTACCTCGGTAAGTTTTTACCTTTATTTTTTTCCCTTATTCTCATATCACTTTTTGTAGCCATTGTCTTCCATATTAATTAGCCACATTGCAATTATTTATATTTTATATCCAGAATTCCACGAGTGTTGACCAAGTTAATGCTCTTCTCCCCCTTTTCTTTTTAAAAAATCATTCTGATGCATACATATGCCATTTTCGAAAAAAATTAAAGGAATAATCATATTTCAAGGTTCCTCATTAGTGTTAAATCATGATGCCTTTCTAATTTGATTACTAGCAAAACAATATATATTACAAATATGTTGCTGCAAACACTGTTCATTTTAATTGCAATATTTTTTTAAAGATTAGTGGTTCTTGAACCACTACCTCAACCAGTTTTAGTACATGTGTTTTGAACATTTATTAGAAGGTTTTTAGTAGATCATTCTCAAATATTTTCCGTAGGGTATTGACTATGAAAGCAAAACACAGAGAACAGACATTGAATCTGCCAGAAGAAGTAGAGCAAACGAAGATTCAGTTCATGTAAGGAGGCCAGAAGATAAAGGAGTTTGTTGGACACAAGAAGTCGAAGCTTTAACCGATGATGACCATCAGGTGAGTTATGAAGAAAATTTCAGAGTTGCAATGAAATTTCTTAACAAGTTTTTGTCAAGCGAACAAGATACATTTACATATTAAAAAAAGAATGATATACTTGTTTTTTATTTTTTTTTTCATGTTTGCATTATCAGGTGAGCAGACAGGACTACATATTTGACTCAAATAGCAATAATAATAGCTTAACATGGGATCCAATGGAATGCGAATATGAAGGAACGAGTCATAATAATCATAATAATAAGGATCCTCGTGAACAAAGAAGAGATCATCAATGGACAAGGAGGCTTTTGTGTTTTAATCTCTTCACTCTTGTTGCCTCCCTCTGTTCTTCTTCTTAATCATCTCTCTCTACAATATGCATATATATGCTTTTGTATCTTCCAAAAATGGTAATTCATATTAACATAAGTCTTCCATCTTATATATATGTCTCGTTTTGTTAATGTTTCTGTTGGTTGTATTTATCAAGATTCATTTTCTTTCCAATATTTTTATGCTTTATGTTTAAAAAGAAATGTATTGCAGGTAACATGCATGGTCGGATTCATGAAACTGGAAAAGCTACTCATCAGAAGGTACATCAATGAAGATAATGCCATCTCAAGTTATATTTGGGCTCATTTACAAGACACTAGAATGAATAATAATCAATGGACTCTTAAATTTCAACTCTTTGTTTTTTGCTGTATAATTTCTGGACTCTGGACTCTTTGTATAATGATTTCAGTTTCCTTAGCCTTTTGAATTCACAGCACATTGCTTGATGCAAAATTTTTATTCAGCGATTTACATTTATTGTTCAATTTTCTATTCTAGCCCCATTATAGGTCTCTTGTACATCATTATAGCTATTACTCCATCCGGTGTTTAACATAAAACATATTTATCTAATTTGATCATATTAGAAATGTTAGTTAAGTTAATTAATAAGATATTTATTTTCTAAAACATACTAGCTATCTTCCTTAATTTCCTCCTTTCCCCGGTTGTTGAGGGAGCAACAATAAGAATGAATTGAGAAAATATTGACAAATATTATAAATATACCTTATATTTATGACCAAAATCAACTTTTCAAATATGTTTTGTATTAAAGACCTAAAGTTAATATGTTGATGATGCATCATTAATGGTATTACCTCCGGTACTAATTATAGGAACACTTTTGTAGTGTAAATTGTACTACGAAAGTGTTCATATAATTAGGACCGGAGAAGTATGTATTAAGTAGAAGAGGGGACTCGCTGTAACACCCCAAATTCCGTAGCATAAATCGTGTCAGTTGACACTTGGTTTTAGAAAATTCAACAGAGTTTGGGATGCTACATCAGAGTACTGCGGAAACAGAGAGCATGTATTAACAAATGGACAATTAATGAGTAACTGAAATAAATAACCCCGACATATGATGATGTTAGGCGTATGCTGGTAAAATTGAAAATCTCGAAGGAATATTCATGTGATACAATATACAGAGTTTTGTATAATTACATTTCTCAAAAAGTAACTATACAATCTAGACCAAGCCTTAACTAGACTTGGGGCAATGAACAGAACTCAGTTAACCAAATAGAATGGTCAGATAGGTGTCTATCATGGGGGCCTCACCGAGTTCACGTCGACTTATTGGCTGACCCACATAGACTAGCCCTGCCTTCGGCACCAAACTGTTCGTAGTAACCTTATTAGATCCATGCCTGACAATAGACTCTGATAACATCTTCCGGCTCTTGCCTCGACCAGTTCATTATTCCGACTTTGCCCCTTGGTTCCTCTTTATGGCTCCATCTACCGGTACCCTCTCTGATATTTCTGATATTTCTGCTTGATCCTTTCTTGTACTATTAGTTAAGACTGAGGTCCAATGCCCATCGGACCTCAGGTAACGGTTAACCTCGTGCTTATGTAAACAATATATGTATGACAGGTATTCGTGACATTTCAGCATATTCTCTACAAAATCCCATAACAGATGTAGGAAATACATAATCAGATATGTAAGACAATAACAATGCAATCGGATGTAAAGTTATTTAGTCTGCATTATTCACCAATGCCACGATGTACGGTCGTGTCCTCAGCGCTAGGAAAACTTAACGGTATTAATATAACAATAACCCATGTAAAGTTGAATGTGAAAGTAATGAACTAAGACAACATCTTAGTTTATGAATATCATTGTCATATACAAACATACTCGAACTAAGACAACATCTTAGTGTTACAGTACGCGAACGTACCTTTCACCGTGTAATGGCCAAACGTCCGGCCTTTTGAACCCGACTGCGGACTTCCCGGATATCCTAAAGGGTAATACCGTATCTATTAACTCATAAACAATATCCTAACAGATATCTTAGTCATAAATGACTATTTTACCCCTGACTTCGCTAGCCGACGAAATTTTGCCAGAGCTTCGCTACTTTGACTCTAATCTTCCAAAATTTTGGTATATCTCTTTCTCCATCATTTTTTCGAAATAAACTATATTTAATCATAAAAACATGATAACAACAATATTTTGGAAGATTAAAGATCAAAATAACAAAATAGCTAAGAACTTAAACTAGAACTCTAAGAACTACTAAACTAAAAACTCAAAGCTTGCTTACCTCTTGAAGAACTTCCTCCTCCTTCTTGCTCCCACTTCTCTCTAACTTCTCTCTACTCTTTCTTTAGAATTATTTTGGTGTGAAATTTATGAAGAACTCAAGCCCGTATTTAATTTATAGCAAAAGCCAAAGGATCTCAACCTTTGGATCAACTTTTCATCAACGGTCAAGATGAGCATATGTGGCCTCATTAGAATCACACAATTTCTCCTCTTCTCTTCCACAAATTCGTTCCTCTCCCTCTCTCCCTTATCTCTTCATTTTTCAACACCTTGTTGGTCACTTCATGTCCACATCTTTTACTTTATGTGTAATTTGCATGTGCTTATAAACCACAAATATTCTTAGAGGTAAAGTTTGAAGTTTATATAGTCTCTTGAGAAGCACTTGAAATAACAAGCATTATGGTTCAATTTGGGGTTTTTACTAGCCCTTTAGTCATTTTAGGATAAATTCCAAAAGTTACGGAAATGACTTCGGAGATAACCTACTTTGAGCTAAAAATACACTTACTTATAATAAAGTCCTTATATTTGATCTATAGTTAACATATTCCAGTACACAATTTATTTTCTATCGGTTCTCATTTACCTGAGTCTTGAAATAATCCTAATAGCTTTTGGAACTCAAAATATCTTCTCCAAATGCTAGGACCACATTTGGCCACATCACTCTTCTCTCTCACACCACACAACTCACCTTTCCTCTCTCCTCCACTACACACACACAACCCCCTTTTCTCTTTCCTCCACTACACTCACAACTCTCTCTTACCCACACACACACCAAAATATCTAAGTTGTATGTGCTTGGTAGAAAATTCTTGCACCCTCTTTCAAGCTACAAAAATCTTCCCCCTCGGCTTTTATTATTTTAATTTTGTATTTCAACTTATCTAACATTATTTAGAAGAAAATCTCCCATTAATTTAATAAATGGAGATTTAATTATCTACTAATTGTTGACAATTTTCTTTAATTGGATTAATTATTTTCTCACAACTTTTGAGTTTACTTTGGTCATTTATGCACCATGCATTATTTTAAAAATCATAGGGCAACTTATGGTCCCTAAAATAATAATGGATTTTTTCCTCTTTAAATTCCAAGGAAAATAAGTCAATAAATTACTAAAATTAGAGACAACATGTTTTCCTATTTTAAATAGGTATTAATTTCTAAAATATAAATTTTGGGGTATTACACTTGCAAACAACACCCTACATGAAATGTTTTCGGGGATTTTATAAAGTTTATCATTAAGTTAAATTCAAAGTTTAACATTAAGATGATTCTTATCTAAATGAATGAGAATACACCAGCTTCATTTTTTTAGTTGGCTAGCTTACCCAAGCGTCGTTTTACATTGTCTTTTTAGTTTTTTGCCAGAATTCATTGCCTTAATTGATGGAATGTGAATTTTAATAACAAATAATTGAAATCTATCCTAAATGAGAAAATTGTATCATTAATTATATCATTTTTATTAGTATTTTAATTAGAATTCAGATTCAGATTATATTTTTTTATAGGGTTAAGAGGAAAAAATACTCATGCTTTATCAAAAGTGCGTTTGATACCATATACATTACTAGGGGCAAAAAAGGCTATGAACTATTTAAATGGGGCCAAAATGTCATCTTTGGGTTCTCATTCCATGCTTGTTTTTATGTGTTTGTTATATACATAACATTTGTTTGTATTTAATTTATTTGATAAATTAAATATCTAAAACAAATAGAGATATTATATCTCAATTTAATTTTCGAATAAAGATATAATTTAATTTTGAATTTAATATATATTAAATTCGAAATTAATATAATAATATTATTTAATGAAGATTATAATATTATTATATAACATTTGTTTGTATTTAATTTATTTGATAAATTAAATATCTAAAACAAATAGAGATATTGTATCTCAATTTAATTTTCGAATAAAGATATCATTTAATTTAAATTGAGATATAGTATCTCAGATTTAATTAAATGGATAGAAATTATTTATCGGATTTAATTTATAGAGATAAATTAAATCAGAAAGGCTTTTAATTTGGATTAAATAAATAGATTATATTAGATCTATCAGATATATTTAATTAATATATATTTTTAATCCATATTCAAAATTCAAATTTCAAATTAATGAGGATTAATTTTGAATATAATACGCCTGCTAGGTTTAGAAAAACCTGCGGGACTTTTTGTCGAGCGTATTAGAAAAGCCGCGAGAAACCCTAGAGAGAAATTAGAGAGACGCGAGAATACTGAAGGCGCTACCACGCTGCCGTCTGTGTTCGAGGCTATTCGTGTGGATACCGATAGAGGAAGACAATTTGAAGAGTCGACTTCTGCTGATCGAGAAGGTAGCCCACCAGTCCAATTGTTCGGCATATGTATGATTCGGAAACCCTAAACCTTGATTTAAACGCCATTGAGGGATCCTTTGGATGAGATTCGTAAAAGTTTTACTCCGCTGCGTGTACGGATCCCAACATACTCGTCCCTCTAATTAGAGGGATGAGACATTTTTTTATATATATTTTTTTTATTTAGATTAAATTATATATTGCATCATGAAATATTTTTTGCACACAGTATCTCAAATTAATTAATTTCCAATCCTGTCATAGAATGAGAACCCGTCATCTTCATTAACTAAAGAAAACAATGATTACCTTTTGGGTTAATGGGCCCCATGCTATAAATTTTAGTGAAAATTACGCGCAGGTCCCAAGGAAAAAACAATTACAAAAAAATCTATTGAAATCACAAAATTACACAGAAGTCCCAAGGGACTTTTTTGATATTATTTGTATTAACAACATGAAATGTCATATTTACAATAGAAAATGCCTATATTTA
This sequence comes from Acacia pycnantha, assembly GCA_025563575.1. Classification (NCBI taxonomy): domain Eukaryota; kingdom Viridiplantae; phylum Streptophyta; class Magnoliopsida; order Fabales; family Fabaceae; genus Acacia; species Acacia pycnantha. The sequence continues at coordinate 559,252 of JAMWYP010000085.1, forward strand.
CAACTAAATTTAAACACCTGACCATTTACAACAGGAAATGCCCATATTTACAACAACATTTAAACACCTAGATTTTGAACGTAGATAGATAATTTACAACAGAAAAATGCTAGATTTACAACAGGAAGTGCTGTATTTACAACAAAAATTAAAATATTGACATTTACAATAGAAAAATATATATTTACAATAGGAAATGTCTATATTTACAACAACATTTAAACACATGGATTTTGAACGTAGAGAGATCATTTACAACAGAAAAAGACTAGATTTACAACAGGAAGTGCTGTATTTACAACAAATTTTAAAATCTGGCTATTTACAACATAAAAAGCTATATTTACAATAGGAAATGGATATATTTACAACAACATTTAAAAACCTGGATTTTATTTCTATACAAATAATGTCAAAAAAGTCTCTTGGGACTTTTGTGTAATTTGGTGATTTTAAGGGATTTTTTTGTAATAATTTTTGTTCCTTGGGACCTGCGCATAATTTTCCCTAAATTTTAAATGATTATTAAAAAACTCGTCACATCCCCTTGGGGTGCTCTCTCTCCCACACTCTCCCACACCCTTTGAACAAATTGTTAGTATAAGCCTTTCACTTAAGAGGGATAAATTGGATGATTTAAAAAGTTTAAATTTCAACACAGGCTAAATAAAGACAAGAAAGTTAGAAGAATATCACCGAAGGAGAACACAAGAGATTTATACTGGTTTGGTCCAATCCACTTGATCTATGTCCAGTCCCCATAAATTTTTTATGAGACTTCCACTATCTTTCCAAGATTCACCGGGCTCTTGGTGCCTCAGTACAAGCTAGTTCTTTTTCAAAGAACATATACTCCCCTTTACACTTTATAATCAATGCCCACTCAAGGTCCCACTACCTTGAGTATCTTAGATGAAATAAATTCTTAAGTATAATCTCTCATAAGAGTAAATAAATGATCACTGAAGTACAAATTCACACAGAGATTGAGCTTTGAGACTTAACAAATGAATGTAACAATAAATACAAAGTGTTGGTTGTTGCTCTGTCTTCAATGCTCCTCTCTTTATAGTGTGAGAATGTTTGAAGACCTTTACTCTTTAATTGTAGCAGTTAGAATGTATGGTCTTTGTTTATAGTCGTTGGGAATGTCAAATAATTCTCTATGTCTATGGATTTAAACATTATATTGAAATCAAAGAGATGTAAAGCGTTTGATCTTCAATGCATTTAGTACTCTGACACAATTTTTTTGTTGTTGCTAATCTTGATTTAATCCTTGATTAACTACCTGCAATATGATTAAGGACTAGTATAATGAAGGGTTAGACCAATTGGAAGTATGTAAAACAAGTTTAGAATAGATTTGAATGAGTGTTAAGATTTACGATATGATGCTCTATTTTTTGGAATTGCATCACTTGAGTGATCTTCGCTTAGTTGTTTTGAAAACAACACATAACACCAGATGGTCCACCGTGTTGATGTGGTAGAAATGCATAAATTAGAATCACTTGAGTGGTCACTGAAGTGATCTTGTTTCTTTTGAAAATAGATCACTAGATAGTTCACTATGGTGAGCTGGTGGTGATAAATATAATAGGATCACTTGACTGGTCACTCGAGGATCTTGTTTCTTTTTCTTTTAGAAGAAATAGATCACCAGATACCAACACTATAGTGTAGTGGTAGTGATGTTCTTTTTACACATCACTCAAGTGGTCACTTGAGTGACTAGTCTTGGAAATTTTTTCAAGAATTCTGAGACTACCAGAGTCATTGTGGTGCTATGCTAGTAATGCACTTTTTCACACATTACTCGAGTGATATTTTCTTAGAAAATTATTAGAAGCCTGATCACTAGGACTTATCACTGTGGTGTAGTATTAGTAATGAAAATTTTCACATCACTTGAGTGATCTTCTCTTTGAAATATTTTTAGAAAATTCATCACTACGAAGAATCACTATGGTGCAATGATAGTGATAAAAATTTATCACATCACTCGAGTGGTTACTATAATGATCTTCATTTTGAAATATTTTTAGAAAACTGATCACTACGAAAAATCACTTCTCTAGCAAAATCATGAGGCCCCCGTTTTATGTTGAAAATCGTCTTGTTGGAGTAGACTATCGACAACAACAAATAAACTCATGATTACAACTTGGATCTAATGAAGAGGACACCGTGTATGGAGATCAGATACTCGAATTTATGAGGACTCGGTAAGATAATGGGCGGAACCCCGTCGGGGTGGCCCCCGTGTAATACCCCGAAATTTGAATTAGGGAATTTAAGGGCCAAAGTGCCAAAATGACGAAAATGCCCCTAAGGGACATAAATGACTTAGAAAAATTATGGAAAATACCCTTGTAAATTATAAAATAATGCATGAGGCATGGAAATTCTAATGTTAAGGCAAAAGTTTGAAGATAAAGGAGTGTCTTAATTAAGAAAATTATCAACAAGTGATAAAAGAGTAATTAAGTAATTTCTGGCTAATTACTTAAACTCCGAGCAAAGGAAATTATGAAATAATTATGTAAAACCCTAAAATTAGTGGTTTTTGTTTTAAAATTAGTAAAAACATGTTTACTAATTAATTGGAAATTTTGGAGAAAAATAGTTGAGTTTAGGTATTTTTAAGCCTAAATACAAGTCTGGACCAATAGGAAAATTATAAAATAATTATTAAATAATTATTTTATATTAAATAAAATATAAAACGAAAATATAAAAAAAAAAAAGAAGGATCAGATTTTGACCGAAAATTCAAAGGAAAAATTGAAGATAAGAATTAAAGAAAATATCAAGATATTTGGTTACAACTTGCACTATTATAATAATATAATTAAATATTATGAATAGTAATTTAGAAATTAGGAAACGGATCCTATCTAGAGATCTAGGAATGGGATTTCCAAAGTCAAGGAAAAATAATGATCAGTGGAATTTTGTCTTCCGTTATACTCTTCCGGAAGTTAATTCTGAAGCCGTTTGTGCATTTTCCTAATAAAACAAAATAGGGAAAAATGCATATAGGCATATTTTTGGAATGAAGAAAATAAATTCTAACTCAATATCTAGGAATGAGTTTGAATTTATATGGACAAATTTGGAATCGTGAATTATTTCAAGAGATTGGTGATTTAAATGCGTTCAAACCAGGACGCGTTCGGACACGTTTTCGAGAAACTTCAAAGGACAGTTGGAACCCTGTCTAAAGTCAAAATTCAAGTTTAAATAGATATTATTGATGAGGAAGAGAAGGTCTTCAAAGTTGTAAATCCATAATTTTGAGATTTTTCCGAAATTACGCGAATCGGGTACCGATCGAGGTTTATCGGTACGAAACCTTCCTTAACAAGTTAATTACATCATCAAGATGATGCAATTTTTGTGCCACATCAGCTGCTGCATGTCGACCAAGAGAGGGAAAGGAGAGAAAAACTTGTTCAAGAAGTTTTCTAAAATGAAAAGGGAAAATTACAACTTTGGACCCAAAATTTGAGAAGGGAAAATTACACCTTAGGACCCACTTTTTGCCTATATAAAGGCATGAGTTCCTCTTCATTTTCTCACCCCATTCTCAAGTGCAAAACCGATTCTTGAGAGAGAAAGAAGAGAGAGGAGCTCTGGAGAAGTTCTGCAGAAGTCTTCAACGGGTAAGTCTTTCGGGCTTTAGTTTTTAGTTCGAAAGATAGTAGTAATGTTAGAATAGCCTTTAAATTTTCAAGTATGATTGGGTATCATATGGGAGGGCTATTTTAGTCATTATTTTCGAAAATCATAGTTGCGTCGAAGTTCTGGCAAAATTTCGGGAAGAAAATTTGTCAGAGTAACGAATCTTGGCAAAATTCCGCCAATTAGGGGTAGAAGGGCAAAATGGTAATTTTTACCTAGAATTCCAGTTATTGTATCAAATCACTAATGAAAGTGATATTACTCTTATAGGACGTCGAAATCCTAATTTCTTTGCCGTTACGCTGCCCGACGGGCCGTTGTTGGAGATTTCACGATTTTCCGTAAAACGTGCTAGAAATATCGTAATTCGTCAACGAAGGTACGTCCGCGTACTGTAACACTAATCGGATGTTCATGGTATGCTTGTATGTGCTATGTGTATTGTTATGGTATGTTTATTGAATGCAAATATGTTAGAACAGTTTGGTGCCGAAGGAAAGGCTAGTCTATGTGGGTAAGCCATTAAGTCGCCGTGAACTCGGTGAGGCCCCCATGATAGACACTTACCTGGCCATTCTGTTCGGTTTACGAAAGTATGTACGTTCGCGTACTGGTAACCTTAACGCTGATGTTGATCGTATGCGTATTTGTGGTTGTGAGTCGGATGATATGTTGTGAGTATTGTTATGAGCTTTTGATTACATGCACTACGTGTGACACATCTACATGCACTACGTGTGACCCATCTACATTCACTTCGTGTGACCCATCTACATGCACTACGTGTGACCCATCTACATGCACTACGTGTGACCCATCTTTATGCACTTCGTGTGACACATACATTATACCGTTAATATGAATGATTGTGGATGATATATACGTATATGTGAATATGAGGTTAACAGTTACCCGAGATCCAATGTGTTAAATTGGATCTCGGCTATAGCGTCGTGGTCGGAAGGACCGAGGACCGAGAAGAGAGGAAAGCAAAGAGAATCATGGTTCCGATGAAGACTTTCCGATGTTGTTCTTTTACTTTTTGAAAACTCTCGGTTACTATACCATTTCTGTAACTAGCCAGTGGGCATTTTGAATATATATATCAGTTATTCTTCCGCTCAAATGCTCTACTCTGATGATGTGAAAAGATGTTTTAAAAAAAAAAATTATACTGCTTTTGAAAAGTCGGGTTGTTACACCCCGCCTCCCTAATTTTTTTTTTAAATTATGTGTGTGTATATATTCATATGGAGTTACAACATATATGTGTGTCTATATATATTCATATGTGTGTGTGTCAACTGAAAATTAAAAAAATGGTTAAAGTGCAGATTTGCCAACGAACTATTACCCAAGGAGCATCTGGCACAAACATTAATTGACAGTACCAAAATTACCAATCAACAATTAAAAAGTGAAAAAAAAACACAATTAACTATTAAAAAAACAACTATCACAATTACGTTAAAATATGAGGCACTGGCGTAGGATGGTGGTGGAGACGCTAGAGAAAAGAGCGGTTAAGCCTTCTTGTTGGATATGGCAAACACCAACATAGATGGTACCCATGCGAGCAGGCGCTGTGGCAGCGGCGGCTGCTGCTTGTGGCATCGGAGGGATGGAACCAGGGTGCAAGGCGCGTGCCGGTCGAAAGTTGTGGACTACTAGATTTGGTTTCGGTGCGTGATTCTCACCCTGAAGCTGCATATGGACCCTTGATGAGTTCAAGAGGGTGATTGGAACACCCAGCAACAATGGAAGCTTTGGAGACGCCGACGTCGCCGACACTGTGATAGTCAATGGAAGACGGAGACACCAAGACAATGATGGGGTAATAGTTTGTTGGCCAATCTACACCTTAATTCTGTTTTTTTTTTCACTTTTTTATTGTTGATTGGTAATTTTGGTACCCTCAATTAATGTTTATGCCAGATGCTCTTCGAGTAATAGTTCATTGGCAAATCTGCACCTTAACCCTTAAAAACATTAGTCAGTGCTAGCAAGAACTGGAAAGTCAATTATTTATCATCTTATTGATAGAGTGATTAGACTTGTACTTACTCTTTCAGTTTCTTCGGTAACTACTAAAAAATATTTCTCTGCTATGAAGATAATTAAGAATAGACTTTGAAATAGAATGAAAGACCAATTTCTTAATAATTCTTTGATTGCATACATTGAAATAGAAATTATTTTGAGTTTTAACAAGAATTCAATTATAAATAAGTTTAACAACATGAAAACACGTGAAGTAAGAGTCAAGTGAAGTGATCTTAATTTCTATAATAGATTTATTTCAATTTTTTTTGTATATTAGATCTATATTGTATTTCAAGTATTTTTATTTATGATATAATATTTTTTTTGCCCCTTATTATTAAAATTCTTGGGTCCGCCACTGGATAAGACAAAGATATATATAGCACGTGTCATCTAACTCATTATTTTACTTATGCGCAGGTTATTCCCTTATCTCTCAAAGATATAGGCTTCAACTTGTGTGGTAGGGCAATAAAGGAATGAGACTCCTCAATAAATTTGTATAAAAACTTCCCAATGATGAAAGAATTCGATCAACAGATATTGAAAGTGAGTTTTGATGGAAGCAGATATTCTACCCAATACTCTCTGCCCATCCCTCCCCATCTTTGATCCTGACCGTCGAAATCTTAATACAAGGGCCCAGAACAATTTTTTAAAAAACCGCATGCGGTAATTATTACCGCATGTGGTTTTAAAAAAAAATTTATTCTGGGCCTTGATCATGATTTCGACGGCCAGGATTTGCAGATGATGAGGGAGGGGCCGAGAACCGATAATGAGAGGATTCATACTCGAGTTTTGATGGCTTTTAATAACAAGATGAAAATGAAGTATTCTTTGACATTGTTCCTTTACCGAAGGAAGAGAATATGACTATATATGTAAGAGAATTGGAGGCATGTTTATGGAAGTTTGGATCCAAATCATAAAACATGCCTTCAATTCTCTTACATAGTCGTATTCTCTTCCTTTGGTAAAGGAACAATGTCAAGGAAGATTTCATTTTCATCATGTTAAAAGCCATCAAAACTCACTTCCAATATCTGTTGATCTAATTCTTTCATTGGGAAGTTTTTATACAAATTCACTGAGGAGTCTCATTCCTTTATTGTCTTACCACACAAAGTTGAAGCCTATATTTTCTAGAAATAAGGAATAACCTGCGCATAAGTAAAATTTCTAAAGCACGGACGCACTAATTTTGTAAAAATATGTGTGTTGGACGAGTGTCGAACTTCGAAACGGTCCAAATACGTGTGCCAAACATGGTCAACACGCTCCGACACGTTGATTGGTCTGACACGCGTCTTTGACCGTGTCAGTGGTTAAGGGGCAAACTGGACCAGAACTCAAAAGGAGATCAAAAGGAGAACGAGGAGGGAAGAGCTCGGCATCGCAATCTGGGTTCGTTGAAGGTCGAATGTCGAAGATAGGCTACTAAATCCTCCATATGTAGCGAAGGTCCTCCACTGTGACAATAGCGACGGACTTGCTCCAACGACTGCGGCGATGGAAGGGATTCTGAAGGGAGTAGTGAGCCTTTGCCTTTGCCTTCCGTCTTTCCAGGATCCTACTCAGCCATGAGAAGATGTAGGACTCTTCTGATCGGAATCTGCAAGAAAATGACAGTGGTCAGAGTAACAGAGTGTATAGGCGAAAGCACTGTGCCACGAGAGTTGAATCTTTGTGGTTTGTGCGTTCTTCTGAATTTTGATGAACGAGTCGACGGTGTGGAAGAACTTGGAAACCCGTAATCAGTCTTCACGTGATTTCTATTGTAGAGAAAAGATGAGGCCAACTGGCCAAGCAAGATTGCTTTTCTTTCTGCTGTAAAGAAGGCGGTGTAAAACGCTATGAAGCTCTCGCAAGGATTCGTTTGGTATACGGATTCAGTAGAAAAGGAAAAGAAAATTAGTAAGTTCCTCCATTTGGTACATATTTTGGACAAATCTTCCTGAAAACCCAGGTTTCAGACCCACCAATCTTCCTTTATATGTGGGAAGATCAGATGCCACTAGAAATGGTGGGATCTCAAGTTCCCACGTGACTATTCACATTTTTTTGACAAATTTACCCTTCAAATTCAAACTTGGCGGGAACTTTTTTTACACAAATTCGAACTTGATAAGAGCATATTTTTTTAAACATATATTTTAGCAAAAAAATTATTTTTGTTTTTTATTTTGAATTAATTACTTTTGAGGGTAAAATAGACATTTCTTGATTCTTTACCAATTACTACCCCTTCATTTTCTTCATACCAAATAACTCATCTTTCAAAATCTTCCATTCCCTTTTTTTTTGTTCTTCTAAATTCCTTTCCCTCCTTAAATGTTCTTTGTATCAAATGGACCCTAGGCCCTGTTTGGGTCAAAGAAAATTGGGGAAAGGAAAAGGAAAATGGTCATTTTCCGGCGGCTACGGTTGTTTGGTTCGCATGTTCCTAGGAAAATGTTTTTCGGCGGCGGCTCATTTTCCCTTAAACATGGGAAAATCAGTTCCCACCAAAAATGGTGGGAACCCATTTTCCGACGGATGGAGAAGACCAACCTACCCTTTTTAGCTTCAAGTCCGTCTGTACGAGCAGCACCTTAAGCGGCATTGACGACGACGAGGTCGATAATGCCATGTCCCACTTGTCCATGGAAAGTTTCGAAGAAGGCGATGGTGATGATGGCGAAGAGAGAAGATGACAATGAAAAAAGAAAAAAATCTCAGAAGAAGACGAATCTGTGATAAGAGGAGAAGACGGATCTGTGATGAGAGGAGAAGACAGATACGCCTACTAGAATTTTTTCTAAGAGGGTGAGATTTTTCCGTAAGAGAATGAAAGAATAAAACGTGTTTTTATTAGAGAAGGTGACATGACGATGAGATGAGGGAGGAAGACGGTACAGAGTGTATTTATGCACACTCGTTTGAGTGTGGGCACTTGGAGTGTTCACTGGAGTGCACCAAAAGTGCACTCCAGTGCACACACTCAAATGAGTGTGAGCACTGGAGTGCACCAAAATGCACTCCAGTGCACACTCAGTGTGCAAAATGCACACTCAAATTAGTGTGCACTCAAGTGCTTTATTATAACCCAACTAAACCATTGGACAATTTTTCAACAAATTTTGTACCGGCTAGAATAACAAAGTTATGCCAATAACATTTTAACCTCTCGACTTTCGACTTTTGCTTTATTATTTCATTATTTGACCACACACATTTTACTGAAACAATTTGGTTATATCCAATAAATACTTTAGGAATATATTCTAACCCTTGAGAGATGACCATCCTAATTTTGTGACGTGTCTTTGTATAACTTGTATGAGTAGTTAATCACCACTATTTAATTAGTATAAAAAATAAATATCTCTCCACTTCCGTAGCAAATGACCAGAGACAATAAATACCCTATGGAGAATGAAGAAAGCCATGAAGATCCGATGGTGAAAATCCATAAAAAAATGGGCAAAATCGCTGCTCTCTTTTCTCATATTCTCTTGGGTCGCTGCTCGTCTTGACGTGGCTTACGTGTGTGCAAACTTCAATCCGCCACTGTGGGCGCCGCAGTCGCTGGATCTATATTCTTCTCCCCTATTTTGTATGATGCGAGTAACTTTCTTAATAAAAGCATATATGTGTTTGAGGTATCTCATTCTGATATGCAATTGATGCGAGTAACTTGCTCATTTTTTCTTTTTTGGTTTTGCCATCTGGGTTTCTATTCCTCTAATAAATTTTTTGTTGTTAGGATTCTTATGAATTTTGTCTCCAATTTTTTATTTTTTTTAATAACTAAAGGATATATAGGTAATTTGACCCAAATTCTAAATTCTTTATTGGGTTACATTATCTAATTAATAATTTGTTATGTTTAGTAACTCAAATTAGAATTTGGATAATTCAATCGTCTTTATATGAGATTTTCCTATAAAAATATTATTATAACATTAATTATAATAAAATTTTATCATAGTAAATAATAAATCTCAACTATTAAAATATTTTATTTAATGGTTAAAACATTAAATGAACTAAAGGTAGAAAGTAAAAGATCAATGGAAACATTTTTTTACCAGGATAGCGAGGGTCACAAACTCCAACTCCCTTAAGTCATCTCAATTTTATGTTTTAAAAATAATCAATTTTTTTTTTAAAAAAAATATATATATAATTTTGAAAATGATTGGATTTGATGGATGGAGATGTCCCAAGATACACAAACATATTATAAAATAATAAATTGTTTTCTTATGAATAATGAAAAAAATCTTAAAGTTATTGCTTAATAAATTATTCCTATATTTGTCACCGGTAGAGCTAGGAAATCGGGCCGAGCCCATCGGGCCGGCCCGTTTAGGCCCTGGCCCGTCAAGGACCGGGCTTGAAAAACAGACGAGATATTTGAAATTGGCCCTGTAGGGCTAGCCCTGGAGGGCCTCGGGCTTAAACGGGCCAGCCCTGCAGACTCTTTTCACTCTAGCTTTTTTCGTTTTTTTCGTTTTTTAATTTATTAATTTATATATATTTTGTCTTTGTTATAGAGTTATTTATCCATTTAACTACAAATACATAATAATTATACTCTACTTTTATGATTTGGTTTATTATTTGTTGCAAATAAAATTACTCTTATATTTAACATATTAAATTAATGTCGTTTAGTGGTATGTTTCTTATGTTCTATGTGAGTTATTTGTGAACATAGTTTGCTTTTGATTATGAATTAGTGACTGTGCTTATTTGTTGGATGATTTGTGATGTAATTTACTAATTATATTTCTTTAAAAAAACATAGGAAAATTAATTAAAATTTGGAATAGTAATTTCCGGGCCCTGGCCCTGGTGCTCTCAGGCCGGGCTTTGAAAAAAGATGTTTTTCTTACATCGGGCCCTGGAGGGCCGGCCCTGTTAGACCCTGGCCCTTCACGGGCCCTGCCGGCCTTGATTCCCAGCTCTAGTCACCGGATACAAAATAATTTGTCTTCATGGAAAAATAAATAAATTAACCTATCTTTATATTTTAAAATGTGTTAACGTTAGCGTACATTTCCTGCAAACCGACGTATATGTTGTTAATAGCACATAATACCGGAAAAGGATTCAAAACATGATTTAGATAAAAATAAAAAATGCCAATGAGGAATACTTTTTATATTTTTAAAAGGCTAAAATACGCAAAATCTTCTTGAACTTTAAAATAGCTGCGTATCACCTCTCTAAATTTTGAAGGTTTGAATCTATGACCTTGTGGAAGAGCTCCGACCGTCGTCCAGAGCTGTGAATGCTTTGGGGAGTACTGTGTGAGCCATCCCTCTCCTCTGTGAGAGAACCTTCCCTCTCCTTTGTGAGAGATCTTTCCCTCTCCTCTGTGAGAGTTTGAACCCCCCCTCTTGTTGCGATTATTCTTTTAGCCTTGTAGAACCTCTCTTAACCGACGACCACATCCTCCCTTGTGTGAGTTTTCGTGTACCCCACAGATATCTCTGCTTCTTCTCTTTCTTAGATCTCGGTTTTTTGCTTCCAATGGAGAAAGGAAACTATAGCGGTGGACGAAGAAACTCCAGGGCTGTGCATCTGAATCTGAGTCCGCCAGTAAATGCTCAGAAAGGCAGAACTCTAGTTGGACGCTTGGAGACTGATAAAAACCTTAACAAAGGCATCATTATCTCCATATTGTCTTCTTAATGGAGACCAAGAAGAAGCATTCTTATGTTAGCAGGATCAGGCAGAGATGTGGCTTTGATGAAGAGTGGATTATTGATCCGAGTGGGCTTAGTGGGGGTCTTGCATTATTTTGGGTGAAAGATACTATTGTCAACATCTTGTCTTCATCCAAAAATGTAATTCATACCTCTGTCTCTGACCCATCTATTGATTTTCCTCACTACATTTCCTTTGTCTATGGTCCCCCCACAAAAAATAACAGGCTTATTGTATATGAGAGTATCATCACTTATGCTCTTAGAAGATCAGGGAGTTGGATTTGTTTAGGGGACTTTAATGACATCATATCCCATCAGGAGAAACAAGGAGGGAATCCAAGAGCCATTCAGAAAATCATCAACTTTCAAAAATTTATCTCAGATTGCGCTCTCATTGACTTGGGCTTTAATGGATCTTGGTTCACCTGGTGCAATCGCAGGCATGGTGAAGCAAATATCAAAGAACAAATCGACAGGGTTATGGGGGGGGTATCCCTCAGCACAATAGTTCTATTAATTGTTTTGCTCTAACGTTAAATAATTGCAGAAAATGTCTTATTAATTGGAGCAAACAGACCTTCCCAAACAAAAAAAAGATAATTGAAGTCTTGAATTCCTGTCTAGCCTCACTGTGACAGGACTTCCGAGATGAGGAAAGCAAACTGGAAGAGGCTAATCTTTTACACCGCATAGAAGAACTGATGGATCAAGAGGAGAATTACTGGTGGCAGCGTTCACGCATTTCTTGGCTCCAAGCAGGGGATAAAAATTCCAAATTTTTTCACCTGTCTACCCTTATTAGACGAAGAAGAAATGTGATATTATGCATTAATGATGATAATGGTGTATGGTCTAGGGAGAAAGGTATTATAAATGGCATGTTCACTAATTTTTTTACTAACATGTTTACCTCTTCAGGACCGCGATACCTAGCGGATGTTCTTAATTTAGTAAATACAAAAGTAGATGAAGCCTCAAATACCCACCTCCTGCGCTTTGTCACTCGTGAGGAGGTCCGTCTAGCTGCTTTTCAATTGGGTGGATGCAAGGCCCCTGGCCCGGACGGCTTCTCAGGTAAATTCTACCAATTTTCTTGGGAGGAGGTAGGTGATACGATGTTTGAAATGGTTAAGCATTTCTTTGAGAATGAAACACCTCTTGATGATATCAATGGCACAAATATTACCATGATCCCCAAAGTTGATAAGCCAGAGACAGTCTCTCACTTCCGTCCTATTGGCCTTTGTAATTTCTCATACAAAATTATTTCCAAAGTATTGGCCAATAGAATGAAATGTTTCCTTGATAAGTGCATATCCCCCAACAAGGGAGCTTTTGTCCCCGGAAGATTGATCCAAGATAACATTATTATTGCCCATGAAGTTTTTCATTATTTAAGGCGAAGGAATATTGGCAACAGGTATGAGTTTGCTTTAAAAATGGATATGAGCAAGGCGTATGATAGGGTTGAGTGGGACTTTTTGAGAGATGTCTTATTAAAATTCGGATTTTCTCAAAAGTGGGTGCGACTTGTCATGAATTGTGTGGAATCTGTGCACCTTAACTTATGCATTGCAGGTGAAAAAATAGCTTCAATTTGCCCTGGAAGAGGACTCCGGCAAGGCGATCCCTTATCGCCCTATCTTTTTATATTGACCTTGGAAGCCCTCTCATGCATGATACACAACTCATTATCACAGGGTCAACTAACCGGGATAAAGCTAAGTCATCTCGCCCGTAGTGTCTCACGGTTTTTCGAGATGATGCCTTGTTTTTTATGAATGCAAATATATAGAATTGTCAAACCTTGGCTAGAATTATTCAAAGCCATTGCGGCGCCTCGGGACGCTTAGCAAACCTAGAAAAATCAAGCATTGTGTTCTCCAACAATACCCTCCTCCAATAAGGCGTGACATCTGCAACATACTTGGCATTGAAGAAAGCCCGGACCAAGGCAAATACTTGGGCATCCCGAGTGTTTGGGGGAAAACCAAGCATCAAGCACTTGCTTATGTCCGTGAAAATTTGAGCAAGAAAGTTCTAGGCTAGAGCAACAAGCACTTATCATTTGCAGGGAGAGAGATCATGATCAAGGCGGTCATCAATGCCATTCCTATTTTTTCCATGACGTGCTTCAAGTTTCCTATTAAATCTTGTAAAGAGCTCAACATCATGGTGGCAAATTTCTGGTGGGACGGCCAACATAAAATGCATTGGGTTGCATGGAACAAACTTACAAGGCCCAAAACTGAAGGAGGCATGGGTTTTCGAGACTTCATCAAATTTAACAACACTCTAATTGCAAAGACAGCTTGGCGTCTAACACAAAGCCCAAATGACCTATGGGCTCAAGTCCTCAAAGGGCTCTACTTTCCCAATACAACCGTGCTTGATGCTAAAAAAGGCCATAGAGCCTCATGGTGTTGGTTGAGTATACTGGAGGGTAGAGACTTCATATGAATGAGACTTGATATATTTGGTTGCAAATGAGGGAACTCTTGGACTAAACCTTGTTGATCAGCTGCACTATAAGTTCTTTGGCAACTTCTTGTTACTATCCTAAATTTCTGTTGTTACCTCTGATTAAGCTGTCAAAGAGTGGTTATATCACGTTTTTCTGTAGCAGCTTGCTTCTTTCTGAATCTCTTTGAGTTGGATTTATTCTGTTGTTGAGATTGCAAGCAGGACATTACTTGCTGTTGGAATTGTCTTTGCATTTTGTAAATTGAATTTCCAAATGAGCTACTTGCTTTTAACATGCCGAAATTAAGCATTGCATTTTTTCCTGCATATTCACGTTTTCCTTTCCAAATTAGATTTTGAATTGAAATGTTTTTTTTTTTTTTTTCCAAATTTGTTTGTGCATCTCATTGTTATTAGCTTGCTGGAATGTAAATCCTAATCTGCAAAATTGTGAGAACTATATGAAGTATAGCTGCTGAAATGAGACTCTAATATGCTGCAAACTCTCACATTTCTTCATTGCATTGCTGACTTAGTGCTTGCTGGAATTTTTCTCAAAATCTTCCCGATTTCAAGTCAACCTTGATATCTTGCAAGATGTCTCCATTTTTAACATTTGCTTGCTGTAACCTCTTGAAGTAGAATCAATTTTCCATTTCTCAACTTTATTGTTTTCATCAAAATTCCTTATTTAACTTACTTGATTTTAAATGATTTCATTCAACCTAGTTAAGAACATAATTATACTAATTGGCCCACTTTCGCATAGCCCTTGTATAACGACACTCTTTTTATTAGTACTATTACTTACAACCCATGCATTTGCGGTAAGCTAAATGGCGAACATTGCTAAAATCAAAATTGTAGTGCTGCAGAGAGATGAATTAATATAGATCTAATATACAAAAAATTGAAATAAATCTATTACAAAAATTAAGATAACATCACTTGAGTCTTACTTCTACGTGTTTTCATATTGTTAAATTCATCTATAATTGAATCTGTGCTAAAAGTTGAAAAAGTGTCAATGAATGATAGCACTCTTCACCAAAATAATCACCTACAAAGAGTACAAATTAATTCACAAAATTTCATATCACACATCCTATTTCACATATATAGAGATATAATTCATAAAATTCCATATCAGAAATTCCATTTTGTAAATTTCATATCACAAACTCCATATCATAAATGATAAATTACAGATTTTCTAACAAACTCTAACTTTATTTTCCTGAAATCAACCACTCAAGTAAAAATATAAACCATATAACTTTTACTCAAGCCTCATTAATTCCATTAAGAGCAAAATGATCATATAGAAGCCTCAAAATTTCAAAATCTAACAAATCCCTAACTTTTTTATTAAACAAATTTCATCCAACTAAAAGATAAGAGCCTAGAAAGATAAACTATATCACTTACCTAAACCCTAATCTTCTGTGCAAGTGCGACTATTGAATTGCTTCTTCTAATCTTCAATGACTGTGCCCGTGTGCCGACTGTGTGAGGATTTGTAGAATGAATTAAAAAACGGAAGGCTTACTGGGGTTTTAACTTTTAGTGTAGTGTGTGTGCTGAACTGTGCAACTTTTTCTTTCGATATATGACTGTGCGCCTTTAGTGCATGAATTAATGATAATTGGTGGGCTCTTGGCTTGGTGTTGGTGGTTTGAAAATAAAGTTGGGCCTTTAATGCATGAATTAACGATAAAGCCTCATTTCTTTCGAACTCTAGGCTTGCTGTTGATAGTTTGAAAATAAAGTTGGGCCCATTACTCATATATGCTATCAGCTTATTCCCATATTTGGTTCTTTTTTTTTAGGGCCCCTAGCCCCCTGTATCAGCCCCTGCACTCAAGTCATCTTCTTTAATTTGCAAGGGATTAGACACTCTCATTAAAGAGAGGGGGTTTGATCACGAAGTTGGTCAAGGCACCGGAGGAGACATCTTAGCTCCTAGGTGCCAGGTAAATGCTTGAACGTAATAGACGGCTCGTCTCGCCCAACTTCGATATGACCTAGGAGGAAGGGAGATTTCGCCCTGCCATTCGATCGTGGGTGAACCCAACCCTTTTTCTAAAATTTTCATATCAAAGGGGGAAAAAAATTGCTTGTTGTTTCTCCTTCTTGATTATAGTGAAGAAAATATCAATAGGAGTGAATTATCAGGAAAAACTGTTAAATATAAAAATTATATCTTATATTTATGATCAAAATCAATTTCTTAAATATGTCTTATATTAAAGATCGGAGGAGTAGCGATTTTTTTTTTTTTTTGTCGCATTGCACATTGATAGGTTAGATTTCACTTTGCATGAAAATTCTTGGAAAGTGAGGAACACATGAAACATCCTCTAGGAAGAAAGGAGGAAGGGGGCAGATAAATCAATGGAAACATAAAAGAAGACGTCATGAAATTTCAAGCCCATTAAAAAAACAATTAAAGTGAAAGTGGCCCTCACGGTACGAAACATATATTGCTATTTGCTAATAAATTAGGTTGCTGTGAATGTTTGATTTTATATCCAGTGAATCTAATTTATTACTAACTCTGCGAAACACTTTGTAGTACAAATTATACTATAAAAGTGTTCCTATAATTAGGAATGGAAGGAGTATTAAGCTATATTATAACACTTAAAAGAAGGGAAAGCTCCCTTGTTGAACTCTAAAAGGGAAAAATAAATGGGCATGTGAAAAGGGCGAGAGTAATTACGGACTAAAAAACTATTTTTGTTTTTTTTTTCAGTGACTTATTTATGCACTTATCTAAATTTTTAAGAGTATTATTATTTATACTTATTCTTCGTCAATTCATTTATTGTATTTGCTTTAGTCCTTTGTAAGCTTTTTCATTTAAGTAATATCATTTTGTCTTTTTATCAAAAAAATATTTTTAAAATTATTAAAACTATTTTATTTTAAGAAAAAAATCAATTAATTTTATTATCAATTTAAATTATTTAATGATTAAGTAATTTTTTTCAATCAATGTAAATATTTATGTGAGACCTTTTTTATTTTTCTTAAAAAAAGAGTACACCCCAAATTATCGACCCAATTTAGAATTTCAAAATTTAGATTAAATGAGTTGCTGCCCTCTCATAGTCTCCTCCCTCATCTTAAAAGGGTTTCAATGCTTTTTGTAACACCCCAAATTCCATACTACAAATTGTGTCGGATGACACTTGGTTTTAGAAAAATTCAACAGAACTTGAGTCGCTACTTCAGAGTATCGCGGAAACGGAGAGCAATGTACTAAAAATTTGGACAATATATGAGTAACAGATATAAAAATACCCCGACATATGACGATGCCGAGCGTATGCTGGTACATTAAAAATTTCCCGAAGGAATAATAATGTGATACATTATACAGAGCTTTGTACAATTACATTTCACAAGAAGTAACTATACAACCTAGACCAAGCCTTGGCCAGACTTGGGGCAATGAACCTAACTCCGTTAACCGAACAGAATGGCCAGGTAAGTGTCTACCATGGGGGCCTCACCGAGTTCACGGCGATTGGCACACCCACGTAGACTAGCCTTGCCTTACGCACCAAACTATTCGAAGTAACTTCATTAGACCCATGCGACATTAGGCTCAGATGATCTTCTTCAGGCACTTGCCTCGACCGGTGCATTACTACAACTCTGCTCTTTGGTTCCCCTCTATGGCTCCGTCTACTGGTACCCTTTCTGATATTTCTGACATTCGGTCTAATCATGTTGTTTCCCCCGCTCTCCGATCCTTGGTCCTCCGGACCCTGAAGCTACAGCTGAGATCCAATTTACCCCATTGGATCTCAGGTAACGGTTAACCTTATGCCCAAATAAAACAATATATAGACAACTGATATTCATGACATAACAGCAATGATCAATCCAGTCACATCGTATGATCATGTGATAACAACTAAAATACCATGCAACGTTATCCCTGGTTTGCAACATCCGTACCACGATGTACAGTCGTGTCCTCAGCGCTAGGAAAACTCAAACGGCATTATTATGACTATAACCCGTGTAAAGCTGTATGTAAACTCGGTGACCCTAAACAGAGCCTATATCCGTGAATGTATCTATCACATATATGTATATGAGCAGCACAGACTTAGTGTTACAGTACGCGAACGTACCTTCGTTGACAAGCGTCGGCACTTCCGCGAAAGCGCCGTACTTTTGACGGAAAAGCAGTGGAACGTCCGACAGCGGCACGCACGTCGACAAATGAAAAACAAGCGGAATGACGGCGGAACAAGATTATTGATATCCTATAATGATAATATCGTATTTATCAATATTTGACATCATAACGGGCATTTTAGGTACAAATTACCATTTTGCCCCTAGTTGCCTAATCGAGAATTTCGCAAAGACTTCGTTACTTTGACTCTAATCTTCCAAAATTTTGCGAACTTCGACCCAATCATGATTTTCGAAATTCACACTTAAAATACCCTTGGCATATGATATCTAATCATACTTGGAAGATTAAAGACTAAACTAACATTACTACCCTAACTACCGAAAGAATTACGGAAACTTAAGACTAAGTACCGAAAAACTTACTCAGAGCTTCGCTACAGAATTCCTGGACTTCTTCCCTCTTCCTTGCTGCTCCCAATTTCAAAAAACGTGCCCGTTTACGGAATTCACTTCTGGAATTGTCACTTTCTGGACAAAAATTCACTGACTCCAAATATGTCCAGATAATCATAAACCCATCCCCAGATGTTGAGTTACAATTTATTTTGTTCAAAATTCTAATTTTATGACTATCTGCCTTTTATCGATTTTCCTATTTCGTCTTATTACTAACTTCCTCTACCGATCTCGAATTAACTTACGGAAAAGACCACTTCAAGATAAAATCCACCGATCAATAATATATTTTGACTTTAGAAATTCTGTTCCTGGTTTTCTAGATAGGATCCAATCCCTATCGGTGTTTATTTATTTCTTAACCTTTTAATTAAATCAATATTTAAATAAGAGTTTCAACTTAACACTCTTTCTATTTCTTTTTTCCTTCTTATTCCCTAATTCATGTCGGTACACACACATTTTCTGTTTATAATTTTCTTTATTTATTTAATTATTATATAAAATAATTATTTCATAATTATTTTATATAATTTTATACAAAATTTTCCTATTGGCCCATACTTGTATTTAGGCTTAAAATTACTTATTCTCACCAATTTTTCTCCATATTTTCCAATTAATTAGCAAATATATATATGCTAATTTTTAGCCATTACCCACTAATTATAGGGTTTTACATAATTATTTATGGATTTTCATTTGTTCATGCTTAAGTAATTAGCCAATAATTACTTAATCAACTCCTTATTACTTGTTGCTAATTTTCTTATTTAGCATAACTCATTACCTCACAACCTTTACACTCACATTAGTGTTTTATGCCTCATGCCCTATATTTTAATTTACGGGGGCATTTTGGTCATTATAATACTTTTTAAGTTTTTCCCCCTTTATTTTTCCAAGGTAATAATTTAATAAATTACCTAAATTAGGGACAATATTCTTCCCTATTTCAAATAAATATTTTCTTGCCTCCTTATAATTTTCACAGGATATCTTATAACCCGTAATTTACGGGGGCATTTTGGTCATTATAATACTTTTTAACTTTTTCCCCCTTTATTTTTCCAAGGTAATAATTTAATAAATTACCTAAATTAGGGACAATATTCTTCCCTATTTCAAATAAATATTTTCTTGCCTCCTTATAATTTTCACAGGATATCTTATAACCCGTAAATGCATTTAGGGACCTATTTGCAAACTTCCAAACATTTTAGGGACCTATTTGCAAATTACTCTACTTTCAGGAGTACTTACCCTAAAAATAAGATAAATTCACCACAAGGTCTTTGAGACCATATATTCACCTATTTCCAATAGGTATTATTTACTCAATATGATACTTATCATAAGTGAGATTTTCAGGGTATTACACTTTTTAACTTATTTTTACAATAAGTGTAAATATATATAAACATTAATATATAATAAAATAAATTATGATTAACTGATCAAAGAAATTTTATAATTTGTGGAAGAATGATTTGGAATAATACAAAACAAAGTATCAACCCCAATATTAATTAAATGATTTCTAATTGAACATTGAGAATAAAAAATTTATTTTTTACTTGATTTTTTGTTTATTGAGAAAAAAATGTTAATATAAAAAATAACTTGTTTGATATAGCAAACTGCATATCAAATATTTTAATTAATAATTTTTTAAAAGAAAATATATTTATTAACGTAAAAAAAACCTACATATCACATAAGTAAAATTACGTGATTAATGAAGATTGATTTTTTTTAATTGACAAAAAAATAATATGAGTTCTTTCAAAAATAAAATTTTATTCAAAATATTTAATAAAACATTTAATTGATAATGGTGTTATGCGTTTTTTTTTACTCAAAACATTCTTAATCATTATTTCTGAACACAAAAACTCATTTGATTTAAATGAATCATATTTTATTTTATTATATATTAATGTTAATATATTTGCAAACTTATTAAAAAGTTAAAGCCCAATTAAATTCTTTCAAGAGGAAAGATGATAGAGAAGATTAGGAGGGTGTAATAAAGTTAATCTACCTATATTTTAAAATTCTAAATTGAGTCTCTAACTTAATTAGAGATTTGTTTTTTTTTGAACACTCAATTAGAGATTTGTTGGATTTAACAACTTGACTTAGAATTTCTCTATTTTAAGCAACTTTATATGAGATTTTCCCTCCCTTCTATCAATATTATAATAAGAGACTTTTCTTAAAAGAAATAAACACTTAATTTTTTCAAGATTATCTCTTTGAAACTTGTGTAATTTTTTTTAATTAAATCTAACTAATAATTTTAAATATCGACACATTTTAAGAAATATTTTCAAGAAAATTTAATGACTCAATTACATTTTTTTTAGTTTGCGTGATATATAGGATTGGATGTGTCTTATAATAATAATTCGGGGAAATATGTTTCTTTTGTTTTTTGGGGAATCCTCATTAAATCTTTTTTATATACCTAACTTACATTTGGGCTTGCAATTCTAACAAATTTCTAACAAGGTCCAGAGGCCTAATTAGAAATTGGGAAAATTACGTTCAGGGCCTAAGGAAGGAAAAAAATATAAAAAAAGTCCATTGAAATCACAAAATTACCCAGAAGTCCTAAGAGAATTTTTGTTGTAAATGGTTTGAGACTTTTTTGATATTATTTGTATGGAATTAAAATCCAGGTTTTTAAATGTTGTTGTAAATACATGCATTTGTTGTTGTAAATACATACATTTCCGGTTGTAAATCGAAGTCCCAAGGGACTTTTTGATATTATTTGTATTAATAACAGGAAATACATGTATTTACAACAAGAAATGCATATATTTACAACAACATTTAAACACCTGACCATTTACAACAAGAAATGTATATATTTACAACAGGAAATGCATGTATTTATAACAACATTTAAAAACACGGATTTTAATTCCATACGAATAATATCAAAAAAGTCCTAAACCATTTACAATAGGAAATGTATATATTTACAATAACATTTAAACACACCTGACCATTTATAACAAGAAATGTATGTATTTACAACAACATTTAAAAACCTGGATTTTAATTCCATACAAATAATATCAAAAAAGTCTCAAACCATTTACAACAGGAAATGCATGTATTTACAACAGGGAATGCATGTATTTACAACAAAAAATCACTTGGGACTTTTCTGTAATTTTGTGATTTTTATGGACTTTTTTATAATTTTTTCCTTCCTTGGGACCTGAGTGTAATTTTCCCTTAGAAATTTATAAATATTGTTTAAAGATCATAATGTTCTTGAAATGAGATTTAAAACAAATATATTTCTGATTTATTAAAACTCGGCTGCCTCCCTTCCCCTTTCCTAGCTCTCTTCAATTTTCGCCAAACCGGATCAATTCCAGCTAGCTTTCCCCTCTTGAATATATTGTAGCAACGTCGTTGACTCTTCTTTATATATATATATATATATATATATATATATATATATATATATATGGGGAAATGATATATCATGTCACATGACCTAAGAGATTTTCTAGTGGGTCAATACTGCACCGTTTGGTTTAGTGAATGTGTGCCTAAAATAATTAAAAACAACACACAAAAAAACCCCAGGATATCATCTCCCGATAGCGCGCCAATGTTTTTCTTCGGTGGAATCGCGCGCCAGTGTTTTTCTCCCGTGACAGCACCCTCCCTCTCGTTTTCTTCTTCGCTTTGTGTGTTAGTGACCAGTCACTCTCTCTTTCTCCTTCGTGACGTCTCCACCTTCACTCCATGGCGACCACTTGAAGTGTCGGGCGATCACCAAAATGGGGAGCAGTCGCCGGCTAGATCTGGACTCGCAACTCACTTCCTTCCTTCCTCTGAGTGTGTTTGAGCTTTCTCAGGTATGTATTTCTCTCGATTTGGTTCTCTCTAGCCAGATCTATTCGATTTTTTGGCCGGAGCTTCCTGCATTTTTTGTTTGGTCTGATTCCTGAATTTCTCTGGTTTGAGCTTTCTCCAGTAATTGTTGTTCTTGTTTTCCTATGTTATGTTCCCTTACCTCGTCACTGCTCTGCAAGGCAAGTGAAATTTTGAAGATCAAAGATGTGGTATATAATATTTTCTTCTAATTTTTGAGTTATTTTATTATTTGGATCAGCTCCTGCCAATTCGTTATTTTCCTCCTTAATTTGTTCGTTCCTGAAAATCCTTTACTAATACAAAAGTCAAGGGTGCAAATTGATAAACAAGAATCTATTAATTTAAGTTGTTATAAAATGCTTTAGACTTTATCTTTTTTTGTTCTTTTGGATGGCCGCAGAAGGAGGTATATGCAAAATTCATGTTCAGAAGTCAGAACTAGAAAAGAATGCTGGAACAAAATTTCAATTTTTTCTTTCTTTATTTTCTCTGTTATTTTTGATGTTTTGATTTTTTTTTTAACTATTGCTTCTTCTTAGCTATAAATTTCGTTTTGGATTTTAAAAACAACGAGCTTTTACTTTCCCGTGCGTTGCACGGGTGAAAGTACTTCACGAGTTAATTAAACATATTTTGTTTTGATACAACTTTCTTATCTTTAAAGAATATTAAAATACTATTATTAATGAATCAATATATATACGTAATATTTTGAAATTTAAAAATCATTAATTTTATTGCTCTTGTAAGTCCAATTGAGAAAAGATGCCGAGCTTGTGCTTCCCGGTACGTTGCATGAGATGATAATACTTCATGGGTTGTTTAGACATATTTTGCTTCTTAAGTGATGTAATTTTCTTGCCTTTAAGGAACATTAAAACATCAGTACTAATAAAAAACTACATATTAGATATGAAACCTCAACAATGGTAAACAATATCCTCCCATCAATTCAGAGAATATATTACAAATGAAATCTCAACAATATTAAACAATAATATCTTCTAATTGATTAACATTTCCAAATATCTCTTTATACACAATATTCTTGCCAAATTCTGCAAAGCAAACCTACATTATAAATGCTAAAAGTTTATTAACTTCAAGATGCATTTGAGTTTTGTTTTTAAAAAAAAAAAGGAAGTTAGAGTAGATGACAGGTAAGAGAAGCAAAAAGGAGAGAAGGAAGAATACTAATCGCATACCAAAAAAATGGGTAAAGAATTTCTGTAAGAAAAGAAAAGTAATCACAATACCTAAAAAATGTTCAGCAATTAACATCGATATTGATTATATGCAGATCAGAGCACATTTTCACGAAAGGCCCGTTAAAGAATTTGTCTTATATCCAATGGACAAAAAGAGCTAAATATGTCATTGGATGCTAATACATAGCGTGATTCACTTAGGAACAAAATTATAATAATTATAAAATAGATCGATAAGCAAGGAGCAAAAGGAGTCAAATATAAGAAAAGACCAAAAATAAATTGCAATGCAACTCAACCAAATCATATACAAAGTCACCAAAATGATGCCTAATAAATCATTAAAGATGCCAACAGAAAACATAAGGAAATATCTACTTTCAATGTAATTACTGCCACAGAAAAATATAAAACCTTTCATTTAGATAAACTGTAACATCAATATTGATTATATCACCATCCTGTACATCAAAGAATGTTCAGCAATTAATTTTCTTACACTAGATGATATCTGAAGGAGAACTTGTATACTTTAAAAGAAGGACTTCAAGAGGACGGGAATCTGGCATTCCATGGCAGATGCATTCATTTACAGATGTGCAAACACTCTTTGAATGATCCATATTGTTGTAGCAGATTAAATGGCAGGCAATGTTTGTCTTGCATGTTGTCTTGTATGGATTCACGATATGCACCTGAGTTATACAGCCACAGGGCTATTAAATCACTTACATGTAAGGGTTATTTTGAGTGCTAAAACAAAATACTAACAAAAGCCAAGGACCGAGTCTTATAGCTACAAAAGATGATAAACCTTGGTGGTTCAACAAAGCAGTCAAAATGCTTTGTGACAAACACATACTAAGATAAATAAATTTTACTGGAAGATGCCACTTTTTTGTTGCTACTGGGTGGTCAAAATGCAATGAGAAAAATAGAATAGCTTGAAGATACCAATTACCTGCCACTTGTAGTTGATTATTGTTGAGGTAAGCCGTTGGGATTTCACCATCTCATCCTCTCTCTCTCTCTCTCTTCACATGTTCTATTCTTCTCTTTCGCCTTTTTCACTGAACTTGTTGTTCACATTATAAAAGATTGGGTCTCAAAATATGTTTATAAAGATATAACCGAATTACGTAAATCCTCTTAATAAGAAAAATAAAAGAATGGTACTTCATCACAGAGAAGGGGGTGGAATCTTACGTCAGGTTTAGCAGATAGGATTTGTTCGAAATGTCTAATGAGTTCTGGAGGAGAAATTGTGTCATGCTCTGCTCCAAGTATAACAATTGGAATTTCAACACTTGAAAGAGAATTCAATTATTGACTGTCGAATGAATCTGAAGGGAATAGTTTCTAAATTCTAATATCATGAAAATTGATGCATACCAAAGCATGCTCCTGTTTAGGAAATAATTAGAATGAAAGCTATAAGTTTACTATTCAGGAAATAATTGCCCTCCTATAGCATATACTACCTCCGGTCCTAATTATAGGAACATTTTTACAATGTAAATTGCACTACAAAAATGTTCTTATAATTAGGACCGGAGGGAGTATCATATGAACAGACTTGTACTAACATGCTTAAACTGATCATTAACCTAAAAACTATATTTTTTCCCTAAAAGAGGATGTTCATACTCAAAATGAGGAGGAAAAAAAAACACATCAAAAACAGTAAAATGATAAGCACTCACCACCCCAGCAAAAACGACCAACCGCTCCAATTGCTGAAACACCTTTACCTTTCAAGGCTTCAATTAAGGACGCACTTTATCTATAAGCATACACATACCAATAGTAAGAGGGCTCCAAGACCGAAGCATCCACTCATTGTTAAGCTAATAAATCTAAGGTCGCTGCCAGCCTGCATTTGCAAAATAAAACATGATCCTGGAACAAAAACTTCCTGAAGGCTCATTTATATCTGAACGTGGATTTTAATTTATATACAATTTACTAAGAAAAATAGGCGAGAATAAGCCAGCAATAGAAGACAAAGTGCACAAAATTCCCTTTTGTCTCCCCTGTTATTTGACGTTTATGTGTGCATGCAACATGAAGCTTATGGAATGAGCAAAAAAAGCTAGAGCCTATGGGGAAAAAAATCATTTTTCTCCCTCAAACTCACAAAAGACAAGGGGGAAAAACCATTCTTAGGATAAGATTATATCATTAGTAAAGGGCATTCAAAAAGAGAATTACGAAAATAGGTCTAACATACCAGAGACCATTTAAGAGCCAGATGTTGCACGCACACACACTACAAAAAAAACTGTTTTTTGAGGCGGAAAAATTCCCTCGCAAAAAGTCTATTTTCCGTCGCAAAATTGGTTTGCGGCGGAATTTGCGGCGGAAAACGTTCCGTCGCAAAAATGGCCCTCGCAAATCACTTTGCGACGGAAAAATTCAAGTTTCCCTCGCAAATTCTGAGATTTGCGAGGGAAACATTTTTCCCTCGCAAATTCTGAGATTTGCGAGGGAAACATTTTTCCCTCGCAAATTCTGATATTTGCGAGGGAAACATTTTTCCATCGCAAATTCTGAAATTTGCGAGGGAAACATTTTCCCTCGCAAATCTTGGAATTTGCGGGAAACATTTTTCCCTCGCAAAATTCAATTTATTTTTTTTTTAAAAAAAAATCAGAATTTGCGAGGGAAACACTTTTCCCTCGCAAAATTCAATTTATTTTTAAAAAAAAAATCAGAAAAAATATAAAAAATTAGATAAAAAATATAAAAAAAATTAGAAGAAAAAAAATACTTGTATATCATAAATATTTTCTTGACCTGCAAAATGATAGAGGTTTCAATCAAGGTGTCAGAACCATATATGAATCACTAAGTCCCATTCTGAAATAAGCCCTAGGAATAAAATATAAATTTCCCCCTCAAGATAAATCTCCTTGAACAATGGGAGGCACCACATAAACAAAAATGATCAAGGGAGGCACCAAAAAGTTGCATAAACAATAATTTCTCGACATATAATGTTCCCATGAAATAGTTATAAATGTCTATATTAGCAACTTCATTGTATTTTAGCTTCAGTTGGCACAATTCATCCAATGAAGAGAATAACTACAATTACGAGCAAGATACATTTAGGATCCGCTTCTGTATTTCCCAAGAAAAGAATATCTGCTTGAGCTTATTACATCCCTCCGCAACAAACATAGTCCACTTTATAACATGAAGAAACATGGCATGCACAATGTAAAATACTATATAATATGCATGAACGGGGACCACTCAATTGAGCCAAATTCTAAGTACGATTGTTTGCTAATAAATCATGGAACAGAACATTTTTTTCAATAAAGCCAAAAAAAAAAAACTGACCTGGAGTTATTGTTGCGCATTTTACAAGCAACATTGAACCTGAAGTAGACAGAACAGAACATGTAAGACTTGAAGCATCCTAATAGATACACAAATAAGCAAAGCAAAGTGCCCCTTCTCAAAGTCACACACACTATATTTATGTAGTACTCATTACACGGAATCACAGCACAAAGCACTCAATTAGATCAGAATAATCAGATTACAGGCCAGTTTGAAGACGGCGCAAACCAGTTTTGGCATCGATAAATATATAGACATTCTGTTTTCATCACTATATGACATGCCATTACAATTTACATACATTCCTAAAACTATATCATCTCACTTGTCCAATACTACATGAATGGCACTAGAACTGGTTTCCTAAACTGCTAATAATAATTCTTATATTTCAAAATAGGAATCATAAGGTAGAACACATTGTCAATCATAGGACTGTCAGATTTCAAGATTACCAATCTGGATGGAATCCACAGAACTAGTTGTTAAGATCCAAACGGAGAGAGGTCAAGAGCACAAAAATATAACTCCAAAACAACATTGATAACTCACACGATTTGGCAATAAAAAGTACAATACAGCACCAAGGCATGTCTGCTTTATTTTATAACTATAAGCAACAGCAGAAAATAAATTCAAAGATAAGAAAGTTAAGAGAATAATATTACTGACACTGCTATCTTATTTGGTTAGTTCACATTCACTAGAATGGTAAATTAAAAAATAAACAAATAACACAGATCATAATGGTCCCAGACTTACAGATGCAATGCACTCATCGTCTTTGCTCCTCTCTGAAGAGTTACTTCATATGTACGATCACAAAGGTCTTGCAAAACAGCTCACTCCTTATAAAACTATAAGACAAGTAGAGGTATTCTGGAAAGTTTGAACTACATTTTAGCACCTTCAAGGAGGCGTTTATAGTAAGGTTTCAACTCAAAATGTAGTTAACATCTTACAATACAAACCAACTTTTCCTCTTTTCCTCTTACAATACAGCAACTTCTTGTATAAAAGCTGCTCGCAGTGATGCTATTTCAGCATCTGAACGATGGCCCTCTTCTCCCCAGTCAAGGAGCTTAACTGAGAGATTAAAAAAGAAGGAAAAGTTATTTGGCATTAGAATCATCTGAGAAATAAACATGAACACATGAAAGTTCCAAAAAGAAAAGAATATTAAAGTCGATACACGTAACTGTCAAGCCAACTTGATCTTGTGAATTCTTAAAATATAAAATAAATACGTAGAACCAAGATGGCAGTCAATCTTGTGATTCACGGATTTTTGTGAATCTAGATCTGCAAGGTTCCATTGATTGCGGCTCAAACTCATTTAATCAAACAACTTAGTAGAAGAGTCAGCAAAATAAACAAAACCTACCACTCGAGACGGTAATCACAAAAAAATGTGCAACCTTGAGTGAGAATTATATCCTTATCTGGTTCTAAGACAAGAAACATGTTGAAATTAAAAGTATTTAGACAACCTTTTTTTTTGGGAAAAACAAACAAACCAACGTAGCTGAAAGAAGCTGATCTTCTTGGCTCCGGCAATTTGCATCCTCGAATTGAAGCTCCAAAAGAAAAACCGGTTGAGAGAAATAGAGACCGGGGAGAAGAAGTGGTACACAGCGGAATCTTCTACGAGCGCCGCGAATTCCTCTTTCCAAGGCTTTCAAACCTACTAAACAACATAACATCGACAAAATATAAACAAGAATTATAAATCGAAGCAGAAATGACTCACGGTAGGGAAACGAGTATCCGGCTTCTTCCTCATAGTATCCGATTTAGGGCACTAAATTGAACCAAATGATAAGATAGAAACAAGGTCGAGAACCAAATTATAGACGTGTGCCGAAAGGAGGAGGAAAGGCTGGTGGTTTGTGAAACGCCGGAGAAGGGGGCGGAGCCGAAGGAAGAGCGGCAGATCGAAGCACCGGACTCATGGCGGAACCAAGGGAGAAGGGGGCCGATGGTTTGCGACCTTGCCGGACTCGCGGCGAAACAAGGGCGAAGAGGAGCACGGCGACGGCAGATCAAAGGCGGACCGATGAAGAGGAAAAGCACCACAACGGAGATCGAGGCAAAATGAAGAAGTATCGAACCTAAGGGTTAAGCTTGACTTTTGCGAGGGAACACTCTTATCCCTCACAAAAATAAGTAATTTTGCGAGGGAACTGAGGCTCCCTCGCAAAAAAGAGGTTGTTGGGCAATTAAATGATCGTCATTTTGCGAGGGAACTAAGTTTCCCTCGCAAAAAAGAAGCCATTTTGCGAGGGAAATATAGTTCCCTCGCAAAAGAAGTCATTTTGCGAGGAAACATAGTTCCCTCGCAAAAAAGAGGTTGTTTGGCAACTAAATGGGCATCATTTTGCGGGAACTAAGTTTCCCTCGCAAAAAAACCATTTTGCGAGGGAAATATAGTTCCCTCGCAAAAAAGAAGTCATTTTGCGAGGGAAACATAGTTCCCTCGCGAAAAAGAGGTTGTTTGGCAGCTAAATGGGCATCATTTTGCGAGGGAACTAAGTTTCCCTCGCAAAAAGAAGCCATTTTGCAAGGGAAATAAGGTCCCCTCGCAAAAAAAGCACCTTTTTGCGGGAAAATTTTTCCCTCGCAAATTTATCAAAATTTGCGAGGGAAATAAATTCCCTCGCAAATTCCGTCGCAAATATGACATTTTCTAGTAGTGACATTAAGTCATGGTCCTCACTCCTTTCTTGTTTAGCGCTTCAACCATCATATAGGCTGCTACAATCTGTAAGGAGTCCAACAAATGAGGTTACTGTAAGAATGAGGAAGTGAATAAAAATAAAGAAAATGTCAAACCAGATCTTGTTAAAAATATTTATTTGACATACTTGGGAAGCCAGTGTTGCCCAAGCTGCACCTGCAAGACTATACTGAAGAAAACTGCATAGGACTAAATGACCAATGCCATTAACAGCACTGGCAATGACCAAAGCCTTCAGAGGTCCCCATGAATCTTTCATGCCAAGGCTAATAATCAAGGACAAAATTTTCTCAGAAGGCAGCATTACAATATAAATTATAATATAAGCAAGCCTTCAGAGGTCCCCATGAATCTTACAATATATGCTAAAAGTCTATGCATTTTATAGAACAGGGTACCTAGTTTCATGGTTGCCTTTACATTTTGTTATTACATAGATGTTACAATAATGAAGTTAAATTCTTCTTGAAGGCCCCTTCGTAACAAAAAGTTTCTAATTTCAAGCACACAGGAAAATTTGAGTGCAATGCTCATCAGATTGCTGTTTGAGAAGGGATTAGACATGAAAGAACACATTTTCAAAATCATGTTCTAATGATGAAGTGAAATTCTACACAGAAGTATACAATTCAATGTAGAAAATATAAAGATGCGCCATGCAAAGATAACACTGCTCAACCATGGTACCATTACGATTTTTACATGTTTTCAGAGTTCCATGCAAAAAACAATAATACATGAGAAGAGGCACACCTTGCACTTTGAGCAACCAATCCATAGAGAACAGCAGGCCATGCTAAACCTCGAATCTATCAACAGAAATGCTCTTTTTTTAGTCAAATATCTGAAAATCAACCTCAGAATTAGGTGTGAAATGCACTGTCAAGCTATAGGTTGAAAGACATGAATAAGAAATATAGGCTATGACTCAAAAATTATCTGATTTTAATCATTAAACTCCTCAAGTTAGTAGACAAGGAAGGGAATCAACAGTGGAGAAATAAACAGGATTTATCAAAAATAAAAAATAAACCTGAACATATTTGCTCGCCACAGGTACAATTTGAATATTTTTTGGCCCAGTAAAAGCTGTAAATAAAATATTATCAACTTCTCCCCACCAAAAAAAAATATTCTGACAATAAGTAGTGTTTATAATATAAGTGTACACGTTTGGATAATAACACATCTGAATTACTTACCAGTTAATGCCCATCCACCAAGAAATTGTGTAAACAAAAGCATCAATGTCCCCAATATCAAGCCAACAAAAAGTAAAACCGATATTTGGTGCTGCACTTCATCTTTGTCCTGCATCATTGAGAGGGTAGCAATCGCATAAAATGAGATATTGTTGAAGATTATGTTGCAGAATCATCTTGCATGGTATATTTAGGACCAATACCCAAAAATGATCACCCTAGCTTCCAATGACCGATGCAGGAAAAGGCACATGAACAGCTGATAATGAGTTATTGTTGTTAGGACATTGGCTATATATTATCACACCATACATAAAAACTGTATACATCAGAAATCCAAGAACTAACCCCTTCCAAGTGAAGTAGCAACCATATTTGAAGTTGCGATGGAAAGGAACATGAACAATAGATTCATGTTATCACAAAACACCGTCCCCGGCCCTGCTCACAATCGAGGAAAATATAGAATTTAAATCCCAATATTTGCCTATACCATTGAGCATTTCGCATTACTTAAAAATATTCAAAAGAGTAAGGGAGTAAATTCCAGGAGTTGCCATTTTGAAAGGCTACCTAAAGCAGCAAGCTCAGTTGAGCTTCCTCGACCAACAATAGCGGTTGAGATGAGACTCATCAACGGCGCACAGATCCAGAAGAAAACATAAGAGGAGGAAGAAGAGGAGAAATGCCTACCCGTGAAGAAAACATTTGCAGAAGAAAAGCACTATCTGCACATGGATTCGAATGTTCTCCCTTGTGAAGAATTGGTCTATCCTAAGGCATATATTGAAAGCACGGGACACTCCAGGCATATATTGAAAGCAGAAACTAAGAATTAGAAATCTGAGAGGAAAGAGCTAACTTTGGGGGAAAATATAGAGCTAACTCACAGCAACATACAGCCTCTAGTTTAAAGTTCAAGAGTAAAAAAATCTGGAGAAGAGAGCGCTGATTTTTAGTTCATTACCATATTCTGATTCTTCTTCGTCACTTCCGTGGTCACCGGCGAAACTTCCCCACCTCTGCGATATGGAAAAGAGGGAGAAGCGGAGGCATGGGTTATTAGAGGGAGAAAAACGAAACGCAAACAGGTGTTATTTTTTGAAAGAGCACACCTTATTGTGATGCGTGAGGAGGAAGAATTTGAAATTTGAATCTGAGGCGAAG
The DNA here is from genome assembly GCA_025563575.1 of Acacia pycnantha. NCBI lineage: Eukaryota > Viridiplantae > Streptophyta > Magnoliopsida > Fabales > Fabaceae > Acacia > Acacia pycnantha. The sequence goes on from JAMWYP010000085.1 coordinate 591,332, forward strand.
AGGACAGTATAACACCTTCACGCTTCCCAACTCAGTGTAATTTTTCGAAAGAGCACACCTGTTCTGGACAGCAGGTTTTCCAGCTTTAAAGCATGTCAAGCACGGCAAGCTAAAATATCATATTGAGCAGAAAAGAAAAAGAAGCCAGAAAGACTGTCCGTGAAGCCGATATCTGATTATTATATTGGGAAAAAACGAAACCGGCTTAGGAACAGTGAAATGTGAGGGGAGCCGATGCTAAGCCATTTTTGAAGCGGCTTTGAGGATGATATTTTATATATATATTGATAATAAAGCTGTGATGGTGAGTTAGATATTTTTCTGCTTAAAGCCTGTATCTAAAATGTCAAGCAAATTGAAGGGGGAAAAAGTAAAGCAAAGACTATCTAGTTGGGTCTCAATTAACCTGGTTCTTTTTACTATCTATAGTCAACCACAATAAAGATAAAGGATGATTCTTCTCTTTTTCCCCTTCTCCATCTTCAGATTTGTTTATGATCACATGTCCATGTGAAGGCACTTATCTCTTTTGCCATTTCATTTGTTTGCGTAGTTAATTATGACTGCTACTGCTGTTGTCGTTGTGGATAGTCTTGGAAGGAGACCTTTACTGCTTGGAGGGTTTCAGGGATGGTAGGTTCCGTGGATTTATTTACAATTTCCTGAGATTGGAAAACTTTTACTGTCTATCTGTGGATTTATTCCGTTAAGCTTGATTGCAATTACTGTCTATAAATAAAGGAAATGGAATAATCGAGGCATGAGACTTTCAAAGGCTAGAAATCTTCTACATTTAATGACTCATAAACAGTGTTTGCTGATTGGCAGGTTTTAGCCTTGTTCCTTCTGGGTTCATATTACTTGTTCCTAAATGATGCATTGACTATTGCGATAGTTGGTCTTCTGATGTATGTGGGGTGTTATCAGGTACATAAAGATATTATACTATATTTATTTTACATTTCAATTCCTGTTACAATTTTTCTTTCTTTAACTGCTTTTATTTATAATTATGATGATGACTGATTAAAGAAGGACTTGGGGAAGATAAGTTGGTGAGTCAAAATGAAAGGAAAGAAACAAATAAGCTGTTTAATATGAAATTTTGATGCAATTAAATGAGATATCTTTGTCTAAAATGCCAACTTTAAGTAGAGATGGTAAAAATGTAAGAATATTTGTGCGTCTTTACTGCAGAGTTCTTGTTGCAACTGATCTGTACCAGTTTTTTCAGTCCTGTTTTCTCTAGCTGATACAAGAAACATTGAAAGGATAGTTAAGAGAAAAGTAGGTTGTTGTTGAGAAAGTGATGTTAGGAGGATGCTGGTTTTGTTCGTTCATGCTGCTATTTTGATATCATTTGATGAAATACTAACTTGCACATTAAACAATATGAAAACTTACTCAGTAAAAATTACATTGCTAAACCAATTCAGTAAAAATTACAATTTAGATTCAAATAGAATGCTTGAGAATTCTCTAAATGCCAAGGAGAAGCTGATCTCTAATCTCTTGAGCCTTTAAGTCCAGTACCCAAGTTCAATACCCAAGTTTTCTCTACTCCTTTTGCTTATCTCTTGCAATATCCATCTGCAAATAAAACTTTCAAATTGTTCATCAAGTTTAAAGAGTCAAACACAAAACATCAACGTCACACATACCGTTTGCTTCGGACAACCAGTTTTATAATGACCCTTTCCTTGACAATAACTGCAAGTCCTTTGTTGTTTTGTCGACATTTCTATGCTTGATTTGATACGTGAAGCAACTCTTGGACGCCCTTTAGTTCTGATTAGTTGGGTGGGATCACGCACATCATTAATGAACGAAACTTGAGAAACAGTACTAAGAATGGGTGAAGGAACAATTTGGGGAATTGTTTCGTCTTCAATTCCTTTTCTCTTTCTTTCTAGTTGTTGTTGCAAAAAATCAGTAATCATAGTGTCAAGCCTTCTAATCTCAAAATAGAATCTGAGGCTTCAGAAACAGCAACATTGATTTTGGAGTGAACCGACCACAAAGACAATGCACTAACGTCATTAGTACTTGTTTCTGCATGAACACCTACAAGATTATCAACCTTATAGCTTGCATTCATTGTCCATCTAGATAGTATATATTTTTCAGGTAAGGTCATGATTTGTTTCTTCTTCATGATGTATAAAATATGTTTGCACAAAATCCCCATAGTCTCAAATTTTCCACAAGAACAATGAGCTATGAATATTGCAGTCAAATGGTAGTCGACACTTGCCCACCACTTTTTATCAACGTCAGGAGACCCCACCCGATACTTGATCACATTTTTGTCTGTTGAAATCTTTTCATGAAAGTAATCATGTATGGCAGCCTTCCACTCTCTTTTAAATAACTCAAATAATTTTCTTGTGTAACACTCTCCAGCTATTGCTTCAATTGGATGATTAGTGTCCAAAATTGCTTTTGTATTTCTAGTTTTGAAATCCTCTTCTTCTTCTGCATCCCTCCTGGACTTGATTGCTTTGTCATACTGGGTAACAAAGTCATTTAACATCGTGTTAGAGTTGACGTATCCATCAAAAAATGAATTGATGCTCTCACTTCGGCCACTTGTGGTCATTCCAGCAAAAAAAGTATTTTTCAAGTATGTCTTTGCCCAATGATGACGTGAATTATACATGTTGGACAACCAACTACCTGCTTTAATATCATATTTAGTCCTCAATTCTGCCCACTTGCCTTCGAACTCATCAATGTCTCGACTTTTATACCAATCACGGAAGTCAATGTCAAAACTATCTTTAAATTGTGTGCGCAATGCTTGACTATGCTCCATAACATGTTTTTTGATATGCCATGCACAAAAACGGTGTCGTGCTTTTGGAAATACATTAGCAATTGCTTTTCCCATAGCTTTGTCTTGATCTGTGATAATAGCAATAGGAGACTTGTCAAACATACATGTTTGAAACTGTTCAAAATACCATGTAAATGTTGCCTCTGTTTCATCTTCTAACAAAGCGGCTGCAAATAAAATTGATTGCCCATGGTGATTAACCCCCACAAAAGGGGCAAAAGGAAATCTAAACTTGTTTGTTTTATAAGTCACGTCAAACACAAGGACTTCGCCAAAATGAGCATATGCAGCTCTTGACCTACCATCCGCCCAAAAAACACTTCTTAGTGTACCATCATCTGCCAGATGCATATCAAAATAAAAAGCTCCATCAAGAGCAGACTTCCTTTGAAAGTGTTTGATGATGCCTTGACATTCTCGTCCTACATTATTCTTTCTTTGTCCTAAGAGAATAGTGCTGACTTGAATAGGAGTAATATTAACTTCTTTGTTCATAGTATTCACCACTTTTGAATTTTTGAAGACGTTAAACCCTCCTCGAAAAGCTTAGTAACAAGTGATTTAGTGAAATTTGAGCGTCGTAAATCACCATGAGAAGGAAACTTCTTCACCTTTGAAGGAGTCATAATCAATGGATGATTATGTGCATCATTAAACTTCTCCACGATCCATAATCCATCCACTAACTTTACTTGTAACATCGCTGAACAATTTGTCCTTGAACCCCTATGTCTTTTGACATTGTGATCACCAACTCTTTTATCATTTTGTTTCTTGACACCTTGCTTTGGGCACACATAATTCCACCTATATATTTGCTGCGTTTTCATATTCCTGCTAGTATATTGCTTACGTATTCCAAATCCTTTACCTTGTGCATAATCATTATAGAAACCATAAGCTTCTTCTGCTGTCTTAAACACTCTCCCTAAAATAGGTGCCTCTTTGAATCCACTATCATCATCTCCCACAATTTCTTGTACACTATCATCACCATCTTCATCTTCCATGATTTGACACTGATCATGTTCTCGCCATTCATCATTGTCTTTGTCCAAATCAACAACGTCATCTGCATGTACTAAACTTCCACTTATGTCAATGTCTTCAATAGTTGTTATTTGGGAGTGATCCATTAGAAAGATGTGAAAAACCTGTGCAATATTTAAGCATGATTAAATTTGCTGAAGATATCCAAATCTCAATAAATATGAAAGAAAACCAAGATAAAAGCATATGTGTAGGTTCCTATTGTGTTATACTCTATATTAAGAGGAAAAAAAAAAGACAGTGTATAAGAGAGAAAGATCCCATGATCATTGTTTATTGTTTATGCATAGCTATCATCCCTACTTTATTATATAATTGTATACCTCCTTTGTTTGTGCAGGGTTCTTATGTTGTTCTACTATAATTATTCAATATTGCATATATAATTCTGCATTGTGATCCTGGAATGTGATAGATAAATAGACAAGTGTCTTGGACAAGTGAGGTAACGAGCGATTGAAACCAAATCAAAGCTGGACAGTGAGCAAAGCAAACATATGGTATATAATCAAATCGCTAATTGCAATCGTTACCTCGGTAATGCAAACACTTGTGATCCTGGAATGTGACAGATAAATAGATAAATAGTCTCAACTGTTTGCTCTGCTTGATTTGGGTTGTTCTGCATTTGTTGTTTATTCTACAACTGTTTGTGAACCTCGCTAATTGCAATCGTTTGATTTGATTTCATCTGATTTTAGATCCGCAATTTCCGATTGGCACTCTGTTTGTTTTATAATTAATTGGAATTATTGTTGCAATGAATTAATAGAAAATGTAGGAATTAGGTTTTATTTATACTCTTGTTGCGATCTCAATTGATATGACATTATGTTTGATGGAAATTGATTATTATTGCTGATTCCATTTGAGATTCTTGTTGGTGATAATACTTGGAGGCCGATTGATTGATTATTATTGAGTGTTTTTTTGATAATTGGAATCGGCAATAATAATCATATTTTGTTAGGTTATATAAGGGGGAATAAGGTTATATCAGCACTGTCACGGGAGTTGTGGGTGTTTTTTTTTAAAAAAAAAAAAAAATTATTTTAGGCACACCTTCACTAAACTATTCCTATTCCTTCTCCACAATATCAGCACTGTCACGGGAGTTGATATCCTGGGTGTTTTTTGTTTTAATTATTTTAGGCACACCTTCACTAAACAATTCCTATTCCTTCTCCACGATAAGCGCGCTATCGGGAGATGATATCCTGGGATTTTTGTTTGTTTTGTTTTTAATTATTTTAGGCACACATTCACTAAACCAAACGGTGCAGTATTGATCCACTGGAAAATCTCTTAGGTCCTGTGACATGATATATCATTTCCCCTATATATATGTGGAATTTAATATTGTAACCGTCCATATTAATGTTCCAATTAATTCTATTTATGTCCCACATTATTACCGGTTTTGTAACCATCCATTAATACCGTAACGGCCTAATTAATACCCAATAAGTGCGTATTGAATTCGTTTCCTTTTTTAGCTCTGCGATGGTCAGAGGGAAACGAACGTGTGAAATTTGTCTGGTCCCCTGAACCTGCTCTGATTTTGAGGAAGCACACCATCTTTAGTTTCAGAGAGAAGGATCAGAAGGACTGTGACTCGGAGTCTGTTCCTGCTTGCTGGCTCGGAGTTTGTCCCTGTTTGCTTCTGGAGACAAATCAATGGCGGGAGGTATTTGTGATCTCTTACTTCATTTTTCCGCATTGATCTATATGTTAATCTGTGTTTAACATGTTTAGATCGTTAAGTAATCTAACTGTTACGGACCTAGTCTAGGCCCATTATCTCACTGGCTAGTACAGGGGGCAACCCACTATCCGTGGGACCCAGCCATGACCTTGGACATGCACCCACGATCCTGGACATGCACCCACGATCCCGGACACGCACAGGACACGTACGGTGTGGCGGCCAAGGGACTAACTAACCGGGTATACTCTATAAATACGAGAGGAAGGAGATGGGCGCAGGTACATTCATTCTAAGCCACGACTTATCTACATTCGGTCACACGGCACACACAAAGCACCCCTTAGGCGAAACGCCTGCTTGTGTACCGTGATCATACCTCTCTGAACGCTTGTCCCATAAGCATACAGGAAGGGCACACGATCCTATATCAAATCACCGGACCTTCAATAGGTGGGACATCGAGTTCTACACCAGAACAGTGGCGCCGGCAGAGTGGGGATCAATAAATTTCTATTCCGTGACCATGAGGATAAGCACTCGTGCTTCGGGCCAAAGACAATCGGAGGCGGATCAAGCGGGGACAACCGTCAACCACCGCGTCAACCACCCCGTAATGAGCAGCCGATTAACCGAGACGATGGAGACCATCGGGAAGGAGAAGATCGGCTTTCTCGGCCAGAAGAACCATTGATTCCCAACAATGAACGACATCAAAAGGACAACCTGTCCAGACACGGAGTCCTCGGCTCCACGAAACCAAAACGTGGACCACAGAATTCCAACCGAGGAGGCCGGGACATCCCACATGCCGAGCCAGACTTTCGATCTCTTCAAGCCGGGATGCTTGCGATAATGAGACGGGTGGACAACATAGACAAGCGCCATACCCTTCACTATCAGCGGAAGAGCGGGAGAAAAGACGGACCCACACCCTTTCCGGCGGGACTGGGAAGATAAAACGTGGAGAGAGGACGACGATGACGAGCTCGGCTCATCGCACCGCAGCGCGAGAAGGCGAAACCGTCAACGGCGGGAGGGCCAATAGGAGGAATCAAAACCGGGATGAAGAAGGTCGACCTCAGGCGAGGAACCATCGAGGTGACGGGACGATTCCTCCAAGTGGTTTCCAGCGACGGAGATATGTCAGCCAAATGCACAATAGCTTTTTCTCGAAGGAGATCCAGAACGCCCGATTCCCTGAGAAGCTGAATTTGGGCGAGTTGACAAAGTATGATGGCACACAAGACCCGACGACTCATTTAGAAGACTTTGACGTTCACATGTCGGTTAGAGGTCTCAAGGAACCAATCGTGCCGCGGATCTTCGCCGCGACGTTAAAAGGGACGGCGTTGAAATGGCTTCACACTCTTCCTTTTGGGTCGATCCACAACTTTGAAGACCTGGCCGAGGCCTTTGAGTTGCACTTCACGACTAGCAAACGACAACCAAAATCCCAGTATTCTCTCTCCAAAATCAGACAGCGGCCGGGAGAGCTGCTCCAAAGTTACCTTGACCGCCTCAATCATGCGGTACTGCAGGTGCGCAGACTTAACGAAGACGTACACGTTCACTTATTGGTGGACGGCCTCGATAAAGAGTCCCTTTGCGAGAATCTTTTTTAAAGGAGCGGGCAAAGAATCTCAACGACTTCATATCCCGTTCAAAGAAGTACTTGGACGTCGGCGATGCGAATGGCAAACAATCCCAATTCGAGGCGGGACCAAGATAGAACCTCCTCCCAGGGGTCGAGACTTCTCTGACAACAGGAATAGGGATTCCCGGAGAAGGGGGAATGAAAACAAGAGCCGAGGTGGCAAGTTTGATCAGCGGAGCAAATACGAGAAATACTCGGCCCTGACGGTGCCTCGATCTCAAGTATGGAAGGAGGTGTCAGCAACCGAGATGAAGAAGGTCGATCGACCTCGTCTGTCCTACCGAAGATCCGGGATAGACCAGTCTAAATATTGTTCGTTCCATGATGGTCGAGGTCATACAGGCGATGAATGTTACGAGCTCGGGATGCAATCGAACGATTTGTTCGTGAAGGCAAACTTCAACGAGTATGTCATAGAGCATCAAGGAAAAGGTGGTAAACGAAAGACCAAGAACCGCAGCAGGACCCCGAAAGTTCAAAAGCGGGAAGATAAACGAAAGGCTCCTGAAGTCGATGGCGAATTTCCGAAGCTGAATTCGGCGCATAGCGTAATCAGCGGAGCAATGGGCGGAGGCGGAGATACTATGAGCCGGCGAAGGAAATACCTTCGAGAAGTCCTATCGGTCGAGAGACCGACCAAAATTCAAGGAACATCACACTGAGGTAGCACGACCGCCTTTGTTTTTCACAAGAGACGACCTCAAGGACGTTGTCCCCGGCCATCAAGATGGGCTAGTGATATAGGAATAGTCGTCAACTGCCGAGTCAAGCGGATATTTGTGGATGCCGGTAGCTCGGCCGACATACTAAGGCGGGAGGCGTTCAAAAGAATGAGCACTGACCGGGACGACTTAAAGCCTTGCAAGACAACCCTCATCGGGTTTAATGGAGAACAATCGCGTCAGAAGGGGTTTATCGACCTCGGGTTCACCCTTGGAGTCAAAGACGCCTTCAAGTCAGAAAGAGTGCGGTTCATAGTGGCGAGTTCGTTTCACCTTACAACATAATATTGGGAAGGCCAACCATTCACAAGTGGGACATCTTTGGTATCTACAAAGCATCAAAAGCTCAAGGTGATAGGCAACCAAGGAGCCGTGGTCACGGTAGCAGGGGATCAAAAAGAGTCTCGACAATGCTATTTTGAGGCCGTCGGAGTGGGGAGGGCGGATCTTCATCGCAGCCCCAAAGAAGCAGCTATCCGGACCGTTCGGACCGGGATTCTCCCGACAGCGAAGTTAATCTTGTGGAATTGGACATCCGAGACGATGAGGTTCGCCCGAACCGGCGGGAGACTGGAAGATCGGTGATCGGAGACCTCTCCGGACCACTAAGATTGGCAAACACCTATCTCCAGAACTTAGAAGTAGTTTGGAGGACTTCTGAAGGAGAACAAGGATGTCTTCGCTGGGTTCATCTCGGTACGGAATAGACCCAAAATTTTGTTGTCACAAGCTAGAAGTCTATCCGAGCTCAATCCCAGTGTCGCAGAGAAAGAGGAACCACGGACCAGAGAAAAGGAAAGCGTTGGAAATTCACATCCAAGAATTGCTTGAAGCCGGATTTATTCGGGAAATACAGTATACAACCTGGTTATCAAATGTGGTGATGGTAAAAAAGCCAAACGGGAAATGGAGAGTTTGTACAGATTACAAGAACTTGAACAAGGTATGCCCGAAGGACTCCTACCCAATGCCAAACATCGACCAACTGGTAGACAACGCCTCAGGATTCCAGCTCCTATCCTTTATGGACGCATACTCAGGATATAATCGAGATAGCGATGTACCCAGAGGATCGGAAAAAACAGCCTTCATTAACGAAAGAGCTAACTATTGCTACAATGTCATGCCTTTCGGATTGAAGAATGCGGGAGCTACATATCAAAGGATGATGAATAAGGTCTTTGCGAGACCATAAGAGAGGCGGAACACGGACAAATTCCTGTTTATTTTGTCAGCAGAACCCTGCAGAATGCCGAGATCCGATACCAAAAGCTAGAAAAAGTGGCATTCGCTCTGCTTATTGCGGCTCGTCGGTTAAGACCTTATTTCCAGGGTCACCATATTGTTGTTAGAACAAGCCAGCCAATTCGACAAGTCTTACATAAGCCGGACCTAGCGGGGAGGATGACTAATTGGGCGATAGAACTCTCCGAGTTCGACATCACCTACGAAGCTCGCCATGCAATCAAGTCACGGGCGTTGGCCAACTTCATCGAGAGAGCTCACCCAGGCTACTAGGACCGATGAGACAGCGGCGGGCGAATGGAAGGTGTATGTCGACGGATCGTCGAACACGAAAGGAAGTGGAGCCGGAGTCATTATTGAGAGTCCGAGAGGGGTTACAATTGAGCATTCGTTGCATCTCAACTTCCCAACTTCGAACAATCAAGCGAATACGAGGCCTTGATAGCCGGGCTTCTTCAAGCCAAGGAAAATGAGGCCACAAGAGTTAAGGTTTTCACCGACTCCCGGCTTGTGGCGGCTCGGATCGAGTACGTATCAGGCTAAAGGCCCACTAATGGCCAAGTATCTCCTAAAGGCTAAGGACTTAATGTCAGGCTTCGATGAAGCAACTGTTACCCACATTCCCAGGAGAAACGCAAGAGCCGACATTTTATCAAAATTGGCAAGCACTAAGCGGTGGTTGTCACCGCACGGTTGTCCAACAAAATCTCGAAGATCAGGTATGCATGATGGCTATTTCGGTTGAATCATTGGAAAAAGCCGATAGAAGACTACCTTGAACGTGGACTCATCCCGAGACGATGCAATGGAAGCAAAAATGTTGGTTCGAGACGCGGCTAAGTACACAATGGTGGATGATCAACTCTACCGAAAGGGATTACATTCTCCCATGCTAAGATGTTTGAACCCAAATGAAGCGGGTATGTCTGGCGAGATTCATGGAGGGGCCAATGGTCAGCATATGGGGGCTAAGGCGCTCGCAAGAAAAACCCTTCGAGCAGGCTATTACTGGCCGACATTGGAGGCGGATTCAAAGACCCTTGTAAGACAATGTGATAGTTGTCAGAAACATGCTAGAGTTATTTGGGCGCCCCCAGCCGAGCTGCATTCCATCACGGCCCCCTGGCCATTTTACAAATGGGGCATGGACATTCTGGGGCATTCAAGGCGACACCAGGGCAACTATGGTGGCTATTCGTGGCAGTAGACTACTTCACCAAGTGGATTGAGGCCGAACCTCTCACAACGATCTCCTCGGCTCGTGTGCAACGATTTGTTGAAGTTAATATAATTACGCGGTTCGGAGCACCAGCCGAGATAGTAACAGACAATGGAACTCAGTTCACTGGGTCGGATTTCGTGATTTGATTTATGAATACGGAATACGGCATCACTTTGCTTAGTGGAACACCCGCGATCCAACGGACAAGTGAAGCCGCCAATAAGGTCATCCTTGATGGTTTGAAAAACGTATGTTGGAGGGCGACACCTCTTGGGCTGATCAACTACCTTTTGTTCTTTGGGAAATCGAACAGCTGCTCAGACATCCACCCAAGAAACTCCTTATAGGCGCCTACGGTTGTGAGTCTATGATTCTGTTGAAATAGGGATGATGTCTTGGCGCGGGAAGAGCATTTTATCACAAGGCGAAGCAGCCAATAGTGAGGCGTTAGCGGTCGAGTTGGATCGGCCGACGAGGCCCGGGTCACCTCCCATTGTCGGGATATTGCAATGAAGCAGCTGATCGCGGCTCGCTATAACAAGAAGGTTAGACCAAGAAGATTCCAGCCCGGTTGCTTGGTACTTAGAAGGGCCGACATTAGGAACAAGAACTCCAAAGACGGCAAGCTTGCGGCTAATTGGGACGGACCTTATCGCGTTCGGGAAACTCTTGAGAGAGGAGCTTACATTCTGGAAAATTTGGATGGAACCCCTATCAAGCGAACATGGAATGCGGACAAGTTAAAGGCATATTTCAGTTAGGCTTATCTTTTGTTTTTCTTAAAGCATCGTTTTCCATTATGTTCTTTGTTCAACGTTGGCCTGCTGGCTTTTCCCTTCGCAACAATTGCTTTGTCGAATATGAATGAAACTCTCGTTCGAGAGTATTTGTTGAATTCCAAACATCGTCTTTTCAAGATTCAATCGTTATTAGCTTTTGGTTGAAGAAAACAGTGCGGATAGCTATCGCAACCCAGACACGCTTATTTACTCCGGGGTATCAATAGAAAATGTCATGCCGACCCTGATCAGGTCAAAATGCTCGGACGCTATCGGGACAAAACCGAACCCGGGCAGGTGGCAATTTTCATTTACCTTTGGATGACCGGTTACAATACCGGGAATTTTATAAAACAGTGCAAACACTAGCACTTTAAAACATCATGGTCTTATGACCAAAAAGCGCGTTCGCGGTTGCGCTACTTTCATAAGACCTTGGCCGGTCGACCGCGATAAGCTGGTAAAGTTATATTTTAATACGATGCATTATGGTTGCTAAATTACCATCTATTGTTAATCGTAGCCAAAAATGGCCATATTGGCCAATATGTTCAGTAAAGTCATTGCCAGTAACATGGCAAGGCAGATTATACAAATTACAAAAAAAAAAAAAAGAGAGAAATCAATCCATGTGCTTGGGGGCGGTCGAGACTTCCTCACCCTGCTCAGCCTCCAGCACGGCCGCATCGCCATCTATCCGGGTCTCGGAGCCGGCGGGAGGTTCCACATAGGGGACAATGCCGTCGGTCACATAAGGCCAGGAAATGATGCCTGTAGTGTTGAGCTCGATCCCGGGTTCAAAGCCAGGATCGGGCAGAGAATTCTCAAACGCCTCCGCACGAACCCGGTAGCAACTCCTGCCCAGGCGGGTTATCTCCGCGGACGAGATGTGTTGAGGACGCCTCCTCCTCGGCTTTGATCCTGTCCGCTTCGGCTCACGAACCGTCCCTCTCAGTATGTCATGGCTTTCATTGCTCTTCGCTTCTGGCCTGGGCCGCCTTAAAGCCTTCAATTATTACATTGGAGTCCGCCAAGAGCCCCTCGGTCTCTTTTAGTTGAAACTCCACTTTCTCCGGTTTGAACCTCACGAGCACGGAACTCGTTCGAAGCGATTTGCCATTGTTTGAGCTTCATTGCGGTCCGTTCGGGCACGCTTCGGCTCCGCGGCGGCCTCCATACTTGTGGTTGAGGGTGAAAAGATTGGGTTAAACCGGCACCTTTCGGAAAGCATTTCCCAATGCCTGGACTTCTCGTACGTCTACTTCCCGCAAAGTGCGGCTCTTGATAACGGGAAGGAGGCGGGAGTGCGATCTGAGTTCTTCGGTAATGCCCACTCCACAAATGTGAGCGGGAATGACGGTGGAAGGACGAGGGGCAGGGGTATCGAGGCAAGGAGAGGGGCTCGGCGTCGGTCGACTTAGGAGGCGGCGATTTCGGGGTAGGGAGGCTCGGATAGGACGGGCGGGGCGGCCGGTTGCGGGCTTCGACGACTCCACGACCTTAAGCTTCTTTGGCTCGGCCAGCCGAAGACTCTCAGACCTTCGACTTGCCCGCGTCCTTGGCCGACCTCTTTCTCCTTGGCGAGTGGGCTCGGGGATCCCGAAAGATATTGCGGCTCTTTCATCTTGAGACACACTTACGAAACACATACACCATGTTAGCTACTAGGAAAGCAAAGACGATCAATCTTGTGTTAAGGCGGAACAACGCCGATGTTTGAATAACGAAATATCATACTCGGCCGACGACACCATCTCGTCTCGGCCGAGCCTCGGCCCGATATTGGGCTACTAAGGAGCCGGCCCCCCTGATGCCGTTCGCTCTAACGTGGTCTAGTATGGCATCGATGGCTTTCCTTTCGGGCTTCGGCGGATTGGACCGCTCCGCCTTATAGGCGCTAGGGGACACATTGTGGTGATCTTGACACCAATACAAGTTAAACTCCCGGTCGAATTTTGCGAGTAGGCCTTTGAGGAACCAAGGAGTTGTACCAGTTTTAGCGACGACTTTGAAAAAGTTGCCCTTGAAGCGTTTGAAGGAGTCTGAGACTGGGGTAAACAAGCGCCGATTGGTTATTCCCCGAATGGATGTCCAGCCCTTGAGCTCCGGCGGTTCTTTCCCACCTAGCATACGATGTCAATAATTGAAGGCGGGATTCTACGGTTGTGGTAAGATTAAAATCCAAGTCAACGGGACTCGGCGACGAAGCTTGAGGAGCGGGACCAAATTATGTCGGCGGGAGCCCAAAATTAAGTCGGTGTGGAGGAATCCCCACAGAAATAAGTCGTGAGCACTCATACAAGCGGTCGTAGCAAGGCCGATGTAGGAATCAACCTCGGCCCTAGGACCCGTGGCCACTTTGTTAGGCGCTGTCGGAAGGCCGGAGAAGCGGACACGTCGAAGCTCGGGTTAAACACCCTTGGGTTGGGAAGAAGCGGGAAGGAAACATTCGGACTTCCCCTAACCGATGATGCATCGTCTCGGATTTTCGCTTTGCCCGCCACGAGAAGTTTTCCCTTGCCTCCACGGTGATCGGTTAAAGCAACGGTTTGCGGCGTTGGGCGAGAAGATTCATCGCCCCAAGCCACCAGCGGCTTTTTCCCTTGACGGTTTGGCGTAGTTCCGCGATTCTTCGAAGTCATATCCTTTATGTCCTTCGACATTGGGATCCACTCTCTTAAAGGTATTAACGAAAAAAACGGCTCACTCGAAAAACGGGGGAGTTTTGCACAAATGAAGGAGCGAAAACGGGACTACGCGAAAATCCACTCAACAAGGGAATTTACAGAACTTCAACTAAATCTGAGACGCAATCTTATAGGGAAACGGCGGATCGGAGCGAGAACAAAGAAAGAGGCAAGGAAACAAGAATACCTACCTAAAATATGGAGATGATCAATGAAAGTTGAGGAATGAAGATGGTTCACGAGACAGTTATCCTCAGGAGCGAGAATCGTCGGGAGAGAAGTTCTTCAAAACAACTTGGGTAAAATGGCAATAAAAGGAGGCTTGGCGGGTATAAACCTTTGAGAAACCCAATCGACGGGGGCAAAAGCGCCTTTTCCATTCGTTAGCAAGGATGACGTGACCTTTTCATTTAATGCGCGTACGTCGGGCATTAATTACGCCAAGGGCCGTATAGGCCGACACCCCTGGTCGGCTTCACGACGGTCGAGGGCGCCGGTAGCATAGGCAAATGATAACATAGAAGAGGAATCGGCGACGAAGCGCCGGGCACAAGGGCGGGTTTCACAGTCAAGTATCCGGCTCACTAGGTTAGTCTAATCGGCCTACGCGAAAGGACCCGCCTTTGGAGTTTTCGGCCGTCTGAGCGAGCCGGACCCGGATGGTCGAAGAACAACAAAATTTAAACAAACATAACCCGGACCACATATGCAGAGGGCAATTCAACCGAGAAGACTTGTAGTTAGAGGTTGTTTGAAATTCCGATAGACACCTTATCAAAGTAAGGCGGGGGCGGCTCAGGTACAACTAGAGGATCCGGCAACATGTCACCACCGGTTGACCGAGACACAGACAACCAGTGCAGGGGAGCAAGGATATCATGTTACTTCGCGATCAACAAAGACTCGGACTTCAACAAAGACTCGGACTTTCGTTCTTGGTCAAGCGAACATCTAAACTCGGGCAGCTCAAAGACTTGAGCAGCCCGAGCTTGGGAACAGCTATTACGGACCTAGTCTAGGCCCATTATCTCACTTGGCTAGTACGGGGGCAACCCACTATCCGTGGGACCCGGCCATGACCTTGGACATGCCCACGATCCACGGACATGCCGCGATCCGGACACGCACGGGACACGTACGGTGTGGCGGCCAAGGGACTAACTAACCGGTATACTCTAAATACGAGAGGAAGGAGACGGGCGCCGAGTACATTCATTCTAAGCCACGACTTATCTACATTCGAGTCACACGGCACACACAGCACCCCTTAGGCGAAGCGCACGCTTGTGTGCCGTGATCATACCCTCTCCTGAACGCTTGTCCCATAAGCATACAGGAAGGGCACACAGATCCTATATCAAATCACCGGACCTTCAATAGGCCGGACATCAGAGTTCTACACCAGAACACTAACATTTGGTATCAGAGCCATGATTCCTCTGCCTTGATTTTTGTTCGATGAAATTGTATGCATATATTAAAATCTGGGTTTTTGCTTTTCTGGATTTTTGATTTGTATATATGCTTATTTCATCAAGAAATCAGATGTATGGCTTTTCGAATAAACATATGGGTTTTTTAGATATATGTATGTTTGTTTCTCATATGCTCATAATGTTTATTCATGGATGATTTTGGAGAGCCTTACGAAACCATTTATCAGAGATTTCTTTTGGGTTTTGTGTTTGCTTCTTTAAATCGGTTTTCTGTGATTTTTACGGTAAAAAAACGCCTTTTCCTGATCATTACATGCTTTGAAATTTAAGGGAATTTTCGGGTTGATGTGTCGGGTCTGAGCCGGGTAAGGAAGATGATCTACGAGTGTTTTTTTTAATTTTTATTTATGATTTGAATAGAAAAAAAACGCTGGAATGGTCTGGGAGGATTCGAATAGCGGACCATGCGTGTTGAGTGCACAGGTCTTTGCCCGGTATGTCACGCCTTCATATTTGGTTAAATATGAATTGTTAATAAATATACGATTTATTATTCAGTTAGAAAATTTTGTAAATGTCATAATTGGGCTTCGAACCTAAGATGTGTGGGTGCGTGGTTACGCACACATATATGGCAGGAGATGAATCATTATTGGTTTAAATGATTTATTAATTGATAAGCAAAATTTTCAGAATGTCAAAAGTGATATTCAAGGCAATGCCCTTCCAGATTAATATCTTAATTTGGAATCTTAAACCAGTAGGCCAATTGTTCAAATGTGGAAACAATTATTACAGGCATTTAAATCTTTTATTTCCTTCTAGGAAAATTTCTTAATGGGGAATATATTTTATTGGCAATCTGTTTTATGTGGAATATATTTTCTTACATCAAGCTGAATTGTTTAAATTGAGAAAAATTAATTTTGGCAACTTTCACATTTTGGAAACTTTTGAAAAATTATTACTATTATTCTTGAGTTATTTAATTGTCTAAATATTTAGAAAAATTAACTTTAGACAATTATATATCTTTTTCAAATTGTTGAAGCCAAATTTGAGTTGAATTATGCCAAAATTAATTCTTTAAACAATATTTGGATACATAAAGCAGTGGGAGGATTTTTGTTTTAATTTGATTATTTAGTTAATCAATTAATCCCTCCATCTGCAAAATGAATCATTATTACGTTTAAATGATTTATTAATATCAAATGGCATTTGAATATTTTTTGGGTGGGGCCAACCACATTGGACTCCATAATGTGTATGCTTTAATGGTTGGCATTTTCGTCAGGCCAAAAATTTCAGAGTTGCAAAATCATTATTTCTATCATTCATTAAGCATTTGGATGAAAACCTTGTGATTTAATATTTTGGATTGATTTTATCATGTTTTGGGCTCTGAAATGATTGAAAGAAATTTGTGATTTGCGCTTTGAAATAATAATCTACAGAATTGAATTGTGGGTTAAATAATTTGCAAATTGTTTGCTAAATAAAGATTATAATCTTCATAAACTTCTGTTTTATGTATAATTCTGATTATATCACATTTAATTGTTTAAATTGAGAAAAGTTAATTTTGGCAACTTTTACAATTGTTCTGAGTTATTTAATTGTCTAAATATTTCAGAAAATTACCTTTAGACAATTAAATATCTTTTTCAAATTGTTGAAGCCAACTTTGAGTTGAATTTTGTCAAAATTAATTCTTTAAACAATATTTGGATACATAAAACAGTGGGAGGATTTTTCCTTTCAATTTGATTATAATCCCTCCATTAAGATGTGCATATATTGGATTTATTTTGAATTTTAAATGCACAAAATAGTGGGAGAATTTGTCTAAGATGATTATTCAATCACATTTATTTGATTAAATTGATCAATTAAATTCTCATTAAAGATTTGTGCATATTTGGAATCTAAATGCACAAGATTAATTTTGGTGATTAATATTGGTAACATTAATTTCATCAAAGTGGGAGGATTTTATTTAGTCACTTATGTTGATTAAATTAATCAAATAAATTCTCATTAAAGATTTGTGCATGTTTCAAATCCAAATGCACAATTTTGGTGATTAATATTGGCAATATTAATTTAATCAAAGTGGGAGGATTGTAAAATTAATTGGTTAAATCCTCCATGAAGCTGTGCATATATAGAATTTGAGTGCACATTATTGTTATTGTGATTAACTCGCATGTTAGAGTGGTAGTTTCGGTGCCCTCTTATAACATGCATAAATAATCACATAGAAGGTGAGTAAATATTTTTATTCACATTAATGATTTAGTTGATTAAATTCAATTAAATTAATATTCCTACCGACATTGTGGTGTGTGTATGGTATTTACATTGTACATATTTGATATTAGTGATTAGCATACATATTTGTTTAAAGGAATAGTTACAACATCTTTATGCACAAATTGTATGCATATTTAAATCACTTAAGCTTATTCCATATCAAAATTATGATTATATGTGCAATTAGTATACACAATGGTGTGATGTCTTTGTGATGAGTATGTAGAATTGAGGAGTAACCAAAACATTCTCACTAGACACATACATTCTATTTTTGTTATGTTTAAACAAAATACATCACATAAAGTTTTAAAGATATCAATTGTAATTAAAAATGTGGTTATAATTAATCTTTGCCCGCAGGTAGATAATTATAATCATAGTTTTAATTAGAGTGGAATAGAATGGCATTATATTTTCTAATTTGCCCACAGGTATTAGAAGATATAACTACATTCTAGTTTCATCAATTTGAGATAAACTCATGCTATGCTAATGTCTTTGCCCACAGATAGACTTTAGTGATATGAATTTATAATGTAAAATTTATTTAAATTTGATTTTCATGTGATTATTATACATATTTTGTTATTTGCATGAATTGATTATGCATGCAATATTGAGTTGAATAATATGCATAACATGAAAATCCAATTTTATTTTAGTATTGCTTATAGTTTATTGCAATATTAAATATTAATGTTGAGTGATCTATATATTTTAATTAATTAGAGAATAGCCACAAGCATCTTTAATTAGTCAAAATTATATATTGAATTGCATAATCACATAATGACATTAGTTGTAATTAATCATATGTAATATAATAAATCTTATCCCACAGAATTTTTATTATATGATTTATATGATTAATTAGGGTGGAATATCAAATTAAATTCTTAACTTACCCACAGGAATTAAGAATAAAGAAATAATTTGGTAGTTCTATCATAGAGTTGTGAATCCAATTGAATTAGAACTTTAGCCCACAGACAAGTTGTATGTCAGTAGATTCACTATTTTCAAAGATGATTTACATTGGTGAAACATGATATGGTTTATTAGTCTCAAATCTTAATTTTTTTAAGCATGTATTTTTCCTTAATTATGCAGCACAACAACCTGCGATTTTCTCTGATATGAAAAATGAAATTCCCGAACTAAGGGGTGATAACTATAAGGTATGGAGAGAGAGAGTTCTTCTCCAATTAGGGTGGATGGATATAGATTATGCTATTAGGAAAGACGAACCACCCTCCATTACAAAGAACTTGACTCTCCAGATCAAGTTGATCTTTATGAAAAATGGGAGTGATCTAATCGTCTCTCAGTAATGTTCATAAAGACTCATATCTCTGCTGGTATTCGTGGTTTTGTCGAACAACATGACAAAACAAGGCCACTTCTGAAGGCGATTGATGATCAATTTCAGACTTCAGGTGAGGCACTTGCTAGCACCCTAATTATGAAGTTTTCATCCCAAAGACTTACTACAGTGAAAGGTGTGCGTGAGCACATCATGCAAATGAGGGACATTGATCATTTAGATAGCCAACCTTCTACTTCAGGTCTTAGATTACAAGATCCACGACCGGCTGATGTTGATCCAGTAGATCAAGTTGTTAATGAGGAACAACCTGAAATTGAGGAACAACCACGAATTGAACAAGAAGTTCCTCAAGAAGGTGATGAAACAACATTGAGAAGATCTACTAGACCAAGGAGATCAGCGATACCTAGTGAATATGTTGTGTATCCGCAAGAATCGACTATAATGTAGGAGCTGAAAATGATCTCGAACGTTTTCACAAGCCATGAACAGTAGAGACGCTGTATCATGGCATGATGCTATGGAAGATGAGATGAATTCTATGGCATCCAATAGAGTCTGGGATATTGTTGAGTTGCCTAATGGGGCGAAGGCCATTGGTTGTAAATGGGTCTTCAAAACCAAAAGAGATTCATTAGGCAACCTTGACAGATATAAAGCAAGACTCGTAGTCAAAAGATTCACTCAGAGAGAAGGAATCGATTACAAGGAGACATTTTCTCCTATATCTAAGAAAGATTCTCTTCGCATCATTCTAGCATTGGTTGCACATTTTGATTTCGAGTTGCAACAAATGGATGTGAAAACGGCCTTTCTCAATGGAGAACTAGAGGAAGAGGTTTACATGAAATGATTCTGTATGTGGATGATATTCTGCTTGCAACCAATGACAAAGGCTTATTGCATGAAGTGAAACAATTCCTCTCCAAAAGCTTTGAAATGAAGGATATGGGAGTTGCATCTTATGTCATTGGCATTAAGATACAAAGAGATAGACATAGAGGTGTTCTGGTGCTGCCTCAAGAGACCTATATCAATAAAGTTTTGGAAAGATTTCGGATGAGGCATTGTGCACAAAGCGTAGCTCCCATTGTGAAAGGTGACAAGTTCAATTTGAACCAAGGCTCAAAGAATGATTTGGAAAGGGAACAAATGAAAAACATCCCTTATGCTTCAGCTGTAGGAAGCCTTATGTATGCTCAGGTCTGCACCAGACCTGATATTGCATTTGTTGTTGGAATGTTAGGAAGATATCAGAATAATCCAGGTATGGACCACTGGAAAGCTGTGAAGAAGGTGTTGAGATACCTTCAAGGAACTAAGGATTACGTGCTTAAATACGAACGGACATCTAGGAGTGACTGGTTACTCGATTCGAGACTTTGCTTGGCCGCATTGACTCAAGAAAATCCACTTGGATACATTTTTATGCTAGCCGGCAAGTAGCCGTGTCTTGAGTAGCAAGAAGCAATCTTTGATTGCTACTTCTACGATGGAAGCTGAGTTCGTGTCATGTTTTGAGGCTACTTCACATGGTGTATGGATGAAGGGGTTCATCCGTGGGCTTAGAATCATGGATTCAATTGCTAGGCCAATGAAGATATATTGCGACAATTCGGCTGCTGTGTTTATGGCTAAGAACAACAAAAGTGGTAGTCGAAGCAAACACATAGACATTAAGTATCTAGCCATAAGAGAACGTGTTAAACATCAAGTACTGGTTGTTGAACACATTAGCACTGAGTTGATGATTGCAGATCCTTTAACTAAAGGCATGCCACCTATGAGGTTTATGGATCATGTAGAAAGAATGGGAATTAGTGCCCATCTTTGAATTTCATTTTGAATGATTTTCTTTTCGTTGTAAGAACGTTGTTATTTTATGGAACCCCATTTGTGATGTTTTTCTCATTTCGATTGCGCGCGCATTTATTTGTTTAATTTGAGGAACATCATTGAGTTTGGACTGGAATAAACGTAGGGTTTATTCATTAAGTTACTTGGGCATGGGAAACATAATGCCTTTGTGATACATGGAAGATATTACTCGCTTTAAGATGACCTATCGCTATGATCCATGCATTTTGTTTCTCAGAGGTATATCTTGAAGTATGTGGACCAAGTGGGAGAATGTTGGAATTTAATATTGTAACCGTCCATATTAATGTTCCAATTAATTCTATTTATGTCCCACATTATTACCGGTTTTGTAACCGTCCATTAATACCGTAACGGCCTAATTAATACGCAATAAGTGCGTATTGAATTCGTTTCTTTTTTAGCTCTGCGATGGTCAGAGGGAAACGAACGTGTGAAATTTGTCTGGTCCCCTGAACCTGCTCTGATTTTGAGGAAGCACACCATCTGCAGTTTCAGAGAGAAGGATCAGAAGGACTGTGACTCGGAGTCTGTTCCTGCTTGCTGGCTCGGAGTTTGTCCCTGTTTGCTTCTGGAGACAAATCAATGGCGGGAGGTATTTGTGATCTCTTACTTCAGTTTTCCGCATTGATCTATATGTTAATCTGTGTTTAACATGTTTAGATCGTTAAGTAATCTAATAATATATATATATATATATATATATATATATATATAGTTTGTATACATGTATATGTTTAGATATATGTTTATCACTTTCAAGTTTCAACTACTCCCTCTTTCTTTTCCTCCTTTCTTAATTTTATTCTTTCTCTCTCTCCCACGCCCTCCATCTCTTTCCTTTACTTATTTTCTTGTCCTTTTCATTCTTTTCTCTTGCCTATAAAGTATGACTCGATTGAATCGCTTCATCTTGCAAGTGCAATTATTTTGGAGAAAACAAGGCAATTTAACAAAAGGGCCGTCTTCATCGTAATAACGCAAACTTCTATGGATTAAAGTCAACAAACAAAAAATAATGCAATCATAATATGACAGAGTATTTTTTATTTTTTTTAAATTTATAGATGATCTTATAATTATCGTATCTTATAAATAAATTTATTGGTTAAAAAATTCTAAATTCTAGATTAAACTATTCATATTAAATTTAAACAGTTGAGATATTGCTCATCATTGTGACAAAGAATTAACGTGGAACTTGGTAAAGCTGGAAAAAGGGGGAAGCAGACTCTTTTATGATCTATTTTTCTCGTTATCTCTCATGAGTTTATATGAGCCGTTGATTGGGAAGATGAGAAGAAAATTAAAGTAGTATTTTGAATTTTCGGATTGATTGGACGAATATGATGTAGAGATTATAAGGAATGATGATAAAATGATGATGAAAGAAACCTAACCCCATCTGATGCCTAGCCTCATACGAAGCTAATGGGTAGAAACTTGTTTTAGGACCAGCTCCAAAACAAAAGGAAAAATTTAAGCAAAAATACATATTTAATCCTCTAAATAATAAGACTTCACTATGGTCTCTTAATTTTAAACAGTATATTTTTAGTTTTCTAAATCCAACACCGTCTGCCTTAAATAATGATATTTTTTGTTAACAATTATTTTCCTAAAAGTAAATTTAACATCCCAGCATTTATTAATGATTTTTTAATCAAACTGCTAACAATATTAGGATTAGAAGGATTGAAAAAACAATTTATATACTTAAAATATCAAAATAAAACCTTAAATAAATTTGAAGGATCAAATATCCACACACACAATTTTGCCTAGAATTTAATGTCTAAATGGTAGTTCTGAACGTGAAATCTGATCCACGGTTTGTGTAAAGAAAAGAGAATAGGATTTTTTTAAGGATGACTCATGATAAATCTTCTAACAATTTATTTATTTTTTGGATATCTCACTCTATAAGAGAGAGGTGATGGGTGCTGATGTTATGTAAAACGTTATAATATTGTGCAAAAAAATTCATATTCTTCACTCTGTTGAATTGTTCCCATTAATTTGTTTTTGACTTTAAGATTAGCCAGCCAATATAGCTTCATTCTACCCCTCATCTTTTCCAGATGATCGAGATGAAGGAAAGCAATTGCAGCCTCCAACTTTCTTCTTGTTAGTTTTCCTATTGCTCTGTTATTGTGCTTCACAGCTGCTGCTTCGTTTTCAGCTAGCAACTTCAGTTTTTACAGTAAGTAAACTCATTCGATTTCGAAGAGACCGAGTTAAAAAAAATCTTTCAGATTCTTTTCATTAATTTCTTTCTTCCAGAGGGTTTAATTTGCCTTCTCACTTTTACAGGACAAGCTATCATGATGACATACCTGTGTGTCAATATATATTCATATGTGTGTGTGTCAACTAAAAATTAAAAAAATTAGTGAGTTGTTAGAAAGAACTAGAAAGTATATCATTTACCCTCTTATTGATAGAGCGATTAGATTTGTACTCACTTTTCCAGTTTCTACAGTAACTACTAAAAGATCTTTCTCTGCTATGAAGATAATCAAGAACCGACTTTGAAATAGAACGAAAGACCAATTTCTTGATGATTATTTGATTACCTACATTGAAATAAAAATTGTTTTGAGTTTTTGCACGAATTCAATTATAGATGAGTTTAACAATATGAAAACACGGAAAGTAAGAGTCAAGTGAAGTTATTTTAATTTATATAATAAATTTCTTTCAATTTTTTTTTTTATATTAGGTCTATATTATATTTTAAATACTTTTAATTATGATATAATATTTGTTCCCCTTGCCAATACAATTCTTGGGTCCGTCACTGGGTAAGACAAAGATATATATAGCACGTGTCATCTAACTCATTATTTTACTTATGCGCAGGTTATTCCCTTATCTCTGGAAGATAAAGGCTTCAACTTGTGTGGTAGGACAATAAAAGAATGGGACTCCTCAATAAATTTGTAAAAACTTCCCAATGACGAAAGAATTCGATCATTGGAAGTGAGTTTTGACGGCTTTTAACAAGATGAAAATGAAGTCTTCCTTGACATTGTTCCTTTACCGAAGGAAGAGAATATGACTATGTAAGAGAATTGGAAGCATGTTTGTGGGAAGTTTGGATCCAAATCATAAACATGCCTCCAATTTTCTTACATGGTCCTATTCTCTTCCTTCGGTAAAGGAACAATGTCAAGGAAGACTTCATTTTCATCTTGCAAAAAGCCATCAAAACTCACTTCCAATATCTGTTGATCGAATTCTTTCATTGGGAAGTTTTTATACAAATTCATTGAGGAGTCCCATTCCTTTATTGTCCTACCACACCAGTTGAAGCCTATATCTCCTAGAGATAAGGGAATAACCTACGCATAAGTAAGATCTCTAAAGCACAGACACGCTAATTTTGTAAAAATATGTGTGGCGGACGAGTTTTGGACTCCGACACGGTCCGACATGCGTGCCAGATGTGGTCAACATGCTCCAACATGTTGATCGATTTGACATGCATTTTTCACCGTGTCGGACACGATCAAGGGGAAAACTGGACCAGAACTCAAAAGGAGAACGAGGAGGGAAGAGCGTCGGCATTGTGATCTGGGTTCGTTGAAGGTCGAAGATAGGCAACCAAATCCTCCATCTGTGGCGAAGGTCCTCCACTATGACAATAGCGACAGACCTCCTACAGCGACGACAGTGACAAAGGGATTCTAAAGGGGGTATATAGTGAGCCTTTGCCTTCCGTCTTTCCTGGATCCTGCTCAGCCATGAGAAAATGAAGGGCTCTTCTGATCGGAATCTGCAAGAAAACGATAGTAGTCGGAGTAACAGAGTGTAGGCGAAATGGAAGACTTGACTATCACCCAAGATGGGGGGTGAATTGGGTGTCTAATTAAAAACTTAGAACTTTAAAAATCTTTTCGCAACTTACTGAAAGTAGTTTGAATGAAAATAATTATTTATAAAGTGATAAACAATCATTCGAACATATATGCTGGGAATGTAAGAGATAAGGGAAGAGAGTATGCAAACTATGATTTATACTGGTTCGGCCCAATCCTTGACCTACGTCCAGTCCTCAAGCTCCACTTGAGATTTTCAATCCACTATCTTTTTTCAATTTGATTACACGTTCTGTACTTGAAGTAATCCTCTCACTAGGATTCACTCCCCCTTACAAACTGTAATCAAAACACCCACTTGATTACACATTCTGTACTCGAAGTAATTCTCTCACTAGAACTTACTCCCCTTACAAGCTGTATTCAATACAATGGGTTTCCCACTCAAGATCACCCAATCTTGAGTAACTCTCAAATAGAATGATAGGATGATTACAATAAATATTCTCTCTTAGAAGTGAATGGATAAACACTGAAGAACAATACAAATCATTTCACTCTCTATGATAAACTATGTAAACATTGAAAACAGAGAGTAAATAATCTGAATATCAGAGTATGAGCATTTAGAAGATGTAGGCTTGTGTCTCTTCTTCTGTCTTGAATCTGTCTTCTTTTATAGGTAGAGATCAATATATGACCGTTTTAAGATTCAATGACTGTTGGATAAAGAAATATAGCCGTTAGACTCAGATGGAACTAGCCGTTAGAACTTCGTTTTCTGAACCAGCTATGACATCAGCATTTACTTTACTCTTGATCTTCAGTTTAACATCCTTTGATCATCTGAAACATGTACACAAATTATATAAATAATATTAAGAATTATTATAAATCATTTGGGTATTCATCTGGATATTCTTGATGAAAAACGAGATTTTCGACATGGTGATTTTCTGAAGCAGAGGTGCAAACTGTGCAACATCTTGAACAGACAGTCAACTTTCGAAGGCCATATATCCATGGTCTGAACTCCGTTTTCGTCCATTTAAATCTCGATAGAAAGCCCTTTGAGTCTACATTCATATGCCACCGATTTCAGCTCAATCAGATTTTTACTTTGTGAGATATACTCAAAACATTGAAGGTTGGTCTGCTGAGTGACATGAATTTCACTGTCAACTTCATAAATTCATAGCTCCTTAATATGAACTCTTTTTAGCTTTAATTTTATATCAAAATGACTCATTGGGAGTCTCGTTTCATAAAAAATTGGTTTCACCTCAATCGGACTTCTGGTTTGGGAGATATCATCAAATTACCAGAGGTCGCCAGCTGAAACGCGAAACAGAGGTGAGCAGAGTTGCTGAAATACACCTTGACTCGAGTCATTTAGTGACTGACTCGAGTCAAACCTGTCTAGAGACGCCAAGAACACTTCCTGACTCGAGTTAATGATATCCTGACTCGAGTCAAATCATTCCATACCACCAAAACACGGTAGCGAAGTGGTTAACTCGAGTTGCAACTTCATAACTCGAGTTGGATCGTTCTGAACCTTATATTTGCTTGTTTTTAGCTCTGAATTGAGTCATTCCAACTTCCATTTGACCGTGGAGACTTCTAGAATCAATCTAAGAAATTGAATTCTCATTCCATTCATCAAGTTCTTCCATCTTCCATCTTCCATCACCCATCATGATCATTCTATATAATCAAATTCTTTCTTTCTTCTCTTGATCATTCTCCATCATTCAACTTGGAATTCTTGAACTTGATGACATTCTCTCCAATTTCTTCTTTCTGAAATTTCTTATCTCCTTCTTGATTTATAATTCAACTCGGACTAATCTACATTAAATATAGTAGTTAGTCAATGAAGGAGATAAATATATCATACAAGCTTTTTGCTTTTAATAATGACATCTATATAAGACATCATCAAAACTAATCATATTCAACACAAGCTTTTTCCTTCCTATCTCCTTAAATAGCCTTATATTGACAACACTTTCTTTTTCTTCTTCACTAAAGTTTACTATACTGGTTGTAATGTGAGTTCAAACTTGACTGTTTGGTTCGAACTTGATTGTTTGGTTCGAACTTGAATGTGTTATTTTGTGAGTTCGAACTTGATTGTTTGGTTCGAACTTGAATGTGTTATTTTGCAACTTCAGTATATAAGACATCATCAAAACTAATTATATCCAACGCGAAAGCGTTGTACCATGAGAAGGATTCTGAAGGGAGCAGTGAGAATTCGCCTTCCATTTTTCTAGGATCCTTCTCAGCCATGAGAAAAGGACTCTTTTGATTGAAATCTGCAAGAAAATGACAGTGGTCGGAGTTACAAAGTATAGGCGAAAGCGTTATGCCATGAAAGCACTGTGTGAAGGTCCTCCACCGTGACAACAACGATGGACCTCCTCCAGCGATGGAAGGGAGCAGTGAGCCTTTGCCTTCCGTCTTTCCGAGGATCTGCTTTGCCATGAGAAAATGTAGAACTCTTTTGATCGAATGCAAGAAAACGACGATGGTCAAAGTAACGAGTGTAGGTGAAAGCGCTGTGCCACGAGAGTTGGATCTTTTTGGTTTGTGCATTTTTTTGAACTCTGATGAACGAGTCGACGATGTGGAAGAACTTGAAAACTCGTTGTTCTGTTATAAGAACACAAAATTCTAGCCCTAGGTGGACTAATATGTTGATATTGGATCTAATAGCTCTCTCCTAGGTATCCATGGATGAGATACCTATCAGAATAGTGGATCACTGTGCCCAAACATGAAGGCTTTTTCCTAAGGGAGTGGGGTGTGTGCACAGTGTAGACTGAATAGTAAATTAGAGAGAGGCTAGAATCTGTGTACCTTAGGGTTTACCCTCTATTTATAGAGTGTATCTTAGGGTTAGGGCCTGGACCGTTAGACCTCTTGTGCCTTTAAGCCGAAGTGTTGTGCCATCACATCTATGCCATATTGGTTGTCTCCCGTTGGGCCACACCTTGAATGGGCCTCATATTTGAGTCCATAACACCCGTAATCAGTCTTCACGTGATATCTGCTGTAGAGAAAAGACGAGGCCAAGCAAGATTGCTGTATAGAAGGCAATGTAAGACGCTATGAAGCTCTCGTAAGGGTTTGTTTGGTATACAGATTTGGTGGGAAGGGAAAGGAAAATTAGTAAGTTCCTTTGTTTGGTACACATTTTGGACAAATCTTCCCGAAAACCCAAGTTCCCAGGCCCACCAATCTTCCCTTATATGTGGGAAGATTAGATCCCACAAAAAATGGTGGGATCTCAAGTTTCCACGTGTCTATTCACATTTTGACAAATTTACCCCTCAAATTCAAACTTGGCGAGAAATGTTTTTATACAAGTTCGAAATTAATAAGAGCATATTTTTTAAAAATATATTTCAGCAAAAAAATTATTTTTCTTTTTTATTTTGAATTGATTACTTTTGAGGGTAAAATAGACATTTCTTGATTTTTTACTAACTACTACTCCGTCATTTTCTTCTTACCAAACAACTCATCTTTCAAAATCTTCCTTTCCTTCCTCTAAATTCCTTTATTTCCTTAAATTTTCCCCATACCACACGGCCAAAGTCTCCCAAGCAAGACGTCTTTTCTTGGTCAAAAATCACGTGATCTCTGATCTGCCCTAAAGAAGTGACAATGCAAAGCTATATTTCTGGACAATAACCATGGGATAGCTTTTGCCCAATGAAAGAATGACAAGTCGTGATCTTTGCTCTAAAGAAGTGACAATGCAAAACTTGATTTCTGGACAGTAACCATAGGATTTCTTTTGCCCAATGAAAGAATGACAAGTCCCACCTTCGCTTGATTTCTAGTCTTCACATGATATCTTTGATATTCGCATGATATCTTTGATCTTCGCGTATTAGGGGGTTGGAGACCTAATTGTCTCGGTTTAACTCCCACACGTTTTGTATTAAATGTAAATTAAATTATATATATTAAAAATATATATTTGATATCAAAATGTGTCCTAACATATCAAAATTTAGATTTTTTAGGATTATTATGTTGAAGTGTCGAGTCGTGTCATATCTCGTGTCTTGAATCGGTGTCGGTGCAACATAGATTGATGGAGGATGCCCATGGTACCTCGGTAAGTTTTTACCTTTATTTTTTTTCCCTTATTCTCAGATCACTTTTTGTAGCCATTGTCTTCCATATTAATTAGCCACATTGCAATTATTTATATTTTATATCCAGAATTCCACGAGTGTTGACCAAGTTAATGCTCTTCTCCCCCTTTTCTTTTTAAAAATCATTCTGATGCATACATATGCCATTTTCGAAAAAAATTAAAGGAATAATCATATTTCAAGGTTCCTCATTAGTGTTAAATCATGATGCCTTTCTAATTTGATTACTAGCAAAACAATATATATTACAAATATGTTGCTGCAAACACTGTTCATTTTAATTGCAATATTTTTTTAAAGATTAGTGGTTCTTGAACCACTACCTCAACCAGTTTTAGTACATGTGTTTTGAACATTTATTAGAAGGTTTTTAGTAGATCATTCTCAAATATTTTCCGTAGGGTATTGACTATGAAAGCAAAACACAGAGAACAGACATTGAATCTGCCAGAAGAAGTAGAGCAAACGAAGATTCAGTTCATGTAAGGAGGCCAGAAGATAAAGGAGTTTGTTGGACACAAGAAGTCGAAGCTTTAACCGATGATGACCATCAGGTGAGTTATGAAGAAAATTTCAGAGTTGCAATGAAATTTCTTAACAAGTTTTTGTCAAGCGAACAAGATACATTTACATATTAAAAAAAGAATGATATACTTGTTTTTTTTTTTTTTTTTCATGTTTGCATTATCAGGTGAGCAGACAGGACTACATATTTGACTCAAATAGCAATAATAATAGCTTAACATGGAATGCGAATATGAAGGAACGAGTCATAATAATCATAATAATAAGGATCCTCGTGAACAAAGAAGAGATCATCAATGGACAAGGAGGCTTTTGTGTTTTAATCTCTTCACTCTTGTTGCCTCCCTCTGTTCTTCTTCTTAATCATCTCTCTCTACAATATGCATATATATGCTTTTGTATCTTCCAAAAATGGTAATTCATATTAACATAAGTCTTCCATCTTATATATATGTCTCGTTTTGTTAATGTTTCTGTTGGTTGTATTTATCAAGATTCATTTTCTTTCCAATATTTTTATGCTTTATGTTTAAAAAGAAATGTATTGCAGGTAACATGCATGGTCGGATTCATGAAACTGGAAAAGCTACTCATCAGAAGGTACATCAATGAAGATAATGCCATCTCAAGTTATATTTGGGCTCATTTACAAGACACTAGAATGAATAATAATCAATGGACTCTTAAATTTCAACTCTTTGTTTTTTGCTGTATAATTTCTGGACTTTGGACTCTTTGTATAATGATTTCAGTTTCCTTAGCCTTTTTGAATTCACAGCACATTGCTTGATGCAAAATTTTTATTCAGCGATTTACATTTATTGTTCAATTTTCTATTCTAGCCCCATTATAGGTCTCTTGTACATCATTATAGCTATTACTCCATCCGGTGTTTAACATAAAACATATTTATCTAATTTGATCATATTAGAAATGTTAGTTAAGTTAATTAATAAGATATTTATTTTCTAAAACATACTAGCTATCTTCCTTAATTTCCTCCTTTCCCCGGTTGTTGAGGGAGCAACAATAAGAATGAATTGAGAAAATATTGACAAATATTATAAATATACCTTATATTTATGACCAAAATCAACTTTTCAAATATGTTTTGTATTAAAGACCTAAAGTTAATATGTTGATGATGCATCATTAATGGTATTACCTCCGGTACTAATTATAGGAACACTTTTGTAGTGTAAATTGTACTACGAAAGTGTTCATATAATTAGGACCGAGAAAGTATGTATTAAGTAGAAGAGGGGACTCGCTGTAACACCCCAAATTCCGTAGCATAAATCGTGTCAGTTGACACTTGGTTTTAGAAAATTCAACGAGTTTGGGATGCTACATCGAGTCTATCTGCGAAACAGAGAGCATGTATTAACAAATGGACAATGAGTAACTGAAATAAATAACCCCGACATATGATGATGTCAGGCGTATGCTGGTAAAATTGAAAATCTCGAAGGAATATTCATGTGATACAATATACAGAGTTTTGTATAATTACATTTCTCAAAAAGTAACTATACAATCTAGACCAAGCCTTAACTAGACTTGGGGCAATGAACCGAACTCAGTTAACCAAACAGAATGGTCAGGTAGGTGTCTATCATGGGGGCCTCACCGAGTTCACGGCGACTTATTGGCTGACCCACATAGACTAGCCCTGCCTTCGGCACCAAACTGTTCGTAGTAACCTTATTAGATCCATGCCTGACAATAGACTCTGATAACTTCTTCCGGCTCTTGCCTCGACCGGTTCATTATTTTGACTTTGCCCCTTGGTTCCTCTTTATGGCTCCATCTACCGGTACCCTCTCTGATATTTCTGCTTGATCCTTTCTTGTACTATTAGTTAAGACTGGGGTCCAATGCCCATCGGACCTCAGGTAACGGTTAACCTCATGCTTATGTAAACAATATATGTATGACAGGTATTCATGACATTTCAACATATTCTCTACAAAATCCCATAACAGATGTAGGAAATACATAATCAGATATGTAAGGCAATAACAATGCAATCGGATGTAAAGTTATTTAGTCTGCACTATTCACCAGTGCCACGATGTACGGTCGTGTCCTCAGCGCTAGGAAAACTTAACGGTATTAATATAACAATAACCCATGTAAAGCTGAATGTGAAAGTAATGAACTAAGACAACATCTTAGTTTATGAATATCATTGTCATATACAAACATACTATAAGCATTAGAGTTAGTGTTACAGTACGCGAACGTACCTTTCACCGTGTAATGGCCAAACGTCCGGCCTTTTGAACCCAACTCCGGACTTCCCGGATATCCTAAAGGGTAATACCGTATCTATTAACTCATAAACAATATCCTAACAGATATCTTAGTCATAAATGACTATTTTACCCCTGACTTCGCTAGCCGACGAAATTTTGCCAGAGCTTCGCTACTTTGACTCTAATCTTCCAAAATTTTGCTATATCTCTTTCTCCATCATTTTTCGAAATAAAACTATATTTAATCATAAAAACATGATAACAACAATATTTTGGAAGATTAAAGATCAAAATAACAAAATAGCTAAGAACTTAAACTAGAACTCTAAGAACTACTAAACTAAAAACTCAAAGCTTGCTTACCTCTTGAAGAACTTCCTCCTCCTTCTTGCTCCCACTTCTCTCTACTCTTTCTTTAGAATGATTTTGGTGTGAAATTTATGAAGAACTCAAGCCCGTATTTATAGCAAAAGCCAAAGGATCTCAACCTTTGGATCAACTTTTCATCAACGGTCAAGATGAGCATATGTGGCCTCATTAGAATCACACAATTTCTCCTCTTCTCTTCCACAAATTCGTTCCTCTCCCTCTCTCCCTCATATGTGTAATTTGCATGTGCTTATAAACCACAAATATTCTTAGAGGTAAAGTTTGAAGTTTATATAGTCTCCTGAGAAGCACTTGAAATAACAAGCATTATGGTTCAATTTGGGGTTTTTACTAGCCCTTTAGTCATTTTAGGATAAATTCCAAAAGTTACGGAAATGACTTCGGAGATAACCTACTTTGAGCTAAAAATACACTTATTTATAATAAAGTCCTTATATTTGATCTATAGTTAACATATTTCAGTACACAATTTATTTTCTATCGGTTCTCATTTACCTGAGTCTTGAATTAATCCTAATAGCTTTTGGAACTCAAAATATATTCTCCAAATGCTAGGACCACATTTGGCCACATCACTCTTCTCTCTCACACCACACAACTCAGCTTTCCTCTCTCCTCCACTACACACACACACACAACTCCCTTTTCTCTTTCCTCCACTACACTCACAACTCTCTCTTACCCACACACACACCAAAATATCTAAGTTGTATGTGCTTGGTAGAAAATTCTTGCACCCTCTTTCAAGCTACAAAAATCTTCCCCCTCGGCTTTTATTATTTTAATTTTGTATTTCAACTTATCTAACATTATTTAGAAGAAAATCTCCCATTAATTTAATAAATGGAGATTTAATTATCTACTAATTGTTGACAATTTTCTTTAATTGGATTAATTATTTTCTCACAACTTTTGAGTTTACTTTGGTCATTTATGCACCATGCATTATTTTAAAAATCATAGGGCAACTTATGGTCCCTAAAATAATAATGGATTTTTTCCTCTTTAAATTCCAAGGAAAATAAGTCAATAAATTACTAAAATTAGAGACAACATGTTTTCCTATTTTAAATAGGTATTAATTTCTAAAATATAAATTTTGGGGTATTACACTCACAAACAACACCCTACATGAAATGTTTTCGGGGATTTTATAAAGTTTATCATTAAGTTAAATTCAAAGTTTAACATTAAGACCAGCTTCATTTTTTTAGTTGGCTAGCTTACCCAAGCGTCGTTTTACATTGTCTTTTTAGTTTTTTGCCAGAATTCATTGCCTTAATTGATGGAATGTGAATTTTAATAACAAATAATTGAAATCTATCCTAAATGAGAAAATTGTATCATTAATTATATCATTTTATTAGTATTTTAATTAGAATTCAGATTCAGATTATATTTTTTTATAGGGTTAAGAGGAAAAAATACTCATGCTTTATCAAAAGTGCGTTTGGTACCATATACATTACTAGGGGGCAAAAAAGGCTATGAACTATTTAAATGGGGCCAAAATGTCATCTTTGGGTTCTCATTCCATGCTTGTTTTTATGTGTTTGTTATATACATAACATTTGTTTGTATTAAATTTATTTGATAAATTAAATATCTAAAACAAATAGAGATATTGTATCTCAATTTAATTTTCGAATAAAGATATAATTTAATTTCAAATTTAATATATATTAAATTCGAAATTAATATAATAATATTATTTAATGAAGATTATAATATTATTATATAACATTTTTTTGTATTTAATTTATTTGATAAATTAAATATCTAAAACAAATAGAGATATTGTATCTCAATTTAATTTTCGAATAAAGATATCATTTAATTTAAATTGAGATATAGTATCTCAGATTTAATTAAATGGATAGAAATTATTTATCGGATTTAATTTATAGAGATAAATTAAATCTTAAGGCTTTTAATTTGGATTAAATAAATAGATTAGATTAGATCTATCAGATATATTTAATTAATATATATTTTTAATCCATATTCAAAATTCGAATTTCAAATTAATGAGGATTAATTTTGAATATAGTACGCCTGCTAGGTTTAGAAAAACCTGCGGGACTTTTTGTCGAGCGTATAAGAAAAGCCGCGAGAAACCTTAGAGAAAAATTAGAGAGACGCGAGAATACTGAAGGCGCTACCACGCTGCCGTCTGTGTTCGAGGCTATTCGTGTGGATACCGGTAGAGGAAGGCAATTTGAAGAGTCGACTTCTGCTGATCGAGAAGGTAGCCCACCAGTCCAATTGGTAGGCATAGGTATGATTCGGAAACCCTAAACCTTGATTTAAACGCCGTTGAGCGATCCTTTGGATGAGATTCGTAAAATTTTTTTTTATATATATTTTTTATTTAGATTAAATTATATATTGCATCATGAAATATTTTTTGCACACAGTATCTCAAATTAATTAATTTCCAATCCTGTCATAGAATGAGAACCCGTCATCTTCATTAACTAAAGAAAACAATGATTACCTTTTGGGTTAATGGGCCCCATGCAATAAATTTTAGTGAAAATTACGCACAGGTCCCAAGGAAAAAAACAATTACAAAAAAATCTATTGAAATCAAAAAATTACACAGAAGTCCTAAGGGACTTTTTTGATATTATTTGTATTAACAACAGGAAATGTCATATTTACAATAGAAAATGCCTATATTTACAACTAAATTTAAACACCTGACCATTTACAACAGAAAAAACCATATTTACAACAGGAAATGCCCATATTTACAACAACATTTAAACACCTAGATTTTGAACGTAGATAGATAATTTACAACAGAAAAATGCTAGATTTACAACAGGAAGTGCTGTATTTACAACAAAAATTAAAATATTGACATTTACAATAGAAAAATATATATTTACAACAGAAATGTCTATATTTACAACAACATTTAAACACATGGATTTTGAACGTAGAGATCATTTACAACAGAAAAGACTAGATTTACAACAGAAGTGTTTGTATTTACAACAAATTTTAAAATCTGGCTATTTACAACATAAAAAGCTATATTTACAATAGGAAATGCATATATTTACAACAACATTTAAAAACCTGGATTTTATTTCTATACAAATAATATCAAAAAAGTCTCTTGGGACTTTTGTGTAATTTGGTGATTTTAAGGGATTTTTTTTTTTGTAATAATTTTTGTTCCTTGGGACTGCGCATAATTTTCCCTAAATTTTAAATGATTATTAAAAAACTCCTCACATCCCCTTGGGGTGCTCTCTCTCCTACACTCTCCCACACCCTGTGAACAAATTGTTAGTATAAGCCTTTCACTTAAGAGGGATAAATTGGATGATTTAAAAAGTTTAAATTTCAACACAAGCTAAATAAAGACAAGAAAGTTAGAAGAATATCACCGAAGGAGAACACAAGAGATTTATACTGGTTTGGTCCAATCCACTTGATCTATGTCCAGTCCCCATAAATTTTTTATGAGACTTCCACTATCTTTCCAAGATTCACCGGGCTCTTGGTGCCTCAAGACAAGCTAGTTCTTTTTCAAAGAACATATACTCCCCTTTACACTTTATAATCAATGCCCACTCAAGGTCCCACTACCTTGAGTATCTTAGATGAAATAAATTCTTAAGTATAATCTCTCATAAGAGTAAATAAATGATCACTGAAGTACAAATTCACACAGAGATTGAGCTTTGAGACTTAACAAATGAATGTAACAATAAATACAAAGTGTTGGTTGTTGCTCTGTCTTCAATGCTCTTCTCTTTATAGTGTGAGAATGTTTGAAGACCTTTGCTCTTTAATTGTAGCCGTTAGAATGTATGGTCTTTGTTTATAGTCGTTGGGAATGTCAAATAATTCTCTATGTCTATGGATTTAAACATTATATTGAAATCAAAGAGATGTAAAGCGTTTGATCTTCAATGCATTTAGTACTCTGACACAATTTTTTTTTGCTAATCTTGATTTAATCCTTGATTAACTACCTGCAATATGATTAAGGACTAGTATAATGAAGGGTTAGACCAATTGGAAGTATGTAAAACAAGTTTAGAATAGATTTGAATGAGTATTAAGATTTACGATATGATGCTCTATTTTTTGGAATTGCATCACTTGAGTGATCTTCGCTTAGTTGTTTTGAAAACAACACATAACACCAGATGGTCCACCGTGTTGATGTGGTAGTAATGCATAAATTAGAATCACTTGAGTGGTCACTGAAGTGATCTTGTTTCTTTTGAAATAGATCACTAGATAGTTCACTATGGTGAGCTGGTGGTGATAAATATAACAGGATCACTTGACTGGTCACTCGAGGATCTTGTTTCTTTTTCTTTTAGAAGAAATAGATCACCAGATACCAACACTATAGTGTAGTGGTAGTGATGTTCTTTTTACACATCACTCAAGTGGTCACTTGAGTGACTAGTCTTGGAAATTTTTTCAAGAATTTTGAGACTACCAGAGTCATTGTGGTGCTATGCTAGTAATGCACTTTTCACACATTACTCGAGTGATATTTTCTTAGAAAATTATTAGAAGCCTGATCACTAGGACTTATCACTGTGGTGTAGTATTAGTAATGAAAATTTTCACATCACTCGAGTGATCTTCTCTTTGAAATATTTTTAGAAAATTCATCACTACGAAGAATCACTGTGGTGCAATGATAGTGATAAAAATTTATCACATCACTCGAGTGGTTACTATAATGATCTTCACTTTGAAATATTTTTAGAAAACTAATCACTACGAAAAATCACTTCTCTAGCAAAATCAAGAGGCCCCCGTTTTATGTTGAAAATCGTCTTGTTGGAGTAGACTATCGACAACAACAAATAAACTCACGATTACAACTTGGATCTAATGAAGATGACACCGTGTATGGAGATCAGATACTCGAATTTATGAGGACTCGGTAAGATAATGGGCGGAACCCCGTCGGGGTGGCCCCCGCCTCCCTATTTTTTTTTAAATTATGTGTGTGTGTGTACATATGGAGTTACAACATATATGTGTGTCTATATATATTCATATGTGTGTGTGTCAACTGAAAATTAAAAAAATGGTTAAAGTGCAGATTTGCCAACGAACTATTACCCAAGGAGCATCGCACAAACATTAATTGACAGTACCAAAATTACCAATCAACAATTAAAAAGTGAAAAAAAACTCAATTAACTATTAAAAAAACAACTATCACAATTACGTTAAAAATATGAGGCACTGGCGTAGGATGGTGGTGGAGACGCAGGAGAAAAGAGCGGTTAAGCCTTCTTGTTGGATATGGAAAACACCAACATAGATGGTACCCATGCGAGCAGGCGCTGTGGCAGCGGCGGCTGCTGCTTGTGGCATCGGAGGGATGGAACCAGGGTGCAAGGCGCGTGCCGGTAGTGATGGGGTAATAGTTTGTTGGCCAATCCACACCTTAATTGTGTTTTTTTTCACTTTTTTATTGTTGATTGGTAATTTTGGTAACCTCAATTAATGTTTATGCCAGATGCTCTTCGAGTAATAGTTCATTGGCAAATCTGCACCTTAACCCTTAAAAACATTAGTCAGTGCTAGCAAGAACTGGAAAGTCATTTATTTATCATCTTATTGATAGAGTGATTAGACTTGTACTTACTCTTTCAGTTTCTTCGGGAACTACTAAAAAATATTTCTCTGCTATGAAGATAATTAAGAATAGACTTTGAAATAGAATGAAAGACCAATTTCTTAATAATTCTTTGATTGCATACATTGAAATAGAAATTATTTTGAGTTTTAACACGAATTCAATTATAAATAAGTTTAACAACATGAAAACACGTGAAGTAAGAGTCAAGTGAAGTGATCTTAATTTCTATAATAGATTTCTTTCAATTTTTTTTGTATATTAGATCTATATTGTATTTCAAGTATTTTTATTTATGATATAATATTTTTTTTGCCCCTTATTATTAAAATTCTTGGGTCCGCCTTTGGATAAGACAAAGATATATATAGCACGTGTCATCTAACTCATTATTTTACTTATGCGCAGGTTATTCCCTTATCTCTCAAAGATATAGGCTTCAACTTGTGTGGTAGGGCAATAAAGGAATGAGACTCCTCAATAAATTTGTATAAAAACTTCCCAATGATGAAAGAATTCGATCAACAGATATTGGAAGTGAGTTTTGATAGAAGCAGATATTCTACCCATCACTCCCCATCTTTGATCCTGACTGTCGAAATATTAATACAAGGGCCCAGAACAATTTTTAAAAAAACCGCATGCGGTAATTAATACCGCATGTGGTTTTTTAAAAAAATAAGTCTGGGCCTTGATCATGATTTCGACGGCCAGGATTTGCAGATGATGAGGGAGGGGCAGAGAACCGATAATGAGAGGATTCATACTCGAGTTTTGATGGCTTTTAATAACAAGATGAAAATGAAGTATTCTTTGACATTGTTCCTTTACCGAAGGAAGATAATATGACTATATATGTAAGAGAATTGGAGGCATGTTTATGGAAGTTTGGATCCAAATCATAAAACATGCCTTCAATTCTCTTACATAGTCGTATTCTCTTCCTTTGGTAAAGGAACAATGTCAAGGAAGATTTCATTTTCATCTTGTTAAAAGCCATCAAAACTCACTTCCAATATCTGTTGATCTAATTCTTTCATTGGGAAGTTTTTATACAAATTCACTGAGGAGTCCCATTCCTTTATTGTCTTACAAGACAAAGTTGAAGCCTATATCTTCTAGAAATAAGGAATAACCTGCGCATAAGTAAAATTTCTAAAGCACGGACGCACTAATTTTGTAAAAATATGCGTGTTGGATGAGTGTCGAACTTCGAAACGGTCCAAATACGTGTGCCAAACATGGTCAACACGCTCCGACACGTTGACTGGTCTTACACACGTCTTTGACCGTGTCAGTGGTTAAGGGCAAGCTGGACCGAGAACTCAAAAGGAGATCAAAAGGAGAACGAGGAGGGAAGAGCTCGGCATCGCAATCTGGGTTCGTTGAAGGTTGAATGTCGAAGATAGGCTACTAAATCCTCCATCTGTGGCGAAGGTCCTCCACTGTGACAATAGCGACGGACTTGCTCCAACGACTGCGGCGATGGAAGGGATTCTGAAGGGAGTAGTGAGCCTTTGCCTTTGCCTTCCGTCTTTCCAGGATCCTACTCAGCCATGAGAAGATGTAGGACTCTTCTGATCAGAATCTGCAAGAAAACGACAGTGGTCAGAGTAACAGAGTGTATAGGCGAAAGCACTGTGCCACGAGAGTTGAATCTTTGTGGTTTGTGCGTTCTTCTGAATTTTGATGAACGAGTAGACGGTGTGGAAGAACTTGGAAACCCGTAATCAGTCTTCACGTGATTTCTATTGTAGAGAAAAGATGAGGCCAACTGGCCAAGCAAGATTGCTTTTCTTTCTGCTGTAAAGAAGGCGGTGTAAAACGCTATGAAGCTCTCGCAAGGATTCGTTTGGTATACGGATTCGGTAGAAAAGGAAAGGAAAATTAGTAAGTTCCTCCATTTGGTACACATTTTGGACAAATCTTCCTGAAAACCCAGGTTTCAGACCCACCAATCTTCCTTTATATTTGGGAAGATCAGATCCCACTAGAAATGGTGGGATCTCAAGTTCCCACGTGACTATTCACATTTTTTTGACAAATTTACCCTTCAAATTCAAACTTGGCGGGAATTTTTTTTACACAAATTCGAACTTGATAAGAGCATATTTTTTTAAACATATATTTTAGCAAAAAAATTATTTTTCTTTTTTATTTTGAATTAATTACTTTTGAGGGTAAAATAGACATTTCTTGATTCTTTACCAATTACTACCCCTTCATTTTCTTCATACCAAACAACTCATCTTTCAAAATCTTCCATTCCCTTTTTTTTCCTTCTTCTAAATTCCTTTCCCTCCTTAAATTTTCTTTGTATCAAATGGACCCTAGGCCCCGTTTGGTTCAAAGAAAATTGGGGAAAGGAAAAGGAAAATGGTCATTTTCCGGCGGCAACGGTTGTTTGGTTCGCATGTTCCTAGGAAAATGTTTTCCGGCGGCGGCTCATTTTCCCTTGTGTGAGTTTTAGTGTACCCCACAGATATCTCTGCTTCTTCTCTTTCTTAGATCTCGGTTTTTTGCTTCCAATGGAGAAAGGAAACTATAGCGGTGGACGAAGAAACTCCAGGGCTGTGCATCTGAATCTCGAGTCCGCCAAGAAATGCTCGAAAGGCGAACTCTAGTCCCCCCACAAAAAATAACAGGCTTATTGTATATGAGAGTATCATCACTTATGCTCTTAGAAGATCAGGGAGTTGGATTTGTTTAGGGGACTTTAATGACATCATATCCCATCAGGAGAAACAAGGAGGGAATCCAAGAGCCATTCAGAAAATCATCAACTTTCAAAAATTTATCTCAGATTGCGCTCTCATTGACTTGGGCTTTAATGGATCTTGGTTCACCTGGTGCAATCGCAGGCATGGTGAAGCAAATATCAAAGAACGAATCGACAGGGTTATGGGGAACGACAATTTTTGTCATAGTTTTCCTTTTGCTCAAGTTTTTCATATTGATCCTTTAAAGTCTGACCATCATCTGCTGTTTGTTAATTTTAATCATGCTTCTTCTAATAAAATCAGACCGTTCAGGTTTGAGGATTATTGGACTGCTCACAATGACTTTTTGCAGGTTGTTCATGACAGTTGGAATGGGGGTATCCCCCAGCACAATAGTTCTATTAATTGTTTTGCTCTAACGTTAAATAATTGCAGAAAATGTCTTATTAATTGGAGCAAACAGACCTTCCCAAACAAAAAAAAGATAATTGAAGTCCTGAATTCCTGTCTAGCCTCACTGTGACAGGACTTCCGAGATGAGGAAAGCAAACTGGAAGAGGCTAATCTTTTACACCGCATAGAAGAACTGATGGATCAAGAGGAGAATTACTGGTGGCAGCGTTCACGCATTTCTTGGCTCCAAGCAGGGGATAAAAATTCCAAATTTTTCACTGTCTACCCTTATTAGACGAAGAAGAAATGTGATATTATGCATTAATGATGATAATGGTGTATGGTCTAGGGAGAAAGGTATTATAAATGGCATGTTCACTAATTTTTTTAGTAACATGTTTACCTCTTCAGGACCGCGATACCTAGCGGATGTTCTTAATTTAGTAAATACAAAAGTCGATGAAGCCTCAAATACCCGCCTCCTGCGCTCTGTCACTCGTGAGGAGGTCCGTCTAGCTGCTTTTCAACTGGGTGGATCCAAGGCCCCTGGCCCGGACGGCTTCTCAGGTAAATTCTACCAATTTTCTTGGGAGGAGGTAGGTGATACGATGTTTGAAATGGTTAAGCATTTCTTTGAGAATGAAACACCTCTTGATGATATCAATGGCACGAATATTACCCTGATCCCCAAAGTTGATAAGCCAGAGACAGTCTCTCACTTCCGTCCTATTGGCCTTTGTAATTTCTCATACAAAATTATTTCCAAAGTATTGGCCAATAGAATGAAATGTTGCCTTGATAAGTGCATATCCCCCAACAAGGGAGCTTTTGTCCGGAAGATTGATCCAAGATAACATTATTATTGCCCATGAAGTTTTTCATTATTTAAGGCGAAGGAATATTGGCAACAGGTATGAGTTTGCTTTAAAAATGGATATGAGCAAGGCGTATGATAGGGTTGAGTGGGACTTTTTGAGAGATGTCTTATTAAAATTCAGATTTTCTCAAAAGTGGGTGCGACTTGTCATGAATTGTGTGGAATCTGTGCACCTTAACTTATGCATTGCAGGTGAAAAAATAGCTTCAATTTGCCCTGGAAGAGGACTCCGTCAAGGCGATCCCTTATCGCCCTATCTTTTTATATTGACCTTGGAAGCCCTCTCATGCATGATACACAACTCATTATCACAGGGTCAACTAACCGGGATAAAGCTAAGTCATCTCTGCCCAGTAGTGTCTCACAGTTTTTTCGCAGATGATGCCTTGTTTTTTATGAATGCAAATATATAGAATTGTCAAACCTTGGCTAGAATTATTCAAAGCTATTGCAGCGCCTCAGGACAGTTAGCAAACCTAGAAAAATCAAGCATTGTGTTCTCCAACAATACCCTCCTCCAATAAGGCGTGACATCTGCAACATACTTGGCATTGAAGAAAGCCCGGACCAAGGCAAATACTTGGGCATCCCGAGTGTTTGGGGGAAAACCAAGCATCAAGCACTTGCTTATGTCCGTGAAAATGTGAGCAAGAAAGTTCTAGGCTAGAGCAGCAAGCACTTATCATTTGCAGGGAGAGAGATCATGATCAAGGCGGTCATCAATGCCATTCCTATTTTTTCCATGACGTGCTTCAAGTTTCCTATTAAATCTTGTAAAGAGCTCAACAACATGGTGGCAAATTTCTGGTGGGACGGCCAACATAAAATGCATTGGGTTGCATGGAACAAACTTACAAGGCCCAAAACTGAAGGAGGCATGGGTTTTCGAGACTTCATCAAATTTAACAACGCTCTACTTGCAAAGACAGCTTGGCGTCTAACACAAAGCCCAAATGACCTATGGGCTTAAGTCCTCGAAGGGCTCTACTTTCCCAATACAACCGTGCTTGATGCTAAAAAAGGCCATAGAGCCTCATGGTGTTGGTTGAGTATACTGGAGGGTAGAGACTTCATAATGGCGGACCTCTGTTGGCAAAGAGGGAACGGGTGGTCAGTGTGCATATGGAAGGATAATTG
Organism: Acacia pycnantha; assembly: GCA_025563575.1. Lineage (NCBI taxonomy): Eukaryota > Viridiplantae > Streptophyta > Magnoliopsida > Fabales > Fabaceae > Acacia > Acacia pycnantha. The sequence continues at coordinate 634,123 of JAMWYP010000085.1, forward strand.
GATCCCCTTGCCCACCTTCAAATTAAATACAGAAGATGAAGAATTACAACAATCTAATCATAGAGTATCATCTCTTATCTCTTGTGAAGGTGGGAGTTGGGATTTAACTACACTTAGGCCCTACGTGGAGGATCATATTTGTGAGGCTATTCTGGCTATTCCAGTTCCCGGTCCCAGCATGAAGACCGACTGCGGTGGGTCTTATCAAAGCAAGGAAGCTATTCAGTTAAAATGGGCTATCATCTGATTGGAACTACGCCTTCTATGCACAACCTTTCTGCAGGTCCCTCGTCTTATCTCCCTAGTGACATTTGGAAAAAAACATGGAAAGTGAAGGTGCTCCCCAAAATAGTCAACTTCATCTGGTGCATTCTGTCAAATGCCATAGCCACCAATGCAGCCCTTGTAGGCCGTCGAAGGGGGCACTCGGATGTATGTCTCATTTGTCAGTCTGCTAGAGAAACCACGGAGCATCTCTTCTTCCACTGCCCTTGGGTTCGGTGTGTATGGTTTGGAAGCAGGCTTTCTATTAAATGTGATCTAGGCAGTATCCTCAACTTCAGGACATGGTGGATAGACCTTATGAACTCCCAAGTTCACCTCAATGACTTTGATATTGCCTATATCTACTGGCTCTTATGGTTCATCTGGAAAGGGCGTAACGAGAAGACCTTTCTTGGCACAGACTCGGACCCCGTTATTGTGATTGAGCATGCCCATAGATCCCATGTCGACCACTGGCAGACGTGTTATCCTGAGAGCAACAGCAATGATTCCAGCAACCCCACCAAGGCAGTAGTTCACTGGGTCCCTCCACCCGATCAAACGTTGAAAGTGAATCTTGATGGAGCATTTAAAGACACCTCAAAATCTGCAGCAATTGGCATTATATGTCCTGACCATTGGGGAATCATGTGATGGGCCTTTGTTGATAAGGTTAAGTCCCTCTCGGCATTTATGACCGAGGCTCTAGCTCTAAAGAGAGCCCTGATGATTGTTCAAGATCTGAGAAACAAGAACGTTATCTTTGAGACTGACTGTCTAGTACTAGTGCACTGCCTGGAAAAAAGCCAGCCTGATCTCGGTGAGTGGCAATCTCGTGGTATTATTGAGGAAATTCTTGGAACGCTTGAGTCCGATCCCAGCTTCTCAGTTCAGTTTATCCCTCACCAAGGGAATAAAGCAGCAGACCTGCTTGCTGCCATTACTTGTAAGGGGGTGTGCCCAACCGGGTGGGTAGAGATACCCTTACCCCCTTTGTCTCCTGTTCTGGAAGAAGACATGAAGAGCTCCAGGAATCAGTCGTATGGTACCTCGTCCCAGCCCAGGCTTGTAGATCCTGGTTGACCATCATGCTTTTGTTTTTGTTTCAAATTTCATATTTTTTTTGCGGTTTCTTGCTTGTAGCGATTTGTTTCCGCTTGGTGTATTTTTAGCTTAACGCCTCTGTAATACCACGAAAATGTCATTTATGATAAGTATCATATTGAGTAAATAATACCTATTGGAAATAGGTGAATATGGGATCTCAAAGATCTTGTGAAGAATTTATCTCATTTTTGGGGTAGTTTCTCTTGAAAAAGAATAATTTGCAATTAGGTCCCTAAAACGTTTAGAAGTTTGGAAATAGGTCCCTAAAATATTTACGGATTATGAAATACCCTGTGAAAGTTATAAAAAGGGCAAGTAAATATTTATTTGAGATAGGGAATAATACTAGCCCTAATTTAGGTAATTTATTAAATTATTACCTTAAAGAAATAAAGGGGGAAAAGTTAAAAAGTATTATAATGACCAAAATGCCCCGTAAATTTTAATATAGGGCATGAGACATGAAAACACAAATGTCAATTCAAAAGTTATGAGGTAATGAGTTGTTCTAATTAAGAAAATTATCAACTATTGGTAAGAAAGTAATTAAGTAATTACTGGCTAATTACTTAAGCATAGGCAAAGGAAATTCATAAATAATTATGTAAAACCCTAAAATTAGTGGTTTGTGGCCTAAAATTAGTATAAACATATTTGTTAATTAATTGGAAATTTTGGAGAAAAATAGTTGAGTTTAGGTATTTTTAAGCCTAAATACAAGAATGGACCAATAGGAAAATTTTGTAAAAAAATCATATAAAATAATTATTAAATAATTATTTTATATATTATTAATTAATTAAATAATTAATTAAAACGAAAATTAATAAAATAATAATAAAAAAGGATAAGAAAATCTTAAGAGGATAAGATGATAGGATTTTGTAATATAATAATCTTATAATTAAGTACAGTGAATAGTGATCAGGTAAATAGGAAACGGATCCTATCTAGAGCCCCAGGAATTTGTTTTCTGAAGTCAAGGTAAAATATTGATCAGTGGATTTTTATCTTCAGTTAGACTTTTCCGGAAGTTGATTCCGAGTCCGATTGTGCATTTTCCTAATAAGACGAAATAGGGAAAAATGCAGATAGGCATATTTTTGGATCTAAAGAAAATAAATTCTAACTCAATATCTAGGAATGAGTTTGAAATTATCTGGACATATTTGGAATCAGTGAATTTTTCGAAGAAGTTGATGATTCCAGAAATGCGTTCTGAAACCGGATGCTTTCGGACACGTTTTTCGAGGAACTTCAGACTGACAGTTGAAGCCCTATATGGAATCGAAATTTAGGTTAACTTGGACATTTCTAGTAAGTGAGAATATGTCTTCAAAGTTGTAAATCCAGAATTTTGAGATTTTTCCGAGATTACGCGATTCGGACACCGATCGGGAACTTTATCAGTGCAAAACCATAAAGCAAAAGTTGGTGACAATGCAATAATGACCTTGGGGAGGGGGAGCACGTTTTTGGAGGAGTTTTTGTGGTGGAGAAGTGGTTTGAGCAAAAAAGATGTGTTATGTGGCCAAAATTGAAAGTTGGAAGATTGGAAAAAGACCAAAATGCCCTCACAAAAACTCTATAAATAGCAAGCTCCTCCCTTTGCATTCTTCACACCAAAACCATTTTCTCTAGTTGAGCTATCCTAGAGAGAAGTTAGAGAGAGGTGCTCGGAGGAGGAAGGAGTCCGGGAATTCTGCGGCGAAGCTCTGGGTAATTTTCCGGTCTTTAGTCTTTAATTCTTTCGGTAGTTTTAGTAGTAATGCTAGATAGATCTTTAGTTTTATTTTAAGTATGAATTTGAAAATCATGATGGGGTCGGAGTTCGGCAAAATTTTGGAAAGTCGGAGTCGAGTAGCGAAGCTCAGGCGAAATTACGCAGATTAGGAGAAATACCGTATAACGTCAACGAAGGTACGTTCGCGTACTGTAACATTAACTCTTATGTTTATGGTATGCATATATGTGCTATGTGTATTGTTATGGTATGTTTATTGAATACAAATATGTTAGAACAGTTTGGTGCCGAAGGCAAGGCTAGTCTACGTGGGTGTGCCATAAGTCGCCGTATAAGTCGGTGAGGCCCCATGGTAGACACTTCCAGCGGAAGCCTTCCTTTCTGTTATTATGTACTTTTGAAACACACGGTCATTGTACCGTTGTTGTATCCAGCCAGACTTACGGCATTTTATAATTATATATCAGTTACTCTTCCGCTCAAATCACTACAAAAAAAACGACAATTAGTAGCGGTTAAAATGACCTATTTGTAACGGTTTTTGACGTGACAAACGACATTTGTAGCGGTTAGAGGAACCGCGACAAAAACGCCTGTGGCAAGCCGATTTGTAACGGTTAAAAAAACCGATACTACATACATATAAACCGCTACTATATCATTGCGGTTATGATAAACCGCTACAAAATATTGAAAAAAATGGCGCCCAAATTTTGTAACGGTTGTAAAACCGCTACAAATATTTAATCCGAATTTAAATTAAAATTTGTAGCGGTTGTTGTAGCGGTTTTACAACCGCTACAAAATATTGAAAAATTGAAAAAAAAAATCGTAATTTAATTTGTGTCCATTGTTACAATATTATATTGAATATTTTTATTATTTAAGTGACAAATTAAATGATAATAGTTAATATTTAAAAAATGAAAAAAAAATAGTATCAGTATTATAAGAAGTAAAAAATAAAACATTGAAATCAAAGATTTTAGAAGGAGTGGGAAGAAATGAGAGAAAACGAGAGAGAAGTGAGTGGGAAGAAATGAATGAGTGTGTGAGATGAGGTGTGGTGTGGTGGGGATATTTATAGGGATATACGTAACATTTGTAGCGGTTGATGTGACGGATTCTGTAGCGGTTTAATATTTTGTAGCGGTTAAAAACCGCTACAAAAATTCATTAGTATTTTAAAAATATATATAATTTTCAAATTTTGTAGCGGTTACACTAACAACCGCTACAAATGAATGAACGTTGGCGGGATTTGAAATATTCAAATTTCAATGTTACACACTTTGTAGCGGTTGATGTAACGATTTTGTAGCGGTTCACATTTGTAGCGGTTTTTTTGCGTTTTGTAACGGTTTCAAAACCTCTACAAAAATTCATTGGTATTTAATAAAAAAATCAAAATATCACATTTTGTAACGGTTATACTAACAACCGCTACAAATATGAACATAGTTTTTTAAAAAATAAACTTGGCGGGATTCGAAATATTCAAATTTCAATATTACACACTTTGTAGCGGTTGATGTAACGATTTTGTAACGGTTCACATTTGTAGCGGTTTTTTGCATTTTGTAACGGTTTCAAAACCGCCACTAATGGCGTGCCATAAGGCGCCAAGCGGCGCCATATTTGTGGCAGTTTTTATAAATAAACCGTTACAAAATAACAGTTACAAATTTGGCGCCAACTTGCGCCATATTTTGTAGCGGTTAGTTTATGATAACCGCTACAAATGTCGTTACGAACCAGCGCGCCACTTGGCGCGAGTCATACCGCTACAAATTTGTAGCGGTTTCGGTATAAACCGCTACAAATTTGCATATTTGTAGCGGTTTATTTTGACCGCTACAAATTAACCGCCACAAAGTGGCACTTTTTTTGTAGTGAATGCTCTACTCTGATGATTTGAAAAGATGTTTTGGAAAAAAAAAATTATACTGCTTTTGGAAAACGGGATGTTACAGCCTCCAAGGCCTCTGTTTCTGTTTGTATTGCCTCTTTGGCTCTGTAACGCTCTTTTTATCTAATGAAGTACCTAGAAGTGTTCAAAAAAAAAAAAAAAATTCTGTGACCTTAATCTTTCATATTTTGATTATCAACACCACCATTAAAAGAGGCATTAAAATTAACGGTTTATCCCATATAATTTTTTTTGCCTTTTTAAATTATATGCCATGTCATTTAAAAGGTACGCTTGACATTTGGCCAAATGGTCTCTTGCAAAAGGGTTTGAAGCATGCGATGAGGGAATCTGACAATCGCATTATGATAACCAAAAACATACATGAGAAATCAAGCATAAAAAATTGTAATAATCTCTTTTACCGAGAAAAAACAAACAAAACAAGTACACAGAGTGATACTAATGGGAATCTGAATTATCAAAAATGTTCAAAGTATATGTTTGAAAAAGTTGGTTCAAGTCGTGTTTTAAGACAATATTTTTAAAGAGCTATTCCATTATACATGGCAAGAAATGTGAACTATGCAAGAGTGGTTAAAAGAGTGATTTTGTTAATTGGTAAATAAAAGTTATTAAAAGTTGATAAAATGTTGTAAATAGCTATACAAAACTTATGAACGTGCTTGATAATCTCTAGAAATTTATACAGTTCAACATATTTTCCCGTATTTGATAGGTTTTTGGAATCATTTTGTGCATAAAATAGACATATATAAAGAAAAATGTGATTTGGTGAAACTATGTTCAAACTTTAGAAAAAATTCAACTAACCGTGAATAGTTTTTATTATTTAAAGAGTTTTAAGGAGCTCATAAAATCCTCCTTTCTGTAGGAGGATGATGACCAGTTGTGAAAGCTTGAGAAGATCATGAAAATCTTAGGAAAGAAGGAAAAGAATGCATGAATCAGATGAAAAAGGAAAAAGATAATGCATGCACTTGCTGCAGGTTTGTCACGGCAAAAGCATGACGAAAATCAATGATTGTTCTATGCAATTCAATGCCGTTTCACCGCCCATTTGCCACAGCAAAACTACAGCGAAAATCAATGACTGTTCTATCTAAATTAGTGCAACTTTCGCTACTAGTTCGCCACGACAAAACGATGGCAAACTGCCCAAAAATGAAGTTGTGTGTTTTGATTATGTGATGCAAAAACCTAGTTAAAAACCTGACAGGAAGCACCGAAATGGAGGATTCTAACTTGGAGAGGCCGAAATTTAGCTAAGAAGAGCTTGAGAAAGGAGAGCCTTGAAGGTTTGGAGCCTTGGGTTGGAGTTTCAAAGATATTTTAGCCAAAAATCTTGGGTTTTTCTTGTTCTTCTCCCTTTTTCTCTCATTTTGCTGATATGGTTGATGTTTTTGTGCTGAGATTTTGGCATGTACAGACCATGAGTGACTAAAAACTCTCATTTAGGATTACTATTACCCATTGTATGAATTTAAACTACTTGGTTTAATGAGTATATATAAGTTGATTTTTCTTTGTGCTTGATGCTATCTTGCTCTTGATCACCACATGGTTAGAGTAGTTCAATTGGAAGATGCTTGAGAGAGCTACTTTAATTCAGAACTTAGGGTTAAGGTGCAAAAATACACTTGGGCTTTTCCCAAAAGAGCACCCAGCACCAAGTGCTTTTTTTAGGGCCAAAAGTAACTATGAGGTTACAAAATAGGAGCAGAAGTCACATAATTTGTTAAATGGGTTGACGTTGATCGTTAAGTTGAACAGTTTGACTTAAATTATTGATGATGTGTCTGTTGAGTTGGAGTTTGTAGGAGGCAAGTTAAACCCTAAATTGCTGACTAATTACTGACTAGGAAATTGCAATAACAGAATTTGGGAAAAAACTGATTTCTTTTTAACGCTTATAAGGAAAAAGAGGGGAAAAGTGCATCTGATTTCTTTTTAACGCTTATAACGAACTAGGGTTCAATGAATTTGATTCTATGATTCACTCAACGAATTGACAAAGCACTGAATTGATTCGATGATTCACGCACGAACTAGGGTTCAGGCGACGGCCAAACGATTTCACACGACGAGCTGAGGTTGTATGTCTATCCGAAGTTGACAGCAACGAGATCAAAGAAGCGAAATCGAGAGAGTAAGGCAGAGAATCTGGTTTGCGGAACTGGGGAATCGAGAAAGTGAGGCAATGGAAAAGCGGGATTTGCATGTGAGTGGGGAATCTTCCATTTCACTAAGAACCAACAAATATTTAATCCAGGTAAGCAACGATAGGACCCATTCATGTTTTCTTGCTTTGTTTGTTGTCGGTTAGTGAAATGGCATTGAGGCCCTTGATTTAATATTTATTGTGTACTGTGTAGTGGTAATGGCATGGAAAGGCAAGGACAAAGTGGTAATCGAGGATGAAGACAATGGGGAAGACAAGGTCAAAAGGTCAGTACAAAGTGTTATTGAAAACTTTGTTGTGGGTGGGGAAAGTAAAAGCATAATGAGTTGAAAAGCTGGAAAAACAGTTGATGAAACAAACATAGTTAAAGGAAATGTGGAAGGTTTGATTGAGGAAATGGGGTGGGGTGATGATTTTGATGATATTTATTTCCTTGATGATGACGAAAATGCTGTAAGAGAGGAAACAGACAGAGTGAATCAAGATGGTTGTGACAATATAATTGAAAAGGGAAAACAAAAAGTGGTAATTATAGATGAAGGTGTTGAAGAGGATGACGAAGAGAGTCATCAGAGTGATGAAGGCTCTAATAGGTCAGATGTTAGTGATAATGATGATGATCGATTGGGCCAAGAAATTGTTGATGGGCCTATGCTAGAGCTGACTGTGCTTCAGAGGCCGAGGTAGCAGCCATGAGGCCTCATTTTTTTTGTTGGCATGACATTTGAAGATAAAAAAGAGCTCAAGAGGGAATAGATAAGTATGCTATCACCTGTGGCGTTAACTTGAAAACTGTCCGGAGTGATAAGAAGATTTTGAAGGTGCTTTGTGAAGATGGATGCTCCTTTTCATTGTATGCATCAACATATGGGCTAAGTATAGGGTGGCAGGTGAAGTCGTTGGCCTATGAACATATGTGTGTACGTGTATATAAAAATCCAAGAGCTTCTACTATGTGGTTGGCTGAGCATTTCAAGGAGAAGGTGCAAGAAACCCCTCAATTCAAGACAAAAGAGATGAATAACGAGGTGCAAAGGGATCTAAAGTGATGTGTGAGTGATGGAAGGAAGTTTCAAGGATGAATTTGGAAAGTTAGAGGCTTATTGCAATGAGTTAAAAGTATCAAACAGGTTCGGATGTGTGCGTGGAGGTGAGCACGAGGCGTTGGAACAAGGAAGAAGAATATTCAAGAGGATGTACTTATCTTTTAATGCTTCAAAGGTAAATTTGAAAATTTGTAATATTGTACATTCACTGGCCAGTTTAATAAAATTTGTAATATTATACGTTTTTTTGTAGGTTGGATGGAAAGAAGGACGTAGGCCATTGATTGGTGTAGATGGGGCGTTCTTGAAAGGGAAAGCAAGAGGAATACTATTGACGATCGTGGGGATTGATAGTAATGACTCGTTGTACCCTTTGGCACTTGCTTTGGTTGAGAAGGAAAATGCACTTCTTGGTCTTGGTTCCTACATTGGCTCAGTAAGTCTCGGACTTAGGCAATGGTGAAACAGATTACCATCATGTCTAATATGCAAAAGATAAGTGATAATGTTGATAATTACCAATGTCATCTGTTTTACTTCACTGTATGATTTACTTATGCAACTCTGGAGTTAGTTCTGTTGGACTTTAGTTCTGGAATAGGTAATGGTGAATAGTGGCTGAAAGATTGAAGTACTTAGGGTGTGCATGGTAATGCTCCCAGAATGTGTTTTTTGTTAATTTACATTCCTGGAACACAAATGGATGAGAAATCTGTTTGGTAAATCCGGTTTTTTTGTTCCGGGATGAACCGGTTCAATTTTTGTCTTTGGGAATAGAAAAAAAAAGCGAGAAAATTCTTGCTTTTCTATTTACGGGCACAAAATTAGAATTTATTCCTCAACCTACAACCTCTCTTCTTTCTCTCGAAAACCTTTCGCGGTGTCAACTACCCTCCCACCCCACCGCCACCGCCGCCGACACCGCCACCGCCACCACCACACCCCCCCCCGCGCTGCGCCGCCACCACCCCCACCCCCACCGCGCACCACCACCACCGCCACCGCGCCACCGCTGCCCGCCGCCACCACCACCACCACCGCCGCACCACCACCACCACCACCACCGTCGCCGCCGCCGCCGCGCCCCCACCTCACCGCCACTACCACTACCACTACCACCACAACCACCGCCGCCACCACCACCCCCACCTCACCGCCACCACCACCACCCCCACCCCACCGCCACCACCACCGCCACCATCACATAAATAATTTTTTGAATATAAAAATTACAGAAATAAAAATAAAATGTGTAAACAAACATAATTCTGATTATCGGAATGAAAAAAAAATTGTGTTAACAAACGTAATTCTGATTCTCGGAGTAAAAATAAAATGAGTTAACAAATGTAATTCTGATTCTCAGAACTCTTCCCAGGCACAGAATCAGAAAAAACTGTTCCATCTCAAAAACTGTGCTGGGGAACAGAATGGTTGCCATGCACAGCCTTATTAACTCTGCTTTAACTATAGGATCAAATTCTTGTTTTGCGATATGAAAAATGATCAAATGAATGAACCCTTGTCCATATGGCTATTCTTTGGTGATAATACAATATATATGATTATATACAATTTATGTGTTGCACTATGTCACTTCTTTTACACATTACGTGCTCACCTCATATGATCATTGGCATCCCTTTGATGTATTCATTTGTGGTACGCCTCGTTTTATATACTTATAGTGACCTACATAATTAAAATGATTTATTGTTAATATACAATTTAATTGCATCTTTACTGTTAATATACAACTAATTACTTAACAGATTTTGATTATCCTTTATCTAATTACTTTACTTATTTACATTGCATGTGGCATATGGAAGGGACTGGCTAATGCAGTTGGTGAGATGCTTCCTTGTGCTGAACACAGATTTTGTGCCTACCACATTTATGTAAATTGGAGCAAGAAGTGGAGAGGGAATGTGTTCAAGAAGAAGTGCTTTACTTGTGCATGGAGTTCATTCGTTCAAGAATTCAAAGACAATCTCACATCTCTGGGAACGTTGAAGAAGGAGGCTACGAGAGGATCTTTGTCACTTACAATGTTAACACATGGGTAAGAGCTTATTTTAGTACAAGATGTCAGTCTTGGTTGGTGGATAACAACATTAGTGAGTCGTTTAATGCGTGGATAGATGAGTATAGGTTCTTACCCGTGATTAGGATGTTTGATGGGATTAGATTGAAGATGATGGCTAAATGGGCAAGAAGTGAGTCAATTGTGCTTGGCTGGAAGAGTGATTTCAGTCCTAAATGTATGGATTTATTTGAGTCTAATAGGTTCCTTGCTGTTGAATGTAGAGTATTCTTTGATTAGGGTTATGAGGTTGTAGAGGGACAAGATAGGCACTTAGTTTATCTTTCTAGCGAATGTGTACGTGTAGAGGTTGGGATTTAACGAGAATACCTTGTCAACATGCAATTTGCACAATGCTTCATGCTAAGGTAGATCCAAAATCACAAATCTCACACTATTATCACAAGGACACCTATCTTGCAGCCTATAGAACAAAACTACAACCGGTTAGGGAAAGAAATTTTGGGACAAGGAAAATTTCCTCCCAATGCAACCTCCGCTAGTTGCTAAATTTCCTGGAAGACCTCAAAAGAAAAAAACCAGAACAAACGAAGCATCTAGAAGGAGGAAATTCTCAAAATCTGGTCCTAATGCAAGTGGACCAAGTGGGACAGCTCCTGCTGATATTCCTCAAGAAGGTGGCATTGAAAGGTTGACCAGGCGAGGTAAGAACCACAAATGCACCTGCTGCAAGCAACCTGGGCATAACAAATCTACTCTTACGGAGGTAAGTGATACTATTGTCATTTGAAAATTTAGCTTATTTCAAACAATCAGCCTGTTTTAAACTTATCTATATACTGATTTAAACTTGTTCAATGTCAGCCTCCTATAGCAAACAATGAACAAAAGGGTAGGAAACGCAGGCGCTACTCATCTAAACAACAAGAAGTACCTTCAAATTCCCAGACCTCTCAATAGCCACCTAAACCAAACCAACATACCCAAGAAGCACCTAACAATAGTCAAAGATCCCAACCACCATGCAAGACCAAAACCTTGAATTCATCACACAGTACAACAAGAAGAAGAAGAGGAGAATGTGGTTTTGGATAAGATATGACGAGACCACGGGAGGTAGTGTTTACAATGTAAGTATGTTATTTACCCTTACTATGTTATGTAGTGTACAATGCAAGAGCTGAATTTATTTACCCTTCAAATGTGTTTACACTTGTCTGCTTTTTTTCTTACAGCTTGGACTTCCATTTGAGGTGGTACTCCAAGAGGGCACAGTCCATAAGAAGATACACAACACTGCTGATCCACAAACGAGATTTCCCATCCCAAATGAAAGGGAATTGAGAAGGTCCAGGAGCTGTTCCTTTAGCACAACAATGAAGGATTCAAGATTAATTTAGTTTGATCCCCAACCACTCAGTATTGCTGTGCCATCGGACCTTCCATATCAACCTCCAGGTTTTCAATGGAGAGGATACCCATGTGTGACAACATCGCAACTCTTAGCACAGAGACAGTCACAACTTCAAAGGCACAAAGACAAAGCAAAGAAGCCTACTTAAATGTCTATCGTTGGGTAGATAAATTATTTTGCTTAGTAATGTGTAGTTTAATTTAGAGGCACCTACTTTTGCACTTTTGGAACACTTGTTGTCATTATTTTGGTGTAAATAGGCTTGCTAGCCTTCAGTTTGGTGACCCAATGTATGGGCACTTTAGGAACACTTTTGGTGTAATGTGCACTCTACCAACTGTTATTACTCAATATTACATGCTTGGTTTATTTTGGTGTACAAGAGCTTGGTGTAAATCTGGCCATGAAGCAAATCTGTTTGGTCTGTGCTCATTGTGATGATTGGTTTTAGCTTCTTGCATTACATGAATCAAATCTGATTGGTTTGTGCTCATTGTGATGATTGGTGTAAATCTGGCCATGAATCAAATCTAATTGATTTCATGAATTTGGCAGGGGGTGTGAAAGTGTTTAATGCAGTATAAAGAATCAGCTTGCCTTCTCATTTCTTAGGTTCTTGGCATATTTTGAAGGAATATTTTATAACTTTTCTATAGGACCTAGTGCCTCATCTATGTTGGTTGTTCTTTTTGAAACCTGATGCCTCTTCTATGTTGCCTTCTGCATTAAAATGAAGTCTTCTGCTCATTTACAAAGAAGCCTTCACTCTTAAGATCTCTCTTGAGGATCATATGTTTTTTCTTGTTCTTTACCACCTGTTGATTGCATTCATTTTCTCCATAGAAAGCTTGTCTAGGTGGATTTGGTCGTAATATTTATAAGAGCATTTATAGTTCTGTTTACTTGTCATGTGTACACGTCAGATATAATGTAGCATGTATATGTTGATTGTGGTTCAGATATAATGTAGCATATAAATGTTATAACTTCTATGCACGTCAGTTTTGTTTAATTTAATCTTTGAATGTGACATATTAGCAATATAAGTTACTGGCATATTAGCATTGTTCAGGGATAATGCAGTAACCATATTAGCTTTTCAAGTGTCAATGCCAACGTGAAGAAAAGCCAAGCATTGTAGCATTGCTTCTCAGGGATAAAGAAGAAAAAGATAATGCATATTGTTCAATCTGATACAGTATGGACATATTGTTCAATCTGATAGGACCTGATAGTAGCATATTGTTCAATCTGATAGGACCTGATAGTAGCATATTGTTCAATCTGATAGGACCTGATAGAGTAATACAATCAAGTGCAAATGTGTAATACCCGGATATTTATTATCTGGAATATTATAAATAAATTGGATATTTCTGATAAGTGAAGTTATGACCTTAAGACTTGTGTAAATATAGGCTATTTTTCTAAGTTAAATTCTGTAGGAAATTAGAGAATTTAAGGGCCAAAGTGCCAAAATGACGAAAATGCCCCTAATGGACATAAATAACTTAGAAAAATTATGAAAAATCCTAAAAGGCAGTAAAATGACCAAGTGAATTATGAGAGTATATTATCTCTAATTATGGTAATTTAATAAATTATGAACTTGGAGAAATTGAATAAGAATGCTCAAAAAGTATTGAAATGACTAAAATACCCTTGTAAATCCTAAAATAATGCAGAGGACATGGAAACAAAAATGTCAGTGTAAAAGTTATGAGGTGTTGAGGCATTCTAATTAAGAAAATTATCAACTAGTGATAATAAAGTAATTAGGTAATTGTTGGCTAATTACTTAAGCATAAGCAAAGGAAATTCATGAATAATTATATAAAACCCTAAAATTAGTGGTTTTTGGCTTAAAATTAGTAAAAATATATTTTCTAATTAATTGGAAATTTTTGAGACAAATAGATGAGTTTAGGTATTTTTAAGCCTAAATACAAGAATGAGCCAATTAGGGATTTTTGTGGAATTTTTGCGAAAATTAAAATAAATAAATCATTAAATAATTAATTAAATAAAAAATAATATTTATTAAATAATAAAAAGGGCCAGCCGAAATTGCCCAAGAAAAAGAAAAAAAATGAAGATAAGATCAAATTTAAAATATGTAGATATTTGTATAAAGTTGTAATATTATATAATATAATTAAATATAGTGAATAGTAATGGAATAAATAGGAAACGGATCCTATCTAGAGAACTAGGAATGAGAATTCCAAAGTCAAGGTAAAATATTGATCAGTGGATTTTTATCTTCCGTTAGACTTTTAGGAAGTGAATTAGAAGTAGGTAGAGCATTTTCCTAATAAGACGAAATAGGAAATTACGAGAATAGCGGATAGCCAAGTTGAAAGTTAAGGATTCAAAAGTCATGTTGCGACATCGGGGAAGAGTTGAGAGTTTTCTGGACATATTTGGAATCGGTGCATTCTTGTCCATGGCGGTAGCTTCAGAATTTCGTTCCGAAAGCGACACGTTTTTAGTAAAACTTCCGTCAGTAGGAGAAGGCCTTGACAGTATTAAAAGGTTAGTTAAATTAGACATTTCTAATGAGGAAGGAATTGTCTTGAAATTGTATAATCAGAATTTTGAGATTTTACGAGATTTCGCGAATCGGACACCGACCAGAGGTTTTATCGAGTATAAAACCTTCTTGAACAAGTCGATGACATCATAATTGATGATGCGGTCTTGTGCCACCTAAGAGGAAAGGACGAATTGGACAAGTGGCCCGGTGAGGATCTTGACATTTGGCAAAGGGCTCAGTAAAGCATGAATAGTGTTTTCCAAAAACCTATAAATACCCCCCGTTCATTCAACTCTTCACACCACTTCTCACTAAGCTAGCCGAAATCTAGAGAGAGGAAGAGAGAAGGAGAAAGCCGGGGAAATTTATAGCGAAGCTCTGGGTAAGTTTTCGATGCAGAGCTTTAAGCTTTCGTAGTTCTTTCAATAGTTAGAGTAGTAATGCTAGTATAGCCTTTAATTTTTCAAGCATGATTGGATATCATATGATAGGGCTATATTAGTCTAGAATTTCGAAAATTATCATTGGGTCGAAGTTCTGGCAAAATTTTGGAAAATCGGAGCCAAAGTAACGAAGTGCTGGCGAAATTCCACCGATTAAGGGTATAGGGGCAAAATGGTAATTTTTACCTAAAATGGCTGTTGTGATGTCAAATCACTAATAAAGGTGATATTACTCTTATAGGACATCAGAAACTTTGATCTGCTGCCGTTACGCTGTCCGACGTGCATTGTTGGACGTTTATTTTTTTTCAGTAAACGTGCCGTTTCGCGAATTGCCGGCGTTCGTCAACGGAGGTGCGTTCGCGTCTTGTAACACTAGCTCGATGATTATTGAATGATTATATGTGATAATATGCTATGTGAATAGTTTGGTGCCGAAGGCAAGGCTAGTCTATGTGGGTGTGCCAAATAGTCGCCGGCCAGTACATCGTGACACGGGTGAATGGTGCAGACGGACTTAACGTTACATGTTAGTGTAGTTGTTATTAAATGATCATACGATGTACCGGCTTGATCAATGCTGTAAAATTAGTAATGCCTGTTGTACATATATTGTTTATAAGCATGAGGTTAACCGTTACCTGAGATCCAATGCGCTAAATTGGATCTCAGCTATAGCTCAGTCAGGAGGACCGAGGCGAGAGAGAAGCAAGCAGGCCACGTAGATCGAGAACAAAGGTAGGGAGCTAGCATGAAGACCAGAAGGAGACGCTTTAGCTTTGTTGTACTTACGTTAGATGTAAACACTCAGAGGAATGTACGGCCTTATGAACAGCCAGATACACTATTATCAATGTTATCCAGTTACTCCTTATTATATAAAAAAAAAAAAAAAAATTCTGTCGCTGAAAACTCTGATCAAAACGCTATAAAAACAGTTGTGAAAACCGGGGTGTTACAAAATGAAGGACCTGATAGAGTCATACTATATTTTACTATATGCACTAATCCTATTGTATTTCTTCTTTTCAAAATTAAATAAATTATCTAATGGATAAATTACCAATCTAAATACAGGATTTATATAATGAAAATTCAGTAAGGAAATTGACTCTTTTCTTATTAATTGGTGCTCATATAGATCCTGGATAGGAAAAGTAAACGTAACTAATTTCCAATGTAAATGCAGGAGTTATGAATCATCATCCCATGAAGCAAAGTATATAGCTATTTGGTTTTTTCTGTCTCATCTGACAAAGATTGTATAATATGACAGGATTTGCTGAAGCAATACATTTAACAACTTGAGAAATCACAAAAAACAATACATTACCTACTTTGCATTAACAATACATTACTTTCATAATTAATACCAGTTGGTTGCTTGCTAAACAATGGACTAACAACTACACTACTTTTTGCAAAAATACAAAATACAACTGAACAATACATTACAAATTCATTACAAAAATTTACACAATGTCTAATCCCTCACAATAACATGTAAAATACACATAAACCCTTACAATTTCATTACCACTAACACTACCTAAGTGAGTAACAATGTTGCTAATGCAAGTTTCAACTTCCATTGCCCCTTCTTCACTTCACTTTCTTTCACTTCATGTCCAACTTTCAGCTTCATCACCTCACCTTCAAGTGCAACAAGCTCTTCGTACATTCAAAATACCCACAACCTCCATCCTATAATTTGAGATCTAAACCGAGAGGTTAAAATTCAATAACCCAACCCATTTACAATTATTCCACATCTAACAAATCTTACTTGGTAGTAATTCCGACACCCGTAAAACCTCCTCCTGGGTTTCCTTCTAACCACAACGTCCACCAGAGAGCCAACAAATTGCGATGACAATACCGATTCTGACCTTCGTAGTGTTCCTCGAGACTAGTATGTCTCAGCAAACCACCTTCCTTCGCAGTTTCTCACTTCTCCCCATCGTCGCCGTTGAAGACGATTCCATCGAGCTCCCTCTCGATCTCTCGTTCCTCACGGCTCGTCGCATCTGTGCTCGGCGCTTTGCTCCTTCTTGGTTGAGCGATTGAATGGGGCTGGAAACACGACTTTAGGTTTTCCAATATTGGATATTTGAGTGAGTTTAATTGATAGAACATGTCACGTTTCATTCACACTGGACAAATAATGCACAGTCACTTACCATTAACGGACCCTCAACCCATTTAACGAGGTTATGTGACTTGATCCTATTTTGTAACCCCATAGTTACTTTTGCCCCTTAAAAAAGCACTTGGTGTTGAGTGCTCTTTTGAGAAAAGCCCATGTGTATTTTTGCACCTTAACTCACTTAGGAACTTATGAAAAATCATGTTAGGGATTAAATGGATGGTTTGTCTTTAGAATATTGATATATCTAACAACCTAGCATAATATATTGAAGGATTACTTTGGAAAAATGATTTTCATTAATTATCAACAGGAGATTAAATAATTTTAATAAAAATTAAAAATTAATCTTGACTTGAGAGAGGTTAGTTGATGATTTTAGAACCTATGACTAGCATACAGACTCGTTTAACCAATATAAGCGAATAATTGCATAGTTTTATGAAATACAATGGGGGAATAAGTAATCCTAAGCTTGTAACTTCTTGAAGTAGAATCAATTTTCCATTACTATTGTTTTCATCAAAATTTCTTATTTGACTTACGTGATTTTAAATGAATTAGTTCAACCTTTTTAAGTAAATTTTATTTTAATATATGTAAAATTAAAAATTAAAATAATCTTATAACTGTCCTATCTTATAAGTAAATTTATCGGTTAAAATTTGTAAATTATACATTTAAACTGTTTATATTAAATTAAAGGGAAAATTAGAATGAAGGACCTAGAGGAAAATATATTTATAAAAAAGGACCATAAAAATTGTAATTATTTAGAAAGACCAAATGTAACAATATAAAATTAAAAGTACTAAAATGCCTCTAACAAAATTTTCTACATTCTCTCATACATTCTCTTCCCCATTAAATTTCTAAAGCTAATACAAAATTCTAAGTTTTATTAAATTAAACAATAGTTTTCTTAATTTTCAATTTCACAACTTAAATATCATCTATGAAAAAAATTACACATTCTTCAATTTGTTAAAATCATAATTTTTTTTAAATCAACAAAAAATTCAATTAAAAATGGAATTTTATAATGTTAATAAAAGTCAAGGTGTTTTATAATTTATCATATATATGTTAAACCAAGAAAGTTTGTATGATTTATTTTTGTTTTAAAAGCAATTTATGTGGGTTAAAAAATTCATGTAATGTTATTAAAATTAAAAAATCTAATTAACCTATTATATAATGAAAAATATGAAATAATTTTATTTTTATTTTTATAAAAAGAGCTTAATTGATATCAACATTGACAATATAAATCGGGCAACTCAATGATATAAATTGCTGAAAAATAAAAAATTAAGAAAAATATGAGTTCAACCGTTGTTAATTAAATAATATATTGAAGATACAAAAAATATGATCATATCATGATGGGCAATTTTAGTTTTTTTAATTACAAATACAAGAGATAATACATGAGGTTTGATTAGGGGCAATTTAGTAATTTAAAATTTATATTATGATGTTCGGTCTTTCTAAGTAATTACAATTTTATGGTTCTTTATAATAAATTTTTTTTTTCTAAGCCCTTTATTTTAATTTTCCCTAAATTTAAACAGTTGAGATAATGCTCATCATTGACGAAGACTCACTTGATGCGGAACTTAGTAACTAGTAAGGCTGGAAAATGGGACCATGTCAAAAATAAAAAGCGGACAGAAATTTTACCTTCTTTTTCGAAAGCTGACGATGCCGCAAAATTCGGATGCACATAATTAGGTGCCTAATTATGTGCTCATACCTCTATTAGAGGTATGAGCATATTTTTTTAAATTTTTTTTACATTTTTTATATATTGTATTTATTTAGATTTAGATTATATGACGCTTTCTGGAATTTTTTTGCACCCAGTATCTCAAATTAATTAGCTTCCAGTTCTGCGGTTATACGTAACACCGGTATCATAGAAATTAATTAATTTTGAGATCTGGGTGCAAATTCAAAAGCAACATATAATCTAAATCTAAATATATAATAAATTAAAAAAAAATTTAAAAAAATATGCTCATACCTCTAATAGAGGTATGAGCACATAATTGAGCACCTAATTATGTGCACATAATGTGCATTCGAAATTCTACCCTTTCGTTTCGTACAAGGCGAATTTTGCGAATGCACATTATATGCACATAATTAGGTGCCTAATTATGTGCTCATACCTCATATTTTTTTAAATTTTAGAATTTCGTTTTTGGACCAGCTCCAAAATAAAAGGCAAAAATTTAAGCAAAAATACATATTTAATCCGCTAAATAATAAGACTTCAGTATGCTCTCTTAATTATTAACAGTATATTTTCAGTTTTCTAAATCCAACACCATCTGTCTTAAATAATGATATTTTGTGTTAACAATTATCTTTTAAAAAAGTAAAAATATGTCAGCATTTATTAATGATTTCTTAATCAAACTGCTAACAATATTAGGGTTAGAGGATTGAAAAAACAATTTATAAACTTAAAAGATCAAAATAAAACCTTAAATAAATTTCTATTGCTCTGTTATTGAAATTCACAGCTGCTGCTTCGTTTTCAGCTAGCAACTTCAGTTTTTACAGTAAGTAATCTCATTCGGTTTCGTAGAGACCAAGGTGAACAAAAATCATTCAGATTCTTTTCATTTCTTTCTTCCAGAGGGTTTAATCTGCCTTTTCACTTTTACAGGACAAGCTATCATGATGAAAACACATGCATCAACATCACTTTCCTTCCATGATGATTGGACTTATGATGTCTTTCTCAATTTCAGAGGCAAAGATACACGTTATGGTTTCTCTGGTAATCTTTATTATGCTTTAAATAAAAGGAATTAGCACCTTCTTTGATGATGAGGGAATAAGAAAAGGCGATGAAATTACTCTAACACTGCTCAAAGCAATGGAAGAATCTAGGATGGCCATTTGTGTATTTTCTAGAAACTATGCATCCTCAACATTTTTCCTTGACGAACTTGTCCACATCCATCAATGTATTAAGGGGAAGGGTCGATTGGTTTGGCCAATTTTTTATGAAGTAGAACCTTCAGAAGTGAGACATCAAAAAGGGATCTATGAACAAGCT
Source organism: Acacia pycnantha (assembly GCA_025563575.1). Classification (NCBI taxonomy): domain Eukaryota; kingdom Viridiplantae; phylum Streptophyta; class Magnoliopsida; order Fabales; family Fabaceae; genus Acacia; species Acacia pycnantha. The sequence continues at coordinate 654,055 of JAMWYP010000085.1, forward strand.
TTGGCTGACCATAGAATAAAACATAGGGCTGATGAAAAGAAGATGCAGAGTTGGAAGATAGCACTGCATGAAATAGCCAATATTTGTGGCACATATCACAATCCTAGGTGATTTGCAAATTTAATCCTTGATTTTTCTCTGCCATCTTCATATTAGATCATAAACGAAAATTATAATGAATTTCTTGCATAGTTAACATGGCTTAATATGATTTTTCTTGAATTTGTGTGATGTTCCAGGCATGGTCCATATGAATTCCAGTTGATTGAAGAGATTGTGAAAGAAATCTATAGCAAAATCAAGAGGCTCCCATTTTATGTTGAAAATCGTCTTCTTGGAGTACACTATCGACAACAACAAATAAACTCACGATTACAACTTGGATCTAACGAAAGGGTCACCATGTCTGGAACTCAGAGAATAGGGAGAATGGGTAAGACAGGGAGATATCTATAGCACATGTCATCTAACTCATTATTTTACTTATGCGCATGTTATTCCTTTATCAAATTCGAAACTGAATTCTTGTTACAAGACATTGGAACAGAGATTGTCGGTCAAGAATCACAAAAATAAACTTAATATAATCAATTTTTATATTCTTATCCGGGTGTCTTCACAATGCTTTAATAAAACTGACTATTGATTGGCCAACAATCTTCCAGTTTAGTTTTGCTATAGAATACAGCAGAAAACCATCCTGACTAGGTGCCTTAAATCCTCCCATTTGAAAAAAAGCTTGACGAATTTCCTCTCCACTTACATCCCTACCAATACACCTCCATTTTTCCCCATCCACCCCTCCTCATGACTAATTGGTTGCAATCCATTCCCTATCACATATGGTCTCTTTAAACAGGTTGCTTTAAAAGTCGCAAAATAAGTTCACAACTTCACCTTCTTTCTCAACCTACTCCCCAACACTATTCTTTAGCATAGAAATCCTATTTTTCCTTCGCCTAAATAGAGTCTTAGAGTGGTAATATTTTGTGTTCCTATCCCCTTCTTCTAGCCATCTTCCCCTCGATTTTTGGAACCATAAAATCTCTTCTTGCCGTAAAGTATATAACAACTCCTCCTCTAACTCCTTTTCAAGATTAATAAGGAAAGGATTACTTCGTTTGTGATCTAGGCATTACTGTATCCCATATAACCTATTATAGAGTCTTCTCTTTCGGCCATCAAGCTTTCCAAACACTTCTACCATCTAAGCAAATCTTGTTGTAAAGTTGCAAGCTTAGATGGTGCTTCCTCATCTCCCCCGCCAACTAGTCACCATTACATTGTCAAACTGTTTGTGCATTTTCCACATGCTTCATATATGAAATTACGTTGCCGCCAACTTTGATTTTCCACGGCTGAACTCACCAATAGAGGATGATGATTGGACCTAACTGTGGCAGCACCCTAACTTCAGCCCCTTCAAACTTTTTCTTCCAGCTAACAGAACATAAACAACGGTCCAATCTCTTGAAAACCCTTTTCCAAACCTTCCCATTTTGGTCCCTTCCATGTATAGAAAGGGCCTTGAGTCCCAATGTCAATAAGGCTACAATCTTCAATCTAGTCATTAAATTAAACTTACGACACTGTGTCTCATTTACACGTCCTCCTCCCTTTTATTCCAAAGGTTTTTTTTATATCATTGAAATCCCCCGCTAGTAACTACGGCTCAGAAATATCACATGCCAAATTATAAAGTGTTTCCCAAAGCTGATGCCTCTTATGTTCAGTAGGACTAACATAAATTGTTGTAAAAAGCATATCCTCCCCCCTAGATGCACTTTACAGTGGAGGAATTGTTCATCCCTTACTTTAACATCCACTACTAAGTCTTCCAAATCCCACAATATCCAAATACCTCCTGAAAAACCCTCAGCCTCCATTCTAACTGATTTTTTGAATCCCCAATTTTTGATAATCTTACTTGCATGGCTACCACTTATCCTAGGTTCCAAAATCACAATCAAATCCAGTTTATAACGATATTTAAAATCTCTAATTATAGCTGCAACCCCTTTGCTCGTTGCCATGTGCACATCTAGACGAATAGCTTTACGTACCAATGGAATTTCCCAAATTTAAGAGAAATTTTTTGTCAAAAAGAGGAGCAGGCAAATCTGGGAACCAAAAACAAGCCATCACAGACTTAATTCTCTCATATTTTGGACTAAAATTAAGCCTCCATCGCCCCACACTCCTTACTATTAGGGAGAATGGGTAAGACAGAGATATATATAGCACGTGTCATCTAACTCATTATTTTACTCATGCGAATGTTATTCCTTTATCAAATTGGAAATTGAATTGTTGTTACAAGACATTGGAACGAGAGATTGTCGGTCAAGAATCACAAAAATAAGCTTAATATAATTGTTACGGACCTAGTCAAGGCCCACTATCTCACTAGCCAGTGCAGGGGGCAACCCATGTAGTGGTCACAACCCACTAACTGTGGGACCCAGCCACGACCAGGGCGGTTGGCACGATCCCAGCCACGACCAGGGTGATCTGCACGATCCTTGGACATGCACGAGATGGGAGCCAAGGAGCTAACCGACCAGGTATACTCTATATATATAGACGGAGGAGATAGGCGCCAGGTACACAATTTCTAAGCCCTAACTAATCTACATTCAGTCGCATGGCACACACAGCACCCCTTTAGGCGAAACGCCTGCTTGTGTACCATGATCGCACCTTCTCCTGGACGCTTGCCCCATAATCATACAGGAGGAGCACCTAGATCCTATATCAAATCACCGGCCCTTCTATAGGCCGGACATCTGAGTTCTATACCAGAACAGTGGCGCCGACCGTGGGGATTGGTAAACTTCAATTCCCTTGACCATGAGGATTAGCACTCGTGCTTCTAGCCAGAGACAATCGGAGGCGGACCGAGCCGGAGACCCCGTCAACCACCACGACAACCACCCGTAATGAGCGGCCGATCAACCCATACGAGGACGACCAAGCGGGGCGAAGAGGACCATTGTCTCGGCGAGAGGACCCTTTGGTTCCCAAGCGAACGACACCGTGAGGACAACCCGTCCGACACGGAGTCCTCGCTCCACGAAACCAAGACCGTGGGCCCCGAACTCCAATCCGGGGGTGGCCGAGACATCCCGGCCGCCGAACAGATTTTCGCTCTCTCAAGCCGGGATACTTGCGATAATGAGGCGGGTGGACAACATAGACAAGCGACATACCCTTCACTACGGCGGCGGAAGAGCGGGAGAAAGACGGGCAGTGCTCTTTCCAAGAAGGGCGGGAAGATAGAACGTGGAGAGGACGATGAAGACGAGAGCTCGGCTCGTCGCGAGACAAGCGAAGACGGAAACCGTCAATAGCGGGAGGCGGACTTCCCCGGGCAAGAGTGCCAATAGGAGAAACCCAAACCGAGATGAAGAAGGCCGACCTCTGGCAAGGAACCATCGAGGTGACAGGGCGATTCCGCCAAGTGGGTTCCAGCGGCGGAGGTATGTCAGCCAAATGCACAATAGCTTTTTCTCGGAGGAAATCCAAAATGCCCGGTTCCCAGAGAAGCTAAATTTGGGCGAGTTGACGAAGTATGACGGCACACAGGACCCGACAACTCATTTAGAAGACTTTGACGTTCACATGTCGGTTAGAGGCCTCAAGGAACCGATCGTGACTCGCATCTTCGCGGCGACGTTGAAAGGACCGGCGTTGAAGTGGCTCCACACTCTTCCTTTCGGGTCGATCCACAATTTTGAGGACCTGGCCGAGGCCTTTGAGTTTCACTTCGCAACTAGCAAACGGCAACCAAAATCCCAGTATTCTCTGTCCAAAATCGAGCGGCCGGGAGAGCTGCTCCAAAGTTACCTTGACCGCTTCAATCATGCGGTACTGCAGGTGCGCGGACTCAACGAGGACGTACACGTTCACTTGTTGGTAGACGGCCTCGATAAAGAGTCCCGCCTGGCAGAATCTTTCCTAAAGGAGCGGGCAAAAAATCTCAACGACTTCATAACTCGCTCAAAGAAGTACTTGGACGTTGAGCAGATGCGAATGGCAAACAACCCCAATCCAAGGCGGGACCAAGACAGAACCACCCCTCCCAGTGGTCGAGACTTCACTGATAACAGAAATAGGGACTCCGCGAACGGGAAAGCAGCAAGAGGGGTGGTAAGTTTGATCGGCGGAGAAGGTACGAGAAATATGCGGCCACAGCGTGCCTCGGTCTCAAGTGTGGAAGGAGGTGTCAACAACCGAGATGAAGAAGGTTGACCGACCTCGTCGTCCTACAGAAGATCCGGTAAACCAATCCAAATCTGCGCGTTCCATGATGGGCGAGGCCATACAACGGATGAATGCTACGAGCTCCGTGATGCAATCGAACGATTTGTTCGTGAAGGCAAACTTCAACAATATGTCATAGAGCATCAAGGAAAAGGTGGAAAACGAAAGCCCAAGAACCGCAGCAGGAGTCCCCCCCGAAAGTTCAGAAGCAGACGATAAGCGCAAGGCTCTTGAGGTCGATGACCAATTTCGAAGCGGAATTCGGCGTAACGTGATCGAGCGGAGCAATGGGCGGAGGCGGAGATACTATGAGCGGCGAAGGAAATACCTCAGAAGTCCTATCCGTTAGAGGCCGACCAAAATTCAAGGAACATCATAAGGAGCCGCACGTTCGCCCTTATTTTTCACAAGCGACCTCGGGGACGTTGTCCCCGCCATCGGGATGGGCTAGTGATCACCGGATAGTAGTCAACTGCCGAGTCAGCGGATATTCGTGGGCCGGCAGCTCGGCTGACATACTAAGCGGGAGGCGTTCAAAAGAATGAGCTGGGCCGGGAAGACTTAAAGCCATGCAAGACAACCCTCATCGGGTTTAATGGAGAAACGATCGCGTCAGAAGGGGTTTATCGACCTTCGGTTCACCCAACCTGGTTATCAAATGTGGTAATGGTAAAAAAGCCAAATGGGAAGTGGAGAGTTTGTACAGATTACAAGAACCTGGATAAGGTGTGCCCGAAGGATTCCTACCCAATGCCGAACATCGATCAATTGGTGGACAGTGCGTCGGGATTCCAGCTCCTATCCTTTATGGACGCATATTCCGATATAATCGAGATAGCAATGTACCGGAGGATCGGGAAAAGACGGCCTTTATTGCCGAAAGAGCCAATTCTTTGCTACAACGTCATGCCTTTCGGATTGAAAAATGTTGGAGCTACATATCAAAGGATGATGAACAAGGTCTTTGCAAACCAGATCGGTCGTAATGTGGAAGTGTATATAGATGACATGATCGTTAAGACTTTGGACCAGCAACGTCATATACACGACCTGGAGAAGACATTCGCTAAGTTCAGAACCTACAGAATCCGACTGAACCCGGCCAAGTGTGCTTTTGGCGTCCCTGCTGGAAAGTTTCTGGGTTTCATGTTAACTAACCGAGGCATTGAGGCCAACCCGCAGGTTAACGGGAAGATTGGCCGCCTAACTAGGTTTTTGCCAAAATCGGTGAGAAGGCTTTGCCCATGTTCGAGCTCTTAAAAGGAGGCGTCGGTGGAGTGGAATTCAAAGTGCGATGCCGCATTTGAAGAAATAAAGCAATGTCGGCCAATCCTCCAGTCCTCTCAAAACCTCAACTTGGCGAGTGCATGCACTGTACTTATCCATTGGCGAGGAGGCCGTCGGCGCGGCCTTGGTAGAGAGGCGAGCACGGACAAATCCCAGTATATTTTGTCGCCGCGAACCTGCGAATGCCGAGGTCCGATATCAGAAGCTGGAGAAAGTGGCATTCGCTCTGCTCATTGCGGCCCGTCGATTAAGATCGTACTTCCAGGGTCACCATATTGTTGTTAGAACAAGCCAGCCGATTCGACAAGTCCTACATAAACCGGACCTAGCGGGGAGAATGACAAACTGGGCGATAGAACTCTCCGAGTTCGACATCACCTATGAAGCTCGCCATGCAATCAAGTCACAGGCATTAGCCGACTTCATCGAGAGCTCTCACCGGCTACTAAAACGGATGATGCGGTGGCGGGTGAATGGAAGGTATATGTCGACGGATCGTCGAACATAAAAGGAAGTGGAGCTGGAGTCATCATTGAAAGTCCAGAGGGGGTTACTATTAAACATTCGTTGCATCTTAACTTCCCAACTTCGAACAATCAAGCAGAATACGAGGCCTTGATAGCCGGGCTTTTTCAAGCCAAGGAAAATGGGGCCACAAGAGTTAAGGTTTTCACCAGACTCCCAGTGGTGGCGGCTCGGATCGGTACGTATCAGGCTAAAGGCCCGCTAATGGCAAAGTATCTCCTAAAAGCTAAGGACATAATGTCAGGCTTCGATGAAGCAACCGTTACCCATATCCCTCGAGGAGAAACGCAAGAGCCGACATCTTGTCAAAGTTAGCAAGCACTAAGCAAGTGGTTGTCACCGCACGATTGTTCAGCAAAATCTCGAAGATCCGGTGTGCATGATGGCTATTTCGGTTGAAGCAGACTGGAAAAAGCATGGAGGCCAAAATGTTGGTTCGAGACGCGGCCAAGTATACAATGGTGGAGGATCAACTCTACCGAAAGGGATTACATTCTCTATGCTAAGATGTTTGAACCCAAATGAAGCCGAATATGTCCTGGCCGAGGTACATGGAGGGGCCAACGGTCAGCATATGGGGGCTAAGGCGCTCGCCAGAAAAACCCTTCGAGCGAGTTATTGCGGCCAACGTTAGAAGCGGATTCTAAGACCCTTGTTAGACAATGTGATAGCTGTCAGAAGCATGCCAGAGTTATTTGGGCGCCCCCAGCCGAGCTACATTTCATCTCGGCCCCCTGGCCATTTTACAAATGGGGCATGGACATCCTGGGGCCATTCAAGACAGCGTCCGGGCAACTACGATGGCTAATTGTGGCGGTGGAGTACTTCACCAAGTGGATTGAGGCCGAACCTCTCACTACGATCTCCTCAGCGCGTGTGCAACGTTTTGTTGAAGTCAATATAATTACGCAATTCGGAGCACCAGCCGAGATAGTAACAGACAATGGAACTCAGTTCGCTGGAGTCGGATTCCGCGATATGATCTACGAATACGGAATACAGCATCACTTTGCTTCCGTGGAGCACCCTTGATCCAACGGGCAAGCGGAAGCCGCCAATAAGGTTATTCTTGATAGCTTGAAGAAACGTCTGCTGGATGCTGAAACCTCTTGGGCCGACCAATTACCCTATGTTCTTTGGGGAAACCGAACAACGGCCCAGACGTCCACTCAAGAAACTCCTTATAGGCTGGCCTATGGTTGCGAATCCATGATCCCAGTCGAAATAGGGTTCTTTGTCATGGCGCGGAAGAGCATCTTATCGCAAGGTGAAGCGGCAAATAGTGAGGCGTTGTCGGTCGAGTTGGATCGCGGCGAAGCCGGTCACCGCCACTTGTCGGGACATCGCAATGAAGCAGCTAATCACGGCTCGCTATAACAAGAAGGTAAGACCTCGGACATTCCGGCCGGCGGCTTGGTCCTCGGAAGGGCCGACATTGGGAATAAGAATTCCAGGACGGCAAGCTCGCGGCTAATGGGACGGACCTTATCGCGTCAGGAAACTCTTGAGAAAGGAGCTTACATCTGGAGAAGTTGGACGGAAACCCAATCAAGCGAACATGGAATGCGGACAAGTTGAAAGCGTATTACGATTAGGCCTATACATTATCGGCCTTAAAGTATCTATTTACATTACATTTTTTCATTCAATGTTGGCCTGCTGGCTTTTCTCTTGATTACAATTGTTTTGTTGATTATGAATGAAACTCTCGTTAGAGGTATTTGTTGACTCCCAAACTTTGTCTTGTTCAAAGATGAAATTATAACCGACTTTTCGGTGAAGAAAGTAAATCGGCTAGCTATCGCGGCTCGAACACATATTTACTCCGGGTATCAATAGAAAATGTCATGCGGACCCGATCAGTCAAAATGCTCGGACGCTATCGGGACAAAACCGAACCCGGGCAGGTGGCAATTTTCATTTGCCTTTGGATGACCCGGTTAAAACACCCATATTTTTTCTAAGACAGTGTAAACACTAGCACTTTAAAACGTAATGGTTTCGTCACCAAATGCGCGTTCGCAGACTCTGCTTACTTTCGTATGACCTTGGCCCGGTCAACCACGATTACTGCCAAAGAAAGGTTCTTATCTCATGGTGATTACTAGGTTATCGACAACCAATAATTACGTGCAAAAGGGGCCAAATTGGCCAAAATATTTAATAAAGAGTTTAGACCGGTAACAGAACCGGCCGGAATACACAAGTTTAAACAAAAAAAAATATTTTAACCCACAGGCTTGGGGACAGTCGAGACCTCTTCACCCTGCTCGGCCTCCAGCACGGTCGCATCACCATCTACTCGGGTCTCGGAGACAGCAGGAGGATCCACATAAGGGACAATCTGCCCATCTTCAACGTAGGATCGAAAGTGATGCCCTGTGGTGTTGAGCTCGACCCCGGGTTCAAAGCTTGGATCTGGGCCAGAGAGTTCCTAAACGCCTCTACCATGGATCCTAGCAGCAACTCTTGAAGCCGGGTTACCTCCGCGGTCAGATGCTTTGAGGACGCCTCCCCTTCAGCTCTAATTCTGTCCTTCTCCGCCACAATGGCCTTCAACTCTTCTTCGCTCTTAGCTTGAGCCGCTTTAAAACCCTCAATTATCACATTGGAGTCAGCCAAGATCCCCTGGGTTTCTTTCAGAGTGAATTCCACCTTCTCCAGCTGGACTTCACGAGCTTGGAATTCATTAGAAGCGATCTGTCATTGCTTTAGAGCCTCATTACGATCCGTCTTGGCACGCTTCAGGTCAGCAGCTGCCTCCTTATACTTGTGGTGAAGAGTGAGAAAAGCTTGGGTCAGGCCGGCACCTCTCAGGAAAGCATGTCCAGCAGCCTGAACATCTCGGACATCTATCTCCAGCAGGGGTACGGGCTCTTGATAATGGGGAGGAGGCAAGAGTACGACGCTCAATTCTTCTGTAATCCCCTTACTCCACAGAAGGGAGCGGGGAATAACAGTTGGAGGACGAGGAAGAGCCGAGGTAGTCTGCACAGATGAAGGCCCAACGTCAACCGACTTGGGAGGCGGCATGGCGGCGGTGGGAGAGGATCGGATAGGAGAAGGCTGGTGTGGCGTCATTCGAGGCCGGCCTTGTGTTTCTTTGATTCGGGCGGCTTCGAGGACTCACCAACCTTTGATTTTCCCACATCACCAGCCGACCTCTTTCTTCCTTTGGCAGACGGCTCTGGGATCCCAAATAGGTATTGCGGCCCTTTCATTTTGAGACCTACACAAAACAGAGACATCATTTTAGTTACTAGTAAGGGAAACACAGTACTTGACTAAAACACGGAGCGACGTCAGTATTAAGCAACGGAAATATCATACTCGGCCGCGATTCTAGCTCTTCCTGGTGCTAGGCCTCGTCCGATACTGGGCCACCAAGGACGCGGCCCCAACAGTACCGTGGGCCTTCACGTGGTCGGTTATGGCGTCAATGGCTTTCTTCTCATGCTTCATCGAGTTGGCCGCTCCACCTTATAGGCGCTAAGGAAACGTCATGGTGATCTTTACACCAATACGAGTTAAATTCCCATTCGACTTTTGCAGAATCAAGTCCTTTGAGGAACCAAGGTTGTACGCCAGACTTAGCGACCACCTTAAAAAAGTTACGTTTGAAGTACTTGAAGGAGTCGAGACGAGGGTGAATAGACGCCGGTGGGGTATACCCCGGATGGACGTCCAGCCTTTGAGCTCCGGTGGTTCCCTTCTAGAGCGAGCAGTGTGGGGGGTAAAGAAGTAAAAGAACATTGAGGTGGTGCAAGGCAGACCAAGGGTCTTGCAAAACCATTCAAAGGCAATCACGTACCCCCATCCATTGGGATGCAACTGTGAGGGAGCTACGCCAAGGAATTGGAGGATTGCCGTGCGGAATTCGGAAAATGGAAAACGAATTCGAGCCTGGTGATATAGTCAAGGTAGAAAAGAAAAGGAGTTGTGGCTCCCCTCCTTATGGAGCACACGAGGCTCTTCCTCTTAGGGAGGCAAAAAGAGTAGGAGCTAGTTTCTCGTACGGGAGATTTTCCAAGTCGGCCATGGTCGGCTTGGCCAGATAGGACAGATGCCATGGGTAACCCAAGGGAATCGCTCAACTAAATCCTGTGAGGGCTAGCACGGTTCGCGTTTCGGACCACGACTCTACGGTATGCGAAGAAGAGGATGACGCCATTATACCTACCACAAATAAAAAATAAAAGAAAAAAAGATCAGAATCTTCCTAGCATACATGATGTCAAAAATTGAAGGCGGGATTCCACAAATAAGTAAGATTAAAGTCTAAGTCGGCAGGACTCTGCGATGTGGCTGGAGGAGCCAGGACAAGATTGTGTCGGCAGGAGCCCAAAAGGAAGTCGGCTGTGGAAGAATCCCCGACAGAAAGAAGTCGCGAACATTCGTACAGACAATCATAGCAGGGGCCGATGTAGGAATCCACCTCGGCCCTGGGACTCGAGCTTGCCACATTATCGTACGGGTCAGTTGGGAGGACAGGAGAAGCATACACGTCAGATTTCTTGGAAAGCACCCTAGGATTGGTACGGAGCGAGGGGGAAACGTTCGGACTTCCCCTTACAGACGAGATGCCTTCTCGAATCTTCGCCTGGCCGCCGCCAGGGGCTACCCCCATGCCTCCACGGTGGTGATCGGCTAGAAGGGCGGTTCGTGCAGATTTATCGCCCCAAAGCCACCAACGGGCTGTTCCCGTGACGGTTTTGCGCAGTTCTTCTAGTTCATCGGGGGTCATATCCTTTATGTCCTTCGACATTTAAAACCACTCTCCCAAAGGATTCGGCAATCAATCCACCAACGGAAAAGGTTCACTCGAAAAACGGGGATTTGTGCAAAAAAATGTGGGAATTATGAGTAGGACCACGCAGAAATTCACTTAATGAAGAAATCTAACCAGAGATTCAACTATTTACAGACGCAACTTAGTAGTGAGACAGAGATTACGGAGGCTTGGACGAATGGCCACAAACAGAATGAAGAAACTACAAATCAGAGCATAACCAAAGAAAAAGGTAGGGAAACAAGAATACCTATCTAAGAAACGGGAGGTTGCTCAAGAAAGTGCGAAATAGAAGCAGATGGCTCGCAAGATTGAACTTCCTCGTGAAAGCAGAAAATCAGCAAGAGAGAAAATCTTCAGAGCAAAAGGAGTGAAAGTGCATTATGGAAAAGACTTGGCGGGAATAAAGCTTTCGAAAACCCAAACGACGGGGGCAAAAACGCCTTTTCACTCTGTAGTAAGGGTCACGTCACCCGCACATTTAATGCGCGTCTGTCAGGCATTAAATACGCATAGGCTAGCATCTCCTCGGTTCGGCTTCACGACAGTCGAGGGATGCCAGCTGGTTGAAACTAATGATGACTTAGAGAAGAGGAATCGACGATAGAAAATGCCCGGGAACAAGGGGCAGCGCTCATAGGGAAATGAAAGGACACCGTATACCACGGTTTCCCGCCAAAGTCAAATATCCCGGCTCATAGGAAAGCTGATCCGCTAGAAAGACCTCGGCCCTCGATCGCTTCCTCATATGATCTCGGCTACTATGATGGCCAAAAACTCAATCTGCTCTTGCTCAGGAAATCTCGGATTTGGGGATCTTGACCATGCAAGAAAATATCCGGATACCGGAAAATTGAAAAACAACGAGATCTAGACGATCGCAAAGGTAACCCGAACCACATATCAGGGCAATGCAATCAGAAGACAAGTAATTCTGATGTTCTTTGAAGCTCGGATAGACACTTTATCAAAGTAGAAACGAATGGTAGCAACTCCGATACGAAATCTGGATTCAACAACATATCCACCCCGGCTGACCAGAGATCTGGACAACCCGGCTGGGGGGCAAGGATATCACGTTATCTCGCGATCAACAAAAACTCGGACGTCCGTACTCTAGTCAAACAAACAACTAAACTCGGTAGCTCAGAGACCTGAACAACCGAGCTTGGGGCAAGCATTACGGACCTAGTCAAGGCCCACTATCTCACTAGCCGGTGCGGGGGCAACCCACGTAGTGGTCACAACCCACTAACCGTGGGACCCAGCCACGACCAGGGCGGTTGGCACGATCCCAGCCACGACCAGGGTGATCTGCACGATCCTTGGACATGCACGAGATGGGAGCCAAGGAGCTAACCGACCAGGTATACTCTATATATATAGACGGAGGAGATAGGCGCCAGGTACACAATTTCTAAGCCCTAACTAATCTACATTCAGTCGCACGGCACACACAGCACCCCTTTAGGCGAAACGCCTGCTTGTGTACCGTGATCGCACCTTCTCCTGGACGCTTGCCCCATAAGCATACAGGAGGAGCACCTAGATCCTATATCAAATCACCGGCCCTTCTATAGGCCGGACATCTGAGTTCTATACCAGAACAATAATCAATTTTATATTCTTATCCTAGGTGATTTGCAACTTTAATCCTTGATTTTTCTCACCTATCTTCCTATCGTAAGAAAATTATTGTGATTTTATCAGGCATGGTCCATATGAATACCGGTTGACTGAAGAAGACATTGAGAAAGAAATTTCTAGCATAATAAGTCAGACACGGTAATTTTTTTTTACATCTTTGATTTCAATGTTTTATTTTTTTTTCCTTCTTATAATACTGATACTAATTATTATTATTTTCTTCTCCAGAACTTCAAGGACAGTTCTTCAACATTTCTTCTATAATCATCAACATTCATTCCATAATCAAATATCATCTAGTGGACAACATAATAAGCCTTTGTTATTTACACATTCTCAATATTATTCATGAGTTTCCATACTAATTTTTTCGTTCACTTATATGTATAATTCTTTCATAGGAGAGCAGCAAATGCTAAAAAGGAGGCGGTTGATGGAGGATGTCCATGGCACCTCAGTAAGTGCTTACCTTTCCTATCACTTTATGTACCAATTGTCTTCCGTATTAATTAGCCACATTGCAATTCTTTATATTTTATATCCAGGATTACATGAGTGTTGACCAAGGTCATGTAACCTCAATGCTCTTGCCCCCCCCCCCCTTTCTGTTTTTTAAAAATCATTCTGATGCATACATGTCATTCTCGAAAACATTGAAGGAATAATCATATTTCAAGGTTCCTAATTAATGTTAAATCATGATGCCTTTCTAAATTGATTACTTGCAAAACAATATATATTAAAGATATGTTGCTGCAAGAACTGTTCATTTTAATTTCAATATTTTTTTTATTTGTTTTGGCCATGTTTATTCTGTAATATTAAAAAGTGGAATTTTGGACTGAAAAGAGAATATTTTCGAGTTCAATTTCAGCCCTATTATCTAGGGAAAACTCCAGAAAAATATCTTTAAAATATCATAATTCCAAAGTATTAGTTTTGTTTTCTGCCATGGTTTAGGTATTGACTTCACTTAATAAGCAATTGACAATTTATTTTAATAGAAACACTACTGTAAAAAAGTGCTTTTTATCATGGTTATTATCGACCGTACATGACAATTCCATACCTTCATATATCAAGACGTTATATATGCTCGATACATAGTATTATGTATTGAAGCTTGGTGATATCATGATATGCACAGTGTTGTGATAATAAATTACGAGTGCACATAAACATTGATAATATATTTGGTATAATACATAACGTCTTAAATATATCAGATCATGGGTGACAATTTGATTGTTATAGGGATTAGATAAGATTATGGGCTTTATACGATATTCCTAATAATTAATGAAAACAAATAAAATATGAAAATAATAAATAAACACGTCTTAAAATACCTACATGGGCTTAAGTGCTTACTTAAATGTCCAACCCAAGGAAATACATCAAATAAACAACCCAAAGAAAAGACTCAATAACTTAACCTTGAATGGCCCTCTTATGATACCATAGTAAGCCATTTAGTCATTTGGAAGCTCTTGCATCTCTTCCCAGATGGAAAGCATGGTTGGCCTCATTTCTATATATCTTTAGATTGGGGCCTCACTTGAATTCTCACTCGAGTGATCATGTTGAGTTTAGTTTTAAAAATAGATCACTGTCACTACTAGAAAATGTCATATTTGCGACGGACTTTGCGAGGGAAATTATTTCCCTCACAAATTTTTGACATTTTGCGAGGGAAAAAAGTTTCCCTCGCAAAATGGTGATTTTTGCGAGGGAAATTAGTTTTCCCTCGCAAAAATGACACTTTTGCGAGGGAAAACAACTTCCCTCGCAAAATGGTGATTTTTGCGAGGGAAATTAACTTTCCCTCGCAAAAATGTCCATTTTGCGGGGAAATTGTCTCCTCGCAAAATGGGGGGAAATTGTCACCCACTTTTATGCCAATTCCCCCTAATTTGCGAGGGAAATAATTTTCCCTCGCAATTTTTGTGAGGAAATTGCGAGGGAAAATAATTTTCCCTCGCAAATGTACTTCCTTTTGCGAGGGGAAAGTGTTTTCCCTCGCAAAAATTCGGATTTTTTTTTTTAACTTTTAAAAAATCACAGACTTAGGTTTAGTACTTTACTCTTCTTGCTTCTTGCGTCTTCAATTCTGTCGGAGTCTCACGGTCAGGCGACTCAGGCTCTCCACCCTCGGAGTCTCACGGTCAGGCGACTCAGGCTCTCCACCCTCGGAGTCTCACGGTCAGGCGACTCAGGCTCTCCATCCTCGGAGTCTCACGGTCAGGCGACTCAGGCTCTCCTCTCTCAGCGTCTCCACCCTCGGCTCTCCACCGTAGATCCGGACTCCGTCTCCACTCTCCACCTTAGGCTCAGGCTCTCGACACTCCGTCTCTCGCTAAGACTCTTGGCACTCCTGTAACATCCCATTTTCTAAAGCGGAATTTTTTTCAATCAGAGTAGAGCATTGGAGCGAAAGAGTAACTGATCATAACAAAACATGAACCATAGTGTAACATAGTATTGACTTTACAGTGATCCTACTGTTCAAAAGGTAAGTACAGAAAGCGATAATTAACTTCGGCCGGTAGCCTACTCCTGCTGCTTGTCCCTAGCACCGATCCGTGGTCCTCCGGATCCTGAAGCTACAGCTGAGATTCAATTCACCGCATTGAATCTCAGGTAACGGTTAACCTCATACTCAAATACAACAGTATACAGACAACAGATATTCATAGCATAACAGCAGCATAACATCACATAAGCATATAGCAAATTGCATGTTTGCATGATTGTGACACAGACAGAACATAAGCACGGGGCAGTATGTAAAGTCCTACACAATAACAGTGTGACACAGACAGGACATAAGCATAAAGCAATATGTAAAGTCCCACACAACAATAGCCTGCACTATTCACCAGTGCCACGATCACATGTCCACAGCGCTAGGAAAACTCAAAACGGTGTTACTATGGCTATAACCCGTGTAAGGTTGTACGTATTACGACGACCCTAAACAGAGCCTCGGTATATGAACTATCTATCATGTATATGTATATGAACAGCATCAGATTAGTGTTACAGTACGCGTCCGTACCTTCGTTGACGTACGTAGATGTTTCGCGAAGCGTACTTTCGACGAGAAAGCGGTTTGTCCGACATCGGCACGTTGGACACGTAAGCAGCGGCAGTCGAGTTTCGATGTCCTATAAGGGTAATATCACTTTTATTAGTGATTCGGCATTATAACTGGCATTTTAGGTAAAAATTACCATTTTGCCCCTATACCCCTAATTGGCGGAATTTCGCCAGCACTTCGTTACTTTGGCTCCGATTTTCCAAAATTTTGCCAGAACTTCGACCTAATGATAATTTTCAAAATTCTAGACTAAAATAGCCCTATCATATGATATCTAATCATACTTGAAAAATAAAGGCTACTCTAGCATTACTACTCTAACTACTGAAAGAACTACGGAAACTAAAAGCTCGGTACCGGAAAACTTACCCAGAGCTTCGCTACAGATTTTCCCAGAGCTCCTCTCTCTACTTCTTCTCTCTAGATTTCAGCTGGCCTCTTCAAAATGTGAGAAATCCAAAGGGAGGGGGGTATTTATAGAAACGGAGGAAGGGTTTCGGCCATCGGATCAACTTTGTGAGAATCGATCTGAGCCGTCCAGGGAAAACTTTGGAAACAAGTTTTCATCTTCTCCTCCCTTCCATGACCGACTTCAAGGGGCTGAGGTGGCAGCCCATGATTGGTCCAAAAATGGTGACTCACAGTCACTTTATGCCCGGTCTGGCCGATTTCCCCGATCGGTACCCGATTCGCGTAATTTCGGAAAAACCTCAAAATTCTGATTTACAACATTGAAGACATATTCTCACTTAGTAGAAATGTCGAAGTTAACCTAAATTTTGGTTCCATATAGGGCTCCACGGATCGATCGAAGTTCCTCGTAATGCGTGCCGATTCTGAACGCATTTTCGGAATCATCAACCACGGACAAAAATTCACTGATTCCAAATATGTCCAGATAATTTCAAACTCATTTCTAGATGTTGAGTTAGAATTTATTTTCTTCAGATCCAAAAATGTGCCTATCTACATTTTTCCCTATTTTGTTTTATTAGAAAAATGCACAATCGGCTTCAGAATTAATTTCCGGAAAAGCCTAACGGAAGATAAAATTCCACTGATCAATATTTTACCTTGACTTTGGAAATCTCATTCCTAGATCTAGAGCCAGGAAATCGGGCCATGTATTAAAACACATAATTAGTTATTATAAATTTTAAAGAAGGGATGTTTTCATATTAAATAAACACATACTTTGGTATTACAATATTATATAAGTAATAAATTATAAATATATTTTGTGTAAAATAAGTATAATTATTTTTACCTGTCAATAAAATCATGCCTAAATCGAAGGAATCTGCAGACACATACAAAATTACGAGAGGGAAAGGCATTTTTTCGTGGGCATACACAAAGGAATTCCTTTGTTTAATACTTTTTGAAAAAAAAGGGAAAAAAATATTCTTTGTGTTTATTTGTTTTTATTACGAATTAATAAATGTGTTTATTTGTTGAATGATTTATATTGTTTAGATATTAATGTTGATAACATTTATTTGATAGATTAGAACTTTAATGGTTGCAATTTACTAATTATATTTCTTTGAAAAAAATCAAAGGAAAAAAGAAGGAAAAATAGTTAAAATCTGGAATAGTAATTTTCGGGCCTGTAGGGTGACCACGCCCTGGTACTATCGGGCCGGGCTTTCAAAAACATATGTTTTTCTTACTTCAGGCCCTGTAGGGCCGGCCTGTGAGCCCAGGCCTGTAGGGCCGAGGCCTGTCAGGCGGCCGACCACGATTCCCAGCTCTACCTAGATCTCCAGATAGGATCCATTTCCTATTTATATTATTACTATTCACTCTATTTCACTTTAATTAATTATATTATTAAAATAATCAAACTTATAAACTAAGTTTCCATATTTTTTTTCTTTTTTTTTTCCTTTTCTTGGGGCAAAATTCGGCTGGCCCCTTATATTATTTAATAAATATTTATTTTTTATTTAATTAATTATTTACTTATTTACTTATTTAATTTTTTCCAAAAATTTCACAAAATTACCTAATTGGTCCATTCTTGTATTTAGGCTTAAAAATACCTAAACTCAACTATTTTTCTCCAAAATTTCCAATTAATTAACAAATATGTTTTTACTAATTTTAGGCCAAAAACCACTAATTTTAGGGTTTCATATAAAAATTCATGAATTTCCTTTACTTATACTTAAGTAATTAGCCCAATATTACTTAATTACTTTATTATCACTTGTTGATAATTTTCTTACTTAGAACACCTCATTACCTTCATACTCTTGCATTAACATTAGAATTTCCATGCCTCTTGCATTATTCTATAATTTACAAGGGTATTTTGGTCTTTATTACTTTTTGAACATTCTTATACAATTTCTAGGGGTATTTTGGTCATTTTGGCAGTTTGACCCTTAAATTCCCTGATTTCCTACAGAATTTCAACTTAGAAAAATAGACTATTTTTACACAAGTCTTGCAACCATAATTTCACTTATCAGAAATAGCCTATTTATTTATCAAAATATAACATTTCAGATAAATAAATATGCGGTTATTACACTCCACTCTCAGTGCTCAATAATCTCGATTTGTATATCTGGTAAGTTCTGCAACATTTGTGAGCACCCTGATCCTCTTTTCTAATTTGAAGCATGTCTGACCCTTAGGTTGTTGATTCCGTTGTCGGTTTACTTGTTTCTATGCTTTTCTGTGTGGATTTTGAATTTTTGTCAATATTTGTTTACCAATGTGCATGCTTGCAGAACAATCCCTCTCCCCCTCTCAGTTCCAAGTTTCGGCTATTGATTTTTTTTTTTCCAAATCTGGTTGAAATTAAATTAAACGCCTCTCGGAGAATAAGGCTTGTTGTTGTTGTTCTTGGATTATTTGGTTTGTAATTACTTGTCTCTCTGATATGTGTTATGATATTATAAACAGGTGCAAGGAAAAGATCGCTCAACTGTAAAATGCATAGCCCAGCAGCTTGGTATGGAAGGTTCCTATTTGCTCGTACATACATTGAGCAAATACAATTGGAAAAGATTGTAGATGAGGTTATGGTACGACTATTTCTCATCTGCTAATGCCTTTTTCCTTTGTCAGTGCTCTGTATCTAACTATTGCACAGGCCCTTCCAGATGATTTAAAAACAAAGCTTGGCCTAGATGGTGTCTAGCCCAAAAGAAGCAATTTCTAAAGCCTTTGCAGATAGAATTCCTGTGAGAAAAACGCCCATGAGGTGAAAATTTCTGTGCTTCTATTTATTTTCTGAGATCAAAACATTATTGACACTCACACTGGCTTGAAGAATGCATTCATGTTCTTGTAATTTAATAAGTAGGTAAGTGCTTATATATGTAGATTTAGTCCATAAATTTAACATCTAAGGTATTTTCATTACCATTTACAGTAATCAATAATGTTAGTTTAGAGTTCTGCTTGTAGTGGTCATAATAGAAAATGGAAGATATGTGATGCATCAACTGCATTATTCTTCATAGCTTGTCATGTTTTTTGGAGAAGCACTTTCTTGAAGTAACATTGCATTGTAGTTCAAGAGTTCTGCTTCTTGGTTGAACTATGGAGGAAAAGATGAATATTAGTGGTCAATAGATCATGTCCTTTTGAATTTTGAAGTAAGGGGAAGGCACATGGGAGTTCTGTTAAATTTACTCATAGAAAGGTGTCAATCTTATACTACTTGAAAGTAAGTATATTTTGCCCTTATCTAATTGATTGACTAATGACTAATGACGAATGGGCATCTTCAACAGTGGTATGTCCCGGTCGTATACAAGCCAAATGGACAAAAAGCTACTTAAACATACTCAATATGGTGCCGGCAACAAAGGGTCTGGTGAAAGAAATCCAGATTCCTCCATAGCGCTAACAAATGAGGTAAATGCATTTAAAACAATTACTTCTGAGCATGTTGCAGTTGATTTGAACCTTCACTTGTCTGTCTATTTTCAAATTATTATTCTTTTTTTTTTCCTTTCTCCATTATTTTAATATATTGTCTGGCCAAAAAAAATTCTCTTAATATATTCCACGGGGGCCTTCACACAGCTTTCAGGACAAATTTCTGGTGGTTGTTTAGTCTCCTTCTTTTCTCCTTAGTGAAATAATAACACAAGGAGGGTGCAATAATAAAACTTGACTGGCAACAGAGATTTGGTTTTTAAAATAGCTTACTTGGGCTTTTTAAAATCAGCAACATATGTTATTTGCTTATGGATAGAACTTGAGGCACAACTGGAAACTTGGAGTGAGATGTTAACAATAGAGAAAAGCTGAAAATTACATTGCTAAGAACTTGAAGCTCAGAATATCTTAAGATGGAAAGGAGAACCAATTAATGTAATATAATTGTTATAGTTTTATTAGATTGCCTCACCTTAGTGTTGGTCCCCAAATGAATGTCGCACCATTTTATTAAAGGATATTTGGTTTTGTCTACATGATTTGGAAATGTGAATTAGTGAAAGAAAAATCCTTTTCCTCCAATTTTGAAGGTGTAATGTTGTATGCACCAATACGTTGAAGTCTGGAAATATGACTTTTTGACTAGAGGAGATTGATGAAGATGCTTGCTAGTTCAAACCTTCATAATGTTATCTGAATTGACCAATGCCACTTACTTGTTACTTATTCATGGAGAGATATTATTCAACTATTTCATTGAAAATCTTACTTGGATTACATCATGGTTATGACATGCTTAATTCCTCTAATATGTTTTAAGGTTTCCATCCACTTCCAATAATAGAAGGCTTGTCTATGAGTCTTTGATGTGAGTTGTAATTGTTAAGTTGGTTTTATATGCTATGCTTACATATGTGGTTTACTTTAGCCAATTTTTACTACAGCAATTGGGGTAGTATGTGATCCGTGGTAGGTGAGAAAATCATCCGTTTGATTGAAATATAGTGCCAATTTTTACTTATCCATGGATTGCTAATAGGTGTAAATAAATTTATTACAATCTAAAATGTTTAAGATACCATATAACTAGACAAAGTGGCCAGAAAATTTGAGTTGAACTGAGTGCGTAAGGATGAAAAAGAAAAGTGAGTAAATGAGATCATAGACTTGACTTTGCACATTAAATTCACTAATTTCAGTTTGCTGTTATAATGATAAGTTGGGGGCTATTTTGCAGGAATTTATCAATTTCTAGGCGTCCCCCAGAAAAAAGACATTAAATGTACAAAAAATTGGACGTCGTATCCCTTTTTTGTAGTAGTGACATAATTTGTAATATTTTGTTTTTCTTGTTATGTAAACTCTTATGATTGTTATAGTTTATTTTTATGATATATATAGAAATCTTTTTATTTCTTAATTTTTAATATATTTTTTTTATAATTATTTTATTTTTTCTGATTTTTTATATTTTTTTTTAAAAATAAATTGAAATTTGCGAGGGAAAATTTGTTCCCTCGCAAATCCTCGATTTTGCGAGGGAAAAGTTTTCCCTCGCAAAATTCCAGGATTTGCAAGGGAACAAATTTTCCCTCGCAAAATCTTGGATTTTGCGAGGAAACCTTTTTCCTCGCAAATTCCAGATTTGCGAGGAAAATTCTTCCTCGCAAAATCCAGAATTTGCGAGGAAAATGGAATTTTCCGTTGCAAAATGATTTGCGAGGCCCATTTTTGCGACGGAACTTTTTCCGTCGCAAATTCCGCCGCAAACCAATTTTGCGACGGAAAATAGCTTTTTTGCGAGGGAATTTTTCCGCCGCAAAAAACAGTTTTTTTAGTAGTGTGTCAAATTCACTTGAGTGGTGTGAAAGTGATACTAGATTGGTTGGTCACTCGTGTGGTCACTCAAGTTATTGTTTTGAAACTTATTTTGGAAATTAGTAATCACTGGCAAAATCACTTGAGTGAAAGTGATGCAACTTTGTTGGCTCACTCAAGTGATCAATTGGAATTTTTTTTTTTGGAAAATTCAAATCACTTTTAGTATTACTGTACTGATGTGAAAGTGATGATAAATTGATTCATCACTTGAGTAATAACTCAAGTGATCATGTTAAAAGAATAGATCACTTCCAGTGTGTGCCAGAGTGAAGGGAGATTTTAAAAATACATTACTTGGGTGCTTACTTGAGTGATATGTAACACTAGTGCAAAAAAGAGCTTTAAGACCGCCTCATTTAGACCGGATTATAGAGAATTAAGTTTTAAAAGTATGACCGGTGGCAGTTTCGTAAATATAAAGAACTTTTTGGACCGGATTATAAAGGATCCGGTCTTAAAAATATGACCGGTGGCACTTTCGTAAATATATAGAACACTTTTAAGACCGAATTATAAAAAATCCGGTCTTAAAAGTATGACCGGTGACAATTTCGTAAATATAGAACACTCTGAAGACCGGGCTATAAAATATCCGGTCTTAAAAGTATGATCGGTGGCAATTTCGTAAATATTGTGAGAAGACGCTGATCAGAGATGAGTCCGAGAATGCGATGATTTATTCCTTCGCTTAATTGGAATTATATACAGATGCTAATAAGTAAATAATCTTTAGTTCCTATAATCTAGGGATTACAATCAGGAATATAATTACGAAATTCAAAAAATCATGATCTGCTAACTTAATTCCTAAAATCTCTCTAAGAACTTAATTAAGATGATTACAATCAGGAATATAATTACGAAATTCAAAAACTCATGATCTGCTAACTTAATTCCTAAAATCTCTCTAACAACTTAATTAAGATGATTACAATCAGGAATATAATTACGAAATTTAAAAAACCATGATCTACTAACTTAATTCCTAAAATCTCTCTAATAACTTAATTAAGATGTTTACAATCAAGAATTTAATTACGAAATTCAAAAAACCATGATCTGCTAACTTATTCCTAAAATCTCTCTAACAACTTAATTAAGATAATTGCACAATATAATTGTATATGCTAACTAATTAAATCTTAACTTCCAACAAATATATAGAATACTTTTAAGACCGGATTATAAAAGATTCGGTTTTAAAAGTATGACCGGTGGCAATTTTGTAAATATATAGAAGACTTTTAAGACCGGATTATAAAAGATCCGGTCTTAAAAGTATGACCGATAACAATTTAAGTAAATATATAGAACACTTTTAAAACCGGATTATAAAGGATCTGGTATTAAAAATATACTTTTAAGACCGGTGTTTACAAACAACCGGTCTTAAAAGTGTTTAAAAAAAAAAAAGTTAAATTCACTAAACTCGTTAAGTCCATGAGTGTGCTTGTCTTCTTGGTGATATGACATTTGCTTAGTTATAGATTATAGATTCAACTAGTGTCCCAAGAGCCTCACGAGTCAAATCCTCAGTAAGAATGACATCCTCTTCCTCTAACCTACTCGCAATCTTCGTAAGTCATCCTAAGAGCCACACAATCAAATCCTTGGCAACGTTGGCAGTGAGATGCTTCGAGGGTTTTGCGATGGCATCAACTCCAATCCTCAGCAACGGCACAAGCGTCATCGCCGAGGATTACGGGCGACGGCGACTCCTTCCTCTTCGATTTATGGCTCCTCCCAAACTGCCCTCGCACAGATCCGACTTAAAATCAAACCCAGATTTCTTCTTGCTTAAGTTTGTTTGCTCCTACCTTGACCGCTCCTGCTCAAATCTGGACTTTGATTTTGGTTGCTTGAAGCTTTGTCAGGGTCGACAAGAGGATCCTACTTAGATTTGGTTGCTTTAAGCTTGTGATTTTTTTGTAGATCTGGACTTCAATTTCACCTCTGATTTTATATTGATTCAAATTCGATTTCCATGGTGAATGATTTCTATTTCTTATTATGTTTTCTTATTTACGGACTTTGTATTCATCTTTTTTGTTTTTCTTGGTGATTTGGGACCGGTTGTTTCATTTGAGATTTTTTTTTAAATTATTTTGAAACACTTTTAAGACCGGATATTTCAAAAGTTCGATTTAAAAACGATTATATATTTTTTAAGACCAGTCGTTCATCTGGTCTTAAAAGTTCTGACTTTTAAGACAGACTTGGAACAAGGCGGTCGCAGATCCGGTCTTACGATACCTTTTCGTCCAGGTCTTAAAAGCGTTTTTTGTACCCGTGTAAGGATTTGCATAGCTGGCTCAATCACTGGCAATGTGCTAAAAGTGACAAAGTTTGGACACATCATTTGAGTGCTCACTCAACTTATCAAGTGATCCAATCATTTTAACATCACTGGAGTGCTCGCTCAAGTGATTAGCCATTATTAGCTTTTAAAATGGTTTCCCAGTTTTCAAAATTAAGCACATTTCTCCTTCAAAAATAGTATCCCTATGATTTGTAATAAGGGGATTTTTAAAGTTAGTTAGTTTAGATAATTGGATGAACGATATTAATCATAAGTGGCACTAGCTGTTTAGGAGTGGCCCTAGCCAAACATGGCCTTAGCCGTGTCTGATGATTAATGAGCCTTAAGGTGGTAGGTGCCTTGTTTTAATGAACCCCTCTATTGTCTATATATATGGCGGAGTATCCCTATTGTAATTCATAATTGCTTGTTACTAACGGCCTACACTATTCAGATTAGGTCTTTCCTCTACTCTCTTATACTAATTGTTCTTCAACCCTTTTAATCTTCTTTCTCCTATAACCTATGTAACACCCCATTTTTCAAAGCGGAATAATTTAAAATTTATCAGAGTAGAGCATTGGAGCAGATAAGAGTATGAGTAACTGATAAGTATGTGTCCAAAAACTAACTGTGGCTTATCCGGTTGTTCATAATAGCGGTACAATTATTCGAGTATCCAAAATTCTAACTAAGTAAGAATATACATATCCAAAATAATACTCCAGCCGAGTCCTTACGCGTGCTGCTTACCCTTGTCTCCGGCTCCTGATCCTCCAGATCCTGAAGCTATGGTAAGTGCTGAGATCCAATACCCATCGGATCTCAGGTAACAGTTAACCTTATGCTCAAATAAAACAATATATGGCAGATAGATATTCATAATATTACAGCATACCATACATAGCACACAACAAATGTAAGGCTATAACAACACAACAGTACATAGCACACAACACATGTAAAGTTATCCACTTTTGCACTAACCAGTGCCACGACGGCCTCTCGTGTCCTCAGCGCTAGGAAAACAATCTTACAGTATTATCAAGACTATAACCCGTATAACGCTGAATGTGTAAATAGTGACCTCAGACAGAGTCCTAGTCACGATGTATGCATGTCCCAAGACAAAGTCTTGTTCATGACTCTATGAAATAATCTATCACATATAAGTATACAAGAAGAATTAGGGTAAGAGTTACAGTACGCATCCGTAGCGGTACGTTTGTCCGTTCGGTACAACTTCTACTTTTCCCAGATATCCTATATTAGTATCACCGCATTATTATCTTGAAAATAATATCTTAAGAGATATTTTAGCCACTTTTGACCTTTTTACCCCTGGTGGATTTGATATTCCAATTATACCCTTACATTTCCTAAAAACGTTATTTCAGCATTTCTGGGCAGATTTTTCGATAACTTTGAAAAATCATTATTAATTCCAAAAATATCTAAATAAGGTGCTTCCAAATCCAAAATTACCCTTGATAAGTCTAATTTATAGTAAAAATAACGGCTTTAACTTGAAATCACTGAGTCATTCCAAGTTTAACATTTTCCAACCTCTATCCAGAATTTTCCCAGAAAATAAGACCCAACTTCAAGAATTTCTTTCTCCTTCCAAAAAACTCAAAAAACCACATATATTATATATTTAAAAATCCCTGTACGTCTACTTTGTTCATGAAAAATTTCATGATTTTAGGACTTCGTTTAATACATAAAATAACAGTTTTAATAACACTGCCTCTGGAAAACTCCCAACCGTAAATTTTTCCAGAATTTCGCTACTTTGATCTTCCACTTCCAAAAATTTTGCTCCATCATATTTTCCATCAAATTTTCGAAATAAAACCATTTTTAACCATAAAAACATGAAATCAAAAATATATTGGAAGATTAAAGATCAAAGCACCACTTATCTATGAATTCAAAGCTAGAACTCCAAGAACTTACTTGCTTTTGCTTCAACTCCTTCAAGCTTTCCTCACTCACTTCCTCTTCTCTATATCCAGATGCTATTTCTTGTGTTGGTGTGAATAATGAAGTGAACCCAAGCCTCCTATTTATAGCAAATTGCCTAGGCTTATGTTTGGGTCCAAACCACCTTCTTCTTCAACCAAACACTCCCATTCCTCTTGCCAAACACCTCTTATTCTCCCTCCAAACACTCCAAACCATCCTCCCCTCTCTCTCTCCTTATCCTCTTCCATTTCTTTAAAAACCTTATCCTCTTCCAGTTGTTCCCTTAATTATCCCATGTGCTCTTTATTAGAGTATCTTGATCAAATCTTCCTCCTTTTCTTCATCAAGCTAGCCGTCCCCCCTCCCCCTTCTTTGTCTTTTAAATTGTGTTTTCTTTTGTTTCTAATAATAAATACTCAAGCCCCCCATTGGTCCTCCAATTATCACATGGATTTAGGTTAATAATGTAATTAATTAAGGCCATTAGATTCCACTTTATTAGATTTAATCTTGGCCTTCCATTTGTGTTAGAAAAATCCTAATTACTATTGAAGATCTTTATTTCCAATATCACATGTGCTCATATCTACATAATATCTTGATTATTAAACAATTTTTTCCTCTCTCCTCCCATGTGCATTCGTCCCTTTTGTGGACTTTGGGGGATTCAATGTTTGATCCTAATTAACCTTCCTAATGTAGTGTTTTATATGCCATTAGAAATAATTGACATGGTGTGATTGGTTCCTTAATTCATTATGATCAATAGAAACTCATTCAAGGCTTAATCTTGTCTTTTAATTGATCCTTGTTTTTTAATTAAGACACTCCTTAATTGTTGCTTCTTAATTTGCCTCTTGATTAATTATAAAGATTTACACAATTATCTAATTATTGAAAACTTAATTGCCCATTAAAATTTGTTAATTTCCTTTATTTAGTTTAGGTATTTCCATACCATTTTATTGCTCTTTTTGATTATATTAGGACTATGCTTTAATATGATAATTTTATGGTATTTTATGATCCCTAAAAGAAAATTAAAAAATTTGGTCTTTGGTTAACTTAATTCTTAGAGAAAATTCCCTAAATTAAAATAAATAAGTTACAAAATTTTGAGATAACATATTCACTTTTATTTAATAGTTATTATTTATCAAAATATAATATTTATGCTAAATAAATTTTTTTGGGTATTACACCCTAATTCCCAATTCTACTACATTCATATTACAATTAGATATCAGGCAGATATACAATGTTACCTTGACAACTATACTTTTTTTAGCTCTTATATAACATTAAATTACACATTTAACCTTTATTCAAGAAGGCCATACGTTACAAAGTCCCTGAGAATCATTTTATCTTTTGGGCACTTTCGAGACTCTTGTTTAATTAGGCTTGGTAGCTTGTTTTTAATTCATGCTACTTCTTGAACTTTTAGGCCCAAAATATGACATATGACATTCTAATTCAACTACAGTAAGATTAGTAGCCCTTGAACCACTACCTCAACTAATTTCAGTATATATATTTTTGAAAATTTATTAGAAGATTTTTGGTGAATCATTCTTAAATATCTTTCATAGGATATTGACTATGAAAGCAAAATGCAGAGACGAGAGATTGAACCAGCTAGAAGAAGTAGAACAAATGAAGATTCAATTTTTGTAAGGAGGCCAGAAGATAAACGAGTTTGTTGGACACAAGAAGTTGAAGCTTTAACCAATGATGATCATCCAGTGAGTTATGAAGAAACTTTCAGACTTGCAATGAAATTTCTTAACAATTTTGTTGTCAAGTGGACAAGATACATTTACATGAAAATAGGATAATTGACTTGTTTTTTTTTTTTCCATGTTTGCATTATCAGGTGAGCAGACAGGACTACAGATTTGACTCAAATGGCAATAATAATAGCTTAACATGGGATCCAATGGAATGCGAATATGAAGGAACAAGTCACAATAATCATAATAAGGATCCTCGTGAAGAAAGAAGAGATCATCAATGGACAAAGAGGCTTTTGTGTTCTGATTCAACTACAGTAAGATAATTGGCCCTTAAGCCACTACCTCAACCAGTTTCAGCATATTTATTTTGAACATGAATATTTTGGTGGATCATTCTCAAATATCTTTCGTAGGATATTGACTATGAAAGCAAGACGCAGAGAAGAGACATTGAATCTACCAGAAGATGTACAGCAAATGAAGATTTAGTTCATGTAAGGAGGCCAGAAGATAAAAGAGTTTGTTGGACACAAGAAGTTGAAGCTTTAAACAATGATGATGATCATCAGGTGAGTTATGAAGAAAATTTTAGAGTTACAATGAAATTTCTCAACAAGTTTTTTGTTAAGCGAACAAGATACATTTACATTACAAATATGATAATTTACTCTCTTTTTTTCATGTTTGCTTTATCAGGTGAGCAGACAGGACTACATATTTGACTCAAATGGCAATAATAGTAGCTTAACATGGGATCCAATGGAATGCGAATATGAAGGAACAAGTAATAATAATAATAATAATAAGGATCCTCGTGAACAAAGAAGAGATCATCAATGGACAAGGAGGCTTTTGTGTTTTGATCTCTTCACTCTTGTTGCATATATATGCTTTTGCATCTTCCAAAAATGGTAATTCATATGAACATAAGTCTTCCATCTTATATATATGTCTCGTTTTGTTAATCTTTCGATCTGTTGGTTGTATTTATCAATATTCATTTTCTTTCCAACATTTTTAAGCTTTATGTTTAAAAAGAAATGTATTGCAGGTAACATGCATGGTTGGATTCAAGAAACTGGAAAAGCCACTCATCAGAAGGTACAACAATGAAGATAATGCCATCTCAAGTTATATTTGAGCTCATTTACAAGCACAAGAATTGATAATAATCAATGGACTCTTAAATTTCAACTCTTTTTGTTTTTTGCTGTGTAATTTATGGACTTTGGACTCTTTTTATAATTATTTCAGTTTCCTCAGCTTTTTGAATTCACTAGCAGATTGTTTGATGAAAAATTTATAGGGAAAATTACACTCAGGTCCCAAGGAAGGAAAAAAATTACAAAAAAGTCTATTGAAATCACAAAATTACAGAAAAGTCCCAAGAGACATTTTCTTGTAAATACATGCATTTCCTGTTGTAAATACATATATTTCCTGTTGTAAATGATTTGAGACTTTTTTGATATTATTTGTATGGAATGAAAATCCAGGTTTTTAAATATTGTTGTAAATATATACATTTCCTGGTGTAAATACATGTATTTCCTGTTGTAAATGATTTGAGACTTTTTTGATATTATTTGTATGGAATTAAAATCCAGGTTTTCAAATGTTGTAAATACATACATTTTCTAATGTAAATACATACATTTCCTGTTGTAAATGGTCAAGTGTTTAAATATTGTTGTAAATATATGCATTTCTTGTTGTAAATACATGCATTTTCTGTTGTTAATACAAATAATATCAAAAAGTCCCTTGAGACTTCAATTTACAACAAGAAATGCATATATTTACAACAACATTTAAACACCTGACCATTTACAACAGGAAATGTATGTATTTACAACAGAAAATGTATATATTTACAACAACATTTAAAACCTGGATTTTAATTCCATACAAATAATATCAAAAAAGTCTCAAACCATTTACAACAGGAAATGCATGTATTTACAATAAAAATTCCCTTGGGACTTCTGGGTAATTTTGTGATTTCAATGGACTTTTTTGTAATTTTTTTCCTTCCTTGGGACCTGAAAGTAATTTTCCCAAATTTTTATTCAGCGATTTACATTTATTGTTTAATTTTCTATTCTACCCACATTTTACATAAGGTCTCTCGTAAATCATATATATTACTCCATTCAATTCTCAATATAAAACATATTTACTTTATTTAATCAGATTAGAGATCTTAATTAAGTTAATAAATATGACATGTATTTTCTAAAGCACCCTAGCAATTTTCCTTAATTTCTTCCTTTCTCTGTTGTTGAGGGAGCATCAATAGGAGTAAATTAGGAAAAAAAATTGACAAATATTAAAAATATGCCTTATATTTATGATCAAATTTAACTTCTCAAATATATCCTATATTAAAGGCTAGAGGTTAATATGGTGATGATAGAGATGATCATGGACTAGACCAGACCAGGTTTGGCCAGAGCTCGAGCTGGACTAGACCGGTCCAGTAGACTGCCTGGACTAGTTCAAGAAGTCCAGGACCTAATTGATTGTTTTTTAGAATTATTCATTTGTAAATCCATTGAACGCTTCCCATTGCCCTAGTCCATAGAGGTTCGCCGCCATCAATGGCAACCACAATGGCCATTAACACCAGATTCAAGAACAAAAATTGAGAGAAGAAGGAGAATAAAAAATATAGTAGACAAAAATTGAAGGAAAAGAATAACCAATACATGACTTACCATTAACAGAACGAATTGAATAGAATCGCAGAGAAAAAATATCCAAGTTGGAGGGAGAATGATTATAGATCTGCAAATGAATGCCAAAGGAGGGATAATGATTCAATATCTGAAATTGTTGGGTCACTAATTTTGCCACTGCTGCCATCATGTTTTGCAAGTGAGTTTTGAAGAAGGGAGAACAATTCCAAATCTGAAATAAGATTTCGCACACTTCAACTACCTTTAAATACCAACAATCTTCCAAACTCTAAAGACTCCAACCTTGACTTGGACGCCATCAAGGGTTCACGGTGTCAAACTTGACTATGGCAGTGGCAAAATGTTGTGGGCTCAAGTGGCTCTAACTCCAACTAGGATGCCTCTAGCGATTGCACGTTATCGAACTTGACCATGGCAGCGGTGAGGAGAGGTGCCTAGAAGAGCCAAAGAGGATAGAGGATTGAATCTGAGCTAAGGATTGAGGTTGAGAGGGAAAGTGACTGTGAGTATGTGAAGTGCCTGATCTGAGTAGGTATACTATAGAGTACATAATAATACCTATAGAGTACATTAGAATATTG
The DNA here is from genome assembly GCA_025563575.1 of Acacia pycnantha. Taxonomy (NCBI): domain Eukaryota; kingdom Viridiplantae; phylum Streptophyta; class Magnoliopsida; order Fabales; family Fabaceae; genus Acacia; species Acacia pycnantha. The sequence goes on from JAMWYP010000085.1 coordinate 684,733, forward strand.
AGAATACTATTGGAGTGCAAACGTGCAGTGTGACAATTTAAAAAAATAATAATAAAATATTTGGCCTAGATTGGACTAGACGAAGGGGACTAAGCCCTTGGCTTGAAGTTCGATCCAGCTCGAGCAAGCCAGTTTGGTCATGTTTGCCCAATACTATCTCGGGCCTTTTTTTTCAACATGATTTGGTTGGGTCGAGTCAGACTCTTTGGACCTTGACTTTTTACTCATCCCTAAGTGATGTGTTAGACCTGGCTGTCACCCAAGAGGGGGTGAATTGAGTGTTTGATAAAAACTTTTCAGCTTTGAAAATCTTTTCGCAACTTATTGAAAGTAATTTTATGACAGTAATGATTTATAAAGTAATAAATAGTCATTCAAATATGTATGATGGGAATATAAGAGATAAGGGAAGAGAATATGCAAACAGAGATTTATATTGGTTCGGTCAATCCTTGACCTACGTCTAGTCCCCAAGCTTCACTTAAGATTTTCAATCCACTATCTTCTTTCAACTTGATTACACGCTCTGTACTCGAAGTAATCCTCTCACCAAGATTCACTCCCCCTTACAAGCTGTAATCAATACACCCACTTGATTACTCACTTTGTACTCGAAGTAATCCTCTCACTAGGATTCACTCCAACTTACAAGCTGTAATCAATACAATGGGTTTCCTACTCAAGATCACCCAATCTTGAGTATCACTCAGATAATGATATGATGATTGCAATGAATCTTCTCTCTCAGAAGTAAATGAATATATACTGAAGTACAATACAAATCATTTCACTCTCTATAGAAGTTTATATGATCATTGAGATAATCAGAGAGTAAGTGATATGAATATCAGAGTATTGGCATTTCAAATATGTAAGCTCGTATCATCATCTTTCTCCGTATTAAACGAGTCTCTACTTATAGACAACTGACATTAGTCCATTGAAGCATTGGTCCGATGTAGAATATTACCGTTGTAAATTTCAGTTCGTTGGAGAAATAGAAGTTGGAGCTTCTGACGTCATCATCTGCTTTTTGATAATCTGATGTTAATCCTTTGTTTGATCGTGTGAAACTTGTAACATCCCCATTTTTCATGCGCCTCAATGTGGATTCATTTGCATATATGGATTTTTATTATGAAGTTATGTGTTAATGAATATAGGTTGTTGCGTGAAATAATCAAAATAAGATTAAGATGTGGTCGTGAAACTACTTGTTATGTGTATTAAATTTGGCCAAAAAGGAATGAGAAGAAGTTGTACAAGTATTATTAGGAATTAGAAGAAAAATTGAAGCAAGGTTAAAATTTCAATTTCCACAAAAATTGTGCCGTATGTCCCATAATTATTTAGAATTTATGGGTACATGAGCATGGGGTACAAGTTAACAAAGTGGGATAAAATCATCCTAAGAGAGGCTTAAATTTTTGGCCCAAACTAAGAGGAAAAAAAAAAAGAAAAGAAAAAGAAAATGGCCAACACATGTAACTAGGTGGTTGGATTTTAACATGATGGCAAATTGGTAAATATAGAGATAGTTGGAGGTTAATTTTTTTTCCCCTTCTTTCATCTGCCGAACTGGACCCTTTTATTGACAATAATCCAATTCTTCCTCCCCCATTAGTTTCGGCCAGAACTCAGAAAAAGGAGAAGAGGAAGAGACGAAAATTTCTTGGGGAAAATAGGAAGGAAAACTCAAGAATCTAATAGGTAAATCTCATGTAATCTCTTTCATCTCTTCTAAGCTCCCTTTTGCAACTCTTCATGACCCAAAAATCTGTCTTCTTATGGTGTTCATGAAGGGGAGGTCGAAAATTTTGGTAAACAATGAAGAAGAAACTACAAGAACCTCAAAGGTCAAGCCAATGTTAGTGATTCTTGAACCTCCTTGGAATGGATTTGTGTTGGTGAATTGATTTGGGATGGTATTTTCTTGTATTCTTGAAATGTTGGAAACCCTAAATGTACGGGGAGTTGCTGCCCAAATTCTTAGATGGGTTTAGTGTATGATTAAGGGTTCAAACAACAAATTAGAAATGATTATGGACTAGGTTATGATGTTACAATGGAAATTTGAGTATTTGTGCTTAAAGTGTGATTTTCGTCCAGCTGAATTATGATGAGGATCTGAGTTGATTTTGGCATTTTTGAGGGTTCTAAAGTGTTTAAAATGAGATTTTGTATGGGGTTGAACTAGGATCATAATTTTGGAAATACAAATGGAAGTGTGAAAAACGTTGGACTGCTGTTTCTGGAAATTTCTGTGGAATCAGTCACCTTCTTCATGATATTTGACCTAGTAAATGGACTCTAAAAATTATGAACTTTTACGGGGAGAAATTAGACATCTCAAGGATCAATTTGGTATATAATTCGTAGTTTTATGAATTTTTTTCTAAGATAAATAAATGTTTCAAAATAGCCCCTGAACACTGGGAATTATTTCGGACAGCAGGGGTATTTTGGGCTATGGATACATTTTCGACTAGGTCTGGCCCAAATGAGTATTTTTTGTTGAACATAGACATATTAAGGGTCTTTTGGGTTTTGGAATCAACCCAAAAGGAGTTTTCTAGATTTAATTATGAATTTTTGAAGTTGGCCTTCTACTTTTCAGATTTAAGACGGAAATTAAGAATATATGGGCCCAAATTAAATTCCTTAATAAGAAAAGGAATTTAGTGAGTATGGACACATTAATCGGGATTATTTTAATTTACCAAAGAAAATATTCATTGAGGTGGAATTAATTATATTTTCATATTTTATTATTTTAGGGATAATCGTGATATTTTGCACCACGAAGGTTATTGTTATCTGTAGTCGACTGCCAGGTAGTAACATTAATCCTCATATACTCTGTGCGACGTGTGTATGTATGTTTTACCATATATATTGCAAACATTTGATTATCATTTATTTCCGAGTGCTATGGAACCGGAACATGCTGTGTGCATAAAGGGCTTTCTTTGTGTCTTTGTGCCGGTGGTACATCTTTGTGTGCTATTAAGACCACTGCAGTCTGTGCTGTTTGCTATTAAGACTGCTAGTTCCGGATTTGGCTGTGTGCCTTGATACTGAATGTTATGTAGTAGTTGTTTATTTATGGCTTTTCTTACATGCATTATTTATACATTTTATATGAGATTAACGGTTACTCTTGAAGGTGGAATATCACCTAGAGGGGGGGTGAATAGGTGATTATAAAAATTCTTTCGCAAATTACTCAAGAACACTTAAACAGAGAAGGAAAGAAGAATAATGAACACGAGAGGTTTATACTGGTTCGGTCCAACTCTTGACCTACGTCCAGTCCCCAGAAACTCTCCGGGATTTCACTATCTTAAATCTTGACTACACACTCTGTAACTCTCGAGTAATCCTCTCACTTGGACTTACTCCTCTTTACAAGTTGTAATCAAAGACACAGACACAATTACACACTCTGTAGAGATGATCCTTTCACTCGGACTCACTCCCCCTTACAAGTTGTAATTGTACACCCACACTTAAGGTTCCACAACCTTAAGATTTACATATAAACAGATAATCGAATAGTGTTTAAACTCCTCACTGAGTAGATAAATGATAAACACTGAAGTACAGAATATATCCGAAGATATTATGTGAAACTAATGAAACTGTAATATGTTCGAATTGAATGCACAGCGTTTTTTTTTTTTCGTCAAGTTGTGAATTCAAATGCTTCCCACATTTATAGTTGTTGCATTATATGTCCGTTGGTGAAGCTCGAATGTTTCCGTTGTGACTCTTGGATATAGCCGTTAGACACAGAAGCAGGATGACTGGAAATATTCGAACGTTGCTTCATTAAATGCTCTCGGCGGTGACGACCTTGTGCAGAGAGATAATCAGAGTACAAGCTAGAATAAGTTATCCTCGAAGAATGTCTTTCGTCTGCTGTGTGGTTTCTTATTCGAATGTAGCTCTGTTTTTCTGACTTCCATTTAATGCTTTGCCACGTTGGATTTGCTTTTCACGTGAGTTTATATTTCACCTGGTTAATCACTTCAAGACTCAACTAAAATGTGATTAGTCATGATATAAATGAGTTTAGATGTGATTAATAAACAATGGAACATAACCCACAAACTTTCAGAAATGATTCAAGCTTTCTAAGTTCTTCGTAAATTTTCCAGAAATGGTATTCTCAAGAGTTGCTTAGGTGTTCTCGAGAATTAAGTCTTAAATTAAGAATTAGAGAAACAAACCTGAAGCGGTTCTCGAGAATGCTCTATTACTCTCGAGAACTATATACTCGAAGTTTATATCGTGAAGAACATATGAAGATATTCTCGAGAATCATTTTAATATACTCGAGAATCAGACGCTAATTAATCTTCGCAATTGCATATCATTCTCGGGAGCTTCTTACCTGTGCCCGAGCATTGTACCCATTCTCGAGAATCCATTAATCATTCTCGAGAATCACTTACTCATTCTCAAGAATTACTCATTCTGATTGAAGATGAATATTGACGGGGAGCAATCACGCACATACACTATAGGCACATTCTCGAGAATCTCAAGTCCATTCTCGAGAATCATATCAGAAGTTGATAGCAAATTTGTCAGACCACTCATGCTCAGAAAGCTCTTCAAGTATTCATTGCAATTCAAGAGTAATCTGCTCCAAATTCGTTGTGATATCATCGGATGAATGCGTGTTGATCTTGACCAGTGTTCTTCAGCATCCTGAAATGACTATCCAATTTCGAGGGCCATAAATCTCTGGTATGAACTCAGAAGTTAGTAAATTATATATCCCTGGAACTCTCTTTATGTCTACTTTCATATGCCACTGATTTCAGCTCAATTGGATTTGTCGTTTGCGAGATATACTCAAAATAGTGAAGGTGGGTCTGGACTGTGACGTTGATTTCACTGTCATCTTCAAATATCCATAGCTCTCTCATCTGACCTCATTTGGACTTTTATTCTATGTCTAAATGACGCATTGGAAGTCTAGTTTATAAAAAAATTGGTTTCACCTCCATCCGATCTCTGGTTTGGGAGATATCGTTGAATTACCAGAGGCCGCCTGAGCTGAACGTGAAACAGAGCTGAACAGAGTTGCTCCATTCTCGAGAATTGAAGAGTCATACTCGAGAATTGCACTCATTCTCGAGAATTGAAGTATCATTCTCGAGAATTGACAGGATTTTGTGCAGGAAGGAGTTGTTCGTGTACCATACTCGAGAATTAAAGTCCCATGCTCGAGAATTGCACTCATTCTCGAGAATTGAAGTATAATTCTCGAGAATTGACGGGATTTAAGCACAAATCTTCCTGAAGCTCGTTTTTACTCATTTTAACTCCGAATTAAGTCGTTCCAACTTCCATATCACCGTGGAGACTTCAAGAATCAATCTAAAGGCTTTAATAATTATTTTCTCAATCCATTCTACAAGTTCTTCCATCTTCCATATCCCATCTTGATCATTCTTCATCATTGGAATTTCATATCAATATTACATCTACATTAAATATAATAATTAGTCAAGGTAGAAGATAAATGTAGTATGTAAACTTCTTAATATTGATAGGCATATTTTTCATCATCAAAACTAAGCATAACTAACATTCTCCCCCTTTTTGATGATGGCAAATACTCTAAGAAAAATATGTATGAATATGAAAATACATTGGGCCCAACATATTTTTCTTGCCCTTCTCTCCCCCTTATTTGTCATTAGCAAAAAGATTAAAGTAAAGAAGAGATAGTTGAGGAGAGGTAAATGTGAGAACAAATTAAAAATCACAGTCTCAAAAATTTTTGTTGTCAAAGATTGTCATATGTCAAGAAAACAATTTTCTCTCCCTTATGTAAGAGTAGTTTCATTTTGATATGATGCAAGGTAGAATGTTTTTATGAAAGACAAGTTGAAGCAATTTGGAGAGGTTTTCAAGAAAAAAAAAAACTTTCATGATTAAGGCAACTTGACACTATCACAGAATATGAAGAGATAAAGTTCAGAAATGCTCATTTATATTTGGCAAAGTGAAGTCCATCTGCGTGCTGTATGAAATTTGGTGGAGTCGTTGTGGCCTGAGATGAAGCAATGATAGATTCTCATCCTTTATGGAGCATAACTCAACTTTAATTTGATTGATCATCAAGGCATCTTTCCTTAATTTAATAATTTCTCCTTGTAGTACATTAAGGAAAGTTCTTACACAGACCGAGTTCTCCTGTCACAATTGTAAAACTTTCTTGCAAGAGAGAATTATTAGTGCAACCAGATATCAAAATATTCCTTTCTATATGATATTTTTCAAATTAAGATAATGAAAGGAAAATATGAGATTAATTCATCATCAAAACTAATAAACCATAGTGAATGCAGATGAGCAAACTTAGAAATGATTTTCTTCGAATAAAGGAGATGCGCTTTTAAGATATAAAACATATGTGAATGTGAAGCTCCCCCTTAATGAATGCATAACTTAAAAATATAAAGCTCCCTTTAATGATACCAAATAATAGTGTGATGCCCATGTTTAATGAATAAAGCACAAGTGAATAAATGATAGACACAGTATATGACGTTTTCAAAATCTTGGTCAAGTGAAGATAAAGAGTAGTATATAAAAATGATGCTTTTTCAATTCAAGTCCAGACGCCAATTTGGTGCTTTTGCAAAAATAATAGATATAGATCAGAGAAGATTAGGCAAAATGAGTAGATACTGATGGCTTTTTGATGCTATTGCATTTAAGGAATCTTTGGGTAAAAAGTTGAATAAATGCTACAACACATCTAAAGAAGCCTGACGCCAATTCATATATGATGCTTTTCAAACATATGCCTTTTCATTTATAAAATGATGCACAACAAATGAATCAGACTTATCAAATGCTGCATTAAATCAAATAGGCAGCCCGACAGTAATTGAGTATTCCACTTGAATACTTAGATACATTAAAGTAAATACTGAAATACCTCATTTCAAGTGTGTATTGTGAACACTTGAATTTCTTTGATGTGTAAATTGATCATTAAGCATCAAGTAGATGATTCAGGGATGATTTTCGCAAATGATGAAGCACAATGATGAGATTCACAGAGTTGCATAATCTTTTTACTCACAAAAATGATGAACTTCAATATTTTTGTTGTAAGCTCAATGTGGGATTGCTGAAGTTCTTTTTCAAGATAGCTCGATTGATTACTCATGTGATGTTATGACTATGTAACCATTGTTTGTTGTTCACAGGAGAGGACCTCACAAGCTTATCTTCCTCTATTTATCATTATTTTCCAGTGCAAGAACGGAGGATCCTGCAAAACAAATATATAATCTTTGGTACCCAATGTTTCTTGAGTCCACACAGGATTAGGTGCAATTCTATAGATATATTTAAGTTAAGCTTAGGAATTGCAATCAGAATCAGAATTGACAGTAGAAACAGAATGAAGCATTAACCATACTGCAAAACTGAAACATTAACCATACTGCAATCTTAGAGATAAAGCAAATTATAGATTAGCAGTAGAGTTTCAAAAGCAAATATGAAGAAGGTAGCAGAAAGTTTTACAAGAAATGATCAAATATTTAAAACATGAACTGCTCCTTTTCACATAATTTTACCCAATCAAATAAGTTCAAATCAATGAATCAAAAGGGTAATAATTAAATGATGTCAAGAATGTTATTTATCAATGACAATTTGTAAGTACCTTTCATGCAGGAAAGATGTCGCTGATAAAAAAAAATATGGTTATCATGGAGAGCAAAATTGAATCCTTCTTGATTTAACACAGGAAAGGAAAGCATTGAATGAACCACTTTTTGAAATGATATTTTGACTTGTAAATGAATGATGCACATGAAGCTTTTGCAAGGTTACCAATAAATGAAGATAAGGATCAGCAAATGAAGCTTTTTGAATAAATGACGCGCGCGATTTTTCTTTTTGTTTAAAGTCTTTAATGAATGAAGATAAACAATAGATATAAATCAAAGCTTTTTCACGGCACCTGGGGAGTAGAACAAAGGATCAATTGAAAAACACAGGGCCCATGATATTGATTGAAGGCAATGCTTTAATATAAGATGGAAAGTCTGATGCCAAATAGCTATTATTGATTAAATGATACAGCTCGTCATATATCTATACTGTAGCAATGATTTAATATATGAAAAGACCTAATGCCAATTAAGTGAAACAAAGCATACCAAAACAGAATTCAATTAACAGAAATGAAATGACTCAACTTGTTTAAAGAGGCCCGATAATTCTCGGGAATTGACTTGTAATTCTCGAGAATTACACTAATTGTTGAGAATGATCAAGACGCACACACAATGGACTCGAGGCACACAAAGTATATAACAATGTCACAGGATGAGCTACCTTGAGGCAATAACTAAAATGACCTGAGGCGCATACAATTTAGCAGTACGCGAATTATGCAGACTTCTCAGTGGGCCAAATGGATTTCTCAACGCCAAAAAAAATATTTAGGCACAAGTCAATTTATGTCAGTTTCAATAAACGTGCAAATCGATCTAAAAAACATAAGCTAGATAAAAATAAAACGTTCAGGGATCAACTAGCTTAATGTCTTGAGGCAAGAAGAAGCACTTCCTGATACAGGAAGAACTTGACTGGAGGCAATATAATTTTACCTTGAGGCAATGTAACTCGAGGCACCATGCCTTTTACCTCTAGAAAAATGGTCAGTGCTTTCTGCCAGCTTCAATTATCGAGAATGGCTTACTAATTCTCGAGAATGCGTATGTTATTTTGAACAGTAACACTGCGAATTCTGAATTCCCGATAATTCTCGAGAATTGCCTTCAATTCTCGAGAATGCTTAGAGTACCCAAAAGAAACATTCTTCAATTCTAGGGAATACTTCTCACATACTCGAGAATGGCTGAGAGATCTTCACTGAGCACCTTCTGTCTTGATAATACTCAAGAGTCCCTTGATGATTCTCGAGAATGCTCAATTAATAAAAAACACCTTCAGGAGTAGTCTCAGTCTTTGTCAGTTCTCGAGAATCCTTGGGAGTACTCGAGAATTAATTACAATCTTACTAAGATCAAACAGTCCTGAGACACTTAGCAAACTCGTTAGATCCCGATATTTCTCGAGAATATATTATCAGTTCTCGAGAATATGTTTAGAAATTGCAATGAATTAAAGGAAAATGATATGCCAATTCTCGAGAATGATAAAATCATACTTGAGATTGTTATTCTCAGTTAAGTTCGGTTACTCAATACACAGAACTGAACAACCTGCAATAGATGAATATATTTGTATATGCTCTTTTCTGCTCAATGATTGTAACAACCCAATTTCCAAAAGCAGTGTAAAATTTTTTTTTCATTAAGACATCATTTTAAATAATCAGAGTAGAGCATTGGAGCGATTGAGTAACTGATATGTACATATAAAATGCCGTAAGTATGGCTGGATACAACAGCGGTACAAAAACCGTGTGGTTCAAAGGTATAATACAACAGAAAGAAATCTTCAACTGGATCTTCTACGTGGCCTGCTTGCTTCTCTTCTCGGCTCTCCGGTCCTCCGGACCCTGAAGCTATAGCTGAGATCCAATTTACCCCATTGGATCTCAGGTAACGGTTAACCTCATGTTTATGTATACACATACAGCCAACATACATCCTCAATCTCAACAGCTCAAACAATACAAGAGCATAAGCAGATGCATGAACATAAGTGTAAAACAGTATGTATAATCGGTGACCCTAAGCAGAATTCCTATCCGAGTCGGTGACCCTAGACAGAGCCTCTATCCGAGTCGGTGATCCTAAACAAAATCTCTATCCGTTATGTATAATTGGTGACCCTAAACAGAATCCCTATCCGAGTCGGTGACTCAGAGACGTAACCTCTATCCGAGTCGGTGACCCTAAACAGAGTCTCTATCCATGAATGTACCTATCACATATAGTAAACCTAAGTACCATTCCAAAGACACGGTGCGTATAGCACCGAATAGAATGGCTGTAAGTGTCTACCATAGGGGCCTCACCGACTTTACGGCGACTAAATGGCACACCCACGTAGACTAGCCTTGCCTTCGGCACCAAACTATTCACACATCATATCATCACATATATGCATACCATAAACACGAGAGTTAAGGTTACCAGTACGCGAACGTACCTTCGTTGACGGTATACGGTACTTCCTTCGGAAAACGTTCTTTTCTACGGAAAAACGCGAAACGGCTCATTACGGCTGCAAACTAGGATTTCGACGTCCTATAAGAGTAATATCACTTTCATTAGTGATTTGGCATTATAATCGGCATTTTAGGTAAAAATTACCATTTTGCCCCTATGCCCCTAATTGGCGGAATTTCGCCAGCACTTCGTTACTCTAGCAAATTTTCTTCCCGAAATTTTGCCAGAACTTCGACGCCATCTTGATTTTCAAAAATAAAGACTAAAATAGCCCTCCCATATGATATCCAATCATACTTGAAAAATTAAAGGCTATCCTAGCATTACTACCCTTACTACTGAAAGAACTACGAAAGCTTAAAGCTCGTATAGAAAAAGGTGTAGGATTTCGGTAGTCGGATCAACTTTGTGAGAATCGATCCGGGACCGTCCAAAACAACTTTTTCAAAAGCTTTTCTTCCTTCTTCTTTCCTCCTTGCCGACCTGCCCATGCTCCAACAGCCAAGGGATTGGCCAATGGGAGGAGGCCAAGTGTCTCCTTCCAGAAGCCTTCCGGTTGAATTTCTCCGATCGGTACCCGATTTGCGTAATTTCGGAGAAATCTCAAAATTCTGGATTTACAACTTTGAAGACATGTTCTCTCTTAGTAGAAATGTCCAAGTCAACCTTTATTTTGTTCCCATATAGGGCTCCAACAGTCCAGTTGAGTCTTTCTCGAAAAACGTGTCCGATTGCGTCCGGTTTCAGAACGCATTTCTGAAAATACCAACTTCTTCAGAAAAATTCACTGATTCCAAATATGTCAAAATAAATTCAAACTCATGCCTAGATGTTGAGTTAGAATTTATTTTCTCTATATCCAAAAATATACCTATATGCATTTTTCCCTATTTTGTTTTATTAGGAAATGCACAAACGACGTCAGAATTTACTTCCGTAAGAGTATAACGGAAGACAAAATTCCACTGATCATTATTTTACCTTGACTTTGGAATTCCTATTCCTGGTTCTCTAAATAGGATCCGTTTCCTAAATATAAGATTACTATTCACTAACTTTAATTATATATTAAAATATTCAAACATGTGCTAAATGTAAACAAATATCATGATATTATGATTTCACTCTTATCTTCATTCTTCTTGCAATTTTCGGTCAAAAATCTGATCCTTTTTAATTTATATTTTCGTTTTTATTTTAATTAATAATTAATTAATATTATATAAAATAATTATTTAATAATTATTTAATATAATTTTTTACAAAATTTTCCTATTGGTCAATACTTTGATTTAGGCTTAAAAATACCTAAACTCATCCATTTTTCTCAAAAATTTCCAATTAATTAGTAAATATATTTTTACTAATATTCAACCAATTTCCACTAATTTTTGAGCTTCCCATAATTATTACTGAATTTTCCTTGCTTATGCTTAAGTAATTAGCTCAATATTACTTAATTACTTTATTATCACTTGTTGATAATTTTCTTAATTATAACACCTCATTACCTCATAACTTTTACACTGACACATTTGTTTCCCTGTGTTCTGCAGTATTTTAGAATCTGTGAGGGCATTATAGTCATTACAATACTTTTTGAATATCTTTATTCAATTTCTCCAAGTTTGTAATTTATTAAATTACCCTAATTATAGATAACATACTCTCATTATTCAAATAATTATTTCACTGACTTTTAGGATTTTTCACATTTTTCCTAAATATTTATGTCCCTTAGGGGCATTTTGGTCATTTGACACTTTGGCCCTTAATTTCTCTAATTTCCACGAGATTTTTCCTTAGAAAATAAGATAATTATATCTTATTATTTGATATCCCATATTCACCTACTTTTATAGGTATAATCTTACCAAATTATGATACGTATTTTGGGGTATTACATTTCCTCCCCCCTTAAACAAAATTTCGTCCTCGAAATTTGTACCCAACCCACTATACTTTGTACTAACTAGACTCCGTCCTACTCGGACTCTCGGCTATACGCGTCGGATCTTCACTTTGTCTGTCAACTGCTCCTCCTGGTGATTGAGAACTTGTTATAGCTTGATTATAAAGTTTTTATCATGTTTTAAGTTGATATATACAGTGTTTCCGTGGCGTCAAAACACCGTGTACTTTATATATATTGCTTCCGTGGCGCCCATAACACCGCGTACTTTAGTGTTTTAGCATTTCCGTGGCGCCCATAACACCGCGTACATAAGTGTTTCCGTGGCACCCATAATACCGCGTACTACACATTCATCATGTCGCACTTTGATATACGGTATCCCCATGGTTCCCATACACCGCAAAGAATACCATATATCTCATACTCATGGATATCATGTCGTACTTCGATATATTATGTTCCCATGGTTCCCATACACCGTGGCAACATAAGATACCTTATACTTAATGATACTATCGTGATTTGTTACTTAAGAAACTTGATAATGATTATCACTATGTTATGTGTGGATTGGTTCGACTTTGAACTACAGAGGTCTTCCCTTTTTCTCAACGTAGCTCTTCCGTCTGTCCTGTGCTGCTAAGAGTCGTCTCTTAACTACAGCGATTTGTTTGGAATTTCGTTGGTTCTTTCCACCCAACAATGGATATGTAGAAAATGATGATGAGTGGATCTGATCCAGCCTTGGAAGAGTATGGAAATACGTAATGGTTCCTCCGATAGAAATTTTCAACATGGGTCACGATCGATATCGGTCCCACTCGAGGTTATCTACCTCGTCCTCCACCTTGGCCTCTCGCCTCGACTTCGCCTCGACCTCCGGGAGTTCCGGCTTCTCTCGATTTGTCATGTCTCGTTCTTTTTATTCGTCGGGAAAACGTTAGATTCAGGAAGACAGTGATTAGTCTATCACAGAAGCTATCACACTAGTACTACAAACGAACGGACACTCGCAATATCTCCCTCGTTTAGGGTTTCGTTGCTTCGGTCTACTCAAATACGGGTACGAAATATCGTATCGGGAGTTTCTTTACATGAGTCAAATACTGCATGTACTTATCTCTATTGGTCTCGGAGTTTCATCTGGCGTGACCTAGCTCCGTGCATGAGCTCTGTGCTAGAATGGAATTAACGCCCAGCATAAATGGCGATTATCGAGTGATGTACCAACAGAGTGTGGTACACCGGTCCAGGATGGTATACCAGTACAAACTAGTACACCAAAGTAAGATAGCACACCGACTTAGGCTATATCGCACTCATTTTCAAAACATGCTCTTAAAAAGGCGTAGAGCCTAACTCCGTTACTCAAACCAATTGGCCAGGTAAGTGTCTACCATGGGGGCCTCACCGGGTTAGCGGCGACTAAATGGCTTACCCACATAGACTAGCCCTACCTTCGGCACCAAAAAGGTTTGTAATAACTTAGCTAGATTCATGCCAGGACAACTGCTTTGATACCATAAGTGTAACAACCCAATTTCCAAAAGCAGTGTAAAATTTTTTTTTCATTAAGACATCATTTTAAATAATCAGAGTAGAGCATTGGAGCGATTGAGTAACTGATATGTACATATAAAATGCCGTAAGTCTGGCTGGATACAACAGCGGTACAAAAACCGTGTGGTTCAAAGGTATAATACAACAGAAAGAAATCTTCAACCTGGATCTTCTACGTGGCTCGCTTGCTTTTCTTCTCGGCTCTCCGGTCCTCCGACTGAAGCTATAGCCGAGATCCAATTTACCCCATTGGATCTCGTGTAACGGTTAACCTCATGTTTATGTATACACATACGCCCAACATACATCCTCAATCTCAACAGCTCAAACAATACAAGAGCATAAGCAGATGCATGAACATAAGTGTAAAACAGTATGTATAATCGGTGACCCTAGAAAAACGCGAAACGGCTCATTGGGCAGCGTAACGGCTGCAAACTAGGATTTCTGACGTCCTATAAGAGTAATATCACTTTCATTAGTGATTTGGCATTATAACTGGCATTTTAGGTAAAAATTACCATTTTGCCCCTATGCCCCTAATTGGCGGAATTTCGCCAGCACTTCGTTACTCTAGCAAATTTTCTTCCCGAAATTTTGCCAGAACTTCGACGCCATCTTGATTTTCAAAAATAAAGACTAAAATAGCCCTCCCATATGATATCCAATCATACTTGAAAAATAAAGGCTATCCTAGCATTACTACCCTTACTAACGAAAGAACTACGAAAGCTTAAAGCTCTAGTGACGAAAACTTACCCAGAGCTTCACGCGAATTTTCCCGAGCACCTCTCACTAAAATCCTCTCTCTAGAATCAGCTCTTGCTTCTCAAATGTGAGAAAACCAAAGGGGAGGGGTGGGTATTTATAGAAAAGGTGTAGGATTTCTACCGTCGGATCAACTTTGTGAGAATCGATCCGACCGTCCAAAACAACTTTTCAAAAGCTTTTCTTCCTTCTTCTTTCCTCCTTGCCGACCTGCCCATGCTCCAACAGCCAAGGGATTGGCCAATGGGAGGAGGCCAAGTGTCTCCTTCCAGAAGCCTTCCGTTGAATTTCTCCGATCGGCACCGATTTGCGTAATTTCGGAGAAATCTCAAAATTCTGGATTTACAACTTTGAAGACATGTTCTCTCTTAGTAGAAATGTCCAAGTCAACCTTTATTTTGTTCCCATATAGGGCTCCAACAGTCCAGCTTGAGTCTTTCTCGAAAAACGTGTCCGATTGCGTCCTGTCGTAACGCATTTCAAAATACCAACTTCTTCGAAAAATTCACCGATTCCAAATATGTCAAAATAAATTCAAACTCATGCCTAGATGTTGAGTTAGAATTTATTTTCTCTATATCCAAAATATACCTATATGCATTTTTCCCTATTTTGTTTTATTAGGAAATGCACAAACGACGTCAGAATTTACTTCCGTAAGAGTATAACGGAAGACAAAATTCCACTGATCATTATTTTACCTTGACTTTGGAATTCCTATTCCTGGTTCTCTAAATAGGATCCGTTTCCTAAATATAAGATTACTATTCACTAACTTTAATTATATATTAAAATATTCAAACATGTGCTAAATGTAAACAAATATCATGATATTATGATTTCACTCTTATCTTCATTCTTCTTGCAATTTTCGGTCAAAAATCTGATCCTTTTTAATTTATATTTTCGTTTTTATTTTAATTAATAATTAATTAATATTATATAAAATAATTATTTAATAATTATTTAATATAATTTTTACAAAATTTTCCTATTGGTCAATACTTTGATTTAGGCTTAAAAATACCTAAACTCATCCATTTTTCTCAAAAATTTCCAATTAATTAGTAAATATATTTTTACTAATATTCAACCAATTTCCACTAATTTTTGAGCTTCCCATAATTATTACTGAATTTTCCTTGCTTATGCTTAAGTAATTAGCTCAATATTACTTAATTACTTTATTATCACTTGTTGATAATTTTCTTAATTATAACACCTCATTACCTCATAACTTTTACATCGACACATTTGTTTCCCGTGTTCTCGCAAAGATTTTAGAATCTGTGAGGGCATTATAGCCATTACAATACCTTTTGAATATCTTTATTCAATTTCTCCAAGTTTGTAATTTATTAAATTACCCTAATTAGAGATAACATACTCTCATTATTCAAATAATTATTTCACTGACTTTTAGGATTTTTCACATTTTTCCTAAATATTTATGTCCCTTAGGGGCATTTTGGTCATTTGACACTTTGGCCCTTAATTTCTCTAATTTCCACGAGATTTTTCCTTAGAAAATAAGATAATTATATCTTATTATTTGATATCCCATATTCACCTACTTTTTATAGGTATAATCTTACCAAATTATGATACGTATTTTTGGGGTATTACAATGATTCTTAAGTCCACACAAGATTAGACAAGACAATTCTTATGCTCTATAGAATTAAATCATATGATATTTGAGCAAAGAGAATAATAAGTCAATAATATACCAAGATATAATTTTACCCAATTGAATGAATTCAAGTTAATTAATCATATAGGGTAAAAAAAATGATGACAATTTGAAAATATACTTCAAGTAGAAAAGATGTCATTGATAAAATGCATGTGAGTTTGATCAAAGAGCAAAGATAATCTTATCCATAAAGATAATCATTTATCAACTAATAGTTTATGAATGAGATCATATTTTTCAAGAATGAAGTTTACAAAATGTTTCAGATCTCAAATGTTCATTCAAAACATGATGAAGAAAAGATGTCATTGATACACTTGATGTAGAAAAGATGTCATTGATGAGAATGCATGTAATTTTCCAATGGGATTAGATTTGTTAGAAATGCTAATGAAACATGCAGATTAAATCTCACATGTTCTTTCAAATCATGATAATGCATTTCGAAAAGTAAGATTTTAATGTATGAAAAATTCATTTTTGAAATATGTTGAAAATCGATGTTCACTCTAAACATGGTGGAAGTATATCAGAATGCTTCAAGTTTTGGACGACATGTTGAGCTTTGAATTTAACCCAAATATGAATATCATATAAGCACAGTATAGGGTAAGGTTAAATATCACCGTAATTTCTCTTGTCCTTGTAGAGAGACTTTCTTGATTAAGGTGGAATAATGTCCCCAGACTCATGCTCCATTTATTCAGCTTCCTCAAGATTAGAAATCATGTAGTCATGGACATGAAGCTTTCTCTATATAGTTGCATTCTTGATGGGCTTTCTCTTATCCTACAACATCGTGTAAATCTTTTTCTTTCTAGGTGTCCAACCTTGCTTGGATCCAATCATTGTTAGCATGTAGGAACCAAAATAAAATTCACATGTTCTTGTGAATATTGATAATTCAGAATAGTAAGGTACAGTGAATTAATCATGAATTTATGTATAAAGAAATACTTTCAAATTAACATGTCTGCATAAAGAATTAAATTTTTGAACATTACAATCCCTTTAAGAATAAATCTATCAAATAAATTTTCAAAGGAATGCAAAAATAATTTCAAATAATTTTCAATGCTCATTCATAATATCCAAAGGATAAAACCTCAATAATTATTACTGATAATAGTGTAGGAGGTTTTACCATTGTATACCTTTTACCTTAGGTACTTGGGGGATCGACTTTGCTTGCCCACTGCCTCTTCTTCATATGTCTTTCCATGGGTGTCTGCAAAGTTTTCTCAAAGGGTATAGATGTCAAGTGTTTTCTGCTTGACACTTGAGAGGATCTCCTTTTCGGTTCATAAGAAACTATTCGACTCTTAATCTTCTCTATACCTTTATGTCCATTGATTTTCAAATTATTCTGCACACATAGAGCACTAGATGGACACCTTGGTACCCACTTATACTTGGGTCCTTGACTGTTAGTATTGGAGCTTACTTGTCCTTTCGAAACCCAACCATATTTATTTCTCACATAAGAATTTTTCCTAATATAGCATGTATGAGAAATATGCCCATATTTACCACAATAATTGCAAACAATATGATGATGTGCATTATGAGATTTTATGCAAGTATTTTGTCGGTTGTCAGAGTGAAAATTTAAATAAATCTCATTTGAATAATCTTTCTTCCCAATAAACTTTCCAGCATAATTATTGAAAGCAGTTTTGCTTTTCAAACTAGAATCAATAATTGGTTGAAAACCAATTTTATGCAAATGTTCAAAATCATTTTTCTTAACTACACAAGAAGAATTGGAATTGTTTACCCGATGTGCATCTTGAGCTCCAGATAATGATTTACCACACTCGTGCATGATGAGTTCCTGGGAATCGTCTTCCTCTTGTTCTGTGTTGACTAGAGCATGGAAGCATTTTCGGATTTCACCTTCTTCATTCTCAACTTCCGTTTGTTCATCACTCGTAGATATACAACTTAGATTCTCAGATGAACTGTCAACACTTTCCACTTCAACACACTCGTTAGAAGCATATAGAGAATCAAGAGTATCCCAAATATGTTTAGCACTAGAGCAACATTTGATTTTCTCAAAATCATTTTCGGTTAAAGCTTTGTATAGGATTTTCATTGCTCTAATGTTCAACGAAAACATTTTCTTTTCCTTCTCTATCCAATCCTTTCTTGGTTTGAAATCAAAGACGTTTATAAAAACATTCCACATATCAAAATCAAAGCATTTTATAAACGATGTCATTCTAGCTTTCCAAAACCAAAAATCTATATCCTTGAAAAATGGTGGAACGGTATAATCAAAACCTTCCGAAAACGAACAACACCCAAAATCAGCCATTGACAACTCTTGAGACTGTTAAGTCCTTTAAACAAGAGCCTAGCTCTGATACCAAATGAAGGTGGAATATCACCTAGAGGGGGGGTGAATAGGTGATTATAAAAATTCTTTCGCAAATTACTCAAGAACACTTAAACAGAGAAGGAAAGAAGAATAATGAACACGAGAGGTTTATACTGGTTCGGTCCAACTCTTGACCTACGTCCGGTCCCTTAAACTCTCCGGGATTTCACTATCTTAAATCTTGACTACACACTCTGTAACTCTCGAGTAATCCTCTCACTTGGACTTACTCCTCTTTACAAGTTGTAATCAAAGACACGTACACAATTACACACTCTGTAGAGATGATCCTTTCACTCGGACTCACTCCCCCTTACAAGTTGTAATTGTACACCCACACTTAAGGTTCCACAACCTTAAGATTTACATATAAACAGATAATCGAATAGTGTTTAAACTCCTCACTGAGTAGATAAATGATAAACACTGAAGTACAGAATATATCCGAAGATATTATGTGAAACTAATGAAACTGTAATATGTTCGAATTGAATGCACAGCGTTTTTTCTTCGTCAAGTTGTGAATTCAAATGCTTCCCACATTTATAGTTGTTGCATTATATGTCCGTTGGTGAAGCTCGAATGTTTCCGTTGTGACTCTTGGATATAGCCGTTAGACACAGAAGCAGGATGACTGAAATATTCGAACGTTGCTTCATTAAATGCTCTCGGCGGTGACGACCTTGTGCAGAGAGATAATCAGAGTACAAGCTAGAATAAGTTATCCTCGAAGAATGTCTTTCGTCTCGCTGTGGTTTCTTATTCCGAATGTAGCTCGTTTTTCGACTTCCATTTAATGCTTTGCCACGTTGGATTTGCTTTTCACGTGAGTTTATATTTCACCCGGTTAATCACTTCAAGACTCAACTAAAATGTGATTAGTCATGATATAAATGAGTTTAGATGTGATTAATAAACAATGGAACATAACCCACAAACTTTCAGAAATGATTCAAGCTTTCTAAGTTCTTCGTAAATTTTCCAGAAATGGTATTCTCAAGAGTTGCTTAGGTGTTCTCGAGAATTAAGTCTTAAATTAAGAATTAGAGAAACAAACCTGAAGCGGTTCTCGAGAATGCTCTATTACTCTCGAGAACTATATACTCAGAAGTTTATATCGTGAAGAACATATGAAGATATTCTCGAGAATCATTTTAATATACTCGAGAATCAGACGCTAATTAATCTTCGCAATTGCATATCATTCTCGGGAGCTTCTTACCTGTGCCCGAGCATTGTACCCATTCTCGAGAATCCATTAATCATTCTCGAGAATCACTTACTCATTCTCAAGAATTACTCATTCTGATTGAAGATGAATATTGACGGGGAGCAATCACGCACATACACTATAGGCACATTCTCGAGAATCTCAAGTCCATTCTCGAGAATCATATCAGAAGTTGATAGCAAATTTGTCAGACCACTCATGCTCAGAAAGCTCTTCAAGTATTCATTGCAATTCAAGAGTAATCTGCTCCAAATTCGTTGTGATATCATCGGATGAATGCGTGTTGATCTTGACCAGTGTTCTTCAGCATCCTGAAATGACTATCCAATTTAGAGGGCCATAAATCTCTGGTATGAACTCAGAAGTTAGTAAATTATATATCCCTGGAACTCTCTTTATGTCTACTTTCATACGCCACTGATTTCAGCTCAATTGGATTTGTCGTTTGCGAGATATACTCAAAATAGTGAAGGTGGGTCTGGACTGTGACGTTGATTTCACTGTCATCTTCAAATATCCATAGCTCTCTCATCTGACCTCATTTGGACTTGTATTCTATGTCTAAATGACGCATTGGAAGTCTAGTTTATAACAAAATTGGTTTCACCTCCATCCGATCTCTGGTTTGGGAGATATCGTTGAATTACCAGAGGCCGCCTGAGCTGAACGTGAAACAGAGCTGAACAGAGTTGCTCCATTCTCGAGAATTGAAGAGTCATACTGAGAATTGCACTCATTCTCGAGAATTGAAGTATCATTCTCGAGAATTGACAGGATTTTGTGCAGGAAGGAGTTGTTCGTGTACCATACTCGAGAATTAAAGTCCCATGCTCGAGAATTGCACTCATTCTCGAGAATTGAAGTATAATTCTCGAGAATTGACGGGATTTAAGCACAAATCTTCCTGAAGCTCGTTTTTACTCATTTTAACTCCGAATTAAGTCGTTCCAACTTCCATATCACCGTGGAGACTTCAAGAATCAATCTAAAGGCTTGAATAATTATTTTCTCAATCCATTCTACAAGTTCTTCCATCTTCCATATCCCATCTTGATCATTCTTCATCATTGGAATTTCATATCAATATTACATCTACATTAAATATAATAATTAGTCAAGGTAGAAGATAAATGTAGTATGTAAACTTCTTAATATTGATAGGCATATTTGTCATCATCAAAACTAAGCATAACTAACAACTCTGGGATTCAAAGTTTGAATCCCAACCCCTTTTAAGCCATCTGGCAGCTCATCTGGAGTAGAGCAGAGAGACAGAGGTAAGGCTCCGGAGCAGGGCTAGTGTAGTAATGGATGTTGGTGACTCTCTTTTGGATATTTCTTTTGACTTCTGGATGACTGTAGACTATTATTTTGGCCTGTCTGGGCACCATTATCAGTATGACTGTATGTTTTGTTTCCTTCGGGGAAGAATCTATCTTTCCGTATTTTTATCAGTATATCATTGTCCAAACCGATGCATGCTCTGTTTCTTAAACTGTAATGTGCAACGTAGATTATCCTGGGAAAAATAATTTAGAATTGTATAAAAGTAAAGGATCACACTACCCGCTACCCGAAAGGGCGAGGCCGGTAGGTGTGTACCAATTGTGGTATCAGAGCACGGTTTGGATGATACTGATAAATAAAACTGAGACTGACATACTTGTGGTTTATTGACATAGAAAGAAGATAAGTGTGAGATTTGGGAAGTACTATGGTAGAAGGAGCGCAGCTAGGAGAATATATGAGTGGTGTTATGAACCATGGGTCTAATTTGGAGTTTCAAGTCTTTTAAAATAATATGTATCACTGATCATTTTATGGTTATGGTTATAATTTAATATTATTTTGTGAAAATAACATTTTCTTCTGCTTATGTTAAGCTGAATTTTCAAAATGGCAAGAGGGAAAGGACCAGGAAGGCCTAGAAGAGAGCCAGAGACACAAATACCAAATCCCCAAGGTAATAATATGATGCGAGAAATGATGGGTCTAATAAGAGAACAAGGGATTATGATCCAAGATATGCGAGCTGAGATAAATGAAATGAAAGCTCGAGATCATGAAGAAGAACAAACTGTTGATAACAACAACAATAATGATGAGCAACAACATCAACCATTCAACAACAGAGAGGCTGAGACTCCTCAGTACTGGGTTAAGCAGTTTTGTAAACATCAACCTCCGGTATTTAGAGGCAGATTTGATGGCGCAGAGGACTAGTTATTGCGTTTGGATAAAAATTTTCAGGTTCTAGAATGCCCTGTTGATAGAAGGCCTTTGTTGGCTATTTATAAATTAGAGGGCGATGCAGACAGATGGTGGAGAAACACTAAAACAACTCTCCGTGCTCGTAATATCCCTATTACTTGGGAGATCTTTCGAGAAAAATTCAATGAACAATATTTCCCTCGCTCAATTCAAATGGCAAAGGAATCTGAATTCTTGACTATTCAGCAGGGAATTAATGAATCCTTTGAGGACTATTATGCAAGATTTACTAGTCTATCTCGGTATTCTGCTTATCACCGAAATCCAGATGCTGAGGGTAACCTCGCAGATGTATTGATTCGTGGATCTAAATTTGAAATCAGAGAAAAACTAGTGGCTCGGCAATTTCGTGAACTTAATCAAGCTGTTGAGGAATGTCGTACTATTGAAAGAAATCTGAATGAATTGCATACTTCTAGGAACTTTTCAACCCGCAGTGAATCTACTCGAGGGAGTTCCTCACAAAAAAGAAAAGGGCCATGGAATAAGAATCGTGGCAGCTCTAAGAAGCCTTTTCAATCTGGATCTGGTCAGTCAAATTTCAGGAGGCCTACTGAGCCTCAGATCTGTAATAAATGTGGGAAACCACACCCTGGATCTAATTATGAGGGACGAATCATTTGTTATGTCTGCCATAAGCCAGGGCATATCAATCGTGACTGACCACAGCGGACTGCTGAGAGGAGACCCCAGAGTCAGGGTCGGGTATTTGCTTTGACTCGGGAGGATGCTCGTAAATCACCTGAATTGCTACAAGGTATGATCTCTTTTCATGGTTGTTTATTACATGCCTTATTTGATTCTGGTGCTAGTCACTCTTTCATAGCTTATGACTGTGTCAGACGTATGAATTTGAATGTTCACAAATTGCCTTATGATCTAATTGTGTCTACTCCATTGGGAGTTAAATCTGAAACTGCTGATGTATGCATGAACTGTGTTGTGATCGTGGACGGACATGAGTCCACTGTGGATTTGATTTGTTTACCGTTGCATGATATTGATGTAATTTTGGGATTAAACTGGTTGACGGCTAATAATGTGGTACTAGACTTTGGCAATAGAAAGGTTATCTGTCCTGATCAACAACAAAAGCTCAGTGCTAAAGCAAGTCTTAGTTTTCTTACCACTACTGAGGCAGAGCAGTGTATTAAGCAAGGGTGCCAAGGGTATGTAGTTTTCTTCTCAGTACAGGCAGAGTCGGAACCTTATCTGGATGAAATATCGGTGGTGAGGGAATTTCCTGATGTATTTCCTGACGATATTAGCGGGTTACCACCAGAGAGAGAGGTGGAGTTTGCCATTGACATTGCGCCTGGTACTGGACCGATTTCTAAAGCACCCTACCGTATGGCACCAAATGAAATGGCTGAGTTAAAGAAGCAGATAGAAGAATTACTTGAAAAGGGTTTATTCGCCCTAGTGTTTCGCCTTGGGGAGCCCCGGTCTTATTCGTGAAAAACCGTGAAAATAAATATCCTCTCCCTAGAATTGATGACTTGCTAGATCAATTATCTGGTTCTTGTATCTTTTCGAAGATTGATTTACGTTCGGGGTACCATCAGCTACGAGTTAGAGCTGAGGATATTCAAGACTCTTTCAAAACCGGTATGGGCATTATGAGTTTCTAGTAATGCCGTTTGGCTTGACAAATGCTCCTGCTATCTTCATGGATTACATGAACAGAATTTTTCGACCGTATCTAGATCAGTTTGTGGTGGTATTCATCGATGACATCTTGATCTATTCAAAGAGTAGGGAGGAACATGAGAATCATTTGCAGCTTGTATTAAATATTCTAAGAGAAAAGCGACTCTATGCTAAACTCAGTAAATGTGAGTTCTGGCTTTCTGAGGTTAAATTTATGGGCCACGTAGTTTCTGATAGTGGTGTTTCAGTAGACCCTAGTAAAGTGGAAGCAGTATTGAACTGGAAAAGGCCTAAGACTGTTACAGAAATACGCAGTTTTCTCGGTCTAGCAGGGTATTACCGTCGATTCATACAAAATTTTTCCCGGATTGCGTTGCCATTGACGAAGCTCCTGAGAAAGAACCAGGCATTTGTGTGGGATGAGCATTGTGAGGAGAGCTTTCAGATACTGAAGGAGAGGCTGACGACAACGCCTGTGTTGATTATCCCAGATCCGAGCCAGACCTATATGGTCTACAGCGATGCTAGTTTACAGGGATTGGGATGTGTCCTGATGCAGCAGGGAAGAGTTGTAGCGTACGCCTCTCGTCAGTTGAAGCCTCATGAGTTAAATTATCCTACACATGATCTGGAGCTTGCGGTTATTGTCTTTGCTTTGAAAATATGGTGACACTATCTTTATGGTGCTACTGTTGAGCTATACTGTGACCACAAAAGCCTCAAGTATCTATTTGATCAGAAAGAACTTAATATGAGGCAGCGTAGATGGATGGAATTGCTAAAAGATTATAACCTGGAGATCAAATATCATCCAGGTAAAGCCAATGTTGTCGCAGATGCATTGAGTAGAAAACGGTGCAAGTTGCATATATGATGATTAAGGAGAGAAAGTTGCTAGAAGATTTTCGTGACTTGAACTTATCAAATCAGATCTTCACAAGTAGGAATACATCTCATGAAACCTACATTGCTAGTCTCCTTGTTAGCCAAGAAGAGAATAGTTTGAGTGTTGAAATAGGAGAAGCTCAGATGGAAGATGATCTAGCTAAGTCCATTCGAGGAAAGATTGAGAGGGGAGAAACAACAGAATATGATATCTCACCGAGCGGATTGATTCGATATAATAAAAGAATATATGTGCCACCTAAAGATGATTTGAGACAGAAAATTCTTGATGAGGCTCATAAAAGCAAATACACCATTCATCCTGGTGTGGTCAAAATGTATCGAGATCTGAAATTGCAATTTTGGTGCCCTGGCATGAAGAAGGAAATAACTCATTATGTGGCTACATGTTTAACTTGCCAGAAGGTAAAATTTGAGCATCAAAGACCAGGAGGACTCTTGAAGGGTCTGGAGATTCCAGAGTGGAAATGGGAGAACGTAACCATGGATCAGTTGTGGGTCTACCCAAGATCAGGCATCATGATGCAATCTGGGTAATCGTTGATCGACTCACTAAGTCTTCACATTTTCTTCCTGTCAGTGTCAATTATTCTCCTGAGAAACTGGCAGAGATTTATATACGTGAAATCATCAGACTCCATGGTACACCAAAAAGTATTATCTCTGACCGAGAACCTCGATTCTCTTCGCGATTCTAGCAAGCTCTACATCAAGCATTGGGGACAAAGTTGAAATTTAGTACTGCTTACCATCCCTGCATGATGGGCAACTGAGAGGACAATCCATTAATCGGAAGACATGTTGCGTGCATGTGTACTGGACTTCAAAGGAAATTGGGATTAATATCTACCTCTCGCCGAATTTGCCTATAATAATAGCTATCATGCTAGTATCCAGATGGCTCCTTATGAAGCTTTATACGGACAAAAATGTCGATCAACTCTCTGTTGGACAGAATTATCTGAGCGTGAATTGTTCGGGCCGGAAATGGTAGATGAAACTTCCGAGCACATCAGTCTTATCAAAAAGAGGCTCCTTGCAGCTCAGAGCCGACAGAAAAGTTATGCAGATAGGAGAAGGAGACCTCTGCAGTTCAATGAGGGTGATCATGTGTTTCTAAAAGTATCTCCTGTCACGGGAGTAGGTAGAGCCATTAAAAGAAAGAAATTGAGCCCTCGATACATCGGTCCCTTTGAAATATTGAAGAAGCGGGGACTAGTGGTTTATCAGTTAGCATTGCCACCGAATCTAAGTAAATTGCATGATGTTTTCCATGTCTCTCAACTGAAGAAATATCAACCGAACTCAAAGCATGTTTTGGAGTATGAAAATGTTGATCTTCAAGAGGATCATACTTTTGCAGTCGAGCCCGAGCGAATCGTTGAGTATCAAGAGAAATAGCTCAGGCGTAGAAGTATTCCTTTTGTAAAAGTGGTCTGGAGAGGATTATCTCCCAGAGAAGCTACGTGGGAGACGGTTGAGAATATGCGGGAACAGTATCTAGAGTTTATGTCTAGAAGCATGAGGTACGTATAAGCAATTTCGAGGACGAAATTTATTTTTACGGGGGAAGAAATGTAACATCCCCATTTTTCATGCGCCTCAATGTGGATTCATTTGCATATATGAATTTTTATTATGAAGTTATGTGTTAATGAATATAGGTTGTTGCGTGAAATAATCAAAATAAGATTAAGATGTGGTCGTGAAACTACTTTTTATGTGTATTAAATTTGGCCAAAAAGGAATGAGAAGAAGTTGTACAAGTATTATTAGGAATTAGGAGAAAAATTGAAGCAATGTTAAAATTTCAATTTCCACAAAAATTGTGCCGTATGTCCCATAATTATTTAGAATTTATGGGTACATGAGCATGGGTTACAAGTTAACAAAGTGGGCTAAAATCATCCTAAGAGAGGCTTAAATTTTTGGCCCAAACTAAGAGGAAAAAAAAAAGAAAAAGAAAATGGCCAACACATGTAACTAGGTGGTTGGATTTTAATATGATGGCAAATTGGTAAATATAGAGATAGTTGGAGGTTAATTTTTTTTCCCTTCTTTCATCTGCCGAACTGGACACTTTTATTGACAATAATCAAATTCTTCCTCCCCCATTAGTTTCGGTCAGAACTCAGAAAAAGGAGAAGAGGAAGAGACGAAAATTTCTTGGGGAAAATAGGAAGGAAAACTCAAGAATCTAATAGGTAAATCTCATGTAATCTCTTTTATCTCTTCTAAGCTCCCTTTTGCAACTCTTCTTGACCCAAAAATATGTCTTCTTATGGTGTTCATGAAGGGGAGGTCGAAAATTTTGATAAACAATAAAGAAGAAACTACAAGAACCTCAAAGGTTAAGCCAATGTTAGTGATTCTTGAACCTCCTTGGAATGGATTTGTGTTGGTGAATTGATTTGGGATGGTATTTTCTTGTATTCTTGAAATGTTGGAAACCCTAAATGTATGGGGAGTTGCTACCCAAATTCTTAGATGGGGTTAGTGTATGATTAAGGGTTCAAACAACAAATTAGAAATGATTATGGACAAGGTTATGATGTTACAATGGAAACTTGAGTATTTGTGCTTAAAGTGTGATTTTCGTCCAGCTGAATTATGATGAGGATCTGAGTTGATTTTGGCATTTTTGAGGGTTCTAAAGTGTTAAAAATGAGATTTTGTATGGGGTTGAACTAGGATCATAATTTTGGAAATACAAATGGAAGTGTGAAAAACGTTGGACTGCTGTTTCTGGAAATTTCTGTGGAATCAGTCACCTTCTTCATGATATTTGACCTAGTAAATGGACTCTAAAAACTATGAACTTTTACGGGGAGAAAGTAGACATCTCAAGGATCAATTTGGTATATAATTCGTAGTTTTATGAATTTTTTTCTAAGATAAATAAATGTTTCAAAATAGCCCCTGAACACTGGGAATTATTTCGGACAGCAGGGGTATTTTGGGCTATGGATACATTTTCGACTAGGTCTGGCCCAAATGAGTATTTTTTGTTGAACATAGACATATTAAGGGTCTTTTGGGTTTTGGAATCAACCCAAAAGGAGTTTTCTAGATTTAATTATGAATTTTTGAAGTTGGCCTTCTACTTTTCAGATTTAAGACGGAAATTAAGAATATATGGGCCCAAATTAAATTCCTTAATAAGAAAAGGAATTTAGTGAGTATGGACACATTAATCGGGATTATTTTAATTTACCAAAGAAAATATTCATTGAGGTGGAATTAATTATATTTTCATATTTTATTATTTTAGGGATAATCGTGATATTTTGCACCACGAAGGTTATTGTTATCTGTAGTCGATCGCTGTGTAGTAACATTAATCCTCATATACTCTGTGCGACGTGTGTATGTATGTTTTACCATATATATTGCAAACATTTGATTATCATTTATTTCCGAGTGCTATGGAACCGGAACATGCTGCTGTGCCCGGTGGTCTGTGTTGTGTGCTATTAAGACCACTGTTGTCTGTGCTGTGTGCTATTAGGACTGCTAGTTCCAGATTTGGCTGTGTGCCTTGATACTGAATGTTATGTAGTATTTGTTTATTTATGGCTTTTCTTACATGCATTATTTATACATTTTATATGAGATTAACGGTTACTCTGGGATTCAAATTTTGAATCCCAGCCCCTTTTAAGCCATCTGGCAGCTCATCTGGAGTAGAGCAGAGAGACAGAGGTAAGGCTCCGGAGCAGGGCTAGTGTAGTAATGGATGTTGGTGACTCTCTTTTGGATATTTCTTTTGACTTCTGGATGACTGTAGACTATTATTTTGGCCTGTCTGGGCACCATTATCAGGATGACTGTATGTTTTGTTTCCTTCGGGGAAGAATCTATCTTTCCGTATTTTTATCAGTATATTATTGTCCAAACCGATGCATGCTTTGTTTCTTAAACTCTAATGTGCAACGTAGATTATCCTGGGAAAAATAATTTAGAATTGTATAAAAGTAAAGGATCACACTACCCGCTACCCGAAAGGGCGAGGCTGGTAGGTGTGTAACAAAACTTGCTAACAAACATGATTAATAGCATTGAGAAGTATAACAAGTAGAAATCAATTGATAACAATCATTCTGAAATCTCAAACGTTGCTGCTATTGAGCTTTGCTGTCTGACTGATAAACTGTGTTCGAGTCCTTCATACAGTCATTTGAAACTTATACAAAAATGATATAAGTCATGTTAAGAAGTAGTATAAGTTCTTTTGGAATTCATCTGGATGTTCTTGATGAGAAGCCAAGATTTCGAACATGGTGATTTACAATCAGAGAAATATTGGCTCGAGTTAAACTAGTCTGGCTCGAGTCAATCCATTGTTTAAAGGATAAAGAAGTTTAACACAACACTGACTGACTTGAGGCAGCAATATCCTTGGCTCGAGTCTATGCCTAGACTCGAGGCAACCAAAATCGTGGCTTGAGTTAGTTCTTCACATTTGTACTTTATCATTCTGCTTAGGCTCGAGTCTTCACTTACTGGCTCGGGTAAAAAAGTCTTCTCCATTCTTCAAAATCTCAGGTTGGCCATTGGCTTGAGGTGCGCTTGTTGGCTCGAGGTAAAAACCTCTCTCAAAATGTCTAACTCTTCTGCCTTTACTTAGACTCGAGGTGGAACTTATGGCTCGAGGCAAAATCCTCAATTCTTTGTTCTTTGACTTGAACTTGACTTGAGGAGGCGCTTATCAAAATTGGTTGCTTCCAAATTCTATGAAACACTTGTTGAGTCTAGATTCATATGGAATTGGTTTCACTTCATTTGGTTGTGTATAGTGTGAGCCATATCCAGAAAATCGAACCTATTCTGAAATGGTTCAAGGATTTTTAGGGTCAACTTTTGAAGGCCATAACTCCTTGGTATGAACTCCATTTTGGTTGGTTCAACTTTTGATGGAAAAAATTTTGAGTCTACTTTCATATTCCACTAATTTCAGCTCAATTAGATTTGTAGTTTGTGAGACACACTCAAAACATCAAAGGTTGGTCAGCTTTGTGACGTTAATTGATGTACCAACTTGTTAAATTCATATCTCTCTCATCTCAACTCCTTTGGGCTTGAAAAGTTTTCACAATGACGAATTCGAAGTCTAATTTCATAAAAATTTGGTTTCACCTCAATCCGATCTCTGGTTTGGGAGATATCATTGAATTACCAGACGTCGCCCAGATGAAATGTGAAACAGAGGTGATCAAAGTGCGGAATACACTATTGGCTCGAGTCAAAAAAATGTCTGGCTCGAGTTTTGAGCCAGATTCGAGTCTACAAAATTCCTGGCCCGAGTCAACTCATACCAGATGCCCAAAACACTGTAGAAAACATTCTGGCTCGAGTTTAAACCTCCTAGCTCGAGTTAAATCATCCTGAAGCTTGATTTTGCTTATTTTAACTTTTATTTAAGTCATTCCAACTTCCATTTGATCGTGGAGACTTCTATAATCAATCTAAAACTTGAATAATGATATTCTCAATCCATTCAACAAGTTCTTCCTTCTTTATTCTCTTTTCTTCATCATTCTCCATAATTCAACTCTTTCTTTCTTCTCTTCTTACAATTCAACTCTTTCTTTCTTCTCTTCTCTTGATCATTTTCCACAAATCAATTCTTTATTTCTTCTCTTGATCATTCCCAAAATCCTTTGATAACTTCTTGCTTTCTTGACATTCTTTTCAATTTCTTCTTTCTGTAATCTCTTATCTCCTTCTTGATTAATCTCTATAATTGATCTTGGACTAATCTACATTAAATACATAGTAGTTAGTCAATGTAGGAGATAAATATATTATACAATATTTTTGCTCTTAATAATGGCATCTATATAAGACATCATCAAAACTAATCATATCTAACATGATGATGCATTATTAATGGTACGGACTATATAGATGAGGGGACTAGCAAACAACACCCATACACGAAATGGTTTCGAGAATTTCATTAAGTTAAATTCAACGTTTAACATTAAGATAGTCTTATCCAAATGAATGAGAATACACAAGCTCAGTTTTTAGTTGGTTGGCTTACCCAAGCTTCATTTTACATTGGCTTTTACATTGATTTGGTTGGGTTGGGTCAGACTCCTTGGACCACTTGACTTTTTGCTCATCCCTAGGTGATGATGCATCATTAATGGTACGAACTATATAGATGAGGGGACTAGCAAACAACACCCATACACGAAATGGTTTCAAGAATTTCATAAAGTTTATCATTAAGTTAAATTCAAAGTTTAACATTAAGATAATCTTATCCAAATGAATAAGAATACACAAGCTCAATTTTTAGTTGGTTGGCTTACCCAATCTTCGTTTTACATTGGCTTTGTTCTGTTATAAGAACACAGATGTCTAACCTCAATGGGTTAGTGGATGATTTATATAGGGTCTATAATACTCTTCTGGATGTATATGAGATAACACCGAAGAGAAGATGATTGTTCAATGATGTGTATGAGGAAGACAACAAAGAATATTAGATGATCACGGTGCTACACGAGAATGGCGATTAGCCAAAAGGGGTAGGGTGTGTGCACAGTGAGACTGAATATTAAGAGGATATGAATAGGAATGGTGCACCTTGTGGGTAACTCTTATTTATGGAGATTACCTAGGGTTTCCCCTTCCAGGCGTGAGTTTGCTCCTCAGGCAAGATGTGCCTCCACGTTCTGCAAATGTCTACTCCACTACCTATACTATCCAGGATTATAGGCATGATTATGGGGTGATTAGCGTCTTACCTGATTATGGAGGGATTCTATCATTAAATGCCCTTACTAGGCCGCACACCTGCTAGGCCCGTTATATGAGTCCATAAAGTTGCCCCAAGCTCGGTAGTTCAAGTCTCTGAGTTGTCGAGATTAATAATTGATTGCTTAACTCGGACTTTGTGTATCTAAGTTAATTTCTCTCGAGATGCCAAGATTGATTGGCTACTTTACCCGGACATGGAGTGTCTGAGTCTATCTTTGTTTAACTATTTTCTGAGATTTCTTAAATCCGAATTTGCTTTCGTCCTGCCCCCAGGCATGCGTGCCAAGTTTGTTTCTCGCAATTTTGCTTTTATGATGGCCGGGACTATATTTGCAACCCCTAATCTAGCTTTCTGAGTTCACAAACTCTAGCCATGTGTTGACCCCAATCCGAGGTATCATGAAAGAATGTCAAACAAATGGATTCCATTTATCTATGCTGATGTCATCATGACGTAAGATTGCCATCGCACGCATAGTGGCCTCGATCGTCGCTTTTGGAATTCAGGCGTATTAAATGTTTTCGTTGTTTCACGACCATCATTATTACACTTTTAAGCTTCCCAAATCTGATCCTCTAACGCCTCGGATTCAAAATGCCCTCTAATTGGAATTGCATTAATTACCCCTGACGCTTCGGAAAGAGGGTCTGCACATTAGAACGCCTATAAATTTCCACTCCTTCTTCTTACTTTCTCCTCACAAACTCCTTTTACTTCTTCAACTTTATTGATGGGTGGTTCTTTCAGACGAACTAAACTATCTATGATGGGGGAGTTAGGTTCTACCAGTCCTCCCAAAGCCTCAAGCAATTTGGAAGCGCGAGGAACCAGAGCAAAGACGAGGGAGAAAAGATTTAACCTAACGCCAAGGCTTGTTCGTACTAGCCTTCCACTTCAAATATATTTTCCAGTCTTCATCCGCATCCCTGAACGAGCATCTGGGAACCCAGATGTATTTGCTAGTCTTCATCCACCTAGCTCAACTTCAACTGGGATCTCAATCTCATATACATTCATTAGCCTGCAACGCACGATGATCATTTGTGGCTTGTGTAGCACAGTGATCATCTTAGGCTTGTCTAGTAATCGAAAGTTCATATTACAAACTTGCTAATTGCTACTGATGAACTTGGATGCCAATTATCTGTGACAAATTGGGAAGTTCATGTTGCGAACTTTGCAAATTCTGCCTAACCATTGCATTTATGGCTTTGTGATTTTTTCTTTGAGTTGATAACTTAGTTTATTTTCCTGTAAGCACACTATGTAAGCAATTCAGCTATTAATCAAAAAATATTTACTCTTTGTATGAATCGTCCAATTTGCTTATGTCGAACATTTTCTTGAGTTTAATTTGCATTAACCTCGGTTACTGATAACATGTGTTTGTACTCAACTCGTTATCCTCTATTACCCCCAGCCTAGTAGGTCAGATCTTTGGGCTACCGGGATGCCTTAGATGCCACCAATGCCGCGATTGAAGAAAAGAATGCGGCAATAGTGAAATCTGTTGGGGAGTCTTTTGAGAATGCCTTGGCGCAGATTCGCCTTTTGAATCCTGATGTTAACTTCAATACCTCTGGGATGGACTGTATGTCTATGATTAGTGGAGAAAGGATAGTCCCACTCTTTCCCTCCCCCGACACTGTTTCCGGGGGCCAACTTGAGGGGAACCAAAGGGAAGACGGAGGTGAAGATGGAGGTGAAAAGTTCCAACATGACACTGGAGCCCCTTCTTGTTAACTGATAATTGAATATTTTATACACTTATTTTTGTCTCTTGAATAATAATTTAGGACCCTTTAGCTAATAAATAATGGCTTTTATGTTTATTTGGGCCTTGGGCCTTTTATTGCATTTTAGCCATTTTTAATAATAAAATCCTAGTTTTGTGTTGCTTCACTATTTCTACCATAACTCTTGAACCAGACATCGGATTTGCCTCATTTTTGTCTCATATTTCAGATGATTCAGAGAGCTACAATTGTTATGAAGACATCAAGAGCAAATTCGGTCAAGAAGGCGGTCAATTTGGGAGCCAAAGTCGAATGTACAATTCTGGATTTTATTTGGACCCGAATTTTGTAATTTAAGCCCACTTTATTTTATTTCTGTTTTGGGCTAAAACCATTAGAGCCCATTTTCGTTTTAGGTTATTTTTAAGTAAGGCAGCCGCCACAAACATTATTCATTCACGTTTTTGACATTAGAGTGGATCGAATAGAAGTTTTCGAATTCTCTCAACCTGTTCTTCGCATGTTCTTAGGGTTCTTCGTGTTCTTCGTCTTTTCTTCGCTTTTTCCAGCCATGCTCGGCTAAACCCCCTGTGATTGACCCAACGATGAGGATTCCATGATTCGTCCAGAGAACTTGTGCCTAATCGGTAACTTAATCAATTATGTTTTCATCTTATCGGATTCGATTCTGAAAATAGTTCGAATATATTAGATTTAATATTCGGTTTGGTTCATCCCAAGGACTGAATTCGGACTAGGTTTTAGTGTTGCTGTGCGATTGCACAGTGAGACGCCACTGTTCGGATAAATTCTAGGCGATCGTCTAGGTGAGGGATTCTCCGGATGAATGCAGAGATTTCGATTCATCCGCAACCAAACGTGATTAGTTATATTTCGTTCAATGATGCATGATTCGGAATCGAACGTTGGGTTGGTCGCTTTTAATGCTGAATCATAAAACCCTAAAACCCCCAATTTTACCATTCTGTTTCACTATTGTTAATAATCGAGCCCGCTGCAAGTTCGTTGGGAAACGACCCAGGTTCCCTATTTCTACAAATTATTTTTCGAACTTGGTTATTTTAGGAGACACGGCAAATCTCTTGCCAATAACCTCCCAACTTAGATATATTTGCCTCTCTATCTCATCGCCTGGGATACTAGAGCCCATGGCTTTATCTCTTTGTAAATCTTTCTTGGGTTGATAACCCGGTACGTTCCTGTAAGGATATCATGTAAGCAATTCAACAATCAATGGAAAGATACTTACTTTGCCGGAAACTTTGTATATTAATCCAAGCTTTATCCTTGTTGCATTCATTATGCTTTGTAACTTGGCTTTGCCTTCGAAGTTCTGTTTCATGACTTGGCCAGAGTCGAAAACTTATTGTGTAAAACTAATGTTCGAGACCACTCAAGAACTATTCACTTCGATATGGTTGACCAGAATTTATCCCTAAGTAAGAGCATCCCATCATATGTTTAGGTTTAGTGTTGTAACCAAACTCCAAACATTTTGACTTGATCAAGGTCATCATGACGGTTTGCTTAGTTACCCCAAGTTTTGATGCATCAAGGCCACCAAGGCTTTTCGGCTTTACTGTGTTCCAAGGGAAACGCGTTTTAACCTTTATATCGGCTTTACCGTATCCCAAAGGAATACGTTTTAACCGTCATCTCGGCTTTACCGCATCCCGAAGGAAGATGTTTTAACCTTTATCTTGGCTTTACCGCATCCCGAAGGAATACGTTTTAACCATACTCTTGGCTTTACCGTATCCCAAAGGAATATGTTTTAACCATTATATCGGCTTTACCGCATCCAGAAGGAATACGTTTTAACCATGCTCTTGGCTTTACCGTATCCCGAGGGAATACGTTTTAACCATTATCTTGGCTTTACCGCATCCCGAAGGAATACGTTTTAACCATACTCTTGGCTTTACCGTATCCCGAGGGAATACGTTTTAACCATTATCTCGGCTTTACCGCATCTCCAAGGAATACGTTTTAACCATACTCTTGGCTTTATCATATCCCGAAGGAATATGTTTTAACCATTATCTCGGCTTTATCGCATCCCGAAGGAATACGTTTTAATCGTTATCTTTGGCTTCATCATTCTGCAAATCTTTATTTGAAAAAGGTTAATCTCATTGATTGAAGGAAGGCATTGCCATTCTTACAAAACTTTCCCATCAATAGGCCCGAAATAAATGCAACCTAATCAATAATCATTTAACTGCACTCGAAATCGGCCTCCGAAAACTCGTCATCATCATTAATTGCTTTCTTCCCCCTCTCGTTCGTCTTCTTCTTCTCCCGAATGGGACTCTCATTGCGGCTTAGTTCTTTCCACTTATTTTTCTGTCCTAGAGTTTCTAACACGTACTGTCACAACTTCCCCCCTCTGACAAATTTCTCCATAACATCTTGGAGGTGATAACATTGGTCCGTAGTATGTCCTGGGCCGTCGTGAAATGCGCAATACTGGGAGTGATCTGTTCCTAGTTTGTTGTAAGAAGGCCAAGGTCGTTTTACTTTCTTCAACTCGGTCTGAGCCACCTCCTTCCAAACTCGTTATCGTGATACGTTCAAAGGAGTGTAAGTTCCGTATTTTGCTTTCAAGTCACTTCTCTCCCCCCAGTACTTACTATCCGGATTTTGCCAGTCGGATTTGCGCTTCTGACTGCTGTACTCTTCTTTCCCCTTTGAGAACCTCCTGGGTTGATCTTTTTTCCTTCAAGGGCAGACTTTTCCCCCATCTTTCGCCGCATGGCTTGACATTTCCATATGCTCCAACTCCAAATAGTGCTTGGATCTATCCTGGAAATTTGTCAACGAATCAACAGGTCGTTTCATGATCAATTTCTTCAACCGTGATAAAACATCTAAGATGGCTATGGCTAAATGCAAATGCACGTCTTCTTTCAAACCCGGCACCTGGAGAGCTACGTCTTTGAAGCGATCCAAATACTTCTGCAGCGTTTCTTCGGATGATTGCCTCACCTGTCCCAGTTGGAACTCAGTTTTTGGTTCTTTCTACTGGTAGCAAAATTCAATAAAAACTTCTGCTCCATAATTTCCATATCCCGGATCGATTTTGGCGGCAATGAGTGAAACCATATCTATGCCACCCCACGCAAAGTTCCCGCAAAGAGCCGAGGTATGATATGCCTTTCAAATCCCTTCACCATGATTTCCATATTGAAGTTATTGACATGAACTTGCGGGTCTTGGATCCCATCATACTTTGGCAACTCCTTAGAATCCAAGCCTTTAGGATACATAGCAGCCATGATCTCGTCTGAGAAAGGAATTCTGCGTTTCTCTCTGCTAGACTTTCCTAAATATGTCCCAGGCACACTCTGTAATGGAGGTGCCATATCTTCCTTCCCAGTTTCTCGTCTCTCGATGGGCTCTTTATCTTTTGCACGTGCTTGGTCCATGGCTCGACACTCTAAGATTCGAGCTTGGTATTGTTCGGCATGAATCCATGGACTACCAGTGTCAACTTGTGCTTCGGTTGTGATACTAACCCTACTGGGGTTGCTAGCATCACAGCCGGTATTTCGCGCAGGGTTCTCAAGCAGCTTAATACGTTCTTTTCACAATTGCATTCTTTGAGTATCTACTCCAGTATTTCGAGCCCGATCATACCCGGCTAAATTTTCTTCTGCATTATTTGCACATGGTACACCAGCACTTATATGAGCAGAAGCTGAAGCATTGGTCTGACTTGGGCCAGCAGCATTTTGATCTGTATCTTGGATGAGGATAAAAGCCTGGTTAGGACCAGCAGCATCCCGGTTTGCACTACGATTTGGGTTTTCTACCCGTCCAACACGCTCATCCCACACCTGTTGCATTTGTCATCTTTCTTCTTGTCTCCTGAGGGCATTGCAACGTTCCATATCCTCCTGAATAAGTCAGATATCCTCTTGCCTCTGGATTCGTTGATGGGTTTCCATCTCCTCTATGCGTCGTAACAACAACCCCAGCATGTTATGCAACATGCGGATATCGGGGTTCTCAATTTGAGACTTGGGAGGAGGGGCTTATGGCCGGGCTACTGGCTGACTGGCTGGATAACCCGGTTACTAGGGGTTTGGAGAAGTTGCAGTGTTGGCAGTCTCCAGCTCCACCTCTACCCGGACTTGGTTAGGATCTGGAGCAACCGAATTCTCATATTGGATTGTTGGTTCCTGATCCTGCTGAGGTTGTGGTTGTCTCTCTGGCAGCTAGTCCTGCCGAGGGTTTTGACTACGGGTTCTGGTGTTTGTTGCCATTATCAGTGGTTTGGGAATCAAAATTTTTCTCTCCCCACGGTCGGCGCCAATGTTCTATTATAAGAACACAGATGTCTAACCTCAATGGGTTAGTGGATGATTTATATAGGATCTGTAATACTCTTCTAGATGTATATGAGATAACACCGAAGAGAAGATGATTGTTTAGTGTGATAACATCTTGCCTATGAGGAAGACACCAAAGAATATCAAATGATCATTGTGCAACACGAGAATGACAATTAGCCAAAGGGGGTAGGTGTGTGCATAGTGAGACTGAATATTAAGAGGATATGAATAGGAATGGTGCACCTTGTGGGTAATCTCCTATTTATAGAGATTACCTAGGGTTTCCCCTTCCAGGCGTGAGTCCGCTCCTCAGGCAAGATGTGCCTCCACGTTCTACAAATGCCTGCTCCACTACCTGTACTATCCAGGATTATAGGCATGATTATAGGGTGATTAGCGTTTTACCTGATTATGGAGGGATTCTATCATTAAATTCCCTTACTGGGCCGCACACCTGCTAGGCCCATTATATGAGTCTATAACAGGCTTATTATTTTTTGCCATAATACATTGCCTTATTGATGGAATGTGAATTTCAATAATAAATAATTGAAATCTATCCTAAATAAGAAAATTTTATCATTAATTTTACCATTTTATTAGGATTTTAATTAGAATTTAGATTTAGATTTTGTTTTTTATAGGGTTAAGAGGCAAAAATACTCATATACTTTATAAAAAATGTGTCTGATACCATATACATTGCTAGGGTACAAAAATGCCAATGAACTACTTAAAATGGGACCAAAATGTCATCTTCCTTAACTAAAGCAAACGACAATTACTTTTTGGGTTAATGGGCCCCACGCTATAAATTTTAAATGATTAATAAAAAACCTCCTCATATCTCTCTTTCTATGTCTATCTCTATCTCTCTCTCTCTCACACACACACACACTCCCCCACCTTTTGAACAAATTGTTAGTACAAGCTTTTCATCCGAAGGGGTGCATTGGATGATTTTAAGATTTTAAAATTTTAAATTTCAACACAAACTAAATAAAGATAAGAAAGTTAGAAGAATATCACCGAAGGAGAACACAAGAGATTTATACTGGTTCGGTCCAATCCACTTGACCTATGTACAGTTCTCAAAAAGTCTTTATGAGACTTCCACTATCTTTTTCTAAGATTCACTAGGCTCTTGGTGCCTCAGTACAATCTAGTTCTTCTTCAAAGAACATATGCTCCCCCTTACACTTTGCAATCAATGCCCACTCAAGGTCCCACTTCCTTGAGTATCTTAGATGAAATTAATGCTTACGTATTATCTCTCACAAGATTAAATAAATGAGAACTAAAGTACAAATTCACACAGAGATTGAGCTTTGAGACTTGGAAAATGAATGTAATAGTAAATGCACATTGTTGATTGTTGCTCCGTCTTCATTGCTTTTCTATTTATAATGTGAGAATGTTTGAAGACCATTGGTCTTTGATTGTAGTCGTTAGAGTGTATAGTCTTTGCTTATAGTCATTGGGAATTTCATATTATACCTATTAGTGCTAGTATACCTGGCCAAGGTTAGCTAGTCACTTCAAGAATATTGTCCCCTCCCATGTCACCACCGATATACCGTAACAAGGAGGTGTCTGCCCAAAACACTCAACTCAAATTCCGACCAGGAATGAGAGAGCCGATGGGCACAATTTCACCCTAAATCTCTTCCACACAACCCAACATATTTCACAACAGATAACCAATACGGCGCTACAATTACCCAAAACATCGTATAGTATATTATTTCATACACAACATTCCATACCAAACATCATAACAACAATATTTAACAAAATTTATTATTCCAGATACAACATTTCACAACACACATCACGTCTATCACAGCATTCACAACCTCAACGACAATACTCATATTAGAAAATACACTGCTTCATTGAAATAACTTCATACTCAGATATATGCTTGATTTTTCAAAACACATACCAGCAATTCCTATGAGAGTAAGTTTTAGAAAACACCTCAAAGTCCAAAACAAGCATATAAAATAAATTAACCTCGATTACCTCAACTCCAAGCTAAGCCTTATCTCTGGGAGTAAAACGCGAACAATCATCGGTCACAAATAAACTCTACATCATCACAATTATAATTTCATATATCTTAAATTACACAAATTCAAATAAATATATATTATCATAATAAAAAACCAAAAATAACAGTTTAGTCCTTCAAATTTCAAAACTAACCAATTAAAATCTTTGTAATTCCTCTATTAACCCAAAATAAGATTTATACCACTTTTAATCGGTAGAAATATCCGGTACGATATAAATTCTAAACTTTTTAAATAGAAAAATTAATTTAAATTCCTACAACAATCAATCAAAAATTTTGAACCGATTAAAACTAGTTATTAATCGTTCTAAACATATAGACAGTCATCTATAGTCAAAACTCAAAACTTTTCCAAAATCATAATATCAAAATTTTCACTAACCAACATGATATTATATTCATTGGAAAGATAAAAATATATAGAACAACTCTCATAAAAGAAGTTTATTGAAAAGAAGTTGATTTAACTACTAAAATGATCCTATAAGATAAATAACATACCTCAATATATATCCAACAGCCTTCTTTTCTCTTCTCTCACGCTCTCAATCACTCACTCTCTGCATTTCTCACCGCCAGGCGCACCCAGGCTCACACTTATATATAGATTGCAAAAGTAGGGGTGACTCATCCCCTTATTAATTACCAAAGGCGGTGGAAATCATCTCTCTCTTTCTTTCTTTTTCTTTTTTCTCTCTTTCTCTTTTCTTCTGCCAGCCACGTTCCATTCATTATTTTCTTTCTTTTTTTTAAATGGGCCAAATACCTGAAGAGGCCCAACTTTATTTTTTTATATATATATTCTCAATCACAATTTAAACACAATAATCATAAATGATTATTTTATAATTACAATTAAATCTTAAAAATAAAATTAGGATGTTACACAAGTTATAAACCTTCCCACTCAAGTGATGGCGAGCAACTTGCAAGGATTCAACAAGTCACTCTTTGATAAACCAAGAAGTGCAGGACTTCTCATATAGAGTCCACTCAAGTGATCCTGAGAGTCACTCAAGTGACTCAATAACACTTGCAGTGTTTACTCGAATCACTAGTAGTGTTGAAGTTATTTCTAAACTAATAGAAGATCACTTGAGTAAGGTTTCAAGCACTCGAGTAACACAATATTTTTACACTTTACTACATGAACTCATAGTTCATCACACACTCGAGTTGGATAAGCACTCACTCGAGTGATTATGGAATCACACTCGAGTGCAAGTTCTTGTTTTAAATCACAACATCTCCAAGAATTCAAATATCGTGATTAACATCTGCTTATACTTGATTATTACATATACTACTTATCAATGCTACTACTCTCGTTTGTGTAGAAGTTTCATATGTTTAAAATCATGGATTAACTCCAAAAGCACAAAATTGATTTCTTGTGTCAGAACATTAAATGCATAGTAGAAAACAGAGCATACGAAAGCGATTGCAGAGCATACCAAAGGGCTTTCGTCTGAAGCTTTTATTGCAACAACTATAAATAATGAAGCATTCAAGCCAAAGTGATTATCGAAAACAATATGAAAATGTAGACAAAGAGTCGATGACTACAATGTCGATATTCCAATACTTTGAGTCTTCCCCAACCAATGTTCTGTAATCATATTCCAACCTTGTACCTCAGTGTTAATCATAATCTACTTCATCTAGAGAGAAGTGATTTCATTGTAATCATTCTATCATGGTAAGATTTACTCAAGATTGAGGGATCTTAAGTGGGAAATAGATTGTATCCTCACAACGTGTAAAGATGAGTTGTTATCAGTGTGAGAATTGTAGAGACTTCCCAAGTGTCTGGATCAAACTTGTGGAATTGTAGTGGTTCTCAAGTACTTAGTTAAACTTGAGGGAGATAGTGAATTGAAATCTCAAGAGAAGCCTAGGGACTAGACGTAAGCCATCGTGGATTGAGCCGAACCAAGATAAATCACAGTTTGCATATTCTCTTCCCCAAACTCTTATATTTTCAACATATATTATTTGAATGAAAGACTGTTGATTTAGGACTCATTACTTTCATACTTATTTTTTTTTTACTAAGATGTGAAAATATTTTCAAAGTTCCTAAATTTTTATCTTACACCCAATTCACCCCCTCTTGGGTGTCATTCGGTTCCAACATTTGGTATCAGAGTAGGCTCTTGTTTAAAGGACTTAACCATCTCAAGAGTTATCAATGGCTAATTTAAGGTATTACTCGCTTCAGAAGGTTTTGACTATAAATTCTACCGTTTTTAAAAGATATTATTTTTTGCTCTAGAAAGCTAGAATGATATCGTTTATAAAAACCTTTGATTTTGGTATGGGGAATGTTTTTACAAATTCCTTTGATTTCAAACCAAGAAAGGATTGGACAAAAAAGAAAACAATATGTTTTCATTGAACATTAAAGCAATAAAAATCCTATACATTGCTTTAACCGAAAATGATTTTGAGAAAATCAAGTTTTGCTCATGATAAAAATATCTGAGACACTCTTGTTTCTATATATGCTTCTAACAACTGTGTTGAAGTTGAAAGTGTTGACAGTTTATCTGAAACTATAAGCCGCATATCCACGATTGAAATAATGATCATATATTATCTTCAGGATCCTTAGTCCTTACATGTTCCCTCTTATGTAAGAGCTAGTTAAAAGGTTTTCTTTGTTTTAAATACAATACCTCAATATGTTTTGTCTTCTAAATTTATTAATTTTTTAAACCAACCATACTGCATATATTGGAGAGATTTCATTAACGTAGATAATGATTATATTGAGTATTTTAAGAAAATCAACACATTTATTATAAATAATTAATTTAACTAATTTTCATAATATACATAAAGTAAATATCTAGTTTCTATATTTAGGATGAGAGTAATAGCTTGGTTTTGATTTAGTCCAACCATCTTGAAGGAGTAGATTAACGCAAATGTGAGATTGAGCTAGTCTTACAAAAGATTTCAAGGCTCTTTCAAAAATAAGGATTAAATTCAAAGTTTATACAACTGCACTAATATTTTTTTAGAAAATATAAATATTAATGTGTTGTATAAACTTTGAATATAACTTTACCAACAACAACAAAAAACTTTGAATATAAATTTTATTTATAGTCGAGTAAAAAACCATAGGCTTAATATCATCATTACATTTTGATAGAATTTTGATTTTGATCCGTATAGTTTCAAATTATTATTTCTTTTTTTAGTATAAATTCATTAAAAAGTGTAAAGACCCGTTGTTAAACTCAAACTAGATTTTTTTGAAACGGACCAAAACCAAGAATTTAAAATTGTAACGATCAAAACCATAATTTTGATCAAATTGCATGGATCAGCAATGGTATTAGCCCAAAAACATAATTGGGAATTAGTTTCTCCATAAGCTGACAGGTAGCCTAGAATGAGATAGAATTGTGACAATGGAAAAAGCCTTCAGTCCTTCACCCAACATTATACAAGTAAATGGCTTTGAGGCCAGAGTCAATTGTTTTTTTAATACTTTTTGTGATATAATTTTTAACACTACATATAAGAATATAGAAGATTAATTTCCCAATTTGATTATTTCATTAAAATTGTAAATTAAAATTATGGGAATGAATTTTATCTAAATTTAATATTTTGGATAAAGCATCTCAAGTTTGTAGTTTACACAACATTTTAGCCCTGGTACAATATATTAAAGACAAATCTATTGTCTTTATTTTCCTTTTAATATTAATTTGAATGCTTTCATATCTCTACAAACTTGAATTCGGAATCTTATCCTTAATCACATAGAAATCTCTCATCAAAGCAAAATACTACCTCCGTCCCTAATTATAGGAGCAATTTAACCGATTTTGGGAGAATTAAGGGATGAGTTAAATTAGTTAATTTTACTCATTTTCCTAAAATGTCCTTGTATAAATTTAAAATGACACAAGTTGCCCTAATTATAAGTGTTTCTAATTTGTCTTACGTTAGATATACATGACATATTAGTTTATATATGTATATTAGTTGTTTTTTATATAGCCATGTATATACATATAGATCTAATTTTCTTTCCACACGCTTTCTAATTGAAATAATGGTCTTCCTATATAAACATATATGTATGTGTATATATGTGTATATACATATATATAGATCTATCTACATACATAGAGACACACACACATATATGTTTATATGTGTGTGTGTGTGTGTTCACACATATATATCTACACATATATATATTGACACACATAAACACAAATATACATATATAT
This sequence comes from Acacia pycnantha, assembly GCA_025563575.1. Classification (NCBI taxonomy): domain Eukaryota; kingdom Viridiplantae; phylum Streptophyta; class Magnoliopsida; order Fabales; family Fabaceae; genus Acacia; species Acacia pycnantha. The sequence continues at coordinate 728,499 of JAMWYP010000085.1, forward strand.
GTAAACACACATTTATGTAATGCTCCTAATAATAAGTATAAATAGGGGGTATTATAGGAAAAAATTGACAAAAGTTAAAACTTGCTCTTATAATTAGGACCAAAACCAACTCCAAAATTTGCTCCTATAATTAGGGACGGAGGGAGTAGTGAAATGGGAATTGATTCTTCTTTGCATGGTAGAGAGTTTTGCCAGTAACAAAAACAGAGTCAAGAATTGGAAGCACCTAAAGCAGTTCAACATGCAACTGAATCAACAGAATTAGCATTTCTAGACACGTACATACGTACACATTTCCCCCCTAAAAATAATACCCTATCCAGTATTCACATACTAACTAGATTATGATTTTCATAGTCCAAAGCAATCAGGTCAATATTTGATTCTACTTACTCAATCAAGGTCATCAGGAGTTACAACAGCCCTTTTGTTAAGTTCCCCAAGAACACAGCAGTTTTTTCCTGCAATGTCCATTGCCACCACATCTTGAGCGCACACACAATCTGAACCCACAGACACCTGCACCAAAAATAATAAAGCAGACAGTATCCGCAGATTCAGTTATGGAAGTTACTTATCGAGGAAGTTAATAACAGTAGTAGGATTTAGATCCCTTGTAGTGCCTACTTTTGCGTACTTCTCAAGTGTAGTGTGTGTGTGTGTGTGTGTATTATAAATGAAAAAACATAAACATGTTCCTTATACAACTGCCATAAAGCACAGCACGAAATAAGGCACTGTGGGTGATCCAAATCTAATGTAAGTTTGGATGGGGATCGAATGGGAAAGGAAGGAATTTATTGAAATATTAAATTTTCAAGACCCAAGTGGTTAGCAAAATGGTTTTAACTTGGATGTTGACAGAGTTAAAAGTATATGTATGATATGGTAAGATATAAGCCATACACAACTATATTTGTTTAATTTTTCATTTTACAAATGTATGAATGTAAAGAATCTAATTTGAAAAAGATTATCAAGCAAGATAATGTTACTAAAACATCGTACATAGTACCAACTGGCAACTAATGAGTTTGTTTTATCAGCATTGAAGCAGAAAAAATGATCTTGAGGTTCCAGCATGTGAGACTAGGCTCCCTAACTAAAGGTTGTAACATGAAGCACTTTAAACTTTCATTATAAGAATCTTCAAAGTAGTATATATCTATTAAAGTAGCTTTGATGCATGAAGCTGAGAGATTGTAAATGAAGAGCCAATCATGTTTATTATAACACAATAAGTCAATTCTCGACAAGAACAAAACATCAATTTTCATAACTCAGCAATAGATTTGATTATTACTTGTTCCACGACAAGAATTGTTGAGAAGTTTAATGCTGATTTTAGCACCATATTCAAGTCGGATAAATTTATACTTTATTTTTTACTTGATCAAGTCAAAAGCATAACTCAGTTCTTAGCTTCTTTGTTACTAGCCATGATCATGCCACATCTAAATTTCAAAGCCAAGTTATGAAACTCACATCAAACAAGTTCTCTCCAAGCTTCAATTTAACTGCTCCACTCTTGTATACTAGCATTTTGCCCATATAGCCCCCTGACAAATCTTCCAGATTGCGGCCCTTTACGGAATCTTCTGACGATGTACCTACTTTCTCCTTCCCTTTCACGCTAGCCGACTGCTTAACCAACGGCAGAGCAGGGAATTGAAACAAAAGCATCCTTTTTTCCTCCTCATCCTGTTGAAATTTTGTGTCAAATGCACTGCCCAAAAAAAAAAAGTTTTGAATTTATGTTAACGTGTTTTATTGTGATTACTAACCAAGAGACCAAGTTCTGCAGCATTATTAACAGCGTCCTCGTCATACTCTGTATTAGTAGCAGCTTCCCCAAATTCTTCCTCATCAAGAATTTCTAACAGGTAAATGGAATTCAATGTTACAAAGCTCAAGAAATTCATCAGAAATGCCACTGAAGATCAATAGTTCATCAGTTAAGGAAAAACTTTAAAATGGGTTTTGCTGATATAATTATTTTATGTTCTTGGGAACTCATTAGCCAATCATGTGTTCCATCAAGTCTCATTCATGAAACCGAATTCTGTTGATGGATCATTTGTTGAATTTGATTAAACCATACCTGGGTCCCCAGAATAAGGCTTCCTCAAAGGCAGTGTAGTAGGATAATAAGATTGATAATCCTGTAGTTTAAATGAAATTTAAAAAAAAAAGTTCGCTTAGCCCTTAGCCTTTTGAGGCAGATGCAGATAGGATAAGAAAAGATGAGTAATGAGAAGTACTCACCCATGGTTCCTGGTATTCTTTTTTCGTTTTGCTAGCCGAGGCACCGATGACAGCATTAGTAGCATCTACCATACAAACATCACTTTGATTCTCCACAGCAGCTGAAGGCAATGTTAAAGCATCTTCCCCACTACCAGAAGCCTTGGATGATGAACTGCTGCTTTCACGTCTATGCATGCCCTTGCTATTACCATAAGTCCGTAGGGATGGCGGTGAACTAGCAACAGGACCAAATGCAACTTGCACATTTGCTAACAGAAAACATAATGAACTAGTCAAATTAGTCAAAAAATCAACAATGACGAAGGTAAAGTCAATTTATATTTATAGACTGTACGCTGATCACATATTCAGAAAGCAACTAAAGGATTCTTCTTAGTCTTCAAGATTTGTGCTTCTCACCCAATACCAAGACTATTCAATTCCTCAATCTATTATGGAAAGGAAGATTTAAAAGGGAAAATGACTTATTGAGGCATTTTTACTGTTGTCAGACCATAAATAGACTGTGGGTTATCTTCACCTCTATTTAATTTTCAGGAACTTCTAAAACATTTATCACTCATAAATGCCATGCAACTGACATGAGATAACATGTACGATGCAGAGATATATCAGAATTTACTTTCTGAAACATACAAAAGGCACAAAAATGTTTCGAACGCTTCATTAAATTCCTTAAATTTCACCATTGAAACTGTTTCAAACGCTTCATTAACCATTCTACTCCAAAAGCCACAAATATATAATTGTCACCAAATATCACTGGAGAAGACGGCATAGAACCACTGGTTTAAAGGTAACCTGCGCACTCAAATGGGGATATTTGATATGTCGCCCAATTATGATACAGCTAGATAGAGACAAGAACAAGATTATATAGTAATCAGTTAGTACTTCTTCAAATCCTACCAGAAATTGAATCAAAGACTCCATTTGTTTAACTCATTGTGTCAGCTATATGAATAGGATAAATTTACACTGTCTATTGAGAAGTCAAGATTGCTAAAATAAAACATATACGCAACACAAATTTCCAGACACATTCTACTCCAAAATTTTCATGTATGAGAACCGGGTAAATTTCTACATTCCAAATGAAAGAATATATTGCCCAGTGCCCATTATTTTTTTCTGCTGTAGTCACCAGCACATAACTTATTTACAGTCTCTATTGTTTTCCGGCTATTTCTATTTTTTTTTTTTTTAAATGTTCCATTTCTGTGTTTTTCAATTGCACTTCAAATTAAGAAACTTGATGTTGAGATTGACTTCTGGGCAAGAAACCATGACAGACATTGATAACAGAGGAAAAGATGCAGAGATTTGTATACATGCCAATTTTCTGTATGGAATTTGAGATAATCAATAAAATAAAGTAACACTTCATATTCAACAGAAAATACCATTTGGGATGCAAGATTATGCTCAAACTAGGATCACTAATGTAAGAATATTTTTTGCAAATATCATGTGGCAAACAAAGATAGAGTACAGATATATGATCGTTACATTTTGTTTCAACTTGACGATTGCGTCTTGCGAGGTTCTCCTGCAATTCCAGATTGAAAATATATCAATATTATATCAGCAATAAGAAAAAGCATAGAACCCATAAGCATGTTTGTTAAACAGAGGAGTTACAGCTGTTCAATATAAGCTCACACTCCTAGTCTCCAACGAATGAAAGGGGGGACAGGTTGTAAAATAAGCTGATTTATTTCTAATCAACCAAACACTCCCTTACATTGGTTATTAAGTCAAATTACCTAATCACCTTTATTTAGTGAAATTTCTTATTGAGTTATCAATAATAACAACATTTTAACAACTAATTTTAACTTTCTAAATAACCGGAGCATTCAAGACAATGAAACTACTTTCACGAGCTTATTTGGTTTGAGGGGAGAGGGGAGGAGAGAGGAGAGATAAATTTTTTCTCTCATTTTTATTTAATAACTCATAGAAAATTTTCAATATTCCAAAAATACACTCTTAATTAATATTTTTCTCATTAATAGCAATTTGGTCAATACCCTCCTTAGGGAATCATCCCCTCTCATTCCCTCCCCTTAAACCAAACACACCCAAGGTGATTGATTAGGTAATTTCACATGATAACCCTTAAAGAATTATATAAATTAGGCTAAAGTATATGTTTGGTCCTTCATGTTTGTCTCTAGTATTATTTTAGTCTCTTAAGTTTGTAAAATGCATATTTAGTCCCTTAGTGTTAACGTCGTTAGTCTAACTTAACAGAAAATAATAACTCAACAATTTTAAGCGATGACTATACAATTAAATGCTAATCAAACACGTTTATATGTTAGTATTTTAATAAATTAATATTTTAAATCCTATTAATTGAAAAATATTTAATCTTTACAGACTATTTTACGGTTTTCCATAGTTTTTGAAAATTAAATATATATTTTTTGGTCGAAGAAGTTTAAATATTTTTCAATTAATATGATTTAAAATATTAATTTATTAAAATACCAACATATAAGTATACTTAATCAACATTTAATTGCATAGTTATCGCTTAAAATTGTGAAAGCAGTATTATTCGTAAAGTCAGACTAACGATGTTAACATTAAGGGACAAAACGTATATTTTACAAACTTAAGGAATTAAAATGATACCAAAGGCAAACATGAAGGACCAAACGTATATTTTAGCCTATAAATTAAGTATAGGGAATCATATTTTCAAATTTTCATACTTCTATACCTTTCTCCCAAAAAAAAAAAATCGAAATTGACAGCAAGATTCATAAGATGTATCCAAGACCCCGGGGGGGACTAGAAAAAAAAAAAAAAAAAGTGAATAGCGTGATGCCACAGCCACAAATGTTTTCTATGTCCCGCTCGCACCTTTTTAATTTCAAAATGTACCAATGGCCCAATACGAGTGATTCATTTTTTTTTTCCCGAATTTTTTTTTTTTTTTTGGGGGCCAAGTATGCAGAATTTAATAAGCCAGCTAGATACGCAAATTCTGATAATTTGTTTTCTAATTTTCTTACAGACCAAAACACAAAGTTAAAAACAGTCTTATCGACTTCAATAAACAAGAAGATCAACAAAATAAGCACAAGAACGAAGAGTGTGTAAGATTGATATGATTCAACTCCTGAGTCCTGATCTTCAAACTCACAATTGAAAAAACCAAAACAGAATCAAAGAACAACGAAGAAGAAGAAGACATACGCTCATGTGTCGTAACTGAGCTCGAGCCTGAGCTGATTCTCCATCGTCTTCTTCTCCAGCTTCACTGCATCAACAATAACAATAATCAGGGAGAAAAAATTACGTATAGATTTCGAAGAGAAACAGTGGAAATTCACAGAGAATTCCGATGGAATTTACGATTTCGGCGTCTTTGGTTTAGGCTTCCTGGTAGGTGGAGCTCTCGGAGCGAACTTTACCTGCGGAGGAAATCGGAATCACTGAGAGTCGAAATCGGATCTTGTTTGATTAAATGAGAGAGAATTATCGGAATTCGAAAAGGAAATTATACCTTTCTGCGAGAACGAGATGATTGATCTCCATCCATGGTAGTAGAAATGAGGAAGATGAACTGAGGCAAAAAGGCAAGATGAAAAAACAAGGTTAGGGCAAGGTTCGAACTGACGACCCAGAGGTAGGAATTTTGGAAACGAAGCACAACACCGCTGAGGACAAGTGATATTTGTGGGATCCGTTCTCGTATTCTATATACTAATTAGAACTGATTGAAAATTATATATTTAAAAATATAAAAAACGCTTAATAGAATATTTCTCTTTTTTTATATAAAGCTTTATGTACCATTTCAATTCAACTTGATGTCTTAAAGTGGGTTTCTGAAGCCAAAATCCTCAGATGGATACATGGTCATATAACTAAGTATAATATTATTTTTCAGGTGGTTTGTACACATTGAAATAATGTCATTGGATGCGTTGTGAAAAGAATTAATCAAGCAATATATAGTCCTTTGAAAATAGATAAAGGAAGACCGAATGGTAAGTGCATCCGGTGTCCTAGGGCAAGCCATCTTTCAGGCACATCAACGGCTCCAGACTAATTTGGACCGAGACCAGGTTGACCCCTTTCGGGGGGAAGCCTCTACCACCCATGCATGTTACATTCCCACGTCTCGAACTCAAGACCCGTAGTTAAACTAAGACAGCCCCTTACCAGCTGACCTAAGCGTTTGGTGGTTTCCAAGGATTTCTTTGTTAATAGAGTATAATGATATTGTGTGATCCATATAAACGATGCCACTTACTACATTAAAGCTTTGTTGTTCTTGTCGTCTTAACTTTATGAAATATTTTTTTAAATCTTCAACTGTAACACCATTGGTCTCAAATAATATTTTTGTACCAATCATTGTTACTTTTAATTTGGGACTTGTATGTTTTAATATCGTGTTAATCTTCTAACTCTAACATCATTGGCCTCAAATGATTTTTGTACCAATCATTGTTACTTTTAATTTGGTACCAATATATTTTTCTCTGAAGGGTGGAATATCACCTAGAGGGGGGTGAATAGGTGATTATAAAAATTCTTTCGCTGATTGCTCAAGAACCTTTCACTGAATATTCAAGAACCAAGTCACCCACACAACAGATGTAAGTTAAGGCAAAGTAGAGATAGAGAGGAGAAGATTCACACAGAGATGTATACTGGTTCGGTCCAAATCTTGACCTACGTCCAGTCCCCGGAAACACTCCGAGATTTCACTAAGTCACCAGAAACTCTAGGATTTTACAATTGCCCAGATCACTCTAGGACTTTTCACTGCCTAGACACACTCTAGGACTTTTCACTCTTGACTACACACTCTGTAACTCTTGAGTAATCCTCTCACTAGGACTTACTCCTCTTTACAAGCTGTAATCAAAGATACAAACAATTACACACTCTGTATTAGAGATGATCCTTTCCCTAGGACTCACTCCCCCTTACAAGTTGTAATTGTATACCCTTACTTAAGGTTCCACAACCTTAAGATTTACGAAAACTAAAGAATAATGAACTACTGAAGTGTATTTTGTTTCTGTGTGTTGTCTCTCTTGTTGAAGACTTGATTGCAGCTCTATATATAGCTAGAGGTCATTAAATGACCGTTGTAAATCCTCACATAACCGTTGGAGACATTAGAGGATGATTAGTGAAGCTTTTGGTCTTCTTCTCTCTCTTCTCTTTGGTTAATCCAGCTGTGCAGATGTTCAGAGTTGACTTTCTGACTTTTAATCCGTTGGAGGAGCATTTTACTAGATGTGGAAGGAACCTTTAATTCCTTCAAAACGTGTGGACAAAGGTTGTTCAGAAGTATGCAAGTTTTCTGCACTTTTGCATTTAATGTTCTGACTTTGCTTTTTGCTTTATGCTAAATCTCCATTTAATCCTGTATAAATCATCTGAAACTCACTAACACACTGATTAAACATAGTTAGGAATAGTAATGAGTGATGATATAAAGTATTGAGATCAAACACAAACATTTCGCAAATTCGTTCAGTTCGAAATTCAAATTCTGCGATGCAAACTCGAGTCAGTTCTTCCAAACTCGAGTTTTCATGTTTCAGTGAACTTTTAGTAAACGACCGAAACTCGAGTTTTCAATCCAAACTCGAGTTTTCTCTTCACAGAGAGAAACATCACGATTTGGCATTTTGGACATGTTTAGTGAACAATGCAAAACTCAAGTCAATTAATGACTAACTCGAGTTTTGGACTCTTGAATGAAAAATTATGTTTTAGTCCAAAAGCTTAAAAACTGGAGTTTCCAAAACATAACTCGAGTTTTCAAAGGCTCAAAATTGGCAGAGCTCTCTGCCTGGCCAAAACTCGAGTTTCCAAAACATAACTCGAGTTTTCACATTCGTTGAAAACTTTGAAAACTTTTCTGTAAAGCCGAAACTCGAGTTTCAAAACAGAAACTCGAGTTTTCTCTTTTATGAGAAAACTTTGAAATAGTTTGTTTGAATGATAAATGAAGTTCTCACAAGGTCAGAGGCGAGCATTGTTCTCAAGTGATGTAAACTCGAGTTTTCAATCTTTAACTCGAGTTTTCATAAAAACGTTGGAAACTTAGAGAACTCTCTGGATGACCTAAACTCGAGTTTCCAAATGGAAACTAGAGTTTTGATATCTTTGAAAAACTTGGTTGCTCTCTGCCAATGGCAAACTCGAGTTTGCAACTGCAAACTCGAGTTTACATGATTTGTAAAACTGTAGAGTTTAAGAAATAGTTTTCAAATGAAAAACTTTCCCGCCAGAGGCAAACTCGAGTTTGCAACCACAAACTCGAGTTTACACATTTGTAAACTCTTTTGAACATATACTCTGGAGGTTTTAGGCTGGAGTTTAAATATACAGGCTCGAGTTCAAAATGCAAAATAGCCTGTCTTCCTCTCTGTTAGTAGCAAACTCGAGTTCACACATCTAGGCTCGAGTTTGGCGCTGGCAGAATGTTTTTGGCTTGAAATCAATTCATTTAGCTTATCAAAAACATTCATACTTGTTTACAATTGTCAGTTATCATCAAAACATATTGAGAACTAACATTCTCCTCATTAGACCTTTTGATTTTACTTTTTTAACACTGTTAATCTATGTAATTTTGCTTTGTCAGCCTATTTATAGAAGCTAATTGTGCTACAAAGTAAAATTAATAGATTTAACTAGAAGAGTAAAACGCATAGATGCCGAATTAAAAAGTGAAAAAGAAAAAACTATATGTACCTTCGTAATGGTTTTCCCTTTTTAAAAATTAAACTTAATATGTCAATATTTCTTAATGTTTTATAAACTAACAAAATTTCAATATCAACATTTTTTCTTACGAAACTAATAGTGTGAACGTTTAATGGCTAAAAGGATGCTTATATGAAATTAAGGAAACATGTGTGTGTAGTTGCTGAACAAAAGGAAAATTAATTTAAATTTGTTAATAAATTTTGAAGGATGAAAATATTATCAAACAATTTTACAAAAAATTAACATAATCTAGCGCATTATTTAGAACTCTACAATCTACAAGCTTATGTAAAAACTCATCAATAAATTAGAAGAAACATTAATTATATTTTTTAGGGTTAAGGTATAAAAATACCCATGAGTTTTTACCAAAGTGCATCCAGCTCCATATACTTTTTCGGGGTGCAAAATTACCCTTAAACTTTCAAAATGCGGGCAAAAATATCATTATCATTCATCTCAGTCACGTTTATTAGTTTGACCAAAACAGCTGACATGGAAGCTGACTCACCTAACTCATATAATTTTATTCTAGTTGGCAGTGGAGGGGAAAGAAAAACTTATCAACCACATTACCAGAGAAATCAAAACGTAAAAGCTTCATAGAACACATCAATAAACTTAGAAATCAAAATAAAAATGACAAATCAAAACTAGAATAGTCAATTGAAGAAGACAGAAAGGAATCAAGTCATAAGTGCAAATCCTTATTCATTATAAGTGCAACAACAACAACTATGCAGAAACCATTGAACAAGTAGAAGCTAATAAGTTTAAAATGCATGATTAAGAAACAGCTAAATTTGCAAGTTGTAGCAGAAAATTCATACACTATGAAGAATATGGGAAAGAAGAATCAACCAATCTTTGTTTTTTACTAAACACTCTTAGAGCCTGTTTGGTACAGGCAGTGGCGGGGCCAAAAATTTAAGTTTGTGGGTGCACAATTAAAGATGAGATTTGGGGATTCGGGGGCAGTGCCCCCGAATTTTTTTTTTAAGGAGGATAAAAGACAACTCACTCCTTCGTAAAGTTTAGGACTAGAAATGGGGTTCAATTGAAAAGTATTTTGTAATACCCTAAAAATCACACTTAGGGTAAATATCAAAATTTGGAAATATACTTATTGAAAATAGGTGAATATGAGGTTTCAAACACCTTGTATTGAGTTTACCTTGTTGTTAGGGTAATCTCCCTTGAAATTAGATAAATTGCAATTAGGTCCCTAAAATGTTGAAAATTGCAAATAGGTCCCTAAATACATTATGGGTTATAAATACCCTGTGAAAGCTATAAAAGAGGCAAGTAAATATCTATTTTAAATAGGGAAGGATATTGTCCCTGATTTAGGTAATTTATTAAATTACAAACTTGGAGAAATTGTATAAGAATGTCCAAAAAGTATTTAAATGACCTAAATACCCCCGTAAGTGCTAAGATAATGCAGAAGTCATGAAAACAAAGATGTCACGGCCAAAGTTATGAGGTAATGAGGCATTCTAATTAAGAAAATTATCAACTATTGATAAGAAAGTAATTAGGTAATTATTGGCTAATTACTTAAGCATAAGCAAAGGAAATTCGTGAATAATGATGTAAAACCCTAAAATTAGTGGTTTTTGGCTTAAAATTAGTAAAAACATAATTTTTAATTAATTGGAAATTTTGGGGAAAAATAGTTGAGTTTAGGTATTTTTAAGCCTAAATGCAAGAATGGACCAATAGGGAAATTTTGTAAAAAATTATATAAAATAATTATTTTATATAATATTAATTAATTAAATAATTAATAAAAACGAAAATTAAAAGAAGATGACCAGATTTTTGACCGAAATTATTGAGCAAGAGTGGATAGAATTTTGGTTTGAAATATCATGATATTTTACAAGTTGTATTATTTAAATAATATAATTAATTATAGTGAATAGTAATAAAATAAATAGGAAATGGATCCTATCTAGTGATCCAGGAATAGGATTTCCAAAGTTAAGGTAAAATATTGATCAGTGAGTTTTTACCTTCAAGTGACCTCTTCCGGAAGTTAATTCCGAGGCTGTTAGCGCATTTTCCTAATAAAACGAAATAGGGAAAAATGCAGATAGTCACATTTTGGATTCGAAGAAAATAAATTATAACTCAACATCCGGAGGTGAGTTTATAATTATATGGACATATTTGGAATCAGTGAATTATTGTCCAGAGATTGATAATTCCAAAAACGAGTTCTGGCACCGGACGCGTTCGGACACGTTTTTCGAGAGAACTTCAGACTGACTGTTGGAGCCCTATATGGAATCAAAATTTAGGTTAACTTGGACATTTCTAATGAGTGAGAATATGTCTTCAAAGTTGTAAATCCAGAATTTTGAGAATTTTTCGAGATTACGCGAATCGGGTACCGATCGAGGAACTTTATCGGTCTAAAGCTTCTAGAATATGCAAGTTGTCACAAGTTGGTGACTCATGGAGGGAGCTGAACGAAAATGGTGTGTTCCATGGCTGCAAATCATCCACCAAAACCCCTAATTTCCATGGTTTAAAATGAAAGTTGAAATATGGAAAAGACTATTATGCCCTTACAACTTCTTCTATAAATAGCAAGCAACTCCTTTGAAATTCTTCACACCAAAATCCTCTTGTGGATTTCGAAATAGAGAGAGGATTTTAGAGAGAGAAGCTCTGGGGAAAATTGCAGCGAAGCTCTGGGTAAGTTTTTCCGGTACCGAGCTTTTAGCTTTCGTAGTTCTTTCAGTAGTTAGAGTAGTAATACTAGAGTAACCTTTATTTTCAAGTATGATTAGATATCATATGATAGGGCTATTTTAGTCTAGAATTTCGGAAATTATCATTGGGTCGAAGTTCTGGCAAAATTTTGGAAAATGGGGGCCAAAGTAACGAAGTGCTGGCGAAATTCTGCGATTAGGGGCATAGGGGCAAAATGGTAATTTTTACCTAAAATGCCAGTCGTAATGCCAAATCTCTAATGAAAGTGATATTACTCTTATAGGATATCAGAAACTCTGATCTGCTGCCGTTACGCTGCCAGACGAGCCATTTCACGTTTTTCCGTAGAAAAGTACGTTTTTCCGCCAGAAGTACCTAACACCGTCAACGAAGGTACGTTCGCGTACTGTAACACTAATCTGATGTTTATGGTATGCATGTATGTGCTAGGTGTATTGTATGTGATAGCTTATAGCTCTGTGGTATGTCTATGTGCTGTTTATATGTTCATGTTTGCTATGGGCGATATATCTCGCATGCTTTGGGCGATATATGTATACATGTTATTGGGCGATATATGTATGCATGCTTTTGGGCGATGAGTGCACATATACTGTTGTTGATATGATTGTCCGTGGTCCATATGTTGTGTCGTAAATATGAGGTTAATCGTTACTCGAGATCCGGTGCGGATCTCAGCTCTTAACATAGCGTCAAGCTCCGGAGGACCGAGGAGAGAGGCAAGCAGCCCGAGTAGAAGACCCGGCTGAAGACTTCCTTTTGATGTTCCGGCGGGAGTCTTTCCTTTTGTTATTATCTACTTTTGAAATACTCGGTTACTGTACCGATGTTGTAAACAGCCAGACTTACGGCATTCTAAATACAAGTATCAGTTACTCAATCGCTCTGTTGCTCTACTCTGATGATTTGAAATGATGTTTTGGAAAAAAAAAATTATACTGCTTGTGAAAAGTTGGGATGTTACATATTTCCGAGGAAATCAATTTAAACAGAACAATATACTCTAATCTCATGGCATACAGATACCCAGATGTTACACATTCAAATTCCAAAGCAACATGCAAGGAAAAATTATTATGGTTTGTCATATGTGATAGGATATTAAAAAGTCAACTATCAACGAAGAAGTAAAGGAGCATAACAAATGCTATAACTCACGAGACTGTCCACCAGAGAGCACGACACTTTCAATAGGTTCAACATCAAACACCTACATAAAGGAGGAAGGAAAACAATGAGAACACAAATGCATTACAACTCTACACTATCATAAACACAACTTTGTACAAATAAGTTTCAAATTTAGGCACACGGTATTGAACAAAATTCAAGTCGAAACAAAATCAATAAGACAACACATATTTCTTACTTCAACATCTCAGCAAAGCTCATTATCTCATCAATTCCAGGTATAACACATACTAGTTCTAAAAACAAAGAATCCATTCCCACATAACTCGTTTCATCTTGCTCAACGGTAGGATCCACCTCCTACAAACCCTTTGTAAACTAGTTATAGTGAAATATTTTGAGGACCTTGATTACATCCTATGACAAGAGATCAAAGGAACGATATAAACCAAAAAAGTTTCTGCTAAGAAAACAAAAGAATATAAAGGGTTGTCTATATAATTACATACCAATTCTTGTTGTAGCTTTTTATTTTCCTCAGTTGTGTAATTTTTCTCCTCAGTCACATTTAAATACTCTGTATTTGCTCTCAAGTCATCCACTGAAAGATTGATGCAGAAATTATTTTAATCAACTGATCTATTCAAATTCAATTAATCTTTGGAACTTTTCTATTTTATGCAGGGGGGTTGCTCTCGGAACTCTACAAGCTAAATACATGTGACTGTAGATTTTTTTTTTTTTTTTGAGAAAACTATGTTAATTAAGTCTGATAATATTTATATTTAATTTAATCAGATGATCATATTAAAAAAAAACGTCATACTAAAAAAGTAAAACGTTGGCTTTAGCAGCGGGTAGTAAAGCTTGGGGCCCATAAAAATAAAACCACCAATGGGTCTCATAGCACTATATAATAATGTCCCGTGTTTTGAGGGGGATTATGGGTGTTTATGCTAAGATATGTAGTAACTCAGCAGCCAGGAAAAAAAAACCTCAACAGCCACAATTTATGGGTGCACTTGCACCCACCTGCAATAACGTGGCTCCGCCACTGGGTACAGGAACATATGAGGAAAAGAAGATTGAGAGAGAAATTAAA